>OY770107.1:23627691-24827691 GCA_963669365.1 Verbascum thapsus
ATAGAATTGCATAAAATATGATGGTAAAAGTAAAAGGGGTCTATCGTGTGGATAAAGTCCTTAGTCCTGTCATATAATTAATGTGATTGATTACTGATATTGTAAATTATTAGATTTTAACTGATATATTAATGATGCGTGTATAAATATTTTCTAATTTGTATATATGGATCTAAAACTAAATATTCACACGCTAAAACTAAAATAACTTTCCTAATATAAACTGGTCAGTTCCTTTTTATTTATTTAAGTCAATATAAAAAGATTATTGCTATTATTTTCCAAATACTAATTAAACTCATATTTCAGTTCCTCAATTGGTTTCTCGTTTCCAAGTCCTGTTAGGATTAGGAATGGATTAATTATTTGCATGTAAATTCTCTCTATATATACCATACATATTGATCAAAAACTTCAACCTAAATACTTTTCAAACATTACATAAATTCTGTAATGATCAAGATGAAAAGGCAACGCCGTACGATTCAACATGAAGACAATATCTCACAATTACCCGAACCAATTTTGCATCATATACTTTCCTTTCTTCCCACAATCGACGCCACAAAAACCTCAACACTGTCGAAAACATGGTACTCAACATGGAAATCATTCCCCATACTAAGTTTCAGTCAACACTCTTTCAAACGATCTGCATATAAAAAAGCATTCCCTATAAGATTCTATAAAGTCATTCAAGATTTCATTGACTACATCGATAACTCGATAAATCGTCTCGATGGGGATACAAGCATACAAAAATTCGAGCTTCAAGTGAATTCCAAGGGTTTTAATCGCAAGAGCATCACCATCCAGAGATGGCTAAATTATGCTATAAACAATAATGTTGAACACTTGGATCTTTCATATTACATAAAAGCTCCGAGGAAAAGGAAAGACCAAGTACAGCCTTATATCTTGCCTCAATCCATATTTCGAGCTCAATCATTGAAATACTTGAATCTATTTGGTTGTCTGTTTATTGCATCAAGATTTCATGGTACCGTGATCGGATTATCATTAAGAAAACTTAGCCTTACACATGTTAGCATTGATCAAAATACTCTACAAAGTGTCGTTTCGAACTCTAGTTGTCTTCTCGAAGAACTTGCTATCCAACACTGCAAAGGGTTTGATGTAATAAAGATTTCGGGTCTTTCTGAGCTAAAGAAAGTCGAATTATATCTTGAAAGAGATAAGCCTCAGATCGTTGCACTCGAAGCACCGAATTTAAGGTCTATTAGCTATGGAGGGAGATTTTATAATGTGAAGGGCAGTATTGTGGGTTCAAGATTTGAGAACATTAAGCAAATTGTATTTCATGATATATGGATACAAGATTGTTAGTTCTTTAATGTTATTTCAGAGTTTTGTTCACTTGAGAAGATGGAGTTGAAGAGGTGCATGTTTTTGGGAAGTAGTATAAAGATTCCTAGTAATATTAGGCTTTTGGAGGTGTCTATTTGTGATTGTTCTAAAATTCTTAAGGACATTGATCTTGATACTAGTCGTCTTAGATGTTTTAAGGTTTACAATAGTTAAATAAATGTTCCTAGATTTTGGGATTGTTTTGTTATTTGTGTAAAGGGATGCTAATTTGTTAATTGATTATTTGAAATAAATTATTGATGTTTTTATGCATTAAATGGCATTTTTTTTTATTTTATAACTTGTAAGGAGTTAAACTAACTTGAAAAATATATAAGTTACGAGTTAATTTGGTATAATGATAACTATTTGTGTATCACCAAGCTTATATATATATAAGTCTATATCTAATAAAATATAAACCATTAGAATTATCTTCACATTATAACTTTTATTACGCTAAAAACACATTTAAATGTATGTGAAATAGAAGGAAACATTGAAAATTCAGTATTTCAATGATCTTGAATTAGTGAATATGTCGATTTCCTTCACGAATTGTGCAAACGAAAAGAGGGCACGGCCCTCAAATGCTCGGCCCTAGACATAACAAGCCCGAAATCCTCACTCATATCCAACTCCTCGGGCAACATACCATTGGGCAACCGCCAATCAAAGCAATGAACCATTTGTGCCACGATTAGTCGAACTTGGATCAACCCTAGTTGAATCCCCGGGCAGCCCCGTCTGCCCGACCCAAAAGGTAGGAGCTCAAAATGTTGTCCCCTAACATCTATATCGCTCCCAATAAATCTCTCTGGAACGAATTTCTCTGGGTCGGTCCATGTATTAGGATCGCGCCCTATTGAGTAAGTGTTGATTATTATTCTCGATTCTTTTGGTATATTGTATCCATCAACCGTGCAATCTTCCAATGCATAGTGAGGGATCAATAGGGGTGCCACCGGATGTAGCCTAAAGGTTTCTTTTACGACCATGTTTAGATATTCGAGTCGATCTAGATCTGATTCGTCCACCATTCTTTCGAGTCCAACGACTTTTTCTAACTCGTTTTGTAGTTTCTTCATCGTTGGAGGGTTTTTAAGGAGTTCGGAGAGTATCCATTCGATTGTGGCTGCTGCGGTATCCATTGAAGCTGCAAGCATGTCCTGTAGAAGCACAGACAAAACAATGATTCCTAGTCTATAGGATCAAATATGTATCACGTGAATAACACGTGGGATATGATTTGATACGATCCACTAGAGACTAGTTAGCGTTTAAGAAATTGAGAGTTGGATAGAATCAAGTTTCTTCGTAATTCTGAGATATTACACTCCTCGATTTTGAAGATTGATAGAGTATTATGTATTTCTAGTTTTTAGAATATAAAACAAATAATTTTCTTTTTTTTCCATTAAAGTAGTATTTATAGGACCTTTATTGGAGGATCATGGGCTCGTTGGCCAGGGCCCAAGCCTCCATTTATGGCCTAAAATGAAAATATAGACGCATTAATATGTAGCTTACTTTATTAAATTATGAGACTATTATTACTAATTAGCAGGAACCCATCACATAAGAAGTCAACTACCGTCATTTTAACTAGAGGTGTGTATTTAGTTGATTCACTGTTTAAATCTCGACTCAAACTTAAACCGAATCACACATACCCAAACTCGTGAGCTTGTAAATAATAACGATAACTAGTAATATAATTAGTGTAATATCTTATTTCTCACCATATATTTAAAAATAAACTCTAATTTATTAAACAATATATATATATATACATGCACAAATAACAATTGTAAGACATATGAATTTACCAGCATAACAGCCTTCACATGGCGACGATCAAACTCAAAATCTGCATCTCCAGACTGCATAACACCCATCAACGTATCAACAATGTCTTTAGTCTTTCCACAATCCCCATCTCTAACATGATCATCAATAACTTTCTCGAAAAAATCATCGAAAACTTTCGAAAGTGCCTTCATTTTCTTAGTAAGCCCTTGAAGATCAAGAACCCCAAGTAATGGAAAATAATCCCCTAAATTAGGAATTGCTGCATATTTCATCCCCTCTTGAATCACACCCTTAAAACCCTTCTCATGAATCTCCTTATCATCATATTTCTTACCAAAGACCATCCTGCAACTCATCTCAGCCGTTAAAGACGAGACTTTCGCACTAAGATCAACGGCTACACTTCCTCTAGCAGCCTCCTTAAGGGATTCTATAAAAAACCCTAGTTCTTGTTTTCTCATGGGCTGAAAAGAATTGATCTTCAGGCTGCTGAGTAACTCTAACGTGCACAGTTTGCGCATGTTACGCCAGTATGGGCCATACTGTCCAAACGACAGGTTTTTTTGGTCCCATGAAATGTATTTAGCAGCTTGATGAGGTGGTCGGCCTGCAAAAACAAGATCATGGGTTTTGAGGAAAAGTTCAGCTGCTTTTGGAGATGAAACGATGATGTTTTCGACGAACCCGAATTTCATGTAGATTATAGGGCCATGTTTTGTGGCTATTTTGTGCAAATCTTGGTGAGGATTTTTGCCAAGCATGTGAAGATGGCCTAAAATAGGGACCCCTTTTGGACCTGGAGGCAATTTCTTCTTCTTTGTGATCAGTTTGTGGATTAAAAAAGCTGTGATTATGGATATCAGAGTTATGGTGATCCATGAGAGAGCCATTTTTGGCCTTCTTTTTTGATCACTTATTATCTTCTGACTTCTATTAATATGTGGAGATGGAGTTATATATAGGGTTTTCTTGGCTAAGTATTAGATCAAACTATTGATTTTTTAAATAAATTATGATGTTCTGTTTAAGTTCGTGAAAAATAATATAATATGTATAAAATTTGAGTTCGAATTATGGGAAAGTCCATTTAAAAAGCCCGAAATATTTTATAATTACAACAACATACAATTAATTACATCCGAGTAATACTTCTTTCTTTTTGATTTAATTCATTTATAAACCTAAACTTTTTTTTTTTTTTTGCTATACTTTTATATATTGGAACTAATATTTGTGGAGATGGATTTACGTACGTAGCCATTCTCTTGGAGTTATCCTTAGTTGGATATTGTTTGTCGGCAAGATGAGTTCACGTCCTTTTACAATTCCAATAAATAAATGCTACATTTCAATTTTGGGTGTAAGAACTTATGAGCACAAAGACAATTTGAAATAACTTGGAGATAATATCGATGTTTTTTTCAATAGAAAATGAAAGAATTTGTTTCTTGTTTGATGTTAAAAAAGAAAGCATCAATATGGAATCTTTTTATAAGTTAACTATGAAAGAGAAAACAAATTAATATAATGTCATAATGATGTAGATGAAAGTCAAATTGTTTGGCGTCATAAAATTCAAACCTTAGGTTCACTTTGATAACTTTTATTAAAATTGAATATATTATTATTAAGTCCAACTCAAACATTAAATGTTGATTGAATTACAGAGCCTGTAAAATTTATATCTGCATAAAACGTAAATTAGAAAACAAATTAGAGCCATAAACTAGAGATATAGGAATCAAATATAAGGATAAAAATAATGGTGTAGTAGTAAATCAGCTTTGAAAGAGCACCACAGGATCCGTGGCGCAATGGTAGCGCGTCTGACTCCAGATCAGAAGGTTGCGTGTTCGATTCACGTCGGGTTCAAATCCCCCGATCCATAATATCCGGGTCCAATCATTTTCTTTTTTCCTTTTTGCCCCTTCAATGACGTCATATTTACAATTTTGACCTCCCCCAGATAGAAAGATTGCATTTTTTCAATATCCCTTTTCGGCCACGGCGGCGCAGCCGCCGGGAAACCACATTCCTCTAAACCCACAACCGCCACACCCTAATAATTTACCAAAATGACCTCCACCTCCATTCCCTCCTCTCTTCAACTTTCACAACTTTCACCAACACCAAAATTCACTACCCACATTTGGAACCCAATTTACGCCGTCCACCTTTAGGGATCCGAATGTGGGCTTTCGACCCGACCCATTTAACCACCAAAGAAAAAAAATCACCACCATCACCAGCTCATCGTCATCTTCAGAAGATGAAGAATTGGTTGTTTTAATCATGAGAAATTTCAGTGATAAGCAGCCACTTGTGAACACTCTGGATAAGTATGTCAAATTTGTGAGTTTCATGATCTTTGAGGAGCTTGGCAAGGCTGAAAAGTGGCTTCAATGCCTTGAGGTTTGTGGCTCATTTCCACATTTTAGTTTCTGCATAATATGATTAATTTCGGGATATATATGTGGATTTGATTATACTAATTCTGAACCCAAATTTTATAGAACTTCGAATGTATCAATCCAAGTGAAGATAACATATTTTCTTCTTCATATTGTTATTGTAGACTTGAAATTCATTTCCAAGATTGCATTTTTGTGCACTAGGTTGTTCTGGAAATAATTTATTTATATGATTGGCATTAACGGTTTCACACTAGCAAATTGGAAACATTAATACTGTCTGCCCTGTAATTTTCAACAGATTCACAGTTCTAATGAGCAGCGTTATTTCTATTGGCTCCTGCTTTGACATGTAATGTAAGAGAATTTTGGTGTGGTAATGAATGTAGGCATTTTTCTGCCAACCCCTGCAAATTCTTACAACTCACTTGATGAGGTTTTTTTATGTCACATCAATGGTAAAGTGATTAAAGCAATTGGCGAAAATTCCATAGATAGATAAGACAAGTTGTATTTCCATCCAATAACAGATGGACATGTAATAACATATTCAATAAAGTTGGAAAGCCGCCAACGTTTATCTTGCTTGACTTTACAATAGAAAACAGTATCCATTTCATAGCTCCATCCTTCATTTCTCAGCAAACTCTATTCATGATTTTGTTACATATATAAATGAAGCACTTTTTTTGCTCTGAAATCAAAAACCCATTCATTTGTAAAGAAGGTGAATTTTGAGAATATCAATTATCCTTTACTGTTCTGTAGATGGATTTATGTGGATCTCTTTAGTTGTACTTCTAATTTTTTTACCCTGGTTTAAGGGTCTAAAGCATTTAGGTTTTACTTTAATAAATCAATATAATACTACTTTTGATTGTCATTTTGAAGATTTCTTTTTGTCTGTTACACAAATCTCCACATTTTAAGCATTTTATTCTTACTTAAAATTAATAAAAATACTACTTTTTCAGTGACAAAATTCTCCAAACCAAAAGCTAAAACTATTCTTAATTTTCGAAGAAATTATTATTCTAGTTACTGTTGCATTGATGAGAATACATTTTTCTCCTGAATTTTGTACAGGATTTTTTCAGTATATTCTCTAATTGCAAAGTTGAATCAGTAAGTTCTCTTAATTTTCACCGATAAGAAAAATATTTTTCTAACTTTGAATGATGTAACCTTATGCTCTATTTGTTTCTTCTGCAGCTCCACTCATGTCGTGGCCGATTTTTCTGTGCCTATTCATTGTGTTATCATCATTACATCCGAGCCAAAGTGTTATACCACTCCACCCGAGCCATGCGAAGATTGTTGCAAAGAATGGTGTTGTGGCAACTGATCATGGCCAATGTTCAGCCATTGGGAGGGACATCCTAAGGGAAGGTGGTCACGCGGTGGATGCTGTGGTGGCTGCCGCCCTCTGCTTAGGCGTGGTCAGCCCTGCGTCTAGCGGCATTGGTGGTGGTGCGTTTATGCTTGTGCGGTTAGCTAATGGAACGAAAGAGGCCTATGATATGAGAGAAACTGCTCCAAAGGTAGCTTCTAAGGTAATCTTTCACTTCTTTTTTCATGGCAGTGACATAAGAATATATAAAGTTTCAATTGTTGACGGATAATTCAAATGTTCTTGAATGTGGCTCATGCTAATGGTTTTTGTTGTGGGTTTTTTATTGCAATTTTCTTTATATTGATTGGGAAAAATGATACTTATACGTAGTGTTGATTCAAGAAAAAATATGGCTAATAGAAATGAACTTTTGAGTTTTCTTAATTACGATTACTTTTTTCGTAGTTTTTCACTTTAGTATTTTACTTTTATTCCAGCGTAGAGATAAACATTAATTACCGTTTTCTTAATAATGATACTTTACTATATGTTTCAACTTCAATATTTCATTTTTATTCCACTGTACAAATACATACAGAATTCTTTTTGTTAAAGGAGTGAGCAAACAAATACACTAAGCATGCATCTGTAATTCGAATTACAACATGAAACACTAAATCTTTAACGAACAATTAGTTTCTTGTTTTCTTTACAGAACATGTACGCAGGAAACGCTGCGCTAAAAGCCAGTGGGGCCCTCTCTATAGCCGTCCCAGGCGAACTTGCAGGCCTCGAGAATGCTTGGAAAAAACACGGTAAAATTCCCTGGCCAAGACTTGTAAAACCGGCCGCTCAAATCGCTCGAGACGGGTTCAAAATTTCGCCGTATCTAAACATGCAAATGATGAGAACGAACTCGGGCATCATGGCGGATAAAGGGCTTCGTGAAATCTTCACATCAAACGGTAGTTTGTTGAAACCAGGTGATATATGCTATAACAAGAAACTCGCAAAAACATTGAGCTTAATATCGAAATATGGAGCGAAAGCGTTCTATAATGGATCGATTGGAGTTAGTTTAGTTAAAGATATAAAAAAAGTTGGAGGGATATTAACATTGGAAGATTTGCGTAATTACGAAGTAAAAGTTAAAAAACCTGTCGAAGTGGATTTTATGGATGTTAAAATACTTAGCATGCCTCCCCCTTCTTCTGGAGGTGCTTCAATGTCACTTGTAAGTATCATAAATCAAATCAAATATTTTTTCAACAAGAATTATAAAAATTTATTTTGTGGAGAATTTGATTTTGAAATAGAACTAAAATACATGTTTTTCTGTTTCCTCAGATGCTAAACATTCTGGCTCAGTACAAAGATTTGTCTAATATTTCCGATTCTCTTATGACTCACCGAGAAATCGAAGCTTTGAAGAACGCATTTGCTGTGAGGATGAATCTTGGCGATCCCGATTTTGTCAATGTCAAGGATGTCTTAAAAGATATGCTGTCAGAAAAATTTGCTGCAGAATTGAGAAGGAATATATCTGATAGTACAACGTTTAATTCGAGTCATTATGGCGGGAGGTAAGAAAACTTCTTTTAAAATCTCGTCTCGTTTTTGCATATTACTACGTCTGTGCCAATATTTTGACTTACATTCAGGCGAGAATCGAAAATTTGAAAATTTTGAGTATCTATATAATTCTCATTTGTTACACTATAAGTTAGTAAGATTGTTATATCTTAGCTTCATAATAGGTGGAACCAGATCCATGACCATGGCACAAGCCATATATCCATTATAGACGAACAACGAAATGCTGTCTCTATAACAACCACCATTAATGGATATTTCGGTTCTAAATTCCTCTCGCCAAGCACCGGGATAATTCTCAACAACGAAATGGACGATTTTTCGATTCCCACAAATGCATCGAAGAACGTTCCACCTCCAGCGCCTGCCAACTTTATCTACCCTGGAAAAAGACCATTGTCCTCTATGAATCCCTCAATCATCCTCAAGGTAATAAGTGTATTTTTGTGTTTGAGGATCAAATTTTCAAGCTAAATCATGATTTTCGATAGAGTTTTTCTATACGTTTATCGTCAGTTATTTATCATCAGGTAGGGGTAGCAATTGGGTTGAATGGGTCGGGTTTGGGTCAGGTCCATTTGGGTTGGGTTTAAAGTGGGTTGTGTCCAATTGGGTCCAAGGTAAAAAAATATGCATTATAATTGGACCCAACAAGGGCCCAAAGTGGACCCAATAAGGACCCATTATGAATCAAAGTGATGTAAGGGGTTCTTGTAGAGTGTAAAATGTAGATTATTAACTCAAAGTGGAGAATATGTTGGACCCAATTTAGACCAAATTGGACCCAAATATTATTAAAAATCAACCCAGTTGGAACTAAAATGCTAAAATATTAAGACTCAACCCGTTGACAACTTAGTTTGGTTTAGGTCCAAATATTTGTATGAACCCAAATTGCCACCCCTATCATCAGGCAAATGTTTGTATTTCACAGGGGGGACGACTAAAAGGTGTTATAGGGGCAAGTGGAGGGTCGTTGATAATAGCAGGCACAACCGAAGTTTTAGTGAATCATTTAGTAAGACGAATGGATCCACTTTCGTCGGTTTTGGCTCCAAGGTCTTATCATCAGGTAACCATTTTGTTGCTATTTGACTAAATAACTTATACAAATCCTTTTTTATTCATCAAGTGAAATCGTTTTTTGTGCAGCTTATACCGAATGTAGTACAGTATGAGAACTGGACAGTACCAACTGGGGAGCATTTTGAGGTCCCTTTGGAAACAAGGGCTGGTCTAGAAAAGAAGGGCCATGTTCTTCAAAGCTTAGCTGGTGGCACTATATGCCAATTTGTTGTACAAGAATTGGAAAAACTGAACGAAGGGCAGCTTATCGGTGTAAGTGACCCGAGAAAGGGTGGATTTCCAGCTGGTTTCTGAAGTTTGGAAATGTATTAAGGAAATAAAACTGATTTTTGTAGAATGGTATATTGTGTATTGATCCAAGAAATATGGAAAAATAATCAAGATAAGAAACATTTTTTTTACTCCAAGTAAAAGGGGAACATGAGAATAGATTACATGAAGATTTAACCTTTGTTAGGAGACACATTTGAGAATTTGAGAATGATGTCACATCAACATCATAATATAATTCGATCACCGTGAAATAAAATAAAAAAATAAGGCGCCAACCAGCATACCATGTATTGTAATGAACTAAAAAAAATACAAATTTGATGGTTGTTTGGATTGATGGATTTGGGCTCGGAATATTTAATATCCGTTTGGCACAAAATGTAAATAAATACATGTATTTCAAATCTATCTTTTGCCCCCAAAAATTCCAATTTTCAATCTCTATTTTCTATGATTTCAAATTCACTAGACAGTTACCTCTCTATTTTAACTCTATTCAAGTTAAATTAACTCTAGTTTAATTATTTATTAAACAATTTATTTCACCAAATTACCCCTTGCCCTCACATTCTCTCATCTGACCGTTGAAAGAGACAAAAGCCATTGCGCTCCCGCCACCATTGTGCCTTTAAAGATTCAATTTTTATCGAAACAGAACTGATGAATAGAAGAGAACCTGAGATACAGAGAAACGAGGGTAAATTAATATTCCTATTCTTGCCCAATAACATCGCAAAAATTCACTGCCTCGTATGTCTCAGGTGGATTTATATGCATCCATTCTGCAAACAAGCCTCAAATCCAAATGCCCTTTTACCATCAAACCAATTCACAGCTGTATAATCAAATCGGGGCTTCACCTCGGCGTGTTCTTGATGAACAATCTAATGAATGCCTATGCGAAAACAGGTTTTATTCCTGATGCTCGTAAAGTGTTCGATGAAATGCCTGTGAAGAATGTATCTTCATATAACACACTCTTGTCTGCATATGCCAAACAAGGTATGATAAGGGAAGCGCTTTATATCTTCAATGTAGTGCCGGAACCGGATTCTGTTTCTTGGACCGCAATGATAGTTGGGTATAATCAAATGGGTCGTTTTACTGTTGCTTTTCAGATGTTTCTGGAGATGATAAAGCGTAAAGTTGTGCCAACTGAATACACTCTTACTAATGTTCTTGCCTCTTGTGCTGCAATTGAGAGGTTGGATATTGGCAAGAAAGTTCATTCATTTGTTGTTAAACTTGGCCTCTCTGGTTACGTATCTGTAGCAAACTCTTTAGTGAATATGTATGCAAAGTCTGGTGATGTTGAGACAGCAGTGCATGTACTTGATAGGATTAAGTTGAAAAATATTTCAACTTGGAACGCAATTATATCATTGTACATGCAAACAGGTCAGGTGGAACTTGCAGTGGCTCAATTTGAGGTAATGAAAGAACGTGATGTAATTTCTTGGAATTCAATGATTGCTGGGTATAATCAGTGCGGTTCTGATGCCAAAGCATTGCATGTGTTTTCGGAGATGCTTAAAGAGTCTAAGTTAAGACCTGATAGGTACACTTTAGCCAGTGCATTGTCTTCTTGTGCAAATCTTGATGAATTAGAAATTGGGAAGCAAATTCATGCTTATATAATTAGAACTGAATTTGATATTTCTGGAGCAGTGGGTAATGCTTTGATCTCTATGTACTCAAAGTGTGGTGATCCGGAAATAGCTCAAAAGATTTTGCAGAAACGCGGAACATCCAAAATAAATATTATAGCATTTACGGCTTTATTAGATGGATATGTCAAGCTTGGAGATATAAGCCCGGCCAGGCAAATTTTTGACTCGTTGGAGGGTCGTGATGTGGTTGCATGGACGGCTATGATTGTAGGATATGCTCAAAATGGTCATAATACTGATGCAATGGAGCTTTTTAGATCTATGGTTAAAGAAGGCACTATGCCTAATAACTACACCCTTGCTGCTATATTAACTGTTGGTTCAAATTTAGCTTCTCTAAATCACGGGAAGCAAATCCATGCAACGGCGGTAAAGTTAGGGGAAGATTTATCCGTGTCTGTGAGTAACGCATTGATTAACATGTATGCAAAGGCAGGTAATATAATCTGTGCTAGAAAATCATTCGTGTCAATAAAACGTAGAAATGATTCCGTCTCGTGGACTTCCATGATCATGGCTTTAGCTCAACATGGGTATGGAGATGAGGCGCTACAATTATTCGATGAAATGTTAGAATTAAATATTAAGCCTGACCATATAACATATGTTGGTGTTTTATCAGCTTGTACCCATGTGGGATTGGTTGAAAAAGGTCGTAACTATTTTAAAATGATGAAAAACGTGCACGGGATTGAGCCCACGTCGAGCCATTGTGCTTGCATGATTGATTTATTTGGGCGGGCGGGTCTATTAAGTGAAGCCCAAAAGTTTATGGAAACAATGCCTTGTGAACCGGATGTTATAGCTTGGGGTTCACTTTTGGCATCGTGTAGGGTCCACAAGAACGTGGATCTTGCACGTACTGCTGCCGAAAAAATGCTGTCAATCGAACCGGGCAATAGTGGGGCCTACTCGGCTCTTGCGAATGTTTATTCAGCTTGTGGGAAATGGGATGAAGCTGCTAAAATTAGAAAGTCAATGAAAGATAGGAAAGTTAAGAAAGAACAAGGAATAAGTTGGGTGCAAATGAAGAGTGAAGTTCATGTATTTGGTGCAGATGATTCGTTTCATCCACAGAGAGATGAAATCTATAAGATGATTGCGAAAATATGGGAAGAGATTAAGAAGATGGGTTTTGTTCCAGATATTTCTTCAGTATTGCATGATCTTGATCATGAGTTGAAAGAGCAAATTCTCAAGCATCATAGTGAAAAACTTGCCATTGCGTTTGCGTTGATGAATACCCCGGAGAATAGTACTATAAGGATCATGAAGAACCTTAGAGTTTGTAACGACTGTCATTTGGCGATCAAATTTATCTCGAAACTGGTTAATAGAGAGATTATTGTTAGAGATGCTACGCGTTTTCATCATTTTAGTAACGGGTTGTGTTCTTGTCGGGATTATTGGTAAGTTTAAGGAGCAATACTAATCAAGTTCATCTCCACCCAAGCTTCTATTCGCAACGAATAAAAAGGTATTTCCAATTTGATTTTTATTACAGACACTCAAAAACAGAGAGTTATCCATGCCTGGAAATTTACATGATCAGAAAACAATGAAATACACAATCATCCAAAAAAAAGTGAAAAAAATCATTAAAAACAAAAGTATCTGCACATTTCCTCTTCATACTCTACCTATATAATCATATTTACAAATTCTCAACCATAGTAAACTGCCAGAGAAAATTATGCAGGAAGCCGAAGAATAATCAACTGAAACCGGATCAATGCACCATGGTTAGGCTGGTTCACGAGGCTGTGAAGACCAAAGTGAGCTTAAAGCTCGAAGTCTTTGCAAATACTCTCCCAAGGCGAGCAGGCCCCGAGCTGCTTGGCGGGCCGTGAGGATTCGACAAATCTGCTGCAGGGTTTCTTGTCGAAGATGATCAGCCTGTAAAGTGTGTAATCCAGAAACTAAAAGGTGACAATATGTTTAAACTCTGGTATTATATATAACTTGTCAGTTAAATCATGGATGACCGAAATTTCTAATGTCAATGTTCATATATCAACAAAATTTCTGATGATTGCGACTTTTTTCTGATCTGGGTTTTGAGAGCTACAAAACGACTCGTTTTTGGCCCATGTTTTTGAGTTGTTGGAATAAGTGAAGAAGTGTTTATTTAACTGGATTTAACTACTATATCATTGAAATCTGCAGTTTCAAAATTTTTCGATCCAAACGCAACCTAAGTTCCGGTTCTACTCCAAAGGAAAAGACTAGTAATCGAAGAACACGAACTGTGAGTTACCTGACCCACGAACCGGGCTAGAGCATCCAATTTCTCTGCGGCTGAACCAATCTGAGGAAGGTAATTCTTTTCACCCAACAGGCCAGTGGCTATGGTTTCGGCTAGAATGTAATGTAGTTTCTCCATTCCTTGTGACAAAGCTTCTTCTGCTTGTTGACATGATTGCTTGAGATTACCAATATCCAAGCATTGTTGATTTGTCAAAGGCTCTAGATGTGGCAAGAGAACCTGTTCATAAGCATATATCTTAAGGGTCAGGCTTGAACAACTTTTTGTGTTTGATAATTTTTGAAGCTCGACTCGATTTGTGATCCACTCGATTAAAGCTGGTTTGATATCGGCTCGATTAACAGCCAAACCAAGCTCAAAGACAATTTTCAAAGCTCGATTGTAATTCAAACAAGCTTGAATGTATATATACGTTCAGCTCGACTCACTCATTTACAGCTCTGTATTTGCTCGATTATAATTCAAACAAACTTTAACCTCTATGCGTTCAGCTCGATTCGACTCATTTACGGCCTTGATAATAACCCGTTAAACAAGTGTGTTTCCACATAATTATCCCTTTTTAAACTCGAAGAAAATGCATAATCGAAGCGTAGATTGAAATTCGTAATCACCTTTAAGAGTTCTGAAGGGCGAAAACCACCGATCCACATGAAAAAACGTTCAGCGGGCGTTTTCCACATCCCGGACATAAGATAGAAAGCATCAGCTTTTGCAGCTCTAGCTTTCATGGTGAAGAGATCAAAGTAATGCACAAGCCCACTGCTCACGAGACTTCGAAGCTCGTTATCTCCGATTTCAGAACGCAATGCGTTCTTCAAATTCGAGGTTTGTCTTTTTTGTTCTTCTACCCACTGTCCATACTCCATTTCAAATGTAGCTATACCTGCATGTTCAGACAATGAATACATACATATATATATATATATATGTATAGCTATATTCATACTACATACATATATATATTTATATATGCAATTTGCACACAAACCTGGATTTATGGTGCCTGAATAACCTATCTGACTAGTATCTAAACCGCCACCTATATAGAGACCCTGCAGCACAAAATCTCGCTTTCAGATTATTTCGCTTGTAAGAACGAAAATGGGATGAAAGACGATAAGAATTCGATTAACAAAGAATCATGAAAGTATATATAATAGTACTAAGTTTTCTCTATTACCTGTTGTCTGGCTCTGTCTAGCTCTTGTTCTAGCTGAATAAGTCTTAATTTACTATTTTCTAACTGCTGTACATAAGCCTGCAAACAAAATCGACATTTTTGGTCTAAAAAAAATGAAGATTATTAACTAATATATCCATATTTGAGGTGGGCTTTTTGTACCTTTTTACGCAGACGACTTTTACGAGCAGCCTCACGGTTCTGTGCTAGGCGTCTCACGGTCTATATTATCGAAAACATTAAAGATATTCGAATTTGAATAATTTTGTACTATTATTTACCAAATAAAGCTCACAAAAACGAACCCATTTTCGTGTTGTAATTACCTTATCATTTGGTTTACTTGCTTCTTGATCATAAGGTCCAATGGTGCCATGTGAAGTATCTTCCGACTGGATACACACAAACCAACAAGTTGAGAAGACATGGAATCTAGATGTTTAGTTATTACAATGAATCTTACTTGTTTGTCTAGTTTAGATTCGACATCTAGTATCAACGGTTGAGATTCATCGAGTAAGTTGTTTCCTTTGAAATCTGCCCACATAGCCATTTGATGGATCGGCTCGTATATGCCCATTCGCCTTGACGGGACAAAACGAGTGGACGTAGAATTCATTTTGTTTCGTCTTTTTGTTCGTGAAAATTGATGAGTTTTGTCTCACTTTGACAACTGAGTTAAAAAAAAAAACAAGAGATATATAATCGAAAGTTCAGTAAAAACACCTGAAATTTTTGTGATAGACAAATGAATAGCATCGGAATATTGTTATATTTATACCGTTACAACGTTTATCGAGCTTTTTTGTATACTCATTTCCAATCATTATATCAGAAGGTTGGAAGAAATCAACTAGTTCTTGTGAATAATCTCGAATTAAAAAATTATTAGTAACTAATTTGATCTAATGTAGAAGGCAGAAATCGTATAAGATTTATGTATCTAAGTACAAAAATTCAAAGACAAATAACTGTCATATTTCATGCACATATAAGCAATTAGACAACATAAGTAAAGACAACACAAGGCTTTATCTTTGTTTATCAGAAAGATAAACACGTTCCAGTGTGTGTATCTGTGTGTAAACAACATATATATTTTGACCATTTAAACAATTTTTGATCTTGATCAAACCATAACTTTATCAAGATAAGAAACCAAGAGGAAAAAACCAAAATAGAGAGGAAAAAACAAATTAGGTAAGTCCACAAAATCTTTTCAAAACTAAAAGAAGTAAAAGAAAATCAAGAATTTGCTAAATAAAACTAAACAAATTATCCAAAAATACTATAAAAAAAAATGAAAAAAGAAAAAAGAAAAAAGAGAGAACCTTTAAGTTGAAATTAGAAAGAAGCCACTTTAAGAATAACCCATCTCTCATGCATAGAGTTTAATGCAGTGATGAAGAAGAAGCATCGAATATGATGATTGTCATATCCAAATATTTCTATTTAAATATTGGATAAATGATTAATTAATTAATTAAAGTTTTAACAGTTGAATATAAATTAAGCAAGTGGGGATAATGTAGGTGTGTTTGTGTGTATGAAAGCATTTTATAATCTGTAGATAGTGTGTGTATTATTGTAAGCTACAGTATAAATGCTGAGTTGGAAAATAATGGTCACATTTCCACTAAGAACACAAGCAAATTAAGCAACTGTGTTTTTTTAAGTGCTTATGCTTACCCTTGTCACTCTCATTACTCCATTTAGCTGTGATTTTTTTTTTTTAGTGTTTTAGCCCTTGATATTTTGATATAATTAATATGTATATATGGGAATTTATATACTATGTATTCAAAATTACTTTAGTAAATAACAAATAGCAAAATATGCCTCACAACAATTTGAGTCAAATAAAAATAGATAAGTAAATAGAGTAAGAATCTTATTTTGATTTGTACTTAATTTCAGAAATTATTCATAAAAAATTATTTATTTGTCAATGCACTAAATATTTATAGAGATTGTTGGCATAAATATAATTCTATATTATTTTATAAAAATACCACATCCAATGTTCTCGAAAACTAACTCTTCCAATTACATCTTTATTGAATTACTAAACAAATTCATTATGATTATAACAAAGATATTATTATAGGAGTAATTTAGATTAAATATCAATTAAAATTACATCTTTTGTGGATATATATATATATATATATATTACTCGTACTTTCACTTACTAAATAAGTAATTTATTGATGCTAAGGATTTTTTAAAACCTATTATCAACCTCAAAAATCTTGGTTGGATAAATCTTCACACCTATCCACACATTCTCCTGAGCATCCACTTTAACACCTAAAAGTTGTTAATTAATAGTTACATAAACCCCGACAAATGACACATCTCATATACTAATCTTTTTTCATTCCTTATTTTATCTTATATTTCATGTCATAAGTATATAAAGTGGTAAAAACTTCTAAATGAACCATTGACATTGATGAAAATATAAAATTGAAATTGAAAACACAAAAATAAATAACTAAAAATGAGACTGAAAACAGAATTTCACATACATTCAATATCTTACAACATATCATATAAAAAAATATATAATTTTAAAAAAGAAGTAAAATATTACATTAATCTAGCACATTCCATCCACTAATCTACTCAAAACCCTCCTTTATATTTTTTTAAAAAATTCTATTATTAGTAAATTTGTCTAAAGCTGTTAGCTCAAAGTCCAAAAATGGATCTTTAAAGTTTGGTCTTTTTTATCCAGCCTTACAACCTCAACCTTTTTTTAACTAATGACTCTTCAAATCATTTAGAGACATTGATAATCTTAACTTTATCGAGTTGACACAATATGTTTAATTTCTTTCCAATCCACATTATCAAATAGGCAAAATGAATCTTCAATATCCCTTCCACAAATACGAAAAAAAAAAAACCCTGCAAATATATTATTTTTGACATTTTACCCCATAAAATTTTTATTTTTGACATTAAATTATTCTTCCAAAAATTCAGAAATATGAAGGTTTGACTTCAGCATTTTAATCTCCCTGGATGTGACAAGTATATATATTATGAATAAATGCAAGAGAAATCGAGTCTAATTCCATCTACTACTGAGCCAATATGAGCACATAATATGTATAATGATCTGATACATGAAAAAGGTCCAATTTACACGTAAGAACTCACGTACGTACACATGCATGCAAACATAAGAACTCACCTGGATATGTAAAGTCCTCATTCATTTCTCTCTAAATGTTTAACCAAAAATATTAGTATAATCCACATGTCTATCCATTCTGCAATAGAAAAGATTACAATGAGATAAGATTAAGAAAGAAGAAAGAAATTAAAATGAATTAGGTGATGGTGCAGATCTATACGCCCTTTTTGTAAAGCTACCACAATTATGGTCGAAAAAACAAATCGATATATATGACTGGCTGAGTCTTGAAGTGATGTTCCGTTTCATGTATATTATATATATATATATATATATATATATATATCAATAAAATATAAAAAGATACGTCACGCAACAATTCTAATTTTGTTTTATTCTTTCATTTTGTGAGAGGGTTTTGACTTTCGAAAGTGATTTTCCCACTAAGAGTGGCTAAGGTGTCATCACAAGAGTTAATTAATATGTACTCGAAAATCTTCGAGAATTTTAGGTCTTCCTTTTTATGAGATTGGATGAGGAAATTACATAAACAGGTTGGTTTGAATGAGTAGACTAATTATATTTTTGGTAAAATATTTTATATATTGCTATATTTTGTTGACTACAACAAAACTCTTCATTGAATTCAATGAACTCCATTTGACATAATCTATTATAGAATTGTTCGTTTAAGTAGATCAGTTAATCTTTCATCAAAGTTTTATTTGAAAGATTAAATAGAAAATAATAAAATAATAGCAAAAATAATAAATATTAGTTGGCAGTATCAACATTGCCGTTAATTACAGGCCAAACGTTATTTTTAGCCCTCAACAGCTCAACTTCAAGTTCTCATTTAGAATCATTTTAATACATTTATTTCTATTTGTATTAATTGAGTCTTTCAACTCAATTATTTATTTTAATGTGAACTTAAAATTGATCACCTATCATGCACATGCAAATTATAAAGGACTAGAGTGAGAAATTTTTAAAGTTGAGAAATAACAATGACAAATATATTAAAATTGATGGACTCGTGACACGTGATCAATTTTTCATGATCAAATTTCGACAACTAAAGCGATTCTATGCATAAAATTGATGGGATAAAATGACATTATCTCTTAATTATATATATATATATATATGTATATTGAGTATCAAAGATATTTCTTTAATGACCCCAAAAAAATCGAAATTAATAATTATAAAAATGAATATAACAATGAATAACCAACAAAGTATTATCAAATTTGTAAACAAAAAAATATTAGTGAATAGTATATCAAACGTAAAAATATTAAATAATCTTTTAATAAACTATTAGTACATATCAAAACCCATTTTCTACATTAGTCAATAATATGCAATCATCCAAGATTTACCCTCATAGAAACGCACCACTAAATATTAAGAGTAGTGTGACACCGACAACTTAGTTAATCAGCTAAATATATTTACTCTAATCTCACTACTAATAGCTATTAGTATCCATATATTAGGAGAATGAATACCTTATAAATCAACATCATCAATAATGAGCATTAAAATTGTACCACAATATAAAAGCACTGCCACGAGCGTCATCATCATTGACTGGTAAATTACATGCCTCCCACTTGGGCAAATAGAACTGTTTAATCAAAACCACTTAGTGTGGCCAGTATGGCTTGAGGCCAATGAGTAACAATAGGGGTAGCAAAATGAATCCAAAACCACGGTTCCAACAGTTCCAATCCAATTTGGTTTGAATTGGTTCCTAAGAAAATTTTATTTGGTTCCTGATTGATTCCAACTTGGTTTCAAGTTGGGTCCAACTAAATTTCAAATTAGGGTCAAATCATTTGCCAATAATCTAAATTATAATGAACAAAATGTAAGATATTGAGTCGAATTGGGCTTGGTTCCCTTTTGGTTTGATTTTGGTTCCTGAGTTGAATTTGGTTCCACCTTAAAACCATTTAAGAACCAAATTCATTTAACAACCAACCCATTGGAACCGACCCAAAACCAACCCACCCCGCCCAATTACCACCCCTAAGTAACAGTTAATTCTAGTCCTATTTGAAACAATGACATATCAGCAAACCAAGACTCATATGGTTATTGACTAGTATAGCTTTCAAATTGAGTAAAGGATAAAAGAAACTTCCCAAAAAGGTAAGAGAACAACATCCAAACAACAGAAAATGAACACTTTCAAGTTTTTATCAGAGCCCGTAAAAAGCAGACCAAATAGACAACGAAAAATTTACTTGCGACGAAACTCATTCAAGTGCAACAGCATAACATGCCTAAACTTTCTTGAAGATGATGAAAAAGAGAGAATAGAAACAGAAAAAAAAAAAAAAAGGTCGTTTTTAAGAGATTTTGGAATCATAAAATCCGGGCAACAATCCATGTAGTGGAACCAAGCGAATTATTCACAAAGAAGTGTTTTTTTTAGCTTTAAAGTTTAATACGACGTAAAAACCTTCTAATTTTGCAAAAGCCTGGCCTTTACATGTAGATTTCAATGTGTAAAGTACATGTGCAACAGACAAAAATATGCAGAAAAAACTCCAGAGAAAGAATAATAATGATAATCATCTAATTCGATAATTACGAAACATATAATTCTTCACCGAGCAAAATATTAACAACCCAGAATTGTTTCTTCCAAAATGAAAACATGGAAAGATATCATGTGAACTGACTTAAATAATCAAAAACAAGTCCCAGCTGTTTTAACTTCTTGATGCACTACATCCGCAAATAATTACGAGTAGATTGAAAAATATAAACTACATATTGCTCGTTAATCTTGATGTGAGAAAAGTTGTATTTATTTAAAAATCAAATCACGAGGCTTCGAGGAACCATAAAATACCAATGATTCCATAAACACATTATAAAAATTACGGTACCCACCAATTACCTGGCATCGAGTGACCGAAAATAATCAAATCTCTAAAGTGAGTACAATCCTCAAAATGAAAATGACCGCTTAGTTTTGCTTAGCGTTTAAAGGTTCAATTGCCATGAAACAGGGCTTCAAAACATCAGAAAATAGTCATGTAAGCTAAAACTGAAAAAATATGAACTCAAAAACAGTAAACCAGAAGATAGAAAGGTAGGAGAAAAATCAAAATACCAATGTTACAAGACAATAAAGACACAATAATGTCACCCGGCAAATGAAATAGAGATCCATAAGACCAAAAAGTATGCCAAAGCAACAAAAGAAAGGAAAAAAATAGATATGGGCGTCAGAACACTGCACAGGTACTATCAAAACAAAAATTAAACTTAATACAAATATAATGGAAGACCAATTTTCTTTAAAGTTAAAATAAAGAACAATCAAATCCAAAACAAAATATAATGAAAGTTTTAGCAATAAAATGGACTACAAGGTAAAAGACTAAGTCTATGAGATGATTTACCACGACCAGAACACTAACCCAACATAAAGGCTATTACATTTGCCCAGACAACATGTAATTTCGTTTCACCATCAGTAACTATTTCTCTGCAATAAAGAGAAAAAATCATGTCAAAGTCAACAAAGCAATATCATATAACGATTGTACTAAAGATTTTAGAGAGAATGATTAGGTGGAATATTACTCAAAAGGAGGTTAATTAAAGATAACTTTAATATTATCCGCTAAGATGCCAAATAACCACTTGATTATAATACAGAAAACATGATGTCCCTACAACTGATAATCTCAAATAAACCATGTGGAAACTCATTTCTTCTTTACACAATGCTTAATTTTATCATAACAAGCAAGGCAACATGGGATTAAGCAGAAAAGTTAAAACTCAATTCTAATTGGCACGATTCTTCAGAGTCAATACTAGCCTATCTCTTTATCGCGACAAGCAAGAGATACTCATAAAAATGCATTAATGTTTATACCTCATATTACTTATTTTTCTCCATAACATTTGCATAAATATTAAAATTTGGCCAACTATCAAATAAGGCATCTCTAATGCAGAAATGTAAGAATTTCATGAACACAATTTCGTATCAATAAGTTCAAAACATAATAATATAAGTGTCCTCCAAGCAAACTATATAAGAAATAATAATCATACCATAAACCCGAGAAATACCCACTTCCACTAGTCCCTGAAGCCTTAGGCAATGCCGGCGAAGTTTGGCCGCTCTGCATATTTGGATAAAGATATTGCAAACCCTGAAGCATTGAATTCCCACTCGAACCATCTCCACCAACACTCGGACCCGCCCCAGGAACACCATACGGACCTAAACCCATGCCTTGCATCTGTCCACCCATCATTCCATAATACCCTCCCATCAACGCACCAAAATTCGGATTAGCAAGCATCCCACCACCATATAAAGGATTTACAATCCCTGCCTGCTGTCCCATCAAAGCCATATTCTGTGCTTGCTGCGCAGCAGCCACTGCAGCCAGCATCTGTGGCTGCATAGGCTGCAAAGCCGTGGTTATAGATGCCGCACCACCAGCCACTTTATTCTTCCCCTCAGCGGCCTTCTGACAATGCATTTGAGTCCCTTCAAACACCCTATATGGCTCCTCTAAAGCCTTCTTAGCTCCTTCTACAGTCTTATACACAAAAATAGCATACCCTTTAAATTTCCCAGTAGCCGGATCGACCCCCGTAGGCCCACTCTCAATTTCACCAAATTTCTCAAAGAAACGCCTCAATCTCTCCACACTCGTGTTCCCCAATACATTTGTAACGTAAATCTTCCTCTGCGGATAATCCGACGACGCAAAAAGCTGCTTCGACACAATCCCCGCAGTAGCAGGAGCCGCGGCCGGGCCAGCGGACGCCAGCTGGCACGAGACCACCCGTTTTCCCACTGGAACCTTAGGGTTTTTCAACAATTTCTTAGCGGCTTTCCTGGTTTTGTAAGTAAGAAAAGCGTAACCCTTACACTTACCAGATTCTTTACTGATGACAACATTCAATTCCTCAATTTCACCAAAAGCCCCAAAAATGGGTTCCATGGATTGGCGCGTCGCGTCCCAACCGAGGCCGTGGATGAAGATCTTGCGGTGCGAGACGTCCGTGTCGGCGGTGGATTTGAGGATGTTGAAGAGAGAATCGTGAGATAAAGCGAGGTCGGTGGCCAGCGTCACGAGCTGTTCTTTCGAGAAAGGTTCCAGTAGGGTTTGAATTTTGGTCTGTGGATCTTTGTCGGAATCGGAATCAGGGGATGGAGGGTTCTTGACCTTGGATTTCTTCTTCCTCTTGAGTTTTTTCTCGATTTTAGGGGTCATTTTCTTCGAGGGCTTGCTTTTCTTCAAATTGGTTTTCGCCATTGAAGAACAAAACCTAGGTTGTGAGATAGAGTATAAGATTAACCGCTCCGAATGCAGATATATTTAATTAGATGTCATAATGCGACTTATGATACAGATTGAAGTAAGCTTTATAAAACATAACTTACTATAAAAGTATTAAACATGGTAAGAACACCAACAAAGTCTGGGTGGTGTAGTCGGTTATCACGCTAGTCTCACACACTAGAGGTCCCCGGTTCGAACCCGGGCTCAGACAAATGTTTTAATAATTTATTATTATTTCATTTCTGCCAATTTTCTTTTTCTTTTAATAATACAAAAAGTTTGTTCATTCTTCTTCTTGGCTTAATCCAAGAAAAAACTCTCAAGACTTCCAACTCTGATTGGAAGTCTGAATTCTGAAACCCCTTTATACCTAACTATCTGTTGAAATCTGAATTGATTTCTATGTATGAAGCTAAATTCTGATTTTTGAATTATTTTTTGTAATAATGGGTGTAGATCACTCTGATTCTTCACCGTTGATGGCGCCAAAGCCGATCAATGAACCCTTGGAGGTTGACCTTGAGGCGGGTCCTGATGAGCAAATTCAGTGCCGAATATGCCTCGAAACTGATGGTAAAAATCCCTGAATGTTTTTACTTAACTTTCAATTCTAGATTGCTGATTATGGTTTGTAGTAGAAAAAAAAAAGATACCTTTTTGTGAGTTATGGATCAAAGTCGTGATGGGCCTTGTTTGTTTTCCTATTGTACGGTATCCTCTCTACCAATATTTACAAACCATTGGCTCAAGTATGTAAATTTTCACTTTTATGTTGTTGATGTTTATATTTTTGTAGATAATGTAGAATTAGGTTCATAATTTTCGAAGTTATGGTTTGACAAATCATATTTTTGTTGACACTGCAAAATTAGGTTCATATTCTTCAACATTATGGTTTGGCAGTTTATTTATTTTTTTGGGATCAGACTGGATTTGAAACTCTTATTGCTGGTTCTTTACCAGGTAGGGATTTCATAGCTCCTTGCAAGTGTAAAGGGACATCAAAATACGTTCACAGAGAGTGTCTGGATCATTGGCGTTCCGTGAAGGTGAATATGTTATTACTATTTAGTGAGAATTTAATCTTGTTCTGATTTTTCCTTTTATTTGAAGTTTCTTGCTGATGAATTAGGAAATGCTTCCTCTATTGTTCCTATGGTGCATTTCCTTGTCATTTGCTTTTTTCTTGGTTGAAGTATTCTGATTGTTCGTTTAAAGTCAAATCTCGAGATAAATAGGCCCTGTAGTTTAGGTATAAGTATTTCCATTTATTTTATGAATCCATTGATCTTGTTTGGCCGGTCTTGAGTTACAATGGATTTCAAATCTTTTGGCACTCATTTTGAGTTACTGATTTCAATAATTACGGGAGATTTGAAGTACACTTAATTTAAGTTTATGTTAAGTATGAGGTCATTAATTCTTTTTGTTCTTCCTTCTTTTCTTCATGCAGGAAGGGTTTGCCTTTGCTCATTGCACAACCTGCAAGGCTCCTTATTACATAAGAGTACATGTCGCTGCTGATAGGAAATGGAGAACATTGAAGTTCCGGTTTTTTGTCACTAGGGATATTTTGTTCATATTTTTAACCGTGCAACTGGTAGGTCATTGAACTTATAACCTATGTTTGGACCCTGAATATTGGCGAGCAAAAGTGGAAGTATCACAAAAAAAAACACTAAGTACTATCACTCGTTGTTAATGTTTTCCTCGTCAAAATCCAAGGACCAAACAAGGCCTTATTCAGTCTATTTTTAGTTTCTTATCTTCTTGCTTTGGCTTTAGAATACTCATCAATTTCCTAGAGAAAAATAAGGGGTTTTTTTAGACTTTATATTGTTTAATTTACAACACATATACTTCTCGTTACAGGTTATTGCTCTATTGGCTTATTTGGTGCATTTTATTGACGGGTATCAAAATTTTTGGCTCCGCCATACTTGGGGTTTTGAAAGTGGACTTAGTTTCTACTATATATGCGGTAAAATGTTTTAAACATGTTTATCTTTTTTCTGTTGTGCTTAAAGCATTTTTATCTTTTTTCTTCATCAGTGCAATGATGCTTCAATTTCTTTCTTTCTTAATGGATGTTTCTTAAAGTATTATCTTGTATAAAAATCTCGAAAATGTCTGTAAGTGGCATTCTTGTTTGTGTATCATATTTAGAACACATTTATGATGCTGTTAATTCTTGCGTTAATGATGCCCTTTTATTTTTCTGCACAGGGGCACTACTTTTTTTTGCTTTATTGGGCTTATTTGGTTGCTTTATAACTTGTTATGATAGAAGAGTGCGGAACGATCTAGCTCAGCCATGTCGAGAATTGTGTCTTTGTTGTTGTCACCCCGGGTAAACAATCTACTCTCTCGTGTTTATTTATTTTCGATACAAAGAATGAGATTTTTTTTCCATGTCTAAATTTATTGCAACTTAGGACCAAAATTGCAATTCTCCTTTTACATGCACTACTAAACTTCGATTTTAACATGAAAAAAAAAAGGAATCTTTGATCTGAAAATTTAAGGTATCTACAACAGAAGAATCTTGGTCTAAATGACACTTCCCGGTTTTGTCATTTTCTTGCAGTTTATGTGCTGATTGTCATTTGCCGGGCACGCTTTGTATATGGACGGATTGTACCACGTGCTTTGAGGGTTGTGCTGGTGCGGCCGGTGAGTGTGGTTGCCTAGGTGGCGCCGGTGAGGCTGGATTGCCGATATTACTTATTATGGCTATAGTTGTGCTCGGTTTATTTACCGTCATCGGAATATTCTATAGCGTTTTGGTGGCCACAATGGTTGGACAAAGGATTTGGCAACGGCATTACCACATTCTTGCTAAAAGAATGCTAACCAAAGTGAGTTTAATGTTTTATTTCCCGTTTACTTTTCTTGCAATGAAATTTGCATAATCATAATGTTGCTATTTTTTCAGTCATTATGATTGAAGTGAAATTCGTTGGATTGTTTAAAAGGGATAATTACATTCCCGTCACTTATTGGCTAATTGCTACGAGTTGTTTGAGGTTTTGCGATTTACCAAGATCACCACTAGCAAATCCTGATAACTCAAAAATCAAGGGGTGAAAATGTAATTTGCTTTTGCTGATATGGGGTGGATTTAATATGTTTTTACTGTTACGACGAGTTATAGTAATTTCTCGTATTGTGGTTTTTTTTTTGTAATTAGAATTGTCTGTACTTTACCACCCTATTTGAAATCTTTAACAACAAATCTTTTCTTCAAATCCAAAATATTACTTTCCAAATGCGTACGGGGATACGTGTAGACATTGCTGTCAATGGGCGGGGAATGCCAGATCCAAACACCTGCAAAATGCTCGCAAAAATGTACGATCGCTTACCCGATGGGTCAAAAAAAAAAAATAGAGACCCAATGGGCCGGGTACATTTTGGGTCGGGTCCAATTCAGGTAAAGGCTCGGGTAGACTTTGGGTATTGTTCGGGTAAGACCCATGGGTAAAAGTTGGATCGGGACCCGACCCAGACCTGAACTACCTAATGTCATCGGGTTCGGGTATTAGACCCATGGGTCGGGTCCACGTCTGGGCAATCCCCGCCTATTCACAACCCTATTTAGAAGTGTGCAAAAGTTGTTTAAGTTAACACGAAGCATGATTACTTGGTTCATCTTCGATTCATTTTACTCTTTACCTTTACGTTTCTCCCAACGTATCCCCGTCCCATGAATATATATATTAATCAAATGTTATTAACACGCACCTATTTTTTCACTTTCTGTAGGAGTATGTAGTCGAGGATGTCGATGGTGAGGTGTCGGAAGCTGATTGGTCGCCAGCGCCTCTCCCTCCGGAGCACGTTCAGCAGCTGAAAGCCCTTGGGCTTTTATGAATTTGGTTATGGATCGGCCTCTGCGCCTTTTTAGGTCAGTTTTTCAGCATCAGATGTGATTAGTATATGCTATTAAGTGGTTATAACGAAATCAACAAAGAGAAATGCTATTCGTGTTGTTAGATTATGTTCGGAATTTGTGGACGAGAAGTAATTTTATGACCGATATAATGCGAATGTATGTTTTCTTGCAATGTACAAGGAAAGAATTGATAATGTTTTTAGAAAAAAAGTGTAGTTTTTCACTAGCATATGCTCTTTATTTTCATCTTATGGAACTCATTCTTGACAAATTGATGATAGTCCCAATCTAAGGTATTCATGTGATAATGATGTGTTTGTTTATATTTTGAAAAATGGTTGAAAGTTATAAAATATGTCAAATCAGTAGTTTGATGCAGTTTGATAAATGATTATGTTAGTTATGTATAAAATGATATGTGAATAAATAAAAAAAAAAAATATAAATAAAAAATGTAAAAAAAATGACGTGTTCGTGTTGTGTCCCGTATTTTTATACATAACTATATTTCGGTTAATAAAAATTGAAATTAATATGTTTTACTAAATTAATACAAGAAAATATTTATATAAAGAAAAGAGAAAAAAAGCGAAGAAAAAACTAAATTAATAACCATATCTAGATTCTAGATATAAACTCAAGAAAAATATTCACAAAAAAACTACACAAAAAAATTACCATGTAATGCATACAACAAAGAACAATTTCTCAAACTCGCCGACCCAACTCAGCTCAGAACTTATTTTAAAGGGCCCAATTAGAAGCATTAAGGAGTACTGTCCTATGGGTCCTTAGGCCCATTAGCATGTAAACCAATTTTTATTGGGCTAATTTCAAATCCTTATAGGCCCTGCAGTATAAAAGCCACCCATTCCAGCCCAAGCCCTATTATGGGCCCAATTAGACTTGAGAACTGATTTGACTCATTTTTTCTTATGTGGTTACTGGTTCTTATGTCCTGATTCCATTTAAAATATAATAATTTACCAATGAAAATAGAAGAGTAGAACAAATAATATCCTTTCAAATTTGGAATGAAAAACAAAAAATATATCCTAATATGATATAATATATAGTGTTCGATTTCAAGAATCTAACTTTTTAAAATTCAAATGTAATTTATGAGAAAGATAAATTGTAATTATGCATAGAGTTGCTTATTCATTTTCTATATTATATTTAAGTTCAATAAAATTGAGATGTTAATTAAAATTATCTAAAAAAAGAACTTGTAATAAATTTAAGTCCAATGAAACTAAGATATCAACTAAATTTTTCTATAAATGAATGTTATAAATCTAAGTGCTTATACCATAGTTTAAAATAAAAAAAGATCAAAAGAAGTAAATAGTAATTTTTATTGCAAAAGAAGGGTCCAGGAGAATCTAATTGATTTATGACATCTGATGATATAAATAGCACCGTCCTGTCCGAACTCCGGGCCCCTGTTCCTTCTCTCTCTCTCTCATCTCTCTGCAACGCTCAATCCAAATTAAATACTGTATGTACCAGTAATTACTACTGCAAGTATTTTTTTTTAATTCAAATCATCAAGTGGGAAGTGAGATTTCTGCATATTTTTTCAAGATCTATCTTTAAAGTAGACGTTACTCTTTGTTTTAAGCCCTCTTGAAGCAAATTTAGAGATCTTTTTCCAAATGTTTCGTCCTCTGCTCTGCTTCGTCTTTCTCTTGGTGAGCTTCATCTCTCTTTATCCCTTTTTTTCTTCATTTAATTTCCCAGAAAATGGTAACAATCTCACCTGAAAATGATATATGTATGTATATATATGAGCTTTTTTATAACGTTGTTAATCTCATCCATGGAGGTCCGAGGGTTTTCGAGGTGGCAAAGTGGCTATGTTAGAAGTTGAAGTTATGGGTCCCCACTCACGTTTGAACAAAGATAGGGATAACCCATAAAAGGGAGGGTTTGTTTATCCATAAAGGGAAATAAAAAATCATTTTTTTTCTCTTATTTGTTTAAGGAGATTCTGGTTAATTCATCTTTCCATTTTTGGGTTTTTTTTAAAGAAATTATTTCCAAAAGGAATGGAGTGGGTATCAGATTTGGTTTATACTTTATATCATTTGAATTTATAGAACTATCTGAAATCACATTTCATCTTTAGATTTTGAGATACCTCTGTTTTGTGTTTCTTCAAATAAGCCACATTTAGTTTCAAAAAGACTTCTTTTTTTGTGGTATTTCTTCAAATCCTATGTCCAAAATCAAAGAGCTTCCAAGTTTGGTTTATCGGTGTGTGTTGGTGCAACTTGCAAGCCCCCTATGATGCCCTATTTGTCGACATTTTTGCAATACTCGCGTTATGATATGAAATTCTCTAACATGTAAATCTTTGTGTCTATTGTTTCTGATTTATGTTTCTTTGACATTACATTGTGATATTTGAACATTATGTAGTGTTCGGATAGTGTTGTCTCCACGCATCTGATGTTCTTGTTATCCATTTATTTATACGCCTGTAAAACCGTCCGTATAAGTTGTGTTTGGTTGCTATAAAAGGTCTCATGCCGAGTTCCATCAAGACATGACATTTATTGAGTCAAATAACAACAATTATATACGGTCGATGGATAATTCTCAATCTTTATTACATCTTGAGTCTTTGTCGTTTCATAAAGAATGTCTACTAACTTTATTTATTCTTTTCAAAATTTATTAATGATTAATTCCACAATTCTCAATTGCTGATATAACTCTGTTCCAGCTGTTAGGGACCATTTCAAATGCTTCAACATTGGAAAATCCGGGAAACGGGATATTATCCGTGTTTTCATTCTTCAGTCAATTCTGGAGTACGTCGGTTGCTCAAAGAGGTAGTTTGGCATATCCGTTCTTTCTCTGTGATTATCCGATTTCTTAAAGAGAATCGACTTTATGTATTAATTTTAAATATATCTCTTTTATACCTCGTTTCTTTTTGTCTTTTACATCGTCATTATTCTAGCTTTAGATTCGCGTTCGTCCCAAAACTTTTCGTTATTGAGGGTATTTCTTTGTTCAACCGATTAACAATGAAATAGAATAAGACACTTGATTTGCGTAAGCTATCATATAATTACATTGTAATGCCAAGCGTATACCGTTAACCGTGCAATATCTATATTTATTTATTAGGATTTACTATTTTTTTGCCTAGGTTAACTTGTGTTAACGCCATAATTACAAAAAAACGTTATTACATCTCTCGATTCCCGACTTACACAAGGTTTGACCTGTAGGGGACGTAACAACCTTTGTTTGTGTGTAATAAATGTAATCATATATGTCGAGATTCAAATTAGAACAAAGAATGGAGTTAAAGAACTATAGTAAAGGAACACATGTTAAATTATTCCATTGAAACGATAGTAGCTGAGCCGTTATTACCTTATCTGTCACTACTTATCCGTATTTGAGTATTAGAGTTGATATTCTGGAAACTCATTTCGTGGTATTATAGAACAGAATTAGGATCGCCCTTTTTGACATTATACTGTTTTTTTTTTTTTTTTTTTCATTTTATGCTTATCCACCTTTGTGTGCAGATATTGGGAGATTGGAGTTGTCTACACCCGTCAAAACGAGTGCCGTCAGTCATGCTGTGGCAGGTACGTTATGACCGTTTCATAGTTTTAACTACAGTAAACATAACATGCTCTTATGTACATTCTCCGGATTTTTCTCAAACAGACATCATATTTTTCTCCGCCATCTTGTCATAAAATTGCGTCCTTTCAAACAGCAACGTCATTTTACATTCAATTCTTATTGATCGAAACAGCACTCTTACAATACATACATTTTTTTCAATTCAGTAGGCGGAATAGGGGCCAATTGGGGCACACAAGCATCACACCTCCTGCCGCCCACTACAGTGGTGAGGTTGCTAAGAGAGAATGGGATTCAAAAAGTGAAGCTTTTCGACTCCGATTATGACACACTTCGAGCTTTGGGCAACTCGGGAATCGAGGTTATGGTTGGCATTCCTAACGACATGCTTCGTTCTTTGGCTAGTAGCTCAAAGGCCGCTGAGAGATGGGTTTCAACTAATGTTACTCATCATCTTACCACCAACAATGTCATCATCAGGTCGGTTCTCAAAACGATTATTTCTTACAGAGTTCGGAAAGTGGGTCCCTCATGGGCTTATACCGGGATTTCGTAGAGCTTCTAAGACAAAACCATTTTTGGCGATATTGATGAAATTATGGAGGCAAATGATGTTATGTCTTTAAGATTCCATTGCTTATGTTTAGGGCTGAAAATTGAACCAAGCTACTACTCGAGCTCGATAGCTAAAAGCCCGGTTCGATAATTTACTAAACCAAGCTTGAACAACTTTTTGTGTTTGATAAATTTTAGAACTCGACTTGAGCTCGACTCTTTTAGTAAAAAATAACAAAAAACATATACAAAATATTCAAACTACTCGAGTTCGATTCATGATCGGTTCGATTAAAGCTCGTTTGAGGTTGGCTCTATGAACAATCAAGCCAAGTTCAAACACAATTTTCAAAGCTCGATTGTAATTCAAACAAGCTTGAACGCCTACGCGTTCAGCTCAACTCGACTCATTTACACCCCTACTTATGTTTGAATAATTTCTCCATCTCTCTCATCTCAACATTTAAGGACTTTCTAGCCTTTTAAGTAGAAAAACCTTGTATATTTCAAACAACTAGTTGGAAATGATGCTTGAATATGGAAACTTGTTGCTAAGAGAAGGGGATTAGGGATTTTTCCTTCTTTCCGATTAGCATTTTTATCTTGAAATATTCATTTTTTTCGTATATTTTTCACATGCAAATGAGTGAATACGCTTCCAATGGCTTTGCAGGTACGTTGCCGTGGGGAATGAACCATTCTTGACAACATATAACGGAACTTTCCTTAGAACAACGTATCCCGCTCTAAAAAACATTCAAGACGCCCTCAACAAAGCCGGCCATGGCAACGAAGTAAAAGTCACCGTCCCCCTAAACGCTGACGTCTACTCTAGCACAAACGATTTTCCATCGGGCGGTGATTTTCGGGCCGACATTCATGAATACATGCTCCCACTCATCAAACTACTCAACGACAATGGCGCCCCGTTCACAATCAACATCTACCCGTTCATAAGCCTTTACATAGACTCCAACTTCCCCGTCGAATACGCCTTTTTCGACGGGAACGCAACGCCCCTAAACGACGGTGGCATGGTTTATAGCAACATGTTCGATGCCAACCATGATACGCTCGTCTGGGCTTTACGCAAGAACGGGTACCCAAATTTACCCATCATAGTAGGCGAAATCGGTTGGCCCACGGACGGCGATCGAAACGCGAACCTACAATACGCGCAAAGGTTCAACCAAGGCTTCATGTCCCATATATCGGGCGGAAAGGGGACGCCAATGAGGCCCGGCCCGATCGACGCGTACCTTTTCAGCTTGATCGACGAGGACGAAAAGAGCATTCAGCCCGGGAATTTTGAGCGCCATTGGGGAATCTTTCGATACGACGGACAACCTAAGTACTCGCTAAACCTCGGGACAACAAACTCGGGATCGCTCGTACCGGCCCGAAACGTGGAATATTTGGATCGCAAATGGTGTATTATGAAGCCTAACGCGAGGCTCGAGGACGCTCAAGTCGCGCCTAGCGTGAGCTACGCGTGCGCGTTAGCGGACTGCACGTGTCTCGGGTACGGGACGTCGTGTGGGAATTTGGACGCGATGGGGAATATATCGTTTGCTTTTAATAGCTATTATCAGAAGAATAATCAGCTTGATGATGCATGTAACTTCAAGGGCCTTGCAACGGTGACGAGAGCGGATCCTTCGATAGATAATTGCAGGTTCGATATTATGATCAAACCGTATTATAGTGGTGGGGTGAGGATTTGTTCAGGCTGTTTTGAGCAGATATTGGGTTTGGTTTTTGGTTTGGCCATCTTTTTGATGTGTAATTTGTGATTTGTGGTGGTGTTTGTAGGAACTTTTGGTCAAATTTGTGGAGAATTGATGTAGTTTCTTTTTGGTAATGTGAATTATGACATTACCAATTTGGTGGGAAAATTTGTATTACCTGAAAAATTGGTTCCAATTTTTTTGATGCCTGATTGGTGGTAATTTGGAATTTTTCTTGGGCTTAATTTATCAGTATTATTACATGAGGGTTTCTGTATCATTGAGTTGCAACATGTAAATATGGATTGATATTAGAAAACTCCAATCATACGCTACGGATTGATGATATTAGAAAACTCGTCAACGGGACAAGAAAACTGCGTAGAATATAATCTTTAAAGAACACAAATATGATCTAAATCATTCACTAAATATGTCAAATTGCTGAATGGAATGTATATTCAGACACCAGCGAGGTGAAGACCCGAGCTCGAAGATTACAGAAAAGGACACAGATAAACTCATGATGATCAAAAACCTTTAACCATTGATTATCTTCTAAATGTCACAAAAACATTTTAAGAAATATAAGATGCAAGGCATACACTCTCCTCTTATCAGTGATCACCAGGCAATGATTTTATGATGTCCGAGTCACCTACATAGTGGATAGGCAATTGATAGCATCAGGCAATGAATGAAAATTCATGTTCGATAATATAATAACCATGAAGAAATTATCAATACCTGGATCAACAATGCTGAGGTAAGAAACTCGGAAGTATTTGCCACAAGCAGTTCCCAAGTCAACGTTATCTGCAAATGGATGAGAACATGAATGAGTATTAAAGATAAGGCATGGGTTTTTGCAAATATACTCAAACAAATCATTAAGATATTCTTAGAAGAGAAATAGCTTATAAATAAAGGGGTAACTCTGATGGACTCCACATGCATATCTTACGCTACACTAAGAAAGTTTTATGTCCAAATCAATTAACCTGAGTGTAAGGCAAACATATAAAATAACTCAGCCAGTTCACATAAAAGTGTCGACCCTTAGTATTCTACATGTCATCAGGAGAAAGAGTTTGTACAGCTAAATTATGTAGTCAGACAAATGGAAAACCAACGAAGTAGTTATGATTTGTAAACTTATACAATGAAGGTTGGACTAACTTCAGTAATAGTATGGAGTAACAAATTCGGGATTTCTATCTGCATATCATAGCTGGCTATACGGCAGCTCACAAAGACATATCGAGAATTTATGAATGCAACAAATTACGCAAAAAATGCAACATATACCAATAGAATAAAACCAAATAACCATACAATGAAATATAATTTTCAACTAGTCCAATAAACCAAAACTCAATATCCCAAAAAAAAAATGAAGCCGAAACAGCATAAAGAGCATAAATGTACGACAAAAAACTGGAGAGAATTAAAAATAAGCAACAGCAATCCAGTCAAAATGAGTTCACTTACTTCCATTGTAGTGGTGAACACCAACTTTGGAGAGCATAGCATAGTACTCAATTTCTGACTTCCTCAGAGGCGGGCAATTGTTAGAGATAAGTATCAATTTACCTACAATTATAACCCAATTCATAATATATTAAACCATCAAAATCCTAAATATTAAGCATCAATCCCAGCAACAAAATAACAGAAGTTAATTGAAAAAAAGAAACCTTTAGAGTTGCGGAGAGTTTTGAGAACAGTCTTATAACCGAGGGTATACTTTCCACTCTTCATCACCAGAGCCAGTCTGTTGTTGATGCTCTCATGAGTCTTCTTCTGTACAATTTAAAAAAATAGAAACAACGGAATCAATGATTCATGTAACTAACGATATAAACGTGACGATGAACAATTGATATAGATATATCGGCACATTGAAGATAAATCCTTACGGTTTTCTTCGCCGCCACCATCTTGCCGGAGTGATTTAGGGTTTTGCCACAGAACGAAGTGAGCAATAGATTTTTAACCTAATTAAATTATGCAAAGCGCAATTTAGCACACTTGGGGCCTGGGGCGCAGTATACCAGTGACGTGGGTCAGGGCTTTTATAGCGTGTTATTCTCAGTTAAATGCCAATTTAACAAGTAACAGGCTAGGCCCAACATGTGGCAAGCTACTTTTGGGCCGCATCTAATTGGCCCAATATTTTTACTTATTCTTTTCTCTAGACATACACATTTACTTTTATAGGATTTTTGTAAATTATTTATCTCTTTTTATACTAATTTTTGGAAGAAATAACTTAAATACTTTATATTTTTAATTTAAAACTAATTAATTTAGTGTAAATTTGAAAAGAACCATTAACTTATTCAACAAAAAGTCATATGCCAAATGCGACGAGACCCTCCCAATCAAGCCCGAACGTGAAAAAATTGTCAGATTCTAATTTAGTTTTAAAGATTAATTTTTTTATATTAATTTATCCTTTATTTAATATTTAAATTTTTTAAAAAATATTATTGTACTCTTATTCACAGGACAAGAGCAACAATAATTAAAAAACCTTATTATTAAAAGCAAAAAAACATAAATTTGTAGGCAAAATCAGAGATATAATTATTAATTAAATTATTAGAAAATTCTAGGTCAAAATCGTGCGACAATAAATTAAAGCGTGGTTTACATCTTCGACGCGATTAGTGTTTCCTTATATATTTTTCGTCCCTATTAATTCCTCTTGCATAAATTCGTTCCACTCTGCGGAGTGCTGACTATCGAACCCAGATTGGCCCACTCCACAATGCTACGCAGGTAATGTATGATACCGATATGTATTATATATACACACATATGTATGTATTTTCAGTCTTTGGATAATTTTATGTTATAGATGAATTTTGATTGCATCAAGGGTTTGTATTTGATTATTTTTTCTTTATTTTTGTGGGGAATAACTTGTGCAGGTCCATTGTACAGTTCGCATCTCGTAGTAGGGTTCCATTGCAGACTACCACCCAGGCACGTTTTTAAATTATTTATTATAGTAAAGATTTTATGATTGCTGGATTGATTCTTGATGTTTTAAGTAGAAGTTGAATTTTTTGGTTTTGTTTTCTGGTTTTGAATCATTGTGGTAATTTATCAGTTGTACGTGTGTTTTAGATTGTTGACTAGGATTAGAAAATTGACCATCTATTTATTTTTCTTGAAGTAAAGGATATGTTTAGTTGCCTTTTATTCAGTTTATTTTGCTTTTTTGAAGTCTCCTATAGGTATATCTTGATTGCATTAAGTTATTCCATTCTAAATCGAAATTTTAGGAATAGAACCTAAAATTCATCTCGAATGACTTAATGTTTTCGGTTTATTCAAGTGCTTGTTTGAGTGATTTATCTTTCGGGCTCTCACACACAAAAATGCCTTTCTTCGCTGATAATCAATGTTATAGTGATCAACTTTCTCTGTGCATTGCAAATAAACAGAATTGAACCCCATTGCTTCTATTGTTCCTAGTTGCTCATGCACAAATTAACTTTCAGGTCTAAGAGATACGTGAGAGCTTGTTTCCAGATGCATCCATATGGTAGTCGTAGAGACAAACTGTTACCATAGATGAGAGTGACCATACATTTGTCTGATGAATGGGATATATTTGAGATTTCATTTTCTATGATAGAATCATTATATTGTAATAAGGAAGATTGAATTTAAATTTATTGAGATGCTACCAGTTACGAATTCAAGGGTCAATTAGTGATAACCAAAACATTTTCTAGTTGCTATTAGTTGCATGTCAGACTATAATCAAAGCATTTCTTTATTCATACGATGTGCAGTCCAATTAGGGGTGGCAATTGGGTCGATCGGGTCGGGTTTGTGTTGGGTCCATTTGGGTTGGGTCCAAATGGGTCCAATGACAAAACACATGCATTATTGTTGGACCCAATAAGGACCCAAATTGGACCCAACAAAGACCCAATCATGGACCTAAATATAGAATATAAGATATTTTAAATAAGTTTAGCATAATTTTTACGCTCACAACTCACATTACCTACATAAATCAATTTCTAACATAAAATGCACTTTTTGCACACTTTTTACACACACGATATATTTTTACACACACTTTTACACATAATGCACACATTTTATATAAAATACACACATTTCATACTTTTTACACATAATGCACACATTTTATATAAAATACACACTTTTTACACACATGGTATATTTTTACACACATTTCACACTTTTTACACGTAATGCACAAATTTTATATAAAATACACACATTTCATACTTTTTACCACACAATATATTTTTTACACACATGTCACACTTTTACACATACTACACACATTTTATATCAAATACACACTTTTTACACACATGGTATATCATTCATTACACATACATTTCACACTTTTTACACATAATGCACACATTTTATAAACAAATACAATACACACTTTTTACACACATTTCATATTTTTGACACACGATATATTTTTTACACATACTACACACATTTTATATAAAGTACACACTTTTTACACACATGGTATATTTTCACACACATTTCACACTTTTTATAAAATGTAAATTTTCGGGGGACCGTATATGGAGATATATACAACTCTTAAATGATGCAATAGTAGCATAATTCTGTGGGGGCTGTAAATTTTTCACAAATCTAGAGAAGGATAAAAAGCCAAAATAACAGGAAAATGCCAATAATAATAATAATTATTATTATTTTTTAACAAAAAAAAAATTATTATATTATTTCATGGTTCTCTTGTTAAATCTCAACAATATGATGTTTGATTTAAATATAATCTATAATTTGAGCAATTTCAACCTCGTAACAGCTCTATCAAATATTAATCCACCATTTACAGAAAAAAGTGTGAATTATGTGTCACATTCGGTCCAAAAGTGTATTATGTGTAAAAAAGTGTGAATTATGTGTAAAAAAAGTGTATTTTGTGTTATGTAGTGTGTGTAAAAAGTGTGCATTATGTGTAAAAAATGTAGAGTGTGTAAAAATATAAATTGTTTGTAAAAAGTGTGAAGTCTGTGTAAAACGTGTGAATTGTGTGTAAATAACCTTTTTTGTATAAAAATTATGTATTGTGTGAAAAAAATGTGTATTTTTAGTAAAAAGTGCAATGCGTGTAAACAATGTGTTTTGTATGTAAAAATTGTGTGTGTGTGATGAATGTGAAGTATGTGTAAGTTTTTTTAATAAATAATATTATAGAAAATCAAGTTATAACTCACTTCTTTTAAAAAATTAAGTTGGACCCAGATTGGACGCAATTTGAAACCCAATTGGACCCAAATATTATAAAAAGCCAACACAATTGGAACTACAATTTTAAAATATTAGGACCCAACTCATTGAAAACTTAGTTTGGTTTGGGTCCAAATATAAGTATGGACCCAAATTGTCACCCCTAAGTCCAATTAATAAGGAGAGCGTGGAGGATTCCTTTTAGTTTAGTTCATTGTTCTTTGCTTGCAGAGAGCAATGGTAGAGGCGTTTGCTGTGATAGCACTGATAGTAGTGTCATAGTAGTTGTAGTAGTTTTATGACTAGTAGTATCATTATGTTTCTTCTCGTTTGTCACTTGCTTACTTGGCGTATGAGAAAAAGAAATGAGAAGATGCAGGGATACTTTAGAAGTCATTTTCAGACAATTCATTATACTCTTATTTGTGTGGTTTGCGCTAAGGTTTTTGACTGTAATGGTGCTATAAGTTTTTGTCTCGCTTGTTTTGTAATCTCATTGGAAAATATCTTTCTATTAGGTGCATGGTGATCTCTTTGTTAATGAATGAGGTTCTACATAGGATCCTAGTGCCTGCTTGTTGAGTCTGTAAAACAAACAATTATCCTGTAGACAAATTAAATAAAAGGCTAATGGTAGTCTGAACTAATTTTTATATAAATGTTTTCTGTTGTTGATCTTGTGAAATTGTATTGCGGCTGAAGTTGTTAAAAAAATTTGACCTTTCACTTCAAGATTGGTAGTATCTCTCTTGTTTTCTATATGTATTATTTGATATAGTTTCACAACTTAAGCCTTAAAACATTTGCCAACTTTAAACACGTGTATTCATATTTACAAATAAATCAATTTTGACTTATGATGGTTGACACAACAGATGCTCATGACTGACTCATGTTATCTAATCCTGAAAGAGTTACATGTCGCACATTTTAATGGGACGTGGTTTCATTTCCAAACAGAGCAAATATATGTTAAGCAATGCACTCATACCGTATTATGATTAACCAAAAGACTTGCATTTCAATATTCTGAAATTTGGTCTGACATGCAGAGATCTTCATATCTTTCTTCCAGAGGGGCATTTTATGTTTCTAAGAATGAGCCACACAAGCCTGATCCAGGCAGCAGTGCCCCTGAATCTCAGAGTCGGTTACTAAAAATTATCGCAGGAGGTATTACATTGGGTTTTGCTTACTTGACTGGTTATTGTTATGATGCCCTTTATACGTATCTTGAAGAAGATCGAAAAAGAACCAGCGAATACGCCAAGGCTCTAACAGATAATAAGAACATAGAGGCGTCAACAAAGATAAAAACGGACAATCTAGCTTGTGAATCAAGTACAGAAATCGCCAATTCAGATGCAGAATGTACCAAACTAGATACTGAAATACATTCAAGTGGAAGTATTCCAGAAGATTCAATCATAACTGAAGAAGATGAATCATATCAAGCAAAAGATATAGCTGCAGTGGAGCCAGAAAAAAATGATCATGTTCCATCAGATGATTTAACTAGTAAGCCAGCTGAGGAAAGTCTTGACCCAAAAAGCCCAGAGGTGAAACCTGATGTGGAACATCACAAGGCTATTGAAACTGCAGTTACTCTTACTGCGGAATATAAATCTCCTGCAGAAATTGAGACCAACACCGTACCAAGGAAGCAAAGCACCACTGAAGATATGCCACAGGTAAAACTTAACTCATTTTTGGAGTCCGTTGGTGACTGGCTAATCATTACTAGGTTGTTGTGAAGCAACTTTTGTTAGGTTGTACAGGGTGATGGAACAAATAGGCCTAGTTCCCTACTTGATGATTACAATTTAAGAGACATTTTCGAAGAATTAGCCATATCTTCATCTGACAAACATAAGGTTGGTGTTATAATAGAATATTTCTTAACAAGAACTTAGTTTTTGTATAAGATAAAAATATTGTTGTTTCTGAAGGAGGAGGATCTCTAACATTTGTTTCTGAAACTGAAGGTTATAAGTTCCAATACAAAGGGATTGGACGATGGTTACTTAACCAAGGATGGGAAATTGGTTCTGGACTTCTTGCAAGCCATACATGCAGCTGAAGAAAGACAAGCAGAGTTAGATGCTAGTTTTTTCTTTAAAGAGATGAAAGCAATGAAGGTTAAGAAGTAACTTGCTCTTTTTCTCAAGATACTATGATGTGGAGTTGTAAATCATATATACTTTCTGCTAACATAGGTATTAAATCATTCAGGAGAAGTATGAAAAGGAACTTAAGGATGCAAGGGTCAGGGAACTAATGTATGCTGAGAGGGAATCCATTCTAGATAAGGTTCGGAGTTCTTACTTTTGCGTGTAATCCCTCTGAATGTTGCTTGATATACTAGATGTGCATAAAGCACTGCATTGTTTGTCAGTGTCAATCTGTTAAAAACTGTTTTATTACTAACATTTCATTGATCTTTTACTCTGCTTCGCATGTTACACAAGCAGTAGATGTTTCTTTTATTCACATTCATCTTCCTGATTTATGATGGACGAAGTGCATTGTAGAATTACACTTTAATATTTTATTTTCCTTTTTCTGGAGCCCTCCATTCTTGATACTCTGTTTGTCCAAAGTTGATGTCCATGTGTCAATTAGCAGGGTTTTCTTGATAATATTGAAAAAGTAATCTTTTGTTTACACTTATAGCTTTTCCTTGAAAATCAAGGGAATTCAGATCATTACTTAACTGTTTGGAAAGTAAAATTGATATTTAGAAATGGAATGTTATATGTAGACAGCCCAAAAAAGAATAGGGTCTTCTAATTGTGAATTAATGTTTATTTGGTCATAAATTGATTGTTATTTGAATTTTTTTCAGGAATTAAATAGAGAAAGAGTAAAAGCAGCAGCTGCTCTTAAATCACTACAAGAAAAATTAGAAGAGAAACTTAAAGCAGAACTTGAGCAAAAGGTCAACTACAATGTTAAAAGGCATTATTTTCACTATGGTAGTCATTTAGCTGTGTAGATTGACCAATGCAAATTGTGGAATTCCTATATGCAGGAAACAGAAGTGGAACAAACGCTGAAGAAAATGCAGGATATAGCTAAAGCTGAATTGACTGCAGCAATTGCGAGTGAGAAGGCTTCCCAGATTGAAAAGATGGCAGAAGCAAATCTTCATGTATGGTACCTGCTGTTATTAACTTCACTTTAGAGTGTCTATTAGCTCTATACTAGAAAACTTCGACTTGTTACCCAAGTCGTTTCATTTTTATTGTAGTTAAGAAGCAATCTTGGCAATGTTATAACTTATGGAGTGAAGAGAGTTCTCAAGAAAAAACACAAAAAGAATTTAGGATTTTTTTGACAAACATAGTTCTACCAGAACATTTTTTGTTTGATAAAACTGAATTTAAATGAATGAATTAATAAGTTGATGGAATTGAACGGGAGTTTAGTTTTAAAATGCTGATGTTGTCAAATATAAGGCAATATTTGGATCTTAGGTTTGCTAATGGAAATGGAAAGGAAAATTGTTAAACCCTTATGGCTTGTTCTCCATCTATCTGTGACTAATTCAATTTTATTCGAAATGTAGCTTAGTCTCATCTCTACCTATTTCTAATTTTATCCATGGTTTGAGAACATCATAGATTACATTGTATATAATGTGTTGCTGTGGAACAGACATGTGTGGAGTGTGGCAGGGACAGGGAGAACTCTTATGAGCTTAAGCATCTGATTTGCTTTTAGACACGATAGACTTCATCTTCATGAATTTTGGTGTCTGATTTCATTTTTGACTGATTTGGACCAATAAATTGACGGCATTTACGTAAGCGTTTTTTGTAGGTTATTTGCTAATCCTTGAAAAGAAGAGAAAAGAAAATCAACAGTTCCTCCCCTTTCTCAAAAACATCATCTCTCCCAAGGAAAAACTGTCTTTGATGATTTTGAGTTATCTACTCTTCAGCTGATCTAAATTTTGTGTTTTTGCCCCCTTTTTTGTCATTGTTTACAGATTAATGCCTTGTGCATGGCATTTTATGCTCGCTCAGAAGAGTCTCGTCAGAGTCATTCTGTTCACAAGCTTGCCCTGGTAACCTTTTCTATTCCATGATAGCTGCTAATACATTCAGCTAGCTTTAACCTTGGATTTGGCTACTTTTGCTGATTTTACCTGTTCAATTCTACCTTGATACTTAATATTCGATCAATTTGTTCGTACGAAAATAAATCTAGCTTAATAGTTGCTTGGCTGATCCCTGGTAAAGATTGATAGATACAGTATTGGACTTTGTTCTTTCTTCAGTTTTGCAGTAGTTCCGGTGCTTTTCTAACTCCATTCTCATATTTACTGCAGCCACTTCTATCAATTATATTATTGTGAAAATTATTGTGAGTCGTTTACATTTATGTCAGATTTGATATTATGTAGACCTGGAACGTTAAAAGTTGATTGGTCGAAAATTTATGGTGTGGAAAGTGACACTCAATTCTTGTTTTCTTTGTCTGCTTAAATTGCAAATCAAGAACATTCGTGTAGAAACATATAATGTCTGATTCAAATATTTGTTAGTTCATTAGAGGCCATAACACATATTGAAATCTTTTGATTCTGCATACATTAATGATTCATCTTCTGTGAATGAGTTTATTCTGACTGAGTTATTCTCTAATGGTTCATGAATTGCAGGGAGCACTTGCATTGGAATATGCATTATCCAAAGGGCTGCCTATCAAAAAGGAAATAGAGGCCCTCCACACTTATGTCGAAGGTATAGACAAAGACTCCCTAGTAGCTGTGGTTCTATCTTCCCTTCCTGAAGATACTCAAAAAAATGGAACGGATACTCCGTCACAATTAAATCACAAGGCAAGTTTCATTTCTCTATTTTAAAAACAGCATCTTTAGTCCCACTTTTTTTTTGGGTTCTGTTAAATTTAAATTTTTGATGAGGGAGCTTAATTCTTGAAAATGGTCCGTGATTGTGGTGTTTGACAATCTTATATGATGAAGTTATGCTAGTTACTCCCCATTGCATTTTTGGTCGCTGAATCTACTAGATTAGCGTTATGAAATCATTATGAGGCTGTGTTTTGGACGCCGTACACTACTAATTTTTAATGTGAAATAAATCAAACATCAATCTTGAATCTCTTGCAGTTCCGGAGATAATTAGATTGGTAACTTGTCATATCTGATAAATAATGCTAAATCATCATCCCCATTCTGCAAATAAGATTGATTCTCTCTGGTTGAACATGCATGAGTAAGAAAAGCAGCAAATTGCTGGTCTTCTTGAGAGGTAGGAGTTCTAATAACCTGTGCAATTAAAACCACTTCTCTGTGATCAAAGTTATAATGGTCTGTCTAGCTGGGAGTCATTGGTTTCATAGCAGCCAGCACTTAAATGGTTATATTAGTCATTGTCTACAATACTTACTCTTTCCAATTTCAGTTCTGTGAAATGTTACAAGTAGTAGTTTTGTAAGAAATAGAGAATTAAGTGTCTCCATTGCCTCTGCCACGGATAACATATTTCTAGATATTTTTGAAATCATCTTCTCTCTCTGGTTATGTTATATGGTGGCTTCAACCTTTTATTTGCTCTTTATGTATCTCCATTTCGGTGCATCTAGATACATCTCTTAAAATTAAATTTCTGAAATAAAATATGTAGTGCCTGCAAAAAGTTTTCAAAAAACATTAACAGTGTAATATTCTATTGGGGAGCGAATAGGTCAACCCTACTCAGAACGTGAAAACAATGTTGACTTGCAAATAAATGCATAAAATAATGTTTAGTTCCAATCCCCTGTGAAAAAAATTAATTGTTCTGAGTTATTTTAGAAATAAAGCAAAAACAGCAGATGAGAGCTTTTCTAGTGTTATTTAAAGTTCTATCTTGTTTCATCTTATTTTCAGAATTAAATGCTTTGCACTATAACTTTCTGTATCTGTTCAAATGGATTGAGATAATCCTGTATATCTACAGTTTGATGTCTTGAAGGGGACACTGAGGCACTTCAGTTTAATTCCTCCAGGTGGTGGTGGAATATTGGCACATTCATTGGCTCACGTCGCCTCTTGGTTGAAGGTGCAACTTTCTGTCTTTACCAATCAGTTCTTTAGAAGTGAATTAGGAGAGAGAGAGATTAGGTTGCATTTAAGTGGAACAATTTGGATTTGAGAAAAAGATTTGTAGTTAAAAATTTCAAAGGACAGAGTATTAGCTTAAATCCAGCATTATGTTTGAAAAATTGCTTGAAACTGATGCTAAAGGATTTATACAAATTTCACATACAAATTCAACTGAATAGTAAATTTGAAATCAACCCTTCAATCCAAACCCAAATCCAAACCTTGGCGATTCTAAAATTTTCATGCCTCTTTTAGTGTAGATTATATAGACAACAATAGTATGAAACTTAATTACCAAAAACACTGAGATTTGAGAAATTGTCATAACTTATCCTGTCAGTAGTTCTTCTAATTCTTCCTCATTAAAAGAATATTACAATTTCAACCTTGTCACTAAAAGGCCCACTACAATTTTACCGGTTTTTCTTTGAGTTTTTAAACTATGCGAGGGGTGTCTTAGTAACTTGCAAAATCTCAATGTGCTCGTTTTAATTACCCATTAAGCAAAAGATTGCCCATGTAATTATCAATAAATTTTACGTTGTTACTTCCGGGTTCAGGTTAAGGAGTCAGATCAGTCGGGTGATGGAATTGAATCTCTCATAAACAGAGTTGAGAGCCTGTTAGGTGCGGGAAAACTACATGAAGCTGCAGATACACTCGAGAATGGCGTCAAAGGCAGCCAGGCTGCAGAAATTGTCGATGACTGGGTTAGGCGAGCTAAGAACAGAGCTATAACGGAACAAGCTTTGACTGTTTTGAAATCCTATGCCACTTCTATCAGCATACCATAGATCAGGTCTATTATTCACTCCGAGTCTAATTCCTTTTATTACATTATCATGGATCGTGCTAATTAACAGTTTTTTCATGTTACAATAATGTTGTATGTATACGTTAAAATGAAGTTCGATGATTATCCATACTTGTATGTCACATTTTTGCAACTGCTTGGTTATCTCAATCAAGATTTGTGATGATTTTCTTTCTTTTCTTCATTTTTAGATTAGATTTGGATAGAGTGATCCCAGTTCCTGTCCTTGTTACATTAGATAGTGATCTACTGATTGTGATCGATTAATAGTTTTAATTATGATATTGTATGCAATTAGTTACGTTGTAATATTCATTTCAGTTGATAGGATAGCGATGTGATTATATAAATCTCAATCATGATTATTAATGACAATTTATCTAGGAGGGTATATCAAATTGGGTGATCTGTTGTTGGGTTTTAATCCCTTAATTTGTAAATTGATGTATTTGTGTTATATGAATGTTTTATGCCAGACTAGCTAACTTAAAAAGACATACAATTCAAGTGAGGAAAATGAGAACCTAGATGGTGATTTCAAGAAATTTTATATTGTCCTGTTTTAAATTAGTTCATCGATATTATTTGTCTTTAGATCTTTATCTTTTAACATTCAAACCCTTCTCATATTCATAAAGTTTTTTTTTTCAATTTAATTTTTAAATAGTTATAATCTCTAATGTACGGACACTTCAAAAAATTACACCGTGTCGTGTCGGACACCTGATCGGACACGACACTCATCTGACACTCCTCGACACCGTGTTCGACACTCTCGATACCGTGTTCAATATAAAAATAAATTTGTCGGCTTATATAAAATGAAAAAAATAAAATATGAACATCGTAATGGATGCAATTAGATGGTATGTCTACTATGTATGTATTATTTGTGACAATTGATGTTATTTCACTTTATTTTTTGTGATTTTAAAAATTGAAATATTTATTTTTCTTTCAAACATATATAATTTTACAAAGTAAATACAAATTTATAACGTACAATAGTCATTCTTATAGTTTATTTGTCTAATCAATCATTTAAATTATAATAAAAAGATTAATTTATATATTTAACGTAAATTAATGAACATATATATGTATATTAATTTATATATATACACATTTTATTAGCAGTTTCGAGGCCGTGTCGTATCCTAACATTTTTTAAAATGTCGTGTCCCGTGTCTGTGTCCTGTCGTGCGACGTATCCTGTGTCCCGTGTCCGTGTATTATAGGTTATAATTATTAAAATATGATATGAAACTTAAAAATATCTAATACATAGAATTTTGTTTGATTAGAGTTGCATATTTGTAGTGATTTGACCTCTGAACTGCATGTGGGAATTTTTGTTATGATTAAAAACTATAAAGCTATAATTGAACCAAAAATAGAACATGGCTTGTTAAACATAGATTAATAAATAAATTTATTAATTCACTATCCGTATTAGGTGTATCCTACTGTGATTTGCATATGCACTGAGATGGCAATATTTTTTGCCAACTAAGAAAGAGAGAGAGAGAGAGAAATATATCTGCTTTATAGTCGGCTTGTTGTATACAGCCGAAAATTCGGCTCGATTTTCACCCATCATATCTCCAATTTAATTTTAAGCATTAAATTTAAATACTTATTTATAAATTGGTATTTCACTTTTATTTGTATTTATTTTATGTATATATGAATGTAAATTATATACAATTGTAAAATACTATGATTTTTTTTAAATTTATTAATTCTATTTAATCCATCTTATTCTTAAATTTGGTCATTTCATAAGGTTTACAGAAGAGAAAATTATAGAAAATATTCAAAAAAAATTTATAAAATGAATCAATTGCCACAAGCAAGATGCAAATAAATTTATTTTATTCTCGTATGCAACATTGAAATTAAACATAGAATTTTTGTTATAGTTGTAATTATTGAGAAAAAAATTACATACAAAATATAGCAAAAAGACACTATAAAATATCAAAATAGAAAAAATAAAGAAAATGAGAAAGTTAGCCGAAGCCGCTCTACAAGCCAAGACGCCGAGCCGATTAACCTGTCGGTGGCCCATCTCTCACAATCTGATACAAACATTATTACATACACAATACATACAGTCTCTCTCTCTTTCTCTCTACATGAACTACCAAGATTGATGCTCAACAAATCATTTTCATTTTCATGTCCTCTTCCACAATCTAAGACAAAAGGTAACCTAGATCTTACTCTCTATACCACTTCTTATGATCTGTTCTGAAGTTTTAGATTCAGATGTGGAGTGTATATCTATGTAGATTATGCTATCTCGGTTTACTTAATTTGACTGTGATGCATTAATTATTTCCATTTGGGAACACTTGATCTGTTGATTTCTTGAACCCATTGTGGTCGAATTTGGAAAGGGTTTGCTTTTTGTTGTTGATTGGATTTGATATTAAGTTTTCAGTTCAATTCGCTTCTCTTTTTAGTGCATTACTAGGAATTGGGCGCCGATTTCTATTTTATTGATTCTCTGATTAGTTTGATTGGTAATTGGAGTTCAGATTCTGGATATTTCTATAATTGGGATTTGATTTGTACCTAATTTTTGTTTATTGGACTGATTTTATACTGTGGTTGACTCGTCAGTTTAGCAGGTCACTGCTGTTAGCTTTTGCCTGTGTGTTGGGACTTTCAGATCTGAAATAAAAATCTAGAAATCACAGTAAAGCTGGCGGCTACACTGGGTTGGAGGGTTACTGCTCCCAATGGCAGCTCCATTCCCCCCAATGACTTGGTAAAATTTTCGTTCATTATGACATGATTTGTATCAGTAATTCAACTCTTGTTATTAATTATTAAATGGATAATTGAACTAAATTGTTTCCGAGAATGTGATATCTGCACATTTCTTCTATACATGTAATGTGGATCGAGAAAATACCAGCGAGAACAATCATTCATGCCAAAGTAGGATATGCATTTCGTACATTTTCTTAATATTTGTTTCATCAAAATATCTAAAAGCTGTGATTATTAGCTTCTCATATTTCTTTCTGAAAGCATATTCTTGAAAAGCTGGACCTCTGTATCTGTAAGTTGCATAATTCCTTCTAGGTTGTGTGCTTATAGTTACCTCGACTGTCTTTTCCTCTAAAGAGATCAGACGAAGATCCCGGCTCTCCTGTGAACTTTCTTGTGCATTATTTTTTGTTTTTTGCCATTCCCGTTACTATTTTGTTTTAAGGAAAAGCAATTAGTTGCTAAATTGTGTAACAGAATATTACTATGACATGAATGTTATTGGTCCTGTTCTTATGAATCCTCACAATATATAATGTTATTATTTTCTACTGTAGGAGAGAAGTGGGGAAGCTAAATCTCATGACACAGAGCCTTCAACTCCCCATGGACTCATGAAATATAATTCAAGGTTGGTTCAGCAGTAATTTATTCTTTTGTGTGTGTGCATGAGCGTCTTGTGCATAAAAAATTTGTTTCTTTTGCTGATGTTCTGAGCTGCTATACTGTAAGTCCTGATTTTTTAGATATGTAAATCCTTTGTGGTTTAGATTGAAAGGTTATTTAGGAGTTCTGGTACTCGATCCTGGAGCCAGGGAAACTTCTGCATTCTGCAACCCCACCGCCATCCCCAAAAAAAAGGGAAATAAAGAAAAAAGGAAAGAGAAACAGTGAAACACACACAAACACACAAATATTGATATATAAAAAAGAAAGGGAAATTTGCCAAGGAAGGATATCTTTGAATATGTTTTGCCTGAATGACGTAAATATGTCTAGGTCCAAGCTAAACTAATTATATGTTAATCTAAACCTGTATCCTATAGTAACTCAAGTTGATCTAGCTTTATTCTCTCTTTGACGAAGATATCATGAACCTGTTCTACTACAGTCGGCCTTTAATATTTTTTTACTCATTAGTGAGATTCTTATGGTTAATTGTATTTCTTAAGAACTGAAAGACTCTTCTATTCCCTAAATATTGTTTGATGATCCAAGTATTATTTTTTCTCAGATGTGAACCAACAGTTTTTGGTAAGTCCACCTTTAAATATTATCCATTTCGTAGGTGCAGCTTTTTTCATGAATACTTATTAGTATAAACTTACACTACCTTTATACCATGCCCTCGTTTATGTTTCCACCTGATACCATTTTAAGTGTCTCCAGTTCATTTAGATGACATTTATATTTCCTTCTATCTGCAGAGATCGGAGTAGCATGGAGGACCCAGATGGAACATTAGCAAGCGTTGCCCAGTGCATTGAGCAATTAAGACAGAGTTCTTCATCATCACAAGAAAAGGAGAATTCCTTGAGGCAATTACTGGAGCTAATTAATACACGGGAAAATGCTTTCAGTGCCGTTGGATCACATTCTCAAGCAGTTCCAGTGCTCGTGTCTCTTCTTCGTTCCGGATCACTCGGGATAAAAATACAGGCTGCTACTGTTTTAGGTTCTCTGTGCAAAGAGAATGAATTGCGAGTCAAAGTATTACTTGGAGGCTGCATTCCTCCATTGCTTGGTCTCCTCAAATCAAACTCGGCAGAAGGCCAAATTGCATCTGCAAAGACCATATATGCTGTGTCTCAAGGTGGTGCTAAAGATCATGTTGGCTCAAAAATCTTTTCTACAGAAGGAGTCGTCCCTGTATTATGGACACAATTAGAGAAGGGCCTTAAGGCTGGAAATGTCGTTGATGACTTACTAACAGGTGCTTTACGAAATCTTTGTAGCAGCACAGAGGGATTTTGGCCCACAACAATTCAGGCTGGAGGAGTTGATATACTAGTCAAATTGCTTACAACAGGACAATCAAATACACAAGCAAATGTATGCTTTCTATTGGCATGCATGATGATGGAGGATGCTTCTGTCTGTTCTAAAGTTTTGGCTGCAGAGGCCACTAAACTGCTCCTTAAGCTACTTGGACCGGGCAATGAAGCTTCTGTAAGAGCAGAAGCTGCAGCTGCTCTCAAATCTCTTTCTGCACAGTGCAAAGAAGCCAAGAAAGAGATTGCTAATGCCAATGGTATTCCTGTTCTGATAAATGCTACGATAGCTCCTTCAAAAGAGTTCATGCAAGGGGAGTTTGCCCAAGCTTTGCAAGAGAATGCGATGTGCGCTCTTGCGAACATATCTGGTGGCTTGTCTTACGTCATCTCAAGTCTTGGTCAAAGCCTTGAATCATGCACCTCTCCAGCACAAGTAGCTGACACGTTGGGAGCTTTAGCTTCTGCTCTGATGATATATGACATCAAAGCTGAGTATGCTAGAGCATCAGACCCTATGGAGGTGGAGAAGACGTTGGTGAAGCAGTTCAAACCACATGTACCCTTTTTGGTCCAGGAGCGGACAATAGAAGCCCTTGCTAGTTTGTACGGGAATGGAATATTAGCGAGCAAACTTGCGAATTCCGATGCGAAAAGACTGCTCGTTGGTCTGATTACAATGGCAACAAATGAAATTCAGGAAGAGTTGCTAAAATCCCTTCTCGTTCTCTGCAATGATGAAGGTAGTTTGTGGCAGGCCCTTCAAGGCCGTGAAGGGATTCAGCTTTTGATATCTCTTCTTGGTCTTTCATCAGAGCAGCAGCAAGAATGTGCTGTTGCGTTACTTAGCCTTCTATCCCATGAAAATGATGAAAGTAAATGGGCTATTACTGCTGCTGGTGGTATCCCTCCACTTGTTCAAATTCTAGAAACAGGATCTGCTAAAGCTAAAGAAGATTCTGCAACAATTCTTGGAAATCTCTGTAATCATAGTGAGGACATACGCGCTTGTGTTGAAAGTGCTGATGCTGTTCCCGCTTTACTATGGCTATTAAAGAATGGCAGCTCCAACGGGAAGGGGATTGCTGCTAAGACTTTGAATCATTTGATTCACAAATCAGATACAGCAACAATCAGCCAACTTACTGCGTTGTTAGTCAGTGATTTGCCTGAATCAAAAGTTTATGTCTTAGATGCGTTAAAAAGTTTGCTCTCTGTGGCCCCTCTGAGCGAAATGGTACGTGAAGGTAGCGCAGCAAATGATGCAATCGAGACAATGATAAAAATTTTAAGCTCTACCAAAGAAGAGACACAAGCGAAGTCTGCTATAGCTCTTTCTGGAATCTTTGATGTTCGAAAGGACTTGCGTGAAACTAGCATTGCTGTTAAGACTCTTTGGTCGGTCGTGAAACTTTTAAATGTTGAATCTGAAAACATCTTAGTGGGTGCTTCTCAATGCCTTGCTGCTATCTTTCTTTCGGTTAAAGAGAACCGGGATGTGGCTGCTGTTGCTAGAGATGCTTTGCCTTTGTTGGTGGTGCTTGCTAACTCTGCAGTGTTGCAGGTGGCAGAGCAAGCAGTTTGCGCTTTGGCAAATCTCCTTCTAGACAGTGAAGCTTCTGAAAAAGCTATATCGGAAGAAATTATTTTACCAGCCACTAAAGTTTTACGTGAAGGCTCAAATGTTGGAAAGACCCATGCAGCAGCAGCGATTGCTCGGCTTCTCGATTCTCGTGAGATTGATTCTGATTTAACTGACTGTGTAAATCGTACTGGAACAGTGCTTGCTTTAGTATCTTTCCTGGAAACTGCTGATAGCGGAACTGTTGCTACATCAGAGGCATTAGATGCACTTGCTTTTCTCTCAAGGCCTGTTGCAGATTTTGGGCACATAAAACCTGCTTGGACTGTTCTTGCTGAACATCCAAGTAGCATTACCCCAATAGTTTCTTGTATTGCTGATACCCCACCACTGTTGCAGGATAAAGCTATAGAAATATTATCTCTTCTCACGCAAGCTCAGCCCCTAATTCTGGGGAATACAATTGTCTGTGCCACTGGATGCATTTCATCTTTTGCAAGAAGGGTAATTGACTCCTCAAATACAAGGGTGAAAATTGGAGGAGCAGCACTACTTGTTTGCGCTGGGAAAGTGAATCATCATAAAGTGGTTGAAGAATTAAATGGGTATAACTTGAGCGCTTCACTTATCCATTCTCTTGTTGGAATGTTAACTTCTGCAGAGTCCTCTCAAGTTGGGGATCAAGGGAATATCATAAGCATCTCCAGGGTAACTGAAGAAGAAACAAGTAAACATGACTCAGAGAGAAGTACATCAGTTATTAGTGGTGCCAATATAGCTATATGGCTTCTTTCTGCACTTGCTAGTCGTGATGACAATTGTAAACTTGAGGTCATGGAGGCTGGTGCAATTGAAGTTCTTACCGAGAAAATTTCCCAATCTTTTTCACGATATGCTCTGGTAAGTACTTTATCTCTTTATTTTCTTCCAAGTGAAGTAATAACATCTGATCCACTATGCATCAACCTGTAAAGAAACTCATGAAGTTGTGTAACCAGATGTTATATGATTTGTTTTGTCCTTATATTCACTCTTGATGCCAGCCTGGATATAATTTACAATTTTTCTGGCATGCTCTTAACTAATTCTCATGCAATTGTTTTACAGGCTGATTGTAAAGAGGATAACACCATATGGATTTGTGCCTTACTGTTAGCAGTCTTATTTCAAGATAGAGATATCATACGCGTAAATGCGACTATGAAGGCGATTCCAGTACTGGCTAGTTTGTTGAGGTCAGAGGAGGGGGCAAACAGATATTTTGCTGCCCAAGCAGTTGCGAGTCTCGTCTGTAATGGTAGCAGGGGAACTCTTCTGTCTGTTGCAAATTCAGGTGCAGCTGCAGGACTCATATCCTTGCTTGGCTGTGCTGATGATGATATACAAGACCTTCTAGAATTAGCCGAGGAGTTTACTTTGGTTCATTATCCTGACCAAATTGCTCTTGAGAGATTGTTTAGGGTTGATGACATCAGGGTTGGTGCAACTTCTAGGAAAGCTATACCTCTCCTTGTTGATTTGCTTAAACCAATTCCTGATCGCCCTGGAGCACCTTTTCTTTCTCTAGGACTTCTAATCCAGCTTGCTACAGATTGCCCTTCTAATCAAATAGCTATGGTAGAGTCAGGGGCATTAGAGGGATTGACAAAATATCTTTCTCTTGGCCCACAAGATAAATTTGAGGAAGCTGCTACTGATTTGCTTGGCATTTTATTCAGTACAGCGGAAATAAGAAGACATGAATCTGCATTTGGTGCTGTTAGTCAACTTGTAGCAGTTTTGCGCTTAGGTGGACGGGCAGCAAGATATAGTGCTGCTAAAGCCTTGGAAAACTTATTCTCTGCTGATCATGTAAGAAACGCAGAATCAGCCAGGCAAGCTGTACAACCATTGGTCGAAATTCTAAATACAGGTTTGGAGAAGGAGCAACACGCTGCTATCGCTGCTTTGGTTAGACTGTTGAATGATAACCCGTCAAAAGCCCTTGCAGTTGCTGATGTTGAGATGAATGCTGTTGATGTGCTGTGTAGAATTCTTTCATCGAATTACTCAATGGAGCTAAAGGGGGATGCTGCTGAGTTATGCTGTGTACTTTTTGGCAACACAAGAATAAGGTCTACTCTAGCATCAGCCCGTTGTGTCGAGCCGTTAGTTTCTCTCCTTGTTACAGAGTACAGTCCAGCTCAGCATTCCGTAGTTCGTGCACTGGATAAACTCTTAGATGATGAACAGCTGGCGGAGCTTGTAGCTGCGCATGGTGCCGTTATCCCTCTTGTAGGTCTTTTGTATGGTCGGAATTATTTGCTCCACGAGGCTATATCTAGAGCTTTGGTGAAACTAGGTAAAGATAGGCCTGCGTGTAAGATGGAAATGGTTAAAGCTGGAGTTATTGAAAGCGTTCTTGATATACTTCATGAAGCACCGGATTTCCTCTGTGCTGCATTTGCTGAATTACTCAGAATACTAACAAACAATGCAACAATTGCAAAAGGTCCGTCAGCAGCGAAAGTGGTCGAACCTCTCTTCCAGTTGTTGACAAAACCAGAGTTCGGGCCCGATGGTCAACATAGTTCGTTGCAAGTTCTTGTGAATATTTTAGAGCATCCCCAGTGCCGTTCGGATTATACCCTCACATCTCAGGGAGCAATAGAGCCTCTTTTACCTTTACTCGACTCTCCTGCTTCAGCAGTGCAACAGTTGGCAGCTGAACTTCTGTCACACCTTCTTTTGGAGGAGCATCTTCAAAGAGATTCGATAATACAACAGGTCATTGGTCCATTAGTACGTATTCTTGGTTCAGGCATTCCTATTTTGCAACAGAGAGCTGTGAAGGCTCTTGTGAGTGTTGCATTAACATGGCCAAATGAAATAGCAAAAGAGGGCGGTGTGAGCGAGCTGTCCAAAGTCATACTTCAAGCTGATTCGTTACTCCCCCATGCGTTATGGGAATCTGCTGCTTCGGTTTTATCCAGTATTTTGCAGTTTAGTTCTGAATTTTATTTAGAAGTCCCTGTCGCAGTTTTAGTCAGATTGCTTCGTTCGGGCTTGGAGAGTACAGTTGTTGGTGCACTTAATGCTCTTCTAGTATTGGAAAGTGATGACTCAACCAGTGCTGAAGCAATGGCTGAAAGTGGGGCAATCGAGGCACTTTTGGACCTTCTTAGAAGTCATCAGTGTGAGGAATCAGCTGCAAGACTACTCGAAGTGTTACTGAACAATGTGAAAATTAGAGACTCTAAAGCTACAAAATCTGCAATTATACCATTGTCCCAATACCTATTGGATCCTCAAACGCAAGGTCAGCAGGCACGTTTGTTAGCAACTCTTGCTCTTGGTGACTTATTCCAGAATGAGGCTCTTGCTCGTACAGCAGACGCTGTTTCGGCTTGTCGGGCATTAGTGAATCTCCTTGAAGATCAACCTACTGAAGAAATGAAAGTAGTAGCTATATGCGCTTTACAGAACCTTGTGATGTACAGCCGGTCTAATAAAAGGGCAGTTGCAGAAGCTGGTGGTGTTCAGGTCGTGCTTGATCTCATCGGTTCAAGTGATCCCGATACATCGATGCAGGCAGCTATGTTTATTAAACTACTCTTCTCTAATAATACCATTCAAGAGTATGCTTCAAGTGAAACTGTGAGAGCTATAACAGGTAAAATTTCCAAATATCTTAGACTATGTTTGATTATGTTTTTGAAAATCATTTTCTATTTTTTGGACCACAATTTCAGAAAATTACAACTACAAACCATTTTCAATCCAAAATGCATTTTCTCAACTTCACCTTTTCATGTGCTATATAATTGCCTTTCAAATAGATATGTCCATACCACGTTATACCGTCTCTCGTCAGTGTTTACTTCATCTATTCTTTCTTCTCTTTTACATAAGTTACTATCTCTTTAATCACATAAACATATGTCCATAAATTAGATTTAATTTGATACATTCTTCTTCTTACAAGGAATTTTAAAACATAAACAAACACAACCGACGACACAACATTTTCACAAATACACATCGTACATTCCTCAAGAAATTTTCTGAAAATGTACTGGAAAATATAAACAGACAAAGCCTTAATCTCTTGGAGCTCTCTAAGTTTTCATGTGTTATTTGTCAACTTTTGATACCATGTTGCTGGTCCATTGGTTTCTAGATCGATAGTGGTTGTCATTTTTCATTCTGATTATGAGAATAGTTTTCACTTGTGTCGTCTATTCTCTACATGAACCATGCTTCTTTTTGGCTTTGCTTAGTTGTGTTTGTTGTTCTCCCACAATTACATATGTGAAGATTACGTCAAGACGAGAACTAAATATCTTCTTCTCTTGTAGCTGCAATTGAGAAAGACTTATGGGCTACTGGAACAGTAAGTGAAGAGTATCTAAAAGCTCTAAATGCACTATTTGGCAACTTTCCTCGACTTAGAGCCACCGAACCTGCAACACTAAGTATCCCTCATTTGGTCACTTCTCTCAAGACTGGAACAGAGGCAACTCAAGAAGCAGCTTTGGATGCTCTGTTTCTTCTGAGGCAAGCTTGGTCAGCATGTCCAGCTGAAGTTTCTAGAGCACAGTCTATTGCTGCTGCAGATGCAATACCCCTTTTGCAATACTTAATCCAATCAGGGCCCCCTCGGTTTCAGGAGAAATCAGAATTTTTACTGCAGTGTTTGCCAGGAACCCTGGTTGTGATAATCAAGAGAGGAAACAATATGAGGCAATCTGTTGGGAACGCGAGTGTGTACTGCAAGCTAACCCTTGGGAATACTCCACCTCAGCAAACCAAGGTATGAAAGTTAATACTACATTTTTTAAACTTGTGTCTTTTTCAGCCCTTTTGTTTGCCTGAATTTTTTGACATTTACCCATCTATATAGATTTCGAATCTTATGGAAATTGTAGGAGGCTTAAATTAAGCTAACATGTAAAGATTATTAAATAAGATATGGTTGAACCCCACTGGTGTCTTTCATGCACGTCTCTGCAGCAAATAGACTCACTTGGGCTCTTCACAAATGGGGGTGGCATGATAACCCCCCCTGCTTATACAACTGCATAAAAGTCTAGTATTTATTTTTGTATACTCTATTTAAGGTTATCTTGATTGTTTTATGTGGATGTTTGAGTGGTAGTACTTGATTTTCATGTTAGCTAAATAAATATTAATTACTTCAGTAGAAAATCTGGCGAGTGGTATAAAAACCAATTTTTTTAAAAAAAAGAAATCATAGGGTTTGTACAGAGATTTGGTTTAGTCATATTAATTGCTTATTAGAAATTCTGCTATTACGGATAAATTAATTTTAGTTCTATGCTGTTGCTATGGAGGCCCCCCGGAGGTCTAAACAATTGGAAAGATAAAGTTTGCATGGGATTCAGACCATTTTTAGAATAAAACTTGGTGTTATAAAATTAATTTCACTGGCATTTTGTATGCAATATAAAAACAATTTGAATGAATAAATGTTTGTTGCTGTCAGGTTGTATCAACTGGTCCTAATCCAGAGTGGGACGAGAGCTTTGCATGGTCGTTTGAAAGTCCTCCCAAAGGCCAGAAGCTTCACATCTCATGCAAGAACAAGAGCAAGATGGGGAAGGTAAATTAGTCCAAACTGACGATTTCATCAAAATTTTCCATAATCATACATAATTTAGAAAATTACCCAAAGTAAAAAGATGTTTTTAACAAATTAATTCTTTATTCACTTCCTTTTGCTAATGACAGAGCTCATTCGGGAAGGTCACTATCCAAATCGACCGTGTAGTGATGTTGGGTGCAGTTGCAGGTGAGTATACTCTGCTGCCCGAAAGCAAAAGTGGGCCTTCGAGAAATTTGGAGATTGAATTTCAGTGGTCTAATAAGTAGCATATCTGCTCGTGTTTTTAGTGTTTCACATTGAAAGTAAAGTTAGTACATGTCTTTTTCACTTCATTATTTATCGTGATTTTGTATATAGTTTTTGCAATCTTTTGTAGCAATTTGTTTCCATTCCTGGAACAGGTATTTGTCAATGTATTCTTTTGTAAGTTTGAGTCTTTTTTGTTGTGGAAACGATGTGAATTGATGATGGATTTAGTTTCTGTTGTAATTTTTTGTTGCCTCAGTATGTAGGATTTGATAAAGTTGAAGCAAAGTAATGAATTTGTGATTTTGTATATGGTTTTATATTTGTCATTGTTATGAGGACTCTTTATGGTTATATATACCATCCAAAATTCTGATTCAATTTTCCTGATTATTTAATACTTCTTTTTTTATCAATTCTAATAAAACATTAAAAAGATTTAGCAATTCGAAACGTGATATTTTACTTAATATTATGTAATAAAAAAGCAAAAGATTCAAATTTTAAGGGCCTGGAATCTATGTTTAATTGCAAACTTGTCGAATAATTTCTTGTCTGCGAGTAGACATGAAATTGGTTATATTGAAGCTCAAATTAAAATTTAAGTTAAAGAGTGCTTGAGACTTGAGTAAGAGTTTCAAAATAATTTATTAATGTTTTAATTTAATATTTTTAATTAGTTTAGCTAAAAGTAAATTATAAGTTGTTAAGTAAATAATAATAATAATAAAATATTTAGCCACTTTCTCTCTCTCACTTTCCCACTCCCAACACATATCTACACTAAAACTATCTCAAACACAGTACAATCTCCATTTTCTCCAATGGAGGTTCGGTTAATTTTACTGATTTTGCTGTTTAATTTGTGCGCAAAGTGTGCATTAGCTGAGCCGGTTGTGTATTCCGCTAGTTTAGTGCATAGGTTTTCGGATGATGTGAAGGTTAGGGCTTTGAGAAATGGAGGTGGTGTTGAAATTTGGCCACAACGGCGGAGCTTGGAGTATTACCGGCGGCTATTGAGCAGCGATGTTCAAAGGCAAACGCTTAAGCTGAATCCTCAGTTCCATTTCCTGTATCCTTCTCAAGGCAGCGCCACTTTACCCCTCGGAAATGACTTTGGATGGTCATAATCCTTGCCCCTCTCTCTCTCTCTCTCTCTCTGTGTGTGTGTGTGTGTGTGTATGCAGTATATCTCTGTCTTTTTCTGGTTTTTAAGTGATTATATAGATTATTACTATAATTTTCAGATGCAGATAATTTGCGTTGATCACTTGAATTTAGGGGAAAACTCTGATGGAGGACTTCAGTGAAGTTTAATTGTAGTGAATATATATATATATATATATATATTTTAATAGAAAAACTGTATATGACTTGGGGAAATGTTTCTGATTACATGTGATCAAGGTGGAACAAGTAGCATTCCAGTTGCCGTTTATTAGGAAATAACCGACCTTTTAACATATCATGAGTCGTACATTTGTTTTATAATATGTACTCTTGATTTGTTTGACTAAATTTAACTAATCAAAGCAACTGCTATCTACAGCATTCTGAGTTTTCCTTTTTGGATCTTTTTAGTGTAAGATCATTGAAATGTAGTGGGGATTATGCAAAAAGTTGTTCTTACATGAAGTGTGATAGAATTTCCATTGCTATGGCTGAATCGTAGAAACTTTCGAGTATTAGAGAAATTACTGCTATGGTGTAATTAGTCAAAGCACGTAATTGATAGAAACCCTTCTGTTATGTAGGAATCAATAAATGATAGTACTTTAGGAGTTGTCTGTAATGTCTAGGTGACATACCTGGGGGCCAAAACAAATGGGAGGATGACTTGTGTTGGTTTCATAAAGACTACCTATCGCTTTTGATTTAGATACTGTTCGATTTTGGATCGACGAAAGATAATTTTGGTTTCTCTTCTGAAGAACAATGATTTCTTCTTGTTCACCGAATTTTGATTGTTATTTGATGGCACAAAAGGCAACTTTCAGGAGGCTTGTGAGTCTCATGAACGAACATGTGTACTTGTCTCCTATTTGCTTACGTCAGTGACAAGCCAAATGCTAAAGCACAAGATAATTGTTGTTTTTTATGAAAATATATTTTGATATCTATGATTAAAAAATTTCTCCTTGTATTAGGAAAATGGTGCATTAATATTTTTGCAGTCGATTAATATTAAGCACGATATATGTTTACTTGTATGAAGTCGATGATCATATGTTTACCTAAATTGTTTTCATAACTTCTTAGTCCTTTTACGCCATTAATACTGCTAAGGGTATTAGTATTTATTTATTTCACCATATCTCAAACAGGTTACATTATATATGGATTGACATAGGCACACCACATGTTTCTTTTCTTGTTGCGTTGGATGCTGGAAGTGATCTATTCTGGGTTCCCTGTGATTGTGTACAGTGTGCACCTTTATCTGCCAGTTATTACAGCAGTCTGGTAGGCCGGCATTCTCTCTTAATGATCCATGTTCACCTATATTGTTGATCAAAATTCATGTTCGTTTTCTATGATGCTTCTTCACACGACAGAAACACTGAGATTCCTGCATTTCTTCAAGTCTGTGTCACTTAAGCATCCTGATACTAGTTAGACCAATTTTGTGGTGTAAACGCAGACATCAGAACGCTTCATTCACTTGCGAAATTCTAGTTAACGTAGCAACTTGTTTGTCGCTTATTCCAAATGATTGATTCGCAGGTGCTCCTTAATTTTGGGGCATTTCATTATGCAGGATAAGGATCTTAATGAGTACAATCCTTCTGCCTCCAGCACAAGCAAGACCCTCACATGTAGTCATCAATTATGTGAATTGGGCCCAAATTGCTCAAATCCTAATCAACAATGTCCATATACCATCAACTACTATTCAGATGATACATCAACTTCCGGGTTTCTGGTTGAAGATGTTTTGCATCTTCTTGCAGGCAATACCGATGTATCCAACAAATCTGTCAGGGCTCCAGTCACTATAGGGTGCGTTTTGTTTTGCTCTTACAAATAGGCCCACCGTCTTTGATGTCCACTATTGTACTTTTTATTTCTCCCTTAGGAAAGTAGGTAATTGTCGTCTTATTTGATTGTATTAACCTTCATTTTAATTAAAAAAGATTGAATTAATTCATTTTAACAATAATAGTGCAGTTGTATTTAGATTTTAGGAAAGAAACTATTGTACATGGATAATAAATGGCAACCATATGTTAAGCTGGAATCCTTTTTCGGACAAAGGGATTATGTCCTAGAACTTCCATTGCGGAACATTCTTCAGTTGATACTTACTATGCTCTCTCATTTCAGATGTGGCAATAAACAAACTGGTGGTTACCTGAACGGAGTTGCGCCTGATGGTCTTTTGGGTTTGGGACTTGGAGAAATTTCTGTGCCTAGTTTTCTTGCAAAATCTGGATATATTCGTAATTCCTTTTCTCTATGTTTCAATGATGATGATTCTGGGAGGCTGTTGTTTGGGGACCAGGGAAAAGCAGACCAACAAACTACTGCTTTATTGCCTTTGGACGGGAAAAAGTAAACATTTAATTCTTCTCACTGCTGCTAAGGCTATGTTTGGTTCTTAAATTTGGTGATGAAAAAGAAAAAGAAAATATTATGTGTGCTTCAATTTATAATAGTTTGTGCTTTATTATTTTGATCATTCTCATTTTTCTTTTCCTTCTCCTCACCAAAATTAAAAAATTCATGAACCAAACAGCCTGTGTTTTTATGCTTGGTCTGTGCATTGAAGACACCCTGGTTAATTCATGGCACAGTTTAACTTATATTGTCGGAGTAGATGAGTGCTGCATTGAGAGTTCATGTCTTGAGGATACCAAGTTCGAAATGCTGGTGGACAGTGGGTCATCATTCACATTTCTTCCAGATAAAGTCTATGAACGAGTTGTTGATGAGGTACTTTCTTTTCCTTATTTTTTTCTTTTTTGTTCAATTTACTCCTTTCTGTTGTTCAACTATACCCCTTTGTTTTGAGTAACTGTTTTGGTCCTAGTTTGACAGACAAGTAAATGCCTCAAAATCTACTTCCCAAGGATACCCATGGCAATATTGCTACAAATCCAGGTATTTGCATGTGTTGACTGTATTGTACATTTTGATCATTAACTAAAGTTGATTTTGTTTGTTTGACAGTTCTCATAGGGTGCCTAAGATTCCTTCTTTGACTTTGAGGTTTGCGATGAACAACAGTTTTGTGATCGACAGTCCTGTTTTTGTGATCTATGGCACTCAGGTTGTTTTTGTACCCTATTTGGTCTAAAAAGCAGCATGATTTTGCAAATACATCTTGTCTGGTCAAATTTGATGCTGATAGGGTCTATTGGTTTACACTATATTTTTGTGTTGATAATTTGAAATTTAATTATAAGATAATCATATTTCTAAAGCAGTTTTTCCTTGATATGTTTTGGAAGATGACCTTTTGTTCTAGAATTGATTTGGAACTAAATAAAAGATGAAAATTTCTGAAAGGTTTATTACATCTTTTTCACTTACAAAAGGTCTAAAAGCCATGTTGGTGAAGATTTAAGCTATTCCGTTTTCCATTAGTTGAATTTGATTTATGTTAAGATCAGGTTGTTAATAATTGAATTTTTAATTGATTATTCTTAACGAAACAGATCAATAAGTTATAAGTGTGTACAAATCGAAATTTCTTATTTAATTAGAATGCAAATATAGCTATCAAGATTTAGGTAAATACTTGATTACATATGGATAAACATATACATCATAGATAGCCAAGTATTTTGCCTCTGCATTATGGATGCTTAAGCATATTTATATGTGAATGAGGATATTCATGGATGCAAAAAGATGCAAACCTCTGATAGTGTCTTTATGCAGGGTGCAGAGGGATTTTGTTTAGCAATACAGCCCACAGACGGAAACATTGGGACAATTGGGCGTAAGAGAAGACTAGCATTCATTTAGTTTCCAATTTATTAAACTGGCAACCTTAATTATATTGCCTTTATGCAGAAAATAGAGAACGTTAAATTTATAACCCGTATTTCTTGCAGAGAACTTCATGACAGGATACCAAATTGTATTTGACAGGGAAAACTTCAAGTTGGGTTGGTCGCGTTCAAATTGTGAGTATTCTGCCCCTAGCAGCCTATATGCTTGGAAACATATGATTTACTAGGGTGTTTATTTGTATTTGATGGGTTGTTTTGCACATTTTATGGAATCTCACGCTACCAAATAATGTTTGACCTATTTCTCTAGATTCTTTCAATATGTATTTTAGTGATTTTTTTAGGGCCATGCCTGGAAATTTGCAAAAGAAAATTGAGAAGATTATTGTCAACACATGTCTATAGAATAAGAGCCACTGGTGATCTAAATGACATTAGATTATAGATATAAAGAGTTGGTGCTGCTTATTAAGGGTTACCGCATAATGAATAATTGCGTTCATAATCTTGCCCCTTGAATACTAATAGTCAATCATATAAACTCTTTCAGGTCAGGATCTTGATTATGGAAACGGAGTTTCATCGGGTTATAACAACTCTTCTAATTCACTGCCAGCAATAGAGCAGCAAAGCGCCCAAAATGGTCATGCAGTCGCGCCTGCAGTTGCTGGAAGGACCCCTTCCAAATCCTCAACCACACGCATCTTAGCTTTGGTAAACGTCTTTCTCTTGCTGCTCACAGCACATACTATCTCATAAATTTATGCCATCTTAAAGTCTAGTTTTCCCGTGTAAATTATGCTTCCTAGTTTCATAGCCTTGGCCCAACATTCTTTCCTTCATGTCGTTTCTACTCGCCATCCTATCTTCCTATTTTTAGTCTCTCGAGTGGGATTGGTGATACGTATTGAGTTATTGTGTAGCATTGTGTTACCTGTGGCTTGTCTTTTAGAGCTTGTGTATCGTCATATGTAGTATTACGAAGTCTATTTTTCACTGGTATATATATGTAATTCTCAGTTTTGGTTGTATAATATGTATCACTTGTGATATTACATATTTATGTTCAACTTGTTCGGGATTGTAACTTCTGATTCAATTTAGCCTTGTGATTTTGTGATATATCCATACTTTGTTGGTGGTGTTCGAGGTCTAACGTAGCATTTCAGATCTTTTATTCAGATGAGGGTTATGATATTGGGTCTCTAATACAATACACATTAGTTGCATGTGAAGCACATCCAATGTATTCTTACATACACATAATAAGCATTCAACCTATATTCATGATGCAAAATAGGATTTGTGGAGCACTCGGTATGCATTCAGGCATGAAATAAATGATGAAATGCTGTACTGTAGTAGAAAATTCAAACTGATATTATGCGCTTTTGCTACTTGAATGACAAGAAGTTGCATTTTCAATAGGTAGACTATGTCCATACCCCAGCTATATTTAGTACATTATACGGGCTATTACAAATTTTGTTTCACAAAGTTCTTCCCAATCTATAACACATGTTACGAAAAGTTGAAAAGTTATTGCGCGGTGTTGGGACCACAAGTACTCAGTAATAATTGAACCCTAGATATTTTCATATGTGCAACAAATTAAGGAAGATTCCTGTTTACCTAACAAACGCATTGTAGTACAAGTTTTGACCTGAAATTGTGGAGGCATTATGTGTGCTGTTTTATTTGTGCCCTCCTTGAACTATCATATTCTAGTGCAATATTAGTCTAAACTCTAAAATAACAGCCTGGTTTTTGGTACTGTATTGTAACTTAAAACCTTTCCTGATTCATGCTGGATCCTCTATTTATAAATTGTGATCTATTTTTTCTTTCATTTAATTTACATACACGATGCGTATAAAATGGGCTTTGTTTATGTATCTAAGAGAAACATTTATACGACGTGTACATGAGAAATGAAATACGAAATGAAACATCCTGATGACCAAAACTGTAGCCTGTGATTCCTGATTTTTCTATTAATGATTGAATAAATATGATTATGTAAGCTTTCTCTGTAGTTGTAGATATTATTTGAGAGTTTGAAAATGCCAGCTTGAAAGTGATCAATCATGGATTTGACCACCCAACCCTTATAAAACCTGATGTGTGTCTCTTAACAACTGCTTTGAATATTGAATTATAATGTGGATAGCTGCATTTTGTCAATTTTATTCTCAATGGACTTTGATTTATCTGGCTCACCATAAATTCTTAACTTACTAGGAAATATAAATTTCTGATCTGACAGCTAATTGCACTAATTAGGGGCCATTTTCAGGAAGTAATAGTATTTTAAACTAATGATTGTGATTAAAGACATATTCATTGTCACATTGAAAGCATTTTTGTCTTCTACATGTATTCTTGCAAATGCATTTGTGAGTTTTTGGTTCTTTTTATTCAGGGGTGTTAAAAAACATAGTTTTGTTTGTTAATTTTAGATTTATTGTGATGTTATCTTTTTAAATTTATAGTGATGTTAACTCTAGAATTAGGTCATTGTCTCTTTGGCTACATAATTTTAAAATAGACACAAAAAACAGTATAACTTTTGTCCGGACTAGCTAGCTAGCTATATTTCTACTAATTCTGGCGTAAAGGTGTGCATTATATGATGTATATAAGTTGGCTTGATTGATGCCTTTGGTGAAATCTAGCACTTAAAGTAAGCCTTTGTGTAATTATTTTTCAGTGGGTTTGGAGGGTTTTGGCCCATCTATCTATTTATATTATATGTAAATATCTATATGATATCTATATCTATATATATATATATTTATGTATATGCTGACAAGTGAAGACAATATGGAAAAGGAAAGCAAAGGCATTACAAGGACTACTAAAGGTTGGCTTTTGTTGGCACCAAATGTAATTATAAAATGTCATTATTGTTGTTGCCTATGTCCGGTTCTGTATAAAATTCCAATTTAAGGTCCAGCAATGAAAACACCTAATGACAATATTACAACAAAAGTAGGAGTCATTGTCCATAAACCCACAAAAACATCACTATTAAAAAAATTAAATGCCTAATACATATATATTATGACATTAATCTAGTACTCAATTATTTCTGTTGATCTTTTTAATTATTGATTGATTGAAAAATGGTACATATAGGACATGCCAGAAGAGGACAGAACAATTTATTTAATTAATTTTTTGGTGGATGATTTTCAATTAAATATCGAGTTTATAATTGATTTATTAATATGTATTTTTCGGCCTTTTGGATTACAATATTGGACCTCGTAATTGGTCCTTCAAGTTCAACCCAAACACGTCTAAATTATTCTTAACTATTATTGGAAACTTTTATCATAATTCTGAGTTCAAATAATTGCCAAACTTTCTATTTCATGCAATAGAGACAGCTTTATGTAGGCTTATTTTCGCGTTTAGGTTACATCCTTAGTTTATATCTTAATTCCCGAGGATTCTTGTTTTGTTTTATAATTTCATTGTATATGTTTTTTTTTTCCTTTCGACAGCAAAATAAAATAAAATTATTTATTGATAGACTGCCCAATTAACTAATCGAAGCTAAATATGATATTGATGTATTGTTGATAACAAGATAGCAAAAAATTACATCTCTTAATAATAAGTTATATATCCTCACCAATTTTGTAATTAAAACTCTCCAAATCATAGAAAAGGTTTAAGAGAATAAGAATTGAATTAAATTATCTTTTTTCTCCTGTAAATGAATTTTACCATCATATGCTCATTTAACCTTTCTTTTTCAATTTTTTATTTATAAACCAATTTGCAAAATGCCAATTAAACATATTAAACATCTTTTATTAATATTAGTTCTTGAAATATCTGAAAAATCGAAAACCCATAAAATATAATTAGAAAGATTTTATTTGCTCAATAAATTTTTACATGTACAAATATGCTCAACGCCTATATATCTCGAAACGTGGCAGCTACTTCCTCCATTATTGGTGGTGTAGCAAAGTAGCATTATTTTATTACACCGTCTTTTGTTTATCATTTCAATAAGGTTGCATTTGGTCCAAATTTCTTTCACTGTTCTTAGTTTACTTTTTCTTTCACTTTCAGTCATTTTCTCCTAAATTTAGTAGAAAAAAAAGACTTGTATTTCTATCATAATTACTTTTATATACACATTTGTGTATCGATCGAAAAGATATTATGTATTTATATTATTCATGTCAACTTTATGAATTTAAAAAATTTATATACATAGATAAAATAAATTAGAAACAAATAGAATATTTGAATCACCATTTCAAATTAAAAAAAAAAAAATCAAACTGGCCACCACCCCTTTCCATGCATCTGTTGGAAAAATGTCTATAAAAACAAGTAGATGTGTGGCAACAAAGATTACAAAACTAGGTAAAAAGAAAAGCTTATGAATATGATATAAGCTTTAGAAGCTTTTCATTACCTTTTCTCTCATTTCCCTTTATTTGTTTCAAGGCAAGAAAGGAATCAATTTTTCTTTCTTGCAGAAATTAAAATAATCACCCATTTATAATCTATAAATTAGCTTTCCATTCTCATTAAGCAACCAGCTTTTGTACCTTAAGCTACAAGCTAAGACTAAATACTCTCTAATTTCCAATATATATACATATATATAATTTCCAATATATATACATATACATATTCCAGCTTTTATTGAAGAAATATTGTAAGAAAAATGGGTGTTTCAGGAACTTTGGAGTACATTTCAGAGATAATGAGCAGTGGTCATAAACATGGAAAGAAGAAGAAGAAGCAGTTGCAAACAGTAAATCTCAAAGTTAGAATGGACTGTGATGGCTGTGAGCTTAAAGTCAAAAACGCCTTGTCTTCTTTAAGTGGTATGTATATACATATACACACACACAAATTATATATATGTATAGTATTTGTGATAAATAAGAAGCTTTGCACAATTGTGTTACATGCAATTTGGTTTGTTTCATTTCAACCCATCCAAATTTCATATAAATATTTTTTTATTACATCCCATTTCAACTACTTTTGTTATATATTTTTGTTTTGTGCATGGGACGAAGGTTGTAATATATATGAATATGCGCAGGAGTGAAATCTGTGGAGATAAACCGAAAACAACAGAAAGTGACAGTAACGGGTTACGTAGAGCAAAGCAAAGTGTTGAAGAAGGCGAAGTCAACCGGGAAGAAGGCGGAGATATGGCCGTATGTGCCGTACAACCTGGTGGCTCAGCCGTATGCTGTGGCGGCGTATGATAAGAAAGCACCGCCTGGTTTTGTGAGAAAAGTTGACAACCTGCCAGCTTCGGGTACAGTTACCAAATATGAGGACCCCTACATTGCTATGTTCAGTGATGACAATCCTAATGCTTGTTCTATAATGTAATTATATATATATATTATATATATATTGTAATGCTAAATAATTAGCAGTTTTCATCAGGGGAAGTCTGTATTTGTACTAGCTACTGAGTTTTTGAAGAGATTAATGGTAAATGTTTTTATAACAAAGTTTCATATTTTTAATTAAACGTTCGTGTTTGTTGTTAAGAACGTAATTTATTAAGTTTGAACTTTTTCGAACTTGAAATACGATATTACGAATATGTACGGGCATGGGCCATTGTATTTTCTTTTCCATGTTCTAAATACCTACCCAAGTTTACCCAAGTTTGAACATTTCAAAGATAGATTCACATGCATGTGAATGTGGAATAAATATATGAAAATAAATGTTTTAAATCGTTGTTATGGTATGCTAGCTAATTAACATTAAGAGCATAATCACCGTCAAACCAATCAACTCGTTGGATTTATATCCCAATTTGATGTTACTTATACACGTTAAACGTATATAATTTAAATTATTTGTGTGTTTTAAATAATTATATTTATATACATTGGTTGAACAATATATATATGTTATGAAATATAAAATACAATTGAATATTCGAAATGTTCAATCTAATTTCAACATTTGGTAAAAACACACTAAATCAATATATGCTATATGTTCCACATCTAGAAAATGTTTTTAAATGGAACATTGAATCCTAAGGCTCCAAAAAGGAAGGAAAAAAACAAAAGCACGTGTAAATAAAGCATCCCTTTTTCATTGTTAGAAGAATATTTGTAAAAGAAAAAAAGTTGAAGGTAAAAAGAAGCAAAGAACATTAAGTGATGGATTCCCACTAGTTTCACCTCAACGTACACATCTAATTAAGGAGAATTTTATCTTCATTTATCTATGTGTTCTCAAATTATTTTTCTTAATAAATGTCCAATCAGATACATATAAAATAACTTTAATCTAAAATAAGTTATCAGTTAAATGTTCGATATAGGTACACGTTTCGTGTGCCTATTATTGGAAAACATGATAGTCAGGTTTTTATTTTGTTTTTGAACCGTGAAAAAAGAAATTAACAAAAATGTCTAAATAGTAACAAAATGTAATAAGAATTATATGAACAATAAAGATGCACACCAATTATTCATAATGACATAAATTTATTTGAATGTAACTGTCTTGATAATAACATGAAACAAAAGATACCATATTGGCTTCTACATGCATGCCAATAAATTCTTGAAACAAAAACCAAAAGCATATTGCAATTTCTATATACATTATATCAATACTATATAGAAATTGCTTTGGATTATAGTTTTTATTATAATTTAATTTGAAAATCTCTCTAGAAAAACAAATAATGGAGAAATCTTCACTTAAGGCTGATTATTTTGGAAGATCTCCAAAGTTAAAGTTCCCCTCAAGAAGTAAATCCTCCCACTCCCATAAATTGCTCTTCTGAATCCTCGTTGTCCACGATATGTTGTCTCCAAGAATATCCTAATATGCACGATAAAAGAAAATATAATCTAAATTTAAATAACCATATTATCATTAACTAAAGTATTTTTTTGTTATTCTTTATATCTTATGTGAAATTGAAATAATATGTATCTCTTATTATTATTTGTTTTTACCTGATCTGTTGGAAGATTATCAAATATTGTATTTTCGAATACTTCGTTTTGCGTGCTGACTTGATATGGAGCCTCTGACATATCAGTTTCTTGCACTTCAGTACAACTAGTTTTTGAAAAATCTCCAACACCAACATCGATATTGCTCAAGTTATTACCGCAACTCATGTTAACGTGACCTATTTCATCGCCTTCTAAGTTGGTAATAATCTCGTTGAAGTTTAAATTTGAAGGCCTCGAGCTACTTTCACCCTTTTCATAAAAGGGTTGAGAAATGTTCACGCCAATGTCATTAATCGACATCGTTGTTGCATTCGTGAATCCACTAGAAAATTATCCAAATTTTAAAAATAGATAGTAAATTAGAGTGAAAAATTAAGTTTATTGATTCAATATGGAAGTAAAATAGAAATTTGAAAGATTAAATTATTTAAATTTTACCTTGGAGGTTGGATATTGCAAAAATTTGGGGTGGAGATATGAGTTGCATCTGAAAATTTCGCCTGTAAATATATTCGAAACATATATTTATTAATTGTACTTATATATATATATATATATATTTATAAATAAATGTGAAAAGGAAAGACTCAAATTTTTACGTACCTTAGAGATATTATCCCAAGCACTAACATTGTTTTGATCACCAAAGTCCATCAAGACTTGGTCCCATGTAAATGGTTGCTGTAATATAATTTTGATGTCTTATAATTAAGAACTAATGAAAAAATTTGTTTGAAATTAAAATTTTAAAATATACTCAAATAATTATACCTGATCTGGAATTTCAGGCTGTGCATTTGGACCATCTGATTTGAATATAATTCCAGGTTCAGGGATAACAGGCAAATGTTGGGTCGAGACGTTATACATATTTGATGAGATCGAAAAATTTGATGGCCCTGGATTCATAACTTGTGTGGTATTTGCCTGTTCGATCAAGTCTTGAATTATACTCTCACGAAATCTGACACTACAAAGAGAACCATGCGCCTATATTAGTCTTTAAAAAAAAAACTTTTTTAGGGTTTTTTTAATAATTTTAATGATCATAACATTACTATTGTTGTTTCAATATATATTTTTCCTCGTATATAACGTAAATATTATACGAAATAAATAGCAAAACTTCACCTATAAGGGCTTATCCAAGGATCGAGTTGCATAAGAATTTGCCCGTTGCTAGGGTTTTGCATTGTTTCATTGACTTCATTTCCAGTGAAATTAGACGAAAATGGAATCCCGTCTTGGTTTGCCAGCTCGTTCTGATTCATAACCTAATATATACATATATAGATATTATATATATTAATATCATAAATATATTTGCAGATTATGTAAGTTTTCATATATACATATTATTCGGTACCTGAAAATTTGGTTGCATACTCGATGTTGGCACATTAAACAATGCGTTCTAAATAAATAAAGATTAATGTGTTAGTAAAAACTTAATAAAACAAATTAATATTTTTCGTAAAAATTAAATAAAGTATAAGACTAACTTTTCTAGCAAGAACCCTTTGCAGAGAATGGTTCAAGTTTCTCTCACACCATGATATTTGGTGCAAGGAAGGCTCTTGCTCCGGATCTAGTTCATAATCCCTAAAAATCGAATGAAAAAAACGTTAAAATTATATTATATGTTTACGATAAAATAATTCGTGATTTAGAAAATTAAGCAAGGTTTTATGATGTAAAAGAATTTACCGGAGATCAGCTTCTAAAATTTGCAACTCTAGACCACTCTTTTTAATTTGCAGTTCGAGATTCTGATGAAACGCAATATAAAATAAAATAAAATTAATAACACATGAATATCGAGTATAAGAATAAGTCACGAGAAGAGAAGATGATGTATGTACCTCGATTCTTATATAAGTGAATTGCAAATCCCGCGATCAAGAGTGAAATTTGAGATGCATCACAATCAAATAATTTAATTAGTCAAATACTAAAGTATATTGAAAATAAAAACTAGATAGTGTTAACAATAAAAATAGATAAAAACTAAAAAATAGATAATGCAATTCATTTTCTTTAGACTTGTCAAGTACTCTAATCATTAAAAACAATGTAATTGTGTTAGATGTGAGGAAAATAAAATAATAGTGATTCAAAATAAGTATTTGGTGCCACTCTAGTAATTTTATAGATCTTAAATTCTTATTGGTGATATATTAGTTTTACGACAAAGTTACATGTCGACTTAGAAAAGATTTCTAAGTTTTAAATGTACGATCTGTGCATATTTACTGCGTATCTACAAAAAAAGTGAAAATAGGCTTATATATTAATTTTATGACAATGTTACATGTGGACGCATAAAAGATTTCTAAATTTTAAATGTACGATCCGTGCATATTTAATACAGTGTATCTACTAAAAAGTGAGAATATGGTGATATATTAATTTTACGACAAAGTTACACGTGGACATAGAAAATGTTTAAAGTCTTAAATGTACGATCCGTGCATATTTACTACTCTGTATCTACGGAAAAGTTATAATATGGTTATATATTAATTTTACAATAAAGTTACACGTGGACGAATAAATATTTCTAAGTTTTAAACATATGATCCATGCATATTTACTATTGCGTATCTAGAAAAAAGTAAGACTATTCTTCCTTCATTATGATATTTGGATAACGGAGAATTCTATAATTAAAAAAATCTCTTACGACATCTTAATGTCAGACAGTTACGACGAATGAAAAGTTTGTCTTATGTCACTAACTTATATTTTGTCGGATCTTGAAAGTACATTAGCTACACGACACGCCCGAATATTCTTATACACCGCCAGATTTTTGAAAATACGACAAATTAATAATTAATAGGGATAATGAACTTTTTTGAGGTATTATCAGGTGGATCCCTCTTGCCTTATCTTATTTTTATTTTTTGAAAATCTTTCCCGTTTTTATATTTGTTAAAGGAATAATTTTTATGTCGCATCTGAACCAAACAAAAAATGTATTAACGATGAAAAAGTATTATTTTCTCTATGAAAATGACATAATCCTCGATCGGGATGTTTTAGATTTGTTTTACAAACATCATAACAATCTTGCAATCTTAACATAATCATCTTAAAATTTTAATTTTATGAATCATTGATAGAGTAAAAGCATTTTATTTTCTCACACACACATAAATATATACATATCATATATATATATATATATATATATATATATATATATATATATATATATATATATGTGTGTGTTTGAGAGAGAGAGAGAGACTAACTGCTTGTCGAGATATTGTAACTTGCTGGCGTCGCTCTTAATGTGGTCAAGGAGCCTCAGTTTCTCCATTTTCCCCTTCATGTGAAAAATAATTATAAAATAAATGAATTTTGTAACATAGATTAATTAAATTTGCAACCAAAAACTATAGCATATATGTAAAAACATACCTGAACATTATTTATGTGACTGCACAAATCGTAAACAAAATCACAACATGGAAGAAAAAAAAAAGCTCTAAGTTAGAATGTGAATGATTTTAAAAAATTGAGAAATTTCCATAATAATAAATAGATGTATTTAATTACTCAAATCTTTGTTCAGCCGGTAGATTGACATAACGATGAAGCACATCTTCCATCCTGTGAATGCAAAAAAAAAAAAAAAAAAGATCTTAAAAATAAGTTTATGTTTAGTTATACCCTAAATTAATATTTTTTTTAGAGAAAAATTATTTAAATTTTTACAATAATTTCTCTATAAAACAAACCTTCTTTGGTTGCTAAACTTGCTGATTCGTCCAGAAGGCGAAAACGCGACAAATGCAACATCTACATCACAACAAATTGCGATTTCATTAGCTTTTTTAATCAAACTGCTTCGCCTCTTTGAAAACGTTACTTGACATTTAGTTATGTCTTCGATTTTTTTCATTTCTATTTTTCGACCCATTTTTGTTGATTTTGATTTCAATGTGAAGTTTCATCTCATGGCCTCAGACCCTATTTATAAGCTATGAAAAGCTTGCAAATTAAATATGAAATCTCTAAAGACTTTTTTGTATTCGTTTTGCATTAATTATTGGCTTATTGTAAATCTGAATTCTCAATAATCAAGCAATTATTATCATTGCCATGTGGACCCATAAAACACAGTATTTACAAAAACTTTTAGTCATGTTTGGTGAAGGTTAGATTTTCAAACAAAGGATTACATATTTATAATTAATTATTTTTTAAAATTCCAAATATTAAACAAAATTGATAATAATATTAATCATGGAAAAAAACTCTTCATTGTCTTTAAGGAACATATCTAAATATCATTCTCGATGACAATATTCAATCCGTACCTTTTTTACGACATACACAATTGTTAAAAGATAATTCATATTTATTTATTAATGATTTGTCGTTATATCTTTTTCCGTACATCATATTAGTACACATCGAATAACTGACTCGTTATCCATTGCAGGTAAATAATAATCTCACGATATTTTATCTTGTCTATCACATATATTGATTGTTATTCAAATAATATATAATTTTAAGAATTTTTTGGCTCAAATATAAATTTAACTTTTTTTTATTTTTGTGTGTCAAACAGGACTTTGACCAAAATGATTTAGCAATAATTATTGCATTTATGAAAAATCTAGTGTGGCTGATTCTAACGCTCTTGGGATAGAAAGTATTTATAATTTTGTTAGTGACATTTGGCTTACTAAATACACAACATTTGTGATTATTATTTGTCATGGCTTTAGGTCAAGGGATAAAGCCTGTAGTAAATTTTGTAGATAATGAGATTGACTTTCTCTTCTGTATTTTTCTCTCTTTATTTTCTGCAGATATCAACACTGTCTTTTTCTTTTTGTTGGTATAAAGAAAAAGTGGAATCAAAAAAATAAATGAATGTGAAATGGTACGGTTGAAAATTAACTAATAAGATTTTTTTTTTTTTTTAATTCTTGTTTTATCTTTTTATTTAAAATCAAATATTTAGATGATTAACACGTGTAATATTATAAAAAATCATACAGTTTTATGTTCTTTTTCTTTTTCATTTTTCTTAATTTCTCTTAATATTAGCCAATATATTTGACTAGGTATTTTTTAAATAGAATATTCTTGATTTATGAAATGGCATTGAAGCCTATTTAATTTGATATTCAGCCTCCATAGTGGGCCCTCCCAGGTCAAACTTGTAAGTTGTAATCAAGCCTATATGGGCCGGGTTTTTCCAAGCAGGGCTTTCCTGGGCTTAAGTCCAACATCAACAGAATTAGTGTAAGTGACTATTAAGCATTAACGTTAAGCATGGCATAAAAATAGAATTAGTGTTGTTCATAAATCAAACAACCGATCTAAAAGAATTGAAATTAAAGTATCGATCAAATCAAAATTAAATCAATTCAGTTTTAGATTTTTTTTTCAAAAAATCAATCTTTGACTCAATTTTAGTTTTGATGGCCTAGAAAAACTGGGATTAATATTTACTACTAAATATAATATAAGGGGTTATTATGAAATATTGGAGATTTATGAATGTTATTAGTTTTAGGTTGATGGAAATAACCCGAAATTCAAAATAAACCTTACAAAAACATAAATTGTTTTATTCGAATTTCAGTTAATCGAACTGATTCAACTATAATCGAATTTAATTGTTATCAAACGGTTCAATTATAGTTATAATTTTTATCGAACCGAATTTTCGAGTAACCAATAAAATGATTCAATTCGATTATTAAACCAAAATGACCCTAATAGAATCAGATTCTTCTATTACTTTCCTTGGCTCAGAATTCACCAAATTAGAGAAAATAAAAATACAACAAAATTGAAATCAATGGAAATCCCTTCAAAAGGTCATCCTATTCTTACAAGCAGGATTTCTGTCTATCTGGGCACATCTTTTAGGCCCTCATCAAGAAGCTACAGACACCTTTGTCCTAACACATAAACTAAATCTAACTTGAATCATAATCCAATCAATCTTCTATCTTATGTTCAAGAATATTCTTCACTTTACACATATAAATATCCCCATGCATGCAATTCTTCTTTTACATCACACACCCAAAAAAAAAAAAAAAACATCAAACCCCACGAAAAATCACATAAAATGACAAAGATCGTGTTCTTCGATTTAGAAACCACAGTCCCAAAAACCCCGGGACAAAAATTCCGTGTCCTAGAATTTGGTTCAATCGTAGTATGCCCTCAAAAACTAGTCGAGCTCGAAAGCTTTTGCACGTTGATTAGGCCAAAGGACTTATCAGTAGTTGCAATGAAATCGAGACGATGTGATGGAATAACGAGACAAGCAGTATCTGAGGCCCCATTATTTGAAGAAATAGCAGATAAAATATTTAGCATTCTTGATGGAAAAATATGGGCAGGCCATAATATTCGACGATTTGATATTGTTCGTATTAAAGAAGCGTTTAATGAGATTAATAGAGATGCACCTCTACCTGTTGCGATTATCGACTCTTTGGGGGTACTTACTGAGAAATTTGGCAAAAGAGCTGGAAATATGAAGGTTAGATATGTTATTAAAGATATGGCTTTTTAGTTTTTTTTTTTTAAATTATTGAAATGAGACTAATAAAAATACATGGAATATGTTTTGATGTTGATTTATTTTTCCCATTTTTTGAAGATGGCAACCTTGGCAGATTATTTTGGGCTTGGCCAGCAGAAGCACAGGTAATAAAGATTTTTTTTTGTGTGTATTTGTGTGGAAAAAATTAAATTTTTGATATATAGAGGCATACAATTTTTCCCGAGTTTATTGTTGTAATACCGAAAATTGGTGACAGATTATTTTGTTCTGATGTTTAGGAGCTTGGAGGATGTGAGGATGAATTTGGAAGTCTTAAAGCATTGTGCAACGGTGTTATTTTTGGTATTACTCATATATAATTAATTTTCAATTTAGTTCATAATATAATATGCATTTTTTAATAATTATAATAATATATAATACTTACAAATATTGGGATTAATTTCCATTCCCAGGAATCAAGCCTCCCTCCTAATGCATTGAATGGACAATGGCAAAACACCTCCAGTGTCACAACAAGAAGCAGAAGTTTACTGGTATGTGTAATTTTTGCTCACATATACAATTGATTGTATTTAATCAAACTCGATGGAAAAAAAAAATGATTTTACTAAATTCTTTACAGTCACGATTATCAACATTTTTATTTTTTTTGCTCTATAAGTAGCCTGATTTAGATTACATATTTAATATTTTCAACTATAATTTTGGACATTTTGGATCTTAAACTGTATTATAATAAAAAATAATTCTTCTTCTTGCCTATTTAAGTATATATGCAACTTGATTTAAATAAACAACCTAAATCATTGTACCTGTATTATATAATGTTATATATTCTAACAATTGGAATAAATATTATGTTTCCAGCAATCAAGCCTCCAAATTTCAGATTCTTTGAACGAAAAACCTTCAGAAAAATTCATTGTTAGAGAAGAAACGAGCCGAAAATCGCCTCCTTCGACTTCTGCATCACATCAGAGGGCTGTTCCTTATGCTAGACAAAGTTTTGGAAAGGTTAATTTAATTTGTGAAGAAAATTAATTTATTTTTGATTATATTTTGAAAAAAACTTATACATAATAAATATTATATGCAGCAGATGACAGCTAGAGTGAAAAATGTGCTATGGAACAGCAAAAGCCAGCCGCTGAACAGTTTATTGAAGCATTCTCGATCATTGATTTGATAAGCAAGTGAAAAATATATGTATATATATTGTTTTTATGATTTATGATCAGTTTTTCCAATATTTTTTAATTTCTTTTGTAATCTTTTGTGTACATACTAATTTATACAATGAGTATATATAAATGGATTAATTTCGACAATTTACACGAAAAATGTCGAAACATACTAATTTACAGTCTTAAATATACTCTTAAATGTCGAAATATACTAATTTACATATCAATGTCGGAAAATGTAAATTAGCAAAAAATACGAAGACTAAGAGTATATTTCGACAAGACATGTAAAATCAGACAAACACCCTCTTAATCATTTTTTGCTTGTGTAACGTGACATACGTTTTGCTATTAAATGGTACGTACATTAAAAACACATACACTGCAGTTAAGATTGTGCAATAAATATGCCATAATAGTAATAAATTTGCCCATATATAATATTGAGGCATGCACATATACACATATAAAACTTGTATAAACTAGTAAAACATTAAATCTAGAATTTTAAGATGCATTTCAATACTAAGAATAAGAATAACCAACTCTTCTCTTTATTTATGCTCACATTTAGCCTTTTCATATTTGAAGCTTTTTCATGCAGTATTACTGGTGAATATAAAGTTAAAATTATCAATGAAATCAAGATCAACGACACGGGATTCCCATTAACAGTTCGTTGTGCTTCAAAGGATGATGATTTAGGGACTCATACCATTAAACCGGGTGGCGAATTTTCTTGGAAATTTTGCATGAACTTGTGGAAAACGACTTTGTATTATTGCAGCTTCAAATGGGGTTCAAAACGTAAATCTTTTGAAGTGTTTAACGACAGACTCGAGTATAAATATTGTGTATCTGATTTCTTCGAAGGGCCTAATCAATGTTATTGGTATGTTGACCGAAATGGATTTAGTTTGGGAGGTGATTATTCATACTGGTCGTCGAGAATGCTAGAAAGTTGGTAATATGACGAGCCAAAATTATTTAATTAATTATACGCTTTATAAAGTATTTCATTATTTTCCTTAATTAAAGTTATATCAATCATATCGTAATTATATTGTAACTCGTTGGCTGGATGGGTAGCATGGTTTGTCTGCATACATACAGTTACAATGAACTATTAATTAGGGTTTTCATGATAATATAATATTGCAACAAAATAGCAAGGATGAAAATATTACTGCAAACAAAGACATGCAGTTTTGTTGGTATGTATATAAGCTATATTACATCTTATTATTAAAGGGTATTAATTATTGTTGAAATGTTAGGCCCAACTTTGTGTGCCCATTTCATTTGGTTCTCCCCACATTAACCCAAGCCCACCACCCCTTGGCAACCCCTTGGTATTCCCATGTGACTCTTCATCTTCTAATGTGTCTCTTTAGTTTCTCACTTGTGACCTCACTTGTGACCTCACTTGTGACCTTTGGGTTTCCTTTCTACCACTATAAAAGGATGCTCTCCCCACTCATTTTAGACACACCAACAACACCAATAAACATTAGAGTAATAGAAAGCTTTTCTCTCTTACGAAATAGTCTTCGTGACTTGTCTTAGTGACGTCTAGTTTCGGGTTCGAGTGTGAGAGTTCTTGTGAGGGTGTTACCGGGGTGATTAGGGCTTGGGTGTTTGATTCTTTGTGAATGCAAACTGAGTGTCCTACATGCTACACTGTGTGTAATCGAATATAGAAACGAGCTCGGGATTTCTGAGCCAACTCAAAATCGACGGCAGTTGATACCCAACAGTGGTATCAGAGCCACGGTTGCTGCCCGTCGTCGTGCCTGCGTTTGTCGCGGCTGCCCGGTGGTTGTTCGTTGCTCATCTTTCAGCTTTTCTGTCCGTTGACAGCCCGCCCGTCGCGCCTCTGCCCGACGTGCGCCGAATCAGGAACGAAACAGGTAAAACGAGTTTCATACGGTTGGAATTCGCTCAGGTAAATTGGCTTGAACCTCTTTTTACCGCTTTCGTTTAGATACCGTTTGAAACGGATAGGATTGGGATTTATCTGCTGATAGAAATAGGAAAATCTGTGTGATTTGTTTGCTTCCGTTGTGTGCTTGTACATCTTAATCTGTGTGATTTGTGATGGGTTCTATGTCTGGTTATAGTCTAGCTCCTTTTGATGGACGCTCAGACTTTGGTATTTGGCAACAAAAAATGAAAGGAGTTTTGATACAACAACGTGTGTTTAAATGTATCAGTCTCCAATTTTCTGATTCTGATACTGCTGAAAAGAAGGCAGAAATGGATGAGCTTGCGTACTCATCTATTATTCTCAATCTTTCTGACTCGGTGTTAAGAAAGGTAGGAGATCAGAAAAGTGCCAAAGATTTGTGGGAAAAATTGCAAGAATTATATACTGAGACTTCATTGCCTAGTAAGATGTTTTTGCTTGAAAAATTTTTCCGATTCAAACTTGATTTGAATAAAGACATAGAGGAAAATCTTGATGTGTTTACAAAACTAGTTCAAGATATTAAAAAGACCGGTGATAAAAATATTGATGATTATACTCCAATTGTGCTCTTAAATGCCATACCTGATACATATAATGATGTAAAATCTGCTATTAAGTATGGTAGGGATCAGGTTAGCCTTGAAACTGTGGTAAACGGTTTAAAAAGCAAAGAAATGGATTTAAGAACTAATCCGAGTAGTAAAAATCATGGTGAGGTTATGTTTGTTCGAGGGAGGGCTAAAAATAAAAAGTCCTACAATAACCAAACCGGTCAAGATCGTGATAAAAAGAAAAATGAAAATCGCAATAGATCTAAGTCGAGGTCTAATAACAGAAAGTGTTATAATTGTGGTGAAACTGGTCACTATATTAGAGATTGTCCTAAGAAACAAAAAGAACAAGTTAATAAAGCTTCCGGTAATAAGAGTGATGGTGATATCTTTATGGTAACTGAGTGCTGTGATGTGTCTTCCGTGAATACTGTGCATTCTGCTTCTTTATGTGAAAATGAATGGCTTGTTGATTCTGGATGTACTTTTCACATGTCACCATTTAAAGATTTATTTTGCTCTTATAAAGAAGTGAATAATGGGTTTGTGTCTTTGGCTAATGAAAAGAAGTGTAAAATCATTGGCATAGGGGACATTTCTTTGATGTGTGAATCTGGCTTTGGTCTGACACTTAAAAATGTTAGATATGTGCCTGAGTTGTGCAATAATTTGATTTCATGTGCTGCATTAGAAGATGATGGGCTAGAAGGTAGGTGGGGAAAGGGTATGATGAAAATAATGAGAGGATCCTTAGTGGTTCTAAAAGCTGAAAAGAAAAATAACTTGTATGTCTGCATTGCTAAGTCTATGCCTTATTCTGTGAATGTTGTCAAAGAAGATAAAACTGAACTGTGGCATCGTAGACTAGGTCACATGAGTAGTAAAGGTTTGGAAATTTTGCATAAAGCTGGTTCGTTTGGTACTGATAAGCTTTCTTGCATGCCTTTTTGTGAATCTTGTGTGAAAGGTAAACAACACAAAGTCAGCTTTCCTGTTTCCCCTTCCCCAAATCGATCTAAATGCACTGGCATTCTTGAATATTTGCACGCTGATGTGTGGGGACCTGCCAGTGTTCCTACACATGGTGGAAAAATGTATTTCCTGTCAATTATTGATGATTTCTCTAGAAAAGTGTGGGTTTTGTTGCTAAAACAAAAATCTGATGTCTATGAGAGTTTCAAAAATTGGAAATTGTTAATTGAAAATCAGACAGGTAAAAAGATTAAGAATCTTAGAACTGATAATGGGCTAGAATTCTGCAATAATTTGTTGAACACTTTGTGTGTGAAATATAGAATTCGAAGGCATAAGACAGTTCCTTACACACCGCAGCAAAATGGTGTGGCAGAAAGGATGAACCGAACTCTACTTGAAAGGGTGAGGAGCATGTTGGCTTCTTCTGGACTTTCAAAAGAGTTCTGGGGTGAAGCAGTGTGTACTGCTGCCTATCTAATCAATAGGTCCCCTTCTGTGCCATTAAATGGTAAATGCCCTGAGTCTGTTTGGTCTGGTAAACAAATTGACTTCTCAAACTTGCGAATATTTGGTTGTGCTGCATATGCTCATCAAAAATGTGATAAACTTGAACCTAGGTCTAAAAAATGTGTTTTTCTAGGTTACCCGGATGGTGTGAAGGGTTATAGGCTTTGGCTTAGAGATGAACCTGGTTATAAAGTGATAATAAGTAGAGATGTCGTCTTTAACGAATCTGACTTTCCATGTTTATCTACTTCTGTGCTTTTGCCTGTTTCTGACACTGCTCCTTTTAAGGTGGAGCAATCAGATGTATCTGTTTCTGATGTGCATGAGTCTGAACCTGTAAATGATGTGTCTGATGATGTGGAAGATGTGCCTGAAAATGTTGAGTTAGAAAATTATCAACTGACTAGGGACAGACCTAGGAGAAACATTAGGCAACCCACAAGATTTGATGACTTTCATATTGATACTCATTCTTTCAATGTGTTTGAAACTTCGGACGATTGTGAACCTAAGTCATATAATGAAGCTTTAAAATCAAAGAACTCTAAAGAATGGATAAATGCGATGAATGATGAAATGAATTCTTTGCATGTTAATCAAACCTGGACTCTTGTACCTAAGCCTGATCATTGTTCTGTTGTGGACTGTAAGTGGCTTTATAAAGTTAAAGACGAGGGTGAGAGAGTTAGATTTAAGGCTAGACTAGTGGCTAAGGGATTTACTCAAAAAGAGGGGATAGATTATACGGAAATCTTTGCTCCTGTTGTTAAGTTTGTCACTGTGCGCATTATGCTTGCATTAGTTGCTCATTTTGACTGGGAATTGAAACAGTTAGATGTTAAAACTGCTTTCTTGCATGGTGAACTTGACAAGAAAATTTACATGAGACAGCCTGATGGTTTTGTTGACCCCAAAAGGCAAAATCATGTTTGTTTGTTAAACAAATCATTGTATGGGTTAAAACAATCACCAAGGCAATGGAATAAAAAATTCGATACGTGCATGTTGTCTTTGAAGTTTAAAAGAAGCTCTTATGATCATTGCTTGTACTTTAAAGAAAATGCATCTATGCCTATCTTCTTGCTCATATATGTTGATGATATGCTCTTAGTGAGTCCATGCTTAAAAACAATCGAACATGTTCAAAAATGTCTTAGTGAGAACTTTGATATGAAGTATCTTGGTGATGCTAAAAGGATCTTAGGAATGAACATTGAGAGAGATAGAAAGAATCGAATTTTGCATTTAAATCAGATTTCCTATGTGGAAAAGATTTTGAGTAAATTTGCTATGTCTAATGCTAAATCTACCAATGTGCATCTTGCTGCTCACTTTGTATTAAGTAAGGATCAGTCTCCAAAGACTAATTCTGAAATTGCTGAAATGGCTAAAGTGCCGTACTCCAATGCAATTGGCTCGGTTATGTACCTGATGATTAGTACTAGACCGGATATTGCATACACTGTAAGTTGTTTGAGTAGGTACATGTCTAACCCAGGCATGCCCCATTGGGATGCTGTGAAATGGTTGCTTAGGTACCTTAAAGGGTCATCGAATGTTAGCCTAAAATTTTCTAAGTCTGCTCAAGGTGTGAATTTGATTGGCTATGTTGACTCTAATTATGCAAATGATAGAGATAATAGGAAATCCACCACCTCCTATGTGTTCACTTTGTGTGGCTCTTGCATAAGTTGGAAATCTCAATTACAACATATCGTTGCTTTATCAACTACTGAATCGGAATATATTGCTATAACTGAAGCCTTGAAAGAGGCAGTTTGGTTAAAAGGTTTATTGTCTGAAATTGGTTTTCTAGATGATAATGTAGTTGTTTATTCTGATAGTCAGTCTGGAATTCAACTGTGTAAAAATCCAGTATTTCATGATAGAACTAAACATATTGATGTTAGATTCCATTTCATTCGTGATATCGTTGAAAAAGGAATTGTGAGTTTAGAGAAAATTCCATCTCAGTTTAATCCGGCAGATATGGGAACTAAGTGCTTATCTGTTGAGAAATTTCATTCATGCATGAGAACTTTGAACTTAGATCCTATTGACTAGGTCTTGTGTTTATGTGGTTTACGTTTGCTTGACTTTGTGTCTGTGCATGACTTTGTGTCGAATGCTTAACTTTGTGTCATGTGCGCTTAACTTTGTGTTATACTTTGTGATTTAACATGCTTTGTGCTTGTTATTTTTTATCTGTACTAACTTTGTGTTTAGTGTGCAGATTGCCCGTACTAACTGTGTGTTTAGTGTGCAGGTTGCCCGTACTAACTGTGTGTTTAGTGTGCAGGTATTTTGGCGATGATGATTCCCGCGTTTCTATTCGATTCAGTGTAGTGGTGTTGGGCCAAAGGTGGAGATTGTTGAAATGTTAGGCCCAACTTTGTGTGCCCATTTCATTTGGTTCTCCCCACATTAACCCAAGCCCACCACCCTTTGGCAACCCCTTGGTATTCCCATGTGACTTTTCATCTTCTAATGTGTCTCTTTAGTTTCTCACTTGTGACCTCACTTGTGACCTCACTTGTGACCTTTGGGTTTCCTTTCTACCACTATAAAAGGATGCTCTCCCCACTCATTTTAGACACACCAACAACACCAATAAACATTAGAGTAATAGAAAGCTTTTCTCTCTTACGAAATAGTCTTCGTGACTTGTCTTAGTGACGTCTAGTTTCGGGTTCGAGTGTGAGAGTTCTTGTGAGGGTGTTACCGGGGTGATTAGGGCTTGGGTGTTTGATTCTTTGTGAATGCAAACTGAGTGTCCTACATGCTACACTGTGTGTAATCGAATATAGAAACGAGCTCGGGATTTCTGAGCCAACTCAAAATCGACGGCAGTTGATACCCAACAATTATACTAATTCATTGAAATTTTGTTTGTGTACTAGCTTAATTTTATGTATCGATCATATTAAAGAAAAATAGGTCGAACCCCTAATTGAATTAAACTGTAAAAATAGGTCCACCATTTCAGATCTTTATTCCAAAACGTTGATGAACAACAAATATATAAATTACAAGTCAAATTTATTTTCGTCAAATATTATTTTTACACAATAAAAACAATTAAATTAATTATAAACTCCTATTTTTCATTCTTTCACTGGATCTTTTCCTCAGGCCACTGAGCTGCTTTTCCCATATTTCTCTAGAAAAATCATTATTTCTCTTCTCAAAGCGAAACCCGAATGAATCTCCTAAACCCAACTCATAATCATACATAAATCGAGAGTTTGGATCAGAAAGTATCTCATAAGCCTTTCGTAGCTCGATAAATCGTTTAGTTGATTCCTCTTTCGTTAATGGAGTATTAAATATGCAGACATCAGGATGATATTGAAGAGCCATGGATTTGTAAGCCTTTTTAATCTCATCAAAACCTACATTTTGTGAATTGAGAGATAGAAGTTGATAAAAGTTGGATTTTTGTTTAGAATTTTGCATGGAAATTTGGCATGAAATCATGATTTTGTGCCTTGTTTTTTGAACCATTTGAGGAGGAAATTTTTGCAGCTTGTGATTGATTATGGACACCTCCATTGTGTGTGATTGTGTGTGATTAGAAGTATTGTAAAGGGGGTTGTTTTTATATAGAAAAAATGTATAAAGGAAGCTTCTTAATTAAAATATGATCATGGAAGTTTACGCTAATTAATTAGGGTTTTCGTCTTTTAGACGTAAGTTTTGAAGTATTCAGAACGCGGTATTGTCATTGTTGAATGTAGTTTTGGCAGTAACTAATCGTCTTTTTATGTTAATTTCTTGGGCCAAATATTGTTCAAATCTAATTAATTAATTAGTGTCACGTGTGAGTATATTTGCTTAATCTTGCCTGCCTGTCTTTCATGTATTTGTTTCTAAACTTTTGATAGTCGTACGTGTGGGGTCTGAGAATTTTTTTTTCATTCTCGTACCAATGATTATAAATGCATATATGATCACTGATATATACGAGGATGACCGAAAATATCAATCATCCCATATATAAAAATCAATGATTATGTACTTAGAAGAGATTATATATATGGGATGGTTGATATTTTTCCGGGCATATTTTATCTATAATTTTCTGTACTACAAGATAAAATATTGAGAATAATATAGGAAAGTGAATGAATGAATTATCTTAATTAATCATATATTAATGAGTGAGTAAATTATCTTAATCATATATTAATTAAACATAGTACGCTGCCAACAGCATGTACAATGAATCTGAATCGACAAATCTGAAGTCAAAAAGATCTTCAAAAATTAATTAGACCAACAAAATAATTTTGTTAATTATTTGCTAACTTTGCTCTTGCTAGGCGCCATCAAATTAGGCCAAAGCTAAATACACCATTCTATCAACTATTTAATTCTTTAAACATTTAATTATTTTATTCTTAATTTAAACATTTAATTTATCCTTAAATCGGAAGTAATGGTGTTGTTTCTATATACACGTATATCTAATCATCTAATGTTATTATAATCTTTTTAATTATTTTATTCCCATATGAAAATTTCTATTGGGTTAAGCTTACAGCTAGGATTATTGTTGTCTTTATGCGTATACTAGCATGCCAACAAATAATGACTTTTAATAATTAATTATTAATTATGGTATAATAATTCTTCAAATAATTAAATTAACATTTAAGCCGTCGATTGATTTGTAGGACTGGAATTAAGATTAATGGGATATTCAAGGTCAAATATGTGTAGGTTTCCTAAATGATTTGTGGAATATTAATGTTATATATTTAAAGACTGAACTTTACCATATAGTTAGACTTCATGTGAGAAGATTTGGTCACACCAAGTTTCAAGCTGTACGAAATTCCAATGGTTCTGAAAAGTAAATTTTAATAGTTAAAAAAGCCTTCGTAGAAAATTAGGCTTAATTGGAAATTAAACTTGACCCAGCCCAATAAACATAACCCAAATTTGGTGGCCCATTATGCTATAGACATCAGCCCAACAAACAAAACAAATATATATAAGCATATTAGTCCACAAATAGGGATGAATAAACATAAATATAAACAATAAATATATATATATATATAATGCATCCAACAACAAAAAACAAGACCAAAATAATTATTTTCACGCATGTAAGAATTTCGTAGATATATTCAAGTTATTACAACGACAAATGTGATAGGTATATAATATTATACAACGGACTTTTGAATCCCTTAATAATTTAAGCGCAGCCCGCCAAATATTTTTCACTAACAAGATAAGGGTGATTAAACATTTTCACAAAATGTAATGGGTTTTTTAGATTGAAGCTCTAATGCACGGACACTTCGGAAATTCAAGACGTATGGTGTCGGACACGTGTCGGACATGGACACGGCTCCGACACGTGTCCGACACGTACGCCTAATTGGTGTCCAGAATTTGGACACGTTTCGGACACGGCATGTGAAGTGTCGGATACGGCCATGTGGAATGTCCGACACAGATTGGGACACTTGTGCCAAATTTTTGAAGAAATTATATTTTATGGAGTCAAATGCAATTTAGAAAAAATCTATAATATAGAAAACTATTTCTCCTTGTTCTTCAATTGAAGGGGTGATGTCGTCGTCTTTTACTTTTGTCTCCAATCCAACAAAGGTTTTGATCTCTTTTTCCTTCTACAATATATTCAACATATACTCTAGAATCCCTAAATTTCTAAATCCCTAATTTTGAACCCAAATTCGTATGGTATTACCAAGTAATCAAGTATACTAAATTACATAGCCAATATCTATGGCTTCATTGTCGAGAACCCAATTAATTTCATTTCCCATCACCTATTCGACAGAAAGCCCCAATTAATTCAACTTTGGTTTGAATTTCGAAAATTATATAATGAATGTTATTGTGGTTGCTTGCGATGGATGCTTCATTTTAAGATTAATTTATGTTGTGATGGATGCTTGACCACCCCAATTAATCAACCTATTAACAATGATTTGAACATATGAGTTTTTAATAGCCTAGTCCCTTATTTAGTTACTTATAAATTTATTTCATTTACAATATATTGCTATTTAATATATATTTATGTATTTGTGACAAAATGAGTAAATATTACTCATTGGAGACGTGGTTATTTTTGGGTTGGAGACGTGGTTATTTTTATTTTGCATTTGTTAGACTTATTAAGTAATGATCAGTAGTTTACTTTTATGACATATCAAGTTTTACAAAGAAGCAAGTAAACTATATATATATATATATATTTATATATATACAAGTGTCGTGTCGTGTCCTAGGTTTTTTGAAAAATATCGTGTCCTGTGTCCGTGTCGTGTCGTGCGCCGTGTCCCGTGTCCGTGCATCATAGGATTGAAGGTATGCAAAAGTTAGTAAGTGTTAATAATGGGGGAAAAAGGTAAACTAAGTAAAATACAATTAGGAATAAAAGTGACCCTTTCATGTGATTATATTTATGGTCCTTCCTTCAAATTATGGTCCACTCTATAGAGAAAGTGATTGTACCTCCAAAGAGGAAAAGGGCTAATTGGGTTTTGTATCTCATGCAAATAATTGAATGAGAATTGGGAAATTGTACAATATTATTGGACTATTGCAAGTGCAAAGATACAAGATGGTTTAATCATATATACTTTGGGAATTACTATATCTATATGGCCACATATGAATAGTAATGCAAATGGCCACATACTATTTAAGTGGTATATGATTTTCTCTTATGTCTCTTAGTTTTATCTCTTCATTTTTGTATGAATTGAGTAAGACATACCTTAATAGGCCAAATTATTTCATTCCCATTAGAATGATAATTTGGCACCTTTTACTCAAGTGGTTGTTAGTCACTCTTAATGGATTGTATACCAATTATTTGGTAAATAATCATAATTAATGTGATTTTCCAACACTAACAAACGTTAACATAATTAAAACTATATACAAAAAAGTCGAATGCTTATTTAAATTAAGTGATAGAATGGGACAATAATTGGGCTAAAATTTGAAAAATGGAAAGTTTCATTCTTTTGCTTATATAATAATTTGACAGAGAATTTCAGTTATCAGATGCTTAAAATAATTAATTTTTTTAGTTTAGGCATTAGTCGCATTCACCCCAATTGCAAAGAAGGACCTCAATTATTGCAAAGAAGGACCTCAAATTGCATAGAAGGACCATCAGTTTTGTCGTTTTTGGCCCTTGATGCTAACTGCTAATTAGACCAATACATTGCATGGTTTCTTCTTGGCCTCACTTTTATTATAGATAAAGTATTTTTCTTGAAAGAAAATACATTTAATTTGGACTATGATCAATTAAGCTATTTGACTATATATTTAATTTATATAAATAAATAATCTATGTAAAATGAAATTTAGGGTTTTCTACAAACGTAGTTGTATAAGCCTTTTTAAGTGAGTTCATTTAAGGAAAATATTTCCAAATACTGAACAATTTATTACAAGTGAAATTTATTTCTGCCAACTGGTTAAAATTTAATTTAGCCTAAAAATGGTCAATTTATTTTCTCTTTTCTCTATTTTCTTTCTTCGATTCATTATAATACTAATTAAATGATAACGTAAGCTTCTCTCTATAATAGAAAGTGGTTCATGGTCATAATACGAACATATTCATGAAGTTTTAGCATTTCAATTCAATTCAATTCATATTCCATACAAATATATACATGAAAATTGTTAAAATAGTTATATATATATATATAAAACAAATTTGGAAAAATGAAAAAGTAAAGAAAGTGATAGAACCATCTTCAAGCGGTTGCTCATTCAATACTAACATGTTATGAATATCCATTTATTCATTTCACGTGGTCACCTTCAAAGCTCTAATGTTGCTTCGAGCATCTTCCTAATACATACACAATACGCCTTTATTATTTTATAATTTTATAACTGATCGAGTTTAATAAAAGTGTTGAATAATTCTACTATTGCACCTCTAATAATTAACGATGTTGAATATTTTATTCCCATAAAGTATATCTATTGAGGATTATAAAAACGATATAGCCTAATAAGGAGCTATATTTGAGAGGTTTTCGAAATATCAAAAATAAATATTCAATAACTTTCACATATTTTATTTTTATACATAAGAATCCGAGAGCATCACGTATTTAATATTAATAAAAGTACTTGAGATTCATCCAATTAATTATAAGTCAGCTTCACTCATCAATTCGCCACGTGTCTGTTACCGACGTTCCTCTCATCCCGCCGGCGCCGGGTGTCAATTTTATACGTATGGTCTAATGCGTTTTGGCCTCTTGTTTCCCTTTGTTTGCTTCTCTTATTTCTTATTTCCCCTCTTTTTCTTTGTGTAGATATCTTTAAATCATACATACATATATATATATATATATATATATATATATATATATATATATTATATAATTGGATTGCATCCCATTAAATAAAGTCTCATTTTTATTTCCAAATTATATTTTAAGAAAGTATTCTTAAAACAAATCATGATCAATACATAAATAATTCTTTTTTTAAAAATTTCATTTTGCATGGCTTAGATTCTATTCATTTTTGCATGGATCCCATCTCCACAGCAAGGCGCCACGTGTCCTCCATCTCGCCTATATATAATGGAAGCCTCTCGTTGCCAAGTAAGAAATCACACTACTCTTAACAAAATAACATAAAAAGAAAAAATGTTTATCGAGAGCTTCAAAGTTGATAGCCCAAATGTTAAGTACACCGACGGTGAGATACAATCTGTGTACAACTATGAAACCACAGAGCTTATTCATGAGAATAAGAATGGGATCTATCAGTGGACTGTCAAGCCCAAGACGGTTAAATATCAGTTCAAAACTGATGCCCATGTCCCCAAATTAGGGTACCAATCTGAATTGCCTAATTTTTTTTAAAATTTTTTTGATTTAATTCTGGTTTAAATTCTTTGAAATTGATTTGTGCTTTTTGTAGTGTTATGCTTGTTGGATGGGGAGGTAACAATGGATCAACCCTTACTGCTGGTGTTATTGCGAATCGCGAGTGAGTTTATTTTATTCTATATTTTTTTCCATTTTTTTCAGTGTTTTAATTTGGAATAAATTAATGATCCAATGTGTTTGTTCTAATTTATTTGATTAAATTTGAGATTTAATTGAAAATATTGTGCAGAGGAATTTCATGGGAAACAAAAGACAAAATCCAACGGGCCAATTACTTTGGATCATTAACTCAGGCTTCTTCAATCAGAGTTGGGTCCTTCAATGGAGAAGAGATCTATGCTCCATTCAAGAGCTTGCTCCCCATGGTACTATACTATAATTTCTTTAAATTATATATGATTATTTTAATATTTTATACTATGATAATTGATTTTTGCTGATATATATTTTTTTGCATAATATGATTAGGTGAATCCAGATGACATAGTATTTGGAGGATGGGACATCAGTGACATGAACTTGGCTGACGCCATGGGAAGAGCAAAGGTATTAGATATTGATCTCCAAAAGCAGCTCAGGCCCTACATGGAACACATGGTTCCACTCCCTGGAATCTACGACCCTGATTTCATTGCTGCTAATCAGGGCTCACGTGCCAACAACGTGATCAAAGGCACCAAGAAAGAACAAGTTCAACAACTCATCAAAGACATCAGGTACTATAATCTTTTCTGTATGATGTTTGGTCTGTGATACGTAGAAACACTTGTTCAGCTTATCCTAGATTGTGTATTAATGATATGTTGAGTGCTATACACTCATAACATGATTAGTTTAGGTTTGATTGAACTCGGAATTTTGCTTTGACTGTTTGTTTCTTCAAATTAAGATTATATTAGTAAATTATTTTGGAGAAATTTGTTGATTTTCTATGGCTATTTGATTGGTTATAGGGAGTTTAAGGAGCAAAACAAGGTGGAGAAGATAGTTGTTCTGTGGACAGCCAACACAGAAAGATACAGTAATGTTGTTGTTGGGCTAAATGATACAATGGAAAACCTCATGGCCTCGGTGGACAGGAACGAGACAGAGATATCTCCTTCGACCTTATTTGCCATAGCATGCATTCTCGAAAATGTCCCGTTCATCAATGGCAGTCCGCAAAACACTTTCGTTCCCGGTAACAATCAAAAACTATCTCCTGATGATGAGATAAATTCTATCATAAAAATGGTAAATGATTAAGAACTTCGATTTTTCAGGGCTGATTGAGTTGGCAATCCAAAGGAACTGTTTGATCGGAGGAGACGATTTCAAGAGTGGTCAAACCAAGATGAAATCAGTGCTAGTTGATTTCCTTGTTGGAGCTGGTATTAAGGTACAATACACTAATCTTCATGATGTTAAGAAAGGATTTTTTTCGGGGTGTTTTTCCACATTATAATGCATTTATTCTTTGTGTCAATTACAGCCAACATCAATAGTAAGCTATAACCATTTGGGAAACAACGATGGGATGAACCTCTCGGCCCCACAAACTTTCCGATCCAAAGAGATCTCGAAAAGTAATGTTGTGGATGACATGGTTGCTAGTAACGGGATTCTCTTTGAACCAGGGGAGCATCCCGATCATGTGGTTGTTATCAAGGTATAGCCCTTATAATGTCCATTTATGGACCTTTCGGTTCGATATATATGTATGGAATATTCATTTAAAAAATTTGTTATAATGTATCCGTAAGTATGAAAAATTTATAGAAAATCGGAATAAAATTTCATCTTATCATGTGGTATGTAGTATGTGCCATATGTGGGAGATAGCAAGAGAGCTATGGACGAGTACACATCGGAGATATTCATGGGCGGGAAAAGCACGATAGTATTGCACAACACTTGTGAGGACTCTCTTCTGGCAGCTCCAATTATCTTGGATTTGGTCCTTCTTGCTGAGCTCAGCACCCGCATTCAGCTCAAAGCCGAAGGAGAGGTTCGTTAACTTATGGCCATTTCTCGTTGTTCTGCTTTTCTTCTTACAATTATAGAGTTGTTAACCTTTTGGGTTCGGTTTTTGTAGGGTAAATTCCACACGTTCCACCCAGTGGCCACCATCCTAAGCTACCTAACCAAAGCCCCTCTTGTAAGTGCATTTAAACAATTCTCTATCATTGAGATTTTTGGACAGAACATAAATTTCTGGAAATCTCGACCATCCATCGTGTGGATCCCACATAAATGTCCTTTTAGTCGAGGGCCGGCTGAATCTTACACCACGAAACACTAAAATGTTGACAATTGTTAAGGGGTTCACTTATTTGATTCTTGTGACGTATTTGCTAATTGGTATATTTGATATAGAATACGAAACGATCATTGTCAAACGGACCACTAAGCTTAATAGCGATTTATATAACCCTTTTAGGTGTAGAGCCACATATGTCACTATATTATCATTCCTTTAAGTTGGCGCGATGAACATGTGTGTATTTGTTACACAATACGCATGATAGACGTTGTGTATCATAAATGTGATGAGATTTTTGGTTTGCCATTGAAAACAGGTGCCTCCGGGGACACCGGTGGTGAATGCACTGTCGAAGCAAAGGGCGATGCTTGAGAATATTCTGAGGGCTTGTGTTGGATTGGCTCCAGAAAACAACATGATTTTGGAGTACAAGTGAAACAAGATTGGCTTTTGAAGCTTCTATGAATATCTAGTTTATATAATATGCCTTGGAGCTCTTCTAGTTTTTCTTTTTAAAGTTTTATTATTTATACATCTTTTCTTTTTCCTAGTTTCTTGTAGCTATGACAAAAGGGTAAGCTCTTTTAGGGCAAGCAATCTTTTGTTGGAAGTATATATGGATTATTGTTCTTTGGTGTCAATTCGGACCGATTAAATTTCTTGAAACTTAGTAAGAAAGAGGAGCAACAATTGGGAACATACAATTTATGCTAATCATTGAAGTGGCCTACAGAGTTGGGCCGCTTATAAGGAAGTTCAGTAACAGACCACATGAAATGGCCCATATACTTGGGCTGCTAATCCGAGCCCAAGTAAGTTATAAGGTTTCAGCCTTTGTGAGAAGAGTTGAAATGGAGCACTGACATTTCAATGGATTTTAATCAAATGTTTATATTAATTTGTGAGGTATTTACTTTTAAGAGCTTATTTTTAATAACAATAATTAAATAGAAAAAATGATGAGATAAAAAATCTTAATATGCTCATTCCTCAAACAAAACTTTCTCAACTTATCTTGACATTGAACGTGTCTAAATTATCATGTCACCATAAGTTCAATATAATGATAGTTTAATTAAAACAGAAAGAAAACTTATAAGTTCAAAAATATAAATATGTTTAAACTGAAAAAACTTAACGTTTCTTGACAATCTAAATTATCTTGTGATCGTAAGTCCAAAATTGGAAATTAATGGTTTTTTTCAATTTATTATCTTTCCATAGAATATCAAAGGTTAAACTTTGCAACTCATTAGATTCAAATGATTTCTAGCATAAGTTCATGGTACAAACATAAATTAGCCATTAATAAGAAACAATAATTTAATTTATTTTTTAATCTTTTTTAGGCAGCCATAATATATTAATATTGCTAAATTTATGGTAGCGTCTAAATAGACAGACATATATATATATATATATATATATATATATATAATTGTCAAGCAGCGGCCACAGACCCACTCTTGCCGGAGGTTTCAGCCGCCAGTTCCAGACGGTGGTGATTTTCGCCGTTTGCGGCGGCTGCGGCGGCGCGTCTCTCCTTCCTCTCATCTTGCTTTATCTGCTGCTCTCTACACTCTAGACTACAATACGCTGTATCACCCCTGAAACCACACACCATATATTAATTCTTAATCTGTAATTCCATAATATTGTACGCCAATTATAACCAAAACTAAATAGAAAAATTCAGATCCTTACACAGAGAAGAGTTTCACACTAATATGCACAACAATTAATATAGAAATCAGAGTGACTGATGAAGAATTTAATACCTATACATATAGATATCCTGACCATGAGCCAGGTGGCGGCGGCACAGGCCACATCTTCTCAAGAAATCAGCCGTCTCTATATCAAAATCGCTCCGTAAGTACCTCGGCGACAACATGTGGCCATATCCACCGCCGATCATCGGAAGAGGCGGCGCCACCGCCTCCGTGTTTTCAACATCGACGGCGATCCCCGTCATGCTCGTCGTCCTCCTGAACGGAGGCCGGCCACGCTTGCCTAACATCATATTTCTATAGCAAAATCACTCGATTTATCTCTCTGAGTGTGTGTGGGAGGGAGATTTAAGTGGGGGTGAAGGGGAATTATACAGAGGGTGTGAATGAATCTAGACCGTTGGATTATGATGCTCGTATTTGATTCGTCCACGTTAGGAATCATTTTCTAGTTTAATCATTGGTTTATGTCACTTTCTTTTTTTTCTTTTATTTGGTTTTGATTATTTTATTTTATTTTAAAAAAGACTCTATATTGATAAACTCATATCTATAACTTTTTAATCATAGATCATTCAATTTATAGAAGAAAAATAATAAATTACGACAATTGAAATTACACTTAATATATTTCGAGATAAAAAATCGGTGTAAAACATCAAATATCGTGAAATTTTAACAGAAAAAGATATAAGTCGTGTAACTGGAGTGTTATAATGATCCAGAACTTGACTATTTTATCATTTTCGCCTTACTATAAACTACTTAATTTATATTTTATATTAATATATGTTTGAGTACTAATTTCTCTTGGTGACCTTGGATCATGGATCTATTTTTCCTTTTACGAATTTTATATCAATTATATGATGTGTGCTCACCAAATTTAATAATTACTTATTAAAACATATTTAGATTAAATCTTTGTTAAACCAATAGTAAATTATGAATGATATGGAGTAATAATTGAACTATAAAACGGAATCACAATAAACTAAGAAGAAAACCAAGTAATATGTCAAAACAAATACGATCATATAATTTAGGATATGACTACTATACACATCATTTATCTTCAATAAAATCATAAAATATTGCAAATAAATCATTATATAAATTAAAGAATTGTATCTCGAATTGCTAAAACCTGAAAAATATCTATTATATTATTTTGGAAAGAGTAAATAAATTCAGAATTTCAATAATTCAGCAATAGAATTGTGTTTTGCTTTTTAGATTTCTGAATATACAGAAATGACATCAATGGTTGTCCTCAAAGGGGACCAGAAAGGTCAATATTCCAAATTTTGTAAAAGAATTTCCAAAGTTTGAGGGAGAGCCAATCAAAGTGATTAATATTTTATCATCAAAAGTTATTTCGAGTAAATTATTCAAATGGGATCTTATTTAATTTATATATTGCTCGTTTATTTAAAGTTAATTGACATGTATAGTCCATATTTGATCATCACATAACAACAATATACTAAAAAAAATTAATCATAGTTCTTATAAGATCGAACATTATAAATAAGTTATAATCGTCTCTATATTGTACTGATTATAAATGATATATATAATAAAAGAAAATTTTGTTCAGAAAATGATACTAGTATAATTCATTTCTTATTATATAATAGCCACAATTTGAAGGAAATTATATAATCACTTATGCTTTCTTTAATCATGTCGAAAAGGATTGATTCATAATATATTACTATATTAACTTTGGTGGAATTTCAATTAATGCATATATTCACCTAATCTTTGAATCATATAATTAGTTATTTGTATGTCAAACCTAATAATTTTCAATTTCTACTGTTTTCAGTTGATTATTTATTGTTTTTGTGTGGAAATATAAATATTATACTTGATATTTGGATAAGTTCTTGATGATAAATTTGTAAAGATATATTAAAATATATAAAGAGTGTGATTGTAAAAATATATTGTCACAATAGCATTGATAGAAAGATAGATTGATATTTTCTTTTAATTGATGTTAATTAATTATGTCCAATTATTCCAACTTATTTAAAATTGGTCCACTTATTGATTGAGATCTTTGAAAATGACAATTAAAATCTTTAATAAGGTTGATAGGTCATGATTAGAACTTAGAAAGCGACTGTGAGGTGAACTGAAATACTTAATAGACAAATCACTTATTGGCTTGTGATGTCACATGTAATAAATTATTAATAATAATAATAGTAATAATAGAAGCATCCTAAATAATAATGTTAAAGTCAGGCATTGATAATGTATTTTATAAGAATGATTTTGGGTAATTATTTTCATAAACATAATAAAGCCATGAATATCAAAGACAAAGTCAACAAATTATTATTATATTTGAGTTACTAATTGATAATGATACTTATTTATACACAATTTTACATCAAAATGTCAAGTAGACTTCATTATAACATTTTCTCAATAAATGCATAATTCGTGATGAAACGATGATTAATTATATCTTCACAGTATTTCTTCTCGCTTATATTTTTCTCCGATATTATAAAGTATACTTAAGTACACCCTTTATATCAAAATAACTATTGAATAACAATTAAATAATAATAATAATAATAAGGTAATAATTAACTACGCATGACTATTGTATAGAAAATAGAGCTCGAATTTAAGATTTTATACTTTGAATCTTAAATTTGCTATAAACAGTTCATCCACAAATTGGTAGACAATGACAAATAATAATTTTGAATAATAATTACGTAATACGAATATGTCAATTATTGGGACCGGACCACCAAAGTGCTTTTTAACGTAATACGAAAAGAATAATAAAGAGCATTAACTTATGTATGATTTTAACAGCCAATTAAGGCATTTATTTTTGTCGTCAAATCACATCACTCAAACGAATATCCAAGTGTTGGGTTTTAATTTATTAGCCTATCTACAATTCCTTTTTCTTTTTCCTCTTCTTTTTTGCCTATAAATTAGGAATTATAACTCAATCAAATATTTTATTGTAATAAATATGTCATCCATTAGATCATATATAATCATGAAAATAATAAGTAATCGGATTAATAAATAATTTTTTTAAAATATAATTACGTTGAAATAATTGTAAAAGTTTTAGACCATTTATAAATTTAGATTCCATTTGTAATTGAGATATAATTGTTGATGTCTCCTACCAACTTAGCTCATAGCCGTGTTAATGTTGTTGATGTATTGCCACTTTTGCAACAAGTTATTGCTTTAGATTTGTAAAGATTTTTATACTAGTAATAGGAATAATTAGGTCACACTTACACCTAGTCTACTAGGACTAGTAGGAACAAAAGGTGAATATTTCAAAATATATGATTCATCAACATGAAAATACAACAAAAAGTCATCTTTTTATATATATATATATATATATATAATGGGTAATATATTCGATTTGTTGTGGCTTATTAGATATATTATTATGGGGTATTTTACCGTAGGAGTCCCTCGTTCAATGGTCTATAACATATCAACTACATTAGACATGATTTGTTATAAAATTTTTCTATATATAATAAAAAAAAATGCCCTATCTTCCATCCCACATTAATCCCCTCTTTTTCAATTAAAACATGATTTGAAGTAGTTATGAAAGTAAAAGACAATAAAATATAAATTGAACACGTTATTCGAGTAAATGTTGCAATATTCATTTTCTTATATTTTAAATCTATTCGAAATTTGTTATGAATATATATTAAATAATTTTTCCGTCAAGGTCATTATCTTCTTTATTAGAAAATTTTGCAGCCCTAAGATGATATATTAGATAAATACAACGATTGTGGGCCCAAATCCGAGCATGTGAGTGTTAAGAATATATATATGATGTCAATGAATAATCACACGAAAGAAAATAACAATAAAAGAACACACGAATTGTATACCCAATTCATCAAAAGAATTTTGACTACGTCTGGGGGTGCTGCCAAGCCAGGATATTCATTATATTCTTCGTAAGAATGTTACAATGAGAACATGGCTATTCATAATACAATATACGTAACCTAATAAAGTTGTGGCCCAGTTTACAGTCCTTCAGAGTTCAGGCTACATAACTCAACAGTGAGAGAATAACGGAAAAATCATTTAAATGATTTCTGATCAATATTTGCCAAAAAATCGTAATTGGGGCAAAGTGATGCATATATCAAATTTGTAGGGGGTGATATCTCTTTTTTGTGTTTTTAAGGGGGAAAGTGCAAAATACAAGATTTTCAAGGGAGTGAAATGCAATTTACCCTATAAATATATATATATATTTATATATACATATAGCTTCCAAAATAGGCCTGTCGAAATTGGGCCTGAAAGCCCAGGCCTGTAATTAATTTATATACCATTCATTCTGATTGACAAGTGACATTTTGACTAGACATTTTTCTTCTTTTGGTATCTGATATTTTGTAAAACAATATATCCTTTTCTTGGACGATTGATTTATATGTTATTTATAACGTCACATTTGTCAATTTTCTTGAGTGTATATTATGATTAATGAACAATGATTACTTTGTAGGACTTAATCAAACATGATTTCAGGCTAATTTGTTCACGTAAAGTTATGTCAAATTTTCAGAATCTCTTTCCTGACACATCGGATTTCCTACCACATTCCATATTCATTCCTTTCAACTCCACAACAGTTAGTCAATTAATTTTTTTTTTTACTTTCTCTTTCATCCACATCACTAATTTTAATAATTAATTTTATAGTTACAATTAATTTTAATAAAAATTAATTTTATAGTTATATTTATTACTTAAATATTTTAAATTTTTATTTTTTATAAAATATTAATTTTGAAATTATTGAAAACGTACAAAAAAAATTGAAGGTACTTAAATTGAAAATTGAAATGAAAATATGGAGTAAAAACCTCAAAAAAAAAACTGATGTTCAAATGACACAAACTTAGGCTCTATTTATAGAGCTTGAAAAAAGAAAAATAATGGTGAAAAAAAAAATTAATTTTGCATAATTAATACTAAAAAAAACGATTTACAAAAAAGGAGGAAAAAAAATAAGAATGGGACGCTGCTGATGGTATGCGTGGCAGCGTCCCATTGACTGCCTTTTTTTTAAAATTTAATTAAGCCCACATAACAATTTCCCTACCAAATTTCGTGTAGGGAATTTTTTACTTCCCCAAACTTTCTTTACCAAAAATTCTCTAGTCCCTCATTTCCATTTCCCCACCCATTTCATCTCTTGCTGTACATAGCCTAATAATGAAAATTTTATGAAATAAATCATATATTATTGGATGTTTATATGGATGCAGGGACATTATAGTAAAAATCTAATCTAATCTCTAACGAATATTTTGTAACATAATTTAATATTTCAGATGGGAAATTGGGACACTGTGACAGTCTGTAGGACTGTAAATTTCAGTATACAAATTTGGCACAATTTGGGCATTAGTAGGGGAACCCTAGCTTTACAGCTTCGACTTACAAATCTATATACGCTAAATTTTGCCCTTTTTTACCCTTTTGCTAATTAAATTTAGGGATATTCTTATTTACCAAAATAAAAATAAAAACTTAAGGACATTCAAATATAACCCTAGTTAATTGAAAATCATTCTTCTAAAACTTTACTTGAACGTAGCCCTATAGTTTTGTATGAACGTAAAAATTTGCATTAAAAAAAATTTCTAAACATAGAGTATATACCCATTGCAATATAAAAAGACTTTGAAAAGAACAATTTTAAGCCGAGATATGAAAACGATTAAGTTTTGGTTTCAATCTGGAAATATTTACCATATCGTTTATATGTAAGATGAATCACATATAGATTTCACCATAAGAATAATTGAAATTAATCGATTAATCATAACTAATCTTAATTATTAGAAATCATATCATGGAAGGAATAGAAGGAAAATATAAGCATCAAATTATTAAGATGAGCATCATGAAAGAAATGACCTTTAACAAAAATCATTATTACGAGTAATTAGTAAATTTACAAAAGGTTAAAGCAAAGTCAATCATTTAGCAACAAGATTCTAAGCAAGATTATAAGAATCCAAAGCCTAGTATTACCAAAACAAAACAAGGAATGATAGATGATAAAAGAAAAAGAGAAAAAGCAAAATATAATTATACTTAAATTTGACTAAATTATGACATGCAAGCAATAGTAGAGGCCCCTACCAAATTTATTTGATGTAATTTATTACTCATTGCAAACAATCTTTCAATGACAAGTTCGACTTTAAGACAATTTTGGATAATTTCATCGAACTTCAATTTTTTGGTAAGAGAAATTTAATCAAACTTCAATAAATAAACTAATAAAAGAACATGGATATAATTATCATATGCATTAATGCCACAACTAAATCTTTTAAAAGTATTTATATCTTGACAACTAATAAAGCACATAAAGGTAGTTTGCCGGAAAATTTTATACCACCGGATTCAAATATATGTTTAATATATAATGTATGTTACATCAAATTGTTGACATGTATGGTAAGTGAATATCGAAAACTACTCGACCGACCCAAATTAATATATGTTGTATACCACAACACGTTAATTTTTATTCCAATTATCATAAGCTATGATGCACGGACACGGGACATGTCGCACGACACGACACGGACACGGGACACAATATTTTTCAAAAAACATAGGACACAACACGGCCTCGATACTACTAATAAAATATGTATATATATCATATACATATATATGTTCATTAATTTACGTTAATATATATAAATTAGTCTTTTTATTTTAATTTAAATATGACTAGTTAGAGAATGAACTATAAAAATAACTACTGTAAATTATAAATTTGTATTTGATTTGTACAGTTATATATGTTGAACGAAAAATAAATAATTCAGATTTCAAAATCACAAAAAATAAGTGAAATAACATCAAGTGTCACAAATAATGCATATATAGTAGTAGACATATTTTTCAACTGCGTCTATTACGGTATTCATACTTTATTTTTTTATTTTATTTAAGGGGACATATTTATTTTCATGTTGGACACGGTGTCGAAAAGTGTCGGATGAGTGTCGTGTCCGATCAGATGTCCGACATAATACATTGTGATTTTTTGAAGTGTCCGAGCATTAGAGATCATAAGAGTTTATCAATATACCAATGATTTTGATTGAAAAATTATAGTATTATATATATAGTACACATTAATACGTGTATATTTGTATTAAAATATTAAATATGACCCATATATAAAATCTGGAATAGTTGAAGACAAGATGGAAAAGTAAAAGTAAAACTTTGTCATGAGCATTTATTAAATTAAATCTTTTGATAGGAACATATCACTTTAGATGTCCTAGTTTCTCTGCATACCTAAAAAGCTGTCACTTTTAATTTCTTGCTAAATTTTTAACTTGGATTTGCTTCTTCACATCACACAATGTCCAAAAGTCAGACCACCCACAATTACCCAATCCAGTTAATACCAAAATAATAATAAATAAATAAATAAATAAGTGTAATAAAAACACATACAGTAGCTTTGACCTTATTATATAGATTTGTCACTCTCAATATGTCTTAAGATTGAAAGAATTTTCTGTAGATACGCTGATCGAGGCTTTATTTCTTTTTTACCTTCTTTATTTATTTATTTATATATACATATATATATGCTATATATCTATAGTTTGTTTTTCAAATGATAAAAAATGGAGATGGGTAGTTTACAAGGGAGAAGGGTTTACAGAGAAAAAAATAGCAGCCCAGAAAGGGGTAAAAATGGAGCAAGAATGATAACTTCAACATTCAAGAAAGTTCAAATAGTGTACTATTTGTCTAGATCAAATGGACATCTTGAACATCCTCATTACATGGAAGTTACTCATCTTGCTCATCATCATCTTCGTCTCAAAGGTTGTCTTAATGATTTTTAATTTTTAATTTTTGTAGATAAAATTTAGATTTTTTTGCTTATTATTTTAGTTCATTTATGGTTTTTTTTTTATTGTTGTAGATGTTATGGATCGGTTAACAGTGCTTAGGGGCAAAGGCATGCCTTCACTCTACTCCTGGTCTTGCAAAAGGTACACTTGAAAACGTTTTTTTATATTTTTTATATAGTATGATATGATAATGTATAGTTTTATTTGATGTTTAGTACTCTATTCTTAAGATTAATGTTTTATATTTTCGTATAAATGTTTGGTTCGTTATATGAACATTATGGTCATAACTCATAAGGGTATATAAGTATATAATCTTCATAATATAAAATAAAATTATTAAATAATATCATTAGCCAAAATTTTGACTGAAAACTTCATATTAATATGAAATAGTGAAATTGTTTTTGGTTGGTATTATAGGAGCTATAAGAATGGATATGTATGGAATGATTTAGCAGAAAATGATGTGATTTATCCATCAGAAGGAGCTGAATATGTTCTCAAAGGATCTCTACTAATTCAGTCTTGCACTGGTAATTATTATTATTATTTATCTTTCTTTTTTATTTTCTCAAATAAATTAAACAACTATATATTTTTTTAAATTTGGTTCATTAATTAAAGTTTTTATTCATGAAACAGAGAAATTGAATCACCTTCAAGTGAGCAGCACCATTGTTCAAGTCCAAGACTCAAATTTCCAGCCAAAACGCAAATCTTTAGCTTCAAAACGACGAATCGAGCCCGAAGAATTCGCAAATAACCATTATTTTCCTGATCATGAAGATGAACAAAATCAAAATCAAGAACAAGAATATGAATTTGAAGAATCAAAAACAAGCTATCCCAGATGCTCAAGAGGTGTATCTACAGATGAAATCGAAAATTTCAAACAAGACACAACAAATTCATTTTCATCCCCTCCATCAACAGCCTCATCCACACTTTCTGAAAAGCCAAATAACCCCATAATAATCACCCCAAACAATAACATTAACAACAGTAATATTAATATTGAAGATGGAGATCCAGTGGTGAATGAGCCCTTATTAAGTAGAAACTCGATGTTGCTTAGTCTCATTGCATGTGGTGGCTCGACGTCGTTCAGGAAGATTGTGCCGCCACCATCGCCGCCCTGCGCGGTGGTGGGCCGGAAGAGTGGCGGTGGAGATCTGCATAAAGGGGTGGTTTGCAAGGCGGCGGTGGGGGCGGCGGTTGAGGAGGAAGTGATGATGATTAGCTGCATGTCGGAGAATCCTAGGTTTGGGAATTTGCAGGCTGAGGAAAAGGAGTATTTTAGTGGGAGCATTGTGGAGTCCATAACTACTGATAGAAGTGAGGTTGATCAGCCTGGACTGAAGAGATCATCTTCTCATAATGAAGAAAGGTAAGATTATTTGATTTTTTATTTAATTATTGGCATTTTGATTAATTGAAAATTCGAGTTTGAATCTGATTTAGTTGAATTCAAGTAAGCTAACGGGAATTGTCTAGACCCAGACCTTTTTAATAAAAAAAATGTATCCTACCCAGATCTGGGGTACAATTTTTACTAGCAGGTATTTACCCGGAAACTACCTGAATACTACTCGAATTTCTCCTGTTAAAAATATCCACAAGTTTATGCTCGAACTATACCCAAAGTTTACCCGTGGGCATTTCGACGCAGACCCAACCCGAAACATATCTGGCCGGTTGGGGCTATCTTTTTTTGACCTGTCGGGTATGCCAACGTGTCCGGGTCGGGTCCGATAAAATATTTTTTTGGGGTATTTAATGGTCTAGTTTGTGTTTTAAACTTTGAGGGGTTATTTTGAAGAAAAAAGAACTATCCTAAACAATAAAAATTGTAATAGGACACTTGATTCAATAAGTTCTTACCAAACAAATAGGACAACAAGAACAGATAAAAAATACCAAAAGGTCAACTTTGAACTGAAGTCAAACTGTAAGTCTCATGTTTCTTTCTTCTCTTAAGAAACGCCAAAGAGAACATCAAAAAGATAAAAACAAGAGCAAAAAGACACTTTTTTGGATTTGGTAAGGAAAGTCGCATTTACTTGGGCTGAGTTGGAATATACAACAAAATAGAATAAAGACTTTTTCTACCAATTAATGATATTCATGTTAACCAAATAATTAATTACATGTCCTAGTTATGCCTTATGGGGTATTATTGATGATTAATCTTATAATTAGAGTTATATTTTTAATCTTTTATTGGTCAGGAGCAACATAAGTGGACTGGGAGAAGCAGTAGAGAAGGAAGTGAAAAAGGAAAAGGGAGTGAAAGGGAAATGCATACCAAAGATGAAGTCTTCTACCAAGTTGTCCAAAAAATAATTGAATTTATGTACTTTATTGCAACTTTAGAGCATGTAAAATTTATGAACAATTAATTGTCAAGTTTATTCTGTTTATGTACTTTAGGCCGACTATAAGACTCGCATTTAATATTCGCAAATCTATTCAGTTCAAGTATTCATTGCAAACATAATATCGTTAGTTGAGCTTATTTAATAAATCAAATTATTTTCATTTAAATGAATAAAGATATATAGTTAGCTCGCCATAAGATTAAAAAAAATAATTCAAGGCCTTGATTTGTTTTCCGAGCCAAGATATTTTAGCAAGTTTCAAGTAGGATAAATAAAGTAAAAGAGAGTGCAATATTGAGGCGAAGATAATGAACCATTGCAAATACAGAAGATTTTATATAGTGTGTTACTGTAATGTGTTATATATAAATTTATTGTAATGTCTTCATGAAATTAATAAATTTAATATGTTGCTGAAAAATAATGTGATATATCTATTCTATTCTATTATAAAAGTATGGGTGTTTCTTTGAATTTTTGATATACCTAATATATCCCTATATCAATCCAATTTTTAATGGTAAAATAGACAAATAATAAATTATAAAAAAAAATACATATGTATATATCTATAAGAATTTTAAACACACTAGGACTCTATAATGAAAAACAACAAATATATATCTATCTATACTATATCAATATCTATCTTATCTATTTAATAATATAAAAGTTATATTTTATGTGTTAAAAAAATGCACGGTCCCAATTATATATATGAGTGATTACAAAAAGAAAATTTAGAATTGTATTCAATGTAAAATTAGTCACCAATAGTACTACTAATTTACTCCTCAGAATTTCACAATACTCCTACGTTGCTCCTCACAAGCATACTTACTTTAATACTTATGTATAAAAATGGTAGACATGTTAGGGGAGTTTAAAAAACAATGAAAAAAATTGTTTCTCATCCCAATTTCATTTGATGAAGACATGAATTATAGACTATATTATAGACATGTTATTGAATGGCAAAAGAATAAATTAATAAATAATAAAAATAAATTGTATATTCTATAAAAATAGATGTATAACTACACTAAAACTCTACAAAGTGTAATTCACCATTTTAAAAATAAAAAAAGTTAATAATATATTAAGTGGTTTTATATATTAAAATTGTATATTCTATAAAAATAGATGTATAATTACACTAAAACTCTACAAAGTGTAATTCACCATTTTAAAAATAAAAAAAGTTAATAATATATTAAGTGGTTTTATATATTAAAATTGTATATTCTATAAAAATAGATGTATAATTACACTAAAACTCTACAAAGTGTAATTCACCATTTTAAAAATAAAAAAAGTTAATAATATATTAAGTGATTTTATATATTAAAAATGTATATATTAAATTAGAACTCCACAATAAAATTAAATATAACTACTTAATTTTAATTAAAAATACTTAATTTAAACATGCAAATACTTAGGATACAATTTCTTTTGTTAATTTTTTTTAAATAAATTAGAACATGTAAAAAAACTTCTTTATTTGTTAATTCACTTTTGAATCTAAAAAGCATCTCATAGAATATTTAATTCTCAATATCTTAGACAAATACTTTTTATATTTTAATCCATATTACAAATATTTTTGTATCACATAGTCAAACACTTTCTATGTTCTAGGACATATTACGTTTATTAATTCATTCTTTCAGTCAATTAATATTTATCTTTTAAATAATAATAGTTTACTAAATAATAATTCACTTAATTAAATTATTATTGAAATTTTAAATATATAATATTAAAAAACATATCAAATTTTTATATATTTTTTAGATCACATGCTCAAAACACCTTCTATATTCTACGACATATTATAGTTATTAATTTATCTATCATGTCAATCAATATTTATTCTTTAAACACCTTCTATTCTGAGACATAATATAAATATTTTTTAGATCACATGGTCTAAACACCTTTTACGTTCTACGACATATTATAATTATTAATTCAATCTATCATGTTAATCAATATTTATTCTTTAAACACCTTCTATTCTGAGATCACATGGTCAAGAGTCAAGATACCTTTTATGTTGTACGATATATTTTAATTATTAATTTAATCTATCATGTCAATTATATTTATTTTTTTAAATAATTATACACTTATTAAATTTTTAAAAATATATTCATAAGATATTATAAAATAAGGAATTATCTATATAATTGAATTTCTTGACGAGGTCATGATTTATAGTTTATTTAGTAATATGCTAAATAAGGTTTTAAAATGAGACACATTTAATGATCCTGAAAAGAAATATGCTAACCTGACTGTAGCAAATGGTGAACTAAATAGAATAATTCTGAAATGAGAAACTAAAATATTATACAAGTGTCTAGCTTTTGAGCCATTATAAAAATTATTTAATGTATACAGAAAAAATTACAAAGAAGAAAGAAGAACCGATGCATTTGATATTTCAAAATTAAATAAAATGTAAGTATAATTGATGCATGAGTTTACATAAAAGTTTGTTTAGTTACATTATAATATATGTTTCACTTTTTAATTAACTTAATTCTTTTAAAACTTGATTAATTTCCCATATTGATCAATATTTTATTTCTCAAATAATAACTAACTTATTAAGTGATACCTCATTTAGTTAAATTTGGATAAATAACGTCTTTAATTCAACAATAATTATATATATAAGTTACTTAACGAGATCATATGTTTCACGTTCAACGAACGTGTTATTTACTAGTATTGATAAAAATTATGATTATTTCTTCTTAAATAATTTTTTTTTCTCCCATCAGTATTATTAGTGTCAGTATTAATATTGTTATTATTATTGCTAAAAAACTCGTCATTTATTAAAATATGATATAATAACTTATTTTTGCAATTATGTGCGGTGCTTCAACCCCGCCATTGTCGATTAACAACATACCTGGAATTCTGTTCACCAAATCTTGTGCCTTTTCTGCCCTCTCCAGATTCAAACGTGCATTGTAATTGTTCTCTTCCTGTTACATAAATGAAAACATTTCTAATAATTACCAAATTTAGAGAATAAAATATTATTCAATATCTACCTTGTAAGTGTAACAACACCCTTAACTTAATAATGAAGCACAAAACAAAACCGACATTTTTTTTTGAGACCCATTCACCGAAAATCAGCTCTTTCAATTCAAAAGTGAGGTCCTAAACATCAAATTTAAAGCTCATGTAAATAGACCATTACAACATCGACTTCTAAGACAAATAAATTGTCTTTACAAACATATAACACAGAAATAGAATAAAGGGATACTCTCACATGTGTTACAGTCCGAGATACAAATACGGATCCATTAAATCTAATTCTCTACAATGTACCTATTTAACAGAAATATTCAAAAAGGAAAGTGACCCACCTATACCATAAAGTTTGCATTCATAAGATTACATTCAACTTATCAGCAAGAACCCCTAAAGTTTGCTGCTCTATAGAACCATGGAGATAACAGTTATATATATGAAAAATTTGTCTGAAAATTAAACTTTAATTGTGCATAGACATATAGACATACAATTCTACAAGATAACATATACCTTCTTTTTAAGGATTTGACAAAGACAGTCATAATCAAGCAGCCAGGCATTTCTGCATCGACAATGAATGATAGATCAATCAAGGAAAAGATTGTATATAATGACATTGAGAAGAAGTACTAAAACACTAGAGAGTATTCTTAAAACGTGCTGCATAATATTTTATTACATTGGACCATCTGTTACTTTAAATAAAATATAAGGAGTAGTCGTATCAGTTTCAGGTTTCCGGGTAGCATCAAGTGCAAGTCGAACCTGAGCTTAAACTGACGGGTACATAATACCCAAAACGATATACTCATAAGAGACATACACAACTCCAAAGTCAACATATGCACAAACGAGTACAAATTTAAATTTCTCAACACGAATGCGGCAAGCCCCAAAAAGAATACGATCAACAACACCATGCTCAACTTCAATATCAACATTTTAACAACTAAACACAATTCAAAATTTTGAACTCAAAGCGGTAAGCCTTGAAACAATATGCTTCTCAACAACATCTACTTTACTCCAGTATCAAGATATTGACAAACTTAGCACAAACTCAGAAGTCTCCACTCAAAGCGAATTCAAATATACCGATAAATGACTGAAGAATTTCAAATATAATTATAAGGTTACAATAAATAAAAAACTTGTATCATCTTAGAGCACATACCGATTAATTAAATAACATACTAACAACTGACAACTACTTATCATAGTAACACATAGATTAACCAATCTGCATAGATTGTTGACAACATCGTTTCTGAAAAGTGTACAAAGTTCCCAGAGAAACACGGCCACACAATATTATAATTAAGCTACCTGGAAATGCAGTCAGGTTTCCCATTATGGGTCGGACTGCCGTAATAAATTCATTATCAGCCAACAAATAACCTAATGCTCGAAATACTGGCACAACTGCATTCCAACTAGAAAGTATCTGACAGTTGTGAGAAGGGAAAAGTTGTACCTAAACCGAAGACAAAGCCATAATCAAAGTTATTAGAGAAATCGTCTGCAAAAAAAATATTAAGTAAATTACAATTAGCCCCCTTTTATCTTTATAATTACAGCTATAACCCCACCTAAGTTAGACGAATTTCAGGAAGGAGTAAGATTTGGCTGAAATTATAAAACATTTGTTTTACCCTCATTATCGACTTATGAAGCAAAAGACAAGGTAAAAAACAAACTGAAAGCTAAACCTCTTCAAGGCAAATTACAAAGTTTGAGTTTGAAAGAAATTTTTTTATATGTAATTTTGATCACAAGAATGTAAAAAAAGAAAAGTTAATGATTCAATATCAAAGAGCTCAACACCTATTGTGCAACTCCTAGTGCTCAAAGATTAGTATTATACTTTTTTTTAACAGGGTCAAAGAGCTTATAGTAACCCGCGAAACCTCGCAGCCTGGCATTTTCTTGGATATGGAGGACTCCATCTTGAATTGGATGCACAAGTGTCCAAATAAGTTGGTACAAGGGACAAAACATTGTATGCATAATATATGATATCCTATTTTGTAAAGCAAGAAACTGTTAGCTGATTATGTGGTAGCATCGAGTGCAAGTGAAAATTGAACTGAAAATGGCATGTAAAAGCTTAGACGTTTCCATTGGATTTTTATTTTTATTTGATTCATCCGGTCGCCATATAGGTATTCTTCAATAAGCATAAAATAAACATCCATGTGATCCATTCAAAAGGAATTTAATGAGTTTACCATCCCTTTGCAGTCTTGTGAACGGCTGGATATCCGTCTTGGGCTCAGAACCACAACGCATTTTTCATCATGTTTCTCATCGTTCTCCACCTAATTCATAAATGTAAAAACAATACATAACTAAATTAATGCTAGAGATACACGGTAACAACATGAGGAGCTCAAATTTTACATAATATATTGCATCATCGTGAAAAGGCTTTCACGGCCTTGCTCAACATTTACCCAGTAAAATATTTAATGAAAACAGGATGCCACACGTGTTATTTATAATAGAGACATCTGTGCGTGCAGATTGCAGAAAAGATCTCGTTTCAAAACAGTAAAGACTCGGCTAAAGATCTTTAGCTTAGCTTGGCTTGGCTTGGTTTTGGTGTAAAATCTCGTTTGATATCAAGTTGAGTGTGAGCCTAAATAGGCTTTCCTCGAATTGATTAATGGACCTAGTAAAAAAGGCCACACCTGTGATATTTATAATAGAGAGATTGTGTGTGCAGATTGCAGAAAAAAAAAATAGACATGAGAAACACAATAAAAATGTATCTGTTCCATTTTAAATAACATTTAAGGAAAGAAGAATTGAAAGCAAAAGATCCACCATTCACCTTTGTTTTCAGCATGAACTCTGACACCTGTCGATTCCATAAAGTTTACAGGAAGGTAGTTATCATGTGTAAGTTTAATAGGCCATTCTCCAGAAGATAACAAATACCTTTTTTAGGGATTTGACAAACACGGCCGTGGATTCGACGGGGAATGTATCTTACTAATTTGCAAAATTTCAGGAGGCTCGTAGTAATTATCCATAAGTAACACCATTGTTGCTCCGTTGTTAATAATCAGTCTTCAGAATCCAACTGCAATTTGATTTATTTGGAGCCAGGCAAATCAGAAACTATATCAGACATACCGAATTTAACTATGTATACCTTCACCAATGTGACTGTCGCATCAACTTGCTTTTTCTTATCAATAATAATAATACCTACACTTTTATATCGGGAAATATTCACTGAATGTGGTGTTTCAACTTCAGCATACTTCTCTGCGTCAAACCAGATCGCTTGTTGAATGAACTTTGTACTGATTATGGTTAAGGGATCTTTTCAGAAATCATCCTACCAAATGATGTCGCCATTCCAAAAATGAGTTTCTCGTAGAAACTGTGTATATTTTAAGTCGATATTCTGTACAGGGATTTTGTCCGATTATCGATATCTCCATTATTGCCCAAATTTTAAGATGAACTCAAATTTAAACTTTTTCCTGAAACTTCTGGTGACTGGCTGGAATGTTTATTCTCTGCTCGCGCATTTTGAGGATGATGGCAGTTTTCTTTCCCACATCTAATGTTGAAGTTATGCCTTCGGTTTCTTCTTTAGAATCCAAATAAAATGTAATAGTCAAGAAACATGAATATAATGCCATAACAAAAATAAGAAATGGGAAGTGGAAGTGAAAATTAAAGCATTCAATTATATGTGTAAACAAGATAGAAAAGAATTCACCCTCAAATTCGTAGGCATATCAAATAAAAAAACCTTGGTGTTAGCAAAGAATACAATTTTGAAGTTCAGAAATATAGAGAAGAGGGAAAGGAAATCTAAACCATATGGAACGCCACCTAGCCTGCCCATTCACATTCTACAAGATGGCATGTCCATATTGCATAGATCCTGACAATATTTAATACTGATATAACACACTCAAACAATCTTCAGAATTTATTTTAAACATAACAAATACATTTAATACGTCACTTACAAAATTTTGCTTATATGAACTGACATGCCCCTATGAACTGTTCGCCCACCTTTGCATTGACTCAAAAGAAGAATCGACCAATGGTAATAAATAAAAGATACATGAGACAAAGTTTACACAGTGAATTTCAACTGGATCTCTAAGTAAGAAGAGGGTAAAGAAGCAAAAGGCAAGGGAAAAAACAAACTGAAAGCTAAAATCTCTTTTGAGCCGAATTATAAAGTTTGAGTTTGAAACTGAAAAGTTGTCTCAAGTTGAATTTTCAGCTAAAAATAAGGTATCGAGAATTTTTTTCTAAAACATCAACTATATGAATTATTGGCCACAAGAAAGTAAAAATGGACAAGTTAATGATCCAATATCAAAGAGCATAGCAACAATTGCGCAACTCCCAGAACAAAAAAAATTAGTATTATACCTTTTTTTAACAGGGACAAAAGATTATAGTATCCTGCAAAACCTTGCAGCCTGGCATTTTCTGGGAAGGACTCCATCTTGAATAGGATGCACAAGTGTCTGAATAGAGTTGATGAAAATGACAAAACATTGTATGCACAAATAAAGCAAGAAACTGTTTGTTTGCTGATTATGTGGTAGCATCTCGTGCAAGTCAAAATTGAACTGAAAATGACATGTAAAAGCTTAGACAGATTTCCGTTGGATTTTCATTTTCATTTTTCATCCGATCGCATACAAAACTGAGAAACATAGGCATTCTTCAATAAGCATAAAAATAAACATCCATGTGATTCATTCAGAAGGAATGTAATGAGCTTACCATCCCTTTGTAGTCTTGTGAACGGCTGGAATTCCGTATTGGGCTCAGAACCCAACCACAAGGCAGTTCGTCACGTTTCTCGTCATCCTCCACCTAATCCATAAATGTAAAAACAATATATAACTAAATTAATGCTAGAGATACAAGGTAACAAGATGAGGAGTTCAAATTTTACATAATATATTGCATCACCTTGCTCAAAAGCAACTGCGTTTGACTACATTTACTCGTAAATATTTCGTGAAAATAGTAAAAGCTAGAATTTCATCAAAAGAAATCAGTTAAGTCGTGCCTCAAACTCGACCGGAACACCATCACAATCTTCCACACTACGTGTTATCAACAGGTACTTGGTGTTAGTGTTAGTGCCCGGCAAGCCATTTTTGGTTGCCAATTTTGTATAACACTTTTGATACAGTCTTGTTTTGAAACGTTATTTTTATATATGGCATTTTCTTTATTATATATCCTCTGTCTTCACATGTATGTAATAAAGTCCTTGGGTTACATAGAGCTATGGGTACGGTCACGCATTGGATGGTGATCATGGGATGTACTCAAACGGCTGTAATCCTAAAAGAGTTCCAAATCGTAGAGTCATTGAGATAGGGATATCAATGACTCGTTAAGACTTGCTTGTACGTTGCATTTCCTTGGAGGAATGTATCTTGTTCCATGGGTATTGGTTGGGAACCTATGCAACGTATGAGGGTTCACATCGCGGATGGTGAATTGAGCAACCCCAGTGGAAATTCATATTGGTGGACGTGTCGAATATGAAATTCTACGGTCACGTAGGCTTGTGGTGATCCTCATGACTTGAGGGATCGCGGCTGTTCAAATGCATGACCCACTGCACTTTGATCTAGTTCATGATTACATGGATAATCACATAATGGGCTATTTTGGGTGTAGTCTGGTCATGCGATTTGGCAGGCGGTTCCAAGATGGGATCTGTCTCTAATCGTTTGATTAGCGAATCTTCTATGCTATCTTGGGAATGACTTGACTGGAAATCTTCGGCCGAAGTAAGTCAACAAGAAGGTGTGTGATCCAAGTTGGTTGACACAAGTCGTCATTCGCCAATTGACATAGTCATATGATTAAATTAGTAGGATTTCGACTGGCAACCAAATCCTAGATTTAATCGGGAGATCTGACAGAAGGATGAGACACATGCTACGATCGTGATCAGGAGAGGTCTGTTATAATCATTTGAATCTAGGGGTTGAGTCGACGTTGCTAGACATCGAACTCAATCTGTGGGAGTCACGAATTAATTGGTGGTTAGTTCATGACCAAGATTAATTATTTGACATAATAATTAATTGAGGTAATAATTGTCTAATTGATTACCGAGCCGTTTGGGAAATGGTCTCACTGCTAGCTTTCGAATGAACCTAAGGGGTCACACACAAACTTGAATAAGTTTCCCGGTTGTATGTATTGAATGGCCAATTTCGAATTGGGCCTTATGTGGATTAATATTGGATATTGATTCATGATGGAATTAATTAATTAATTAAGTCTTGGGCTTGAATTAATTAATTGGACTTTTAATTGATCTTATGATTAATTAATTAATGGGCTAGGTCCAAGGAATTTATTAATTGAAAGCCCAATTAATAAATCAAAAGAGGAAGTTGAGTTTTGGGTTGAAATATAAGGAAAGTCTATCAAGAATTAATATGGAGTTTTTTTGGATAAGGTAATCCAAAAGGATCAAGATTTGAAGTGAGAGAATAGAAGTTTACTAAGATTAGGATTCTTGAATCCTAATAGATGTAGGGAACGATTTTTTCCTTCTTGGAGAAAGAGAAAAATCGTTCCCTTCCTATTCCAAAAAGGACATGTTTTCTTCTCTGTTCCGGAGAAGAAAAACGTTCCCTCTATGTTATAAATAGGATCCTTTATTCTTCATTCAAATCAATCTAATTGTCTGATAATATTTGAGTTATCAAATTAGGGTTTTTCTCCATATTTCTGTCTTCGATATTCCATAGCCTTCCTCTAGAAAAATTCCATCACCCTACATACAATCCTTAAGTCGTAATTACGAATCGCTAGCACGATTGTTTTTGACGAGGGAAACGTTCAAGGTGTGGATACAACGCTTAGAGGCACAACAATTGGGGTGCTAGAGATCTCGGTTGATCACGCAGGCTGAGGTAGCTGAAAAGTACTGAGGAATTCGAACTGGTGATTTCAGTGATCGTAGGGATACAAGAAAGGCCGTAGATAGTAATCGATACCTAAGGAAATCAAAAAGGTACAATTTATGTTTACCGTTTTTGTTTTCTGCTTTATTCGATATAGCATATATAGGCTTTTAAGTGGAACTCGAACAAAACAGTCGTAAGGGGAAACTTCTGAACTGGAATAGGACAAGGGATACAAGAAAACGATAAAAGGTGGTTCCACAAATAGTAGAGTATACATCAAATTCTTAATAACATAATGAATTCGCACCAAATGGGAAACGACTGAAAAAAAAATAAGAAAAAAGAAATAACAACTCAGGAGAAGCACCTAACGAGGCCTGAAACTGAACAGTCAACAACAAAACACATGCTCAACTCATCGTCAAAATATTAACAATAACGACAAGAAACATCACCTCAGTGAGAAATGCTCTCCACATGAAAATGCTCATACGAAACTGAAGCTGTCCATAAGCACAAGCTGACATCATTCTCATCCTCACTTGATAAACCATTACCTAAAAAATTGTCAGCAAGCTTCAGAATGTCAATGACATTCTCCACCAAAACAAACTTAGGCGAAAATATCTATGTAAAGAACTAACCGTTAATTCTAGGGATCTTGAAGAGTATTTCTGAACCTGTTCAATCCACTTATGACCATGAAAGGTGGCCACGACATATGAAAGTTACAGCACCATACATGACATCAAAAACAAAAAACAAAAACATTAACTAAAAGCAAAAATTAACAAATTTATATATTGCTGAAAAGCAACAAAGGCTTACATGCAATTTCAACATCTTTGATGTGTCGCTTCATGCACAAATCCCTTTAGCTTTTCTCAGCAAGCACCACTGTAATGTCATTCTATATAAGAAAGTTAGAAATGAAAGAAGCCAGTAAACATTAAAAAAAACCTTAACAAAATAGCAAATAAATTATACCTAAAACCCTCGATAGGGCCCGATATATATACCCCAGGCCCAAAATCTTTCCAACATATCAGACTGAATTGGAAAATGGAAACAAATATATTAGACTTAAACAATGCCCAGAGAAAACATGCACCGAGTCAGAAAGAAGTGAAAGATCTATTGCTTGTCTACAAAAATAAAACTTATTAGAAAGTTAGCATAAAAATAAACGAACTTGAGGTAATGAAAATAATAGCTTAGTTGGTATTGGGGGTTGACCAAACCACTTGTTAAAAAGTCACATATTACACCACAAAACACCAACACAGTATAGGTTTCAATTAAACACATTTTTGCAACCTGACCCAATTGGAAAGGTGAAGGAAACATAAAAGTATGTACGTGATTGTAGAACAGATTCATAAATAAATTCTTAAAAGAAAAGGGGGTGGGGGGAATCTAGTATTAAAGAAAGATTATGTCACAATGTGGGCCCACATATTCTTATCAAATCATCACTTGTGGATGAAGGAGACATACACATGGGCCCACATATTCTCTCAACTAAGAATTTCAAATCCTATTATGATGGGTCCCCTATTATGAATAAGGGTATTCCAGTAATTCAACAAAGTAATTGATATAAATGCAATATTAATACGTGGGCCTCCAGCTGGGGCCCAATAAAGCGAGTCCATGGCTCAACTAAAATCTCTATAAATACCACCTTGATTAGCTAAACTGATCATTATCTGGTTTCCACTTTGAGAACTAGAATTATTAAATACTCTCTAAAATCCACGAGATTGAGGAGTATAATTACTACGAACTACGAAGAGGCTTGATCCTACCTAAGTAGGTACGTAGGCAGCTCGAAGTTACTGAGCACAGCCCCACTATCTAAAAACACTTAATCTGGTCTGTCGTGAGTTGGGTCGGATCCCATCCCCACGTGACCTTACTATTTGATCCCGCATCATTTTGGCGCCGTCTATGGGAAAATGACTCACTCACTGAGAATGCAGACTAGATCTCAAGCACGTACCATTGAAGGTAGGACGGACAGTAGCCCTTCAGCAGGAGACGTTAGGAGGAGAGCTCCCGCTCCAACGTCAGCCCCGACAGTGATCCCACCCTCGGAGAGGGTATTCGAGATCACTCAGGAGGCACTCATGGCTTTGGTGGAGGAGGCCTCAATCAGAGCAGCAGCACAAGCAGTCCAGCAGTATGCTCTGAATCACCCTCCTAGGGCGGAGCCCCAACCTGGTGCCAAAGCGACTAACTCCCCCTCGAGGGGAAGGCCACGGGCACACGTCGCGCGCCTACCTCCCAGGGGCTCTCACCCCAAAGGACTGAGGCTTCGCGACCCCATGTGTCGCCTGAACGCGTCAACGGTGAGCGCACCTCTCGCCGCCGAGCTCTCCCACTCCCGTGTCGAGGTCGGAGGTCTCCGACCCCCGTGGGAGTGTCATCGAGGCACTCAGGTGTTCGAAGAGCGGAAAAGACCCATGACTTCCCTGACGCTAGCATTGGCTCCTCTCAAGAACGACCCTCTAGAGGTCGTGACAGGGAGCATGATTTTCGGAGGTCCCCTCGCCGAGGTCGAAGGACTCCGACCCCCAAAAGGCCCGCAGAGGTTGCAAGTATCACGCTTCCGACGAGGCTCACTCTAGGCAGGAATCTTGCGGGTCACCTCGCAGAGGTCGGAGGTCCCCGACCCCCGAGAGAAGCCGTCCTAGGCGGACTCCTAGTCAGCAACCCCCCATTCAGGAGGAGACGGCTTTTTCACGGGGCGCGCACGATGAAGTGCGAGGGGCACCACGGGCGGTAGCGCCACCAAGAAGGAGTCCTTTCTGCCCCGCTATACTAGCTGAGGCAATCCCGCAAGGGATGAAAATCCCTCATCTCGGTGAGTATGATGGCACCGGAGTAGACCCCTCGCGCGGAGGGTGTCTCGCGCAGACCCCCTACGCAAGGGGGGGTCTCGCGCAGACCCCCCGCGCGCGCGAGGGGGTCCTACGCAGACCCCCCGTGCGGGGGGTTTCGCTCGCGCAGACCCCCCCTGCGCGAGGGGGTCCTGCGCAGACCCCCTGCGCGAGGCGCAAACCCCCCGCGCGAGGGGTCTCGCGCAGACCCCCTGCGCGAAAAGCTTGCGCGTGCAGACCCCCTGCGCAAGGGGGGTCTGCGCGCGCGCACTGTCACCCCCCGCGCGAGGGGGTCTCGCGCACAGAACCCCCCCACGCTAGGAGGTCTCTCCGCGCAGACCTCCCCGGGGGTCCGCCCTCCTTGAGCTCCGGGGCCGAGCTCGTCGTCGGCCCTTCGGCTTTCTCTACTACATGCACGCACGCTCAATACGAATCGAAAAGAAAAAATTTTACCTTGAGGGTTCAAGTTGGAATTCACCATCTTCAAGAGTTAGAGGATGAAAAGCACCCATCTCTCCGACTTTCTACTCCCGATAACCCACGCAGTCGAGCACTCGGGAGTGGGGGGCATATGATGGGTCCCCTATTATGAATAGGGGTATTCCGGTAATTCAACAAAGTAATTGATATAAATGCAATATTAATATGTGGGCCTCCAGCTGGGGCCCAATAAAGCGAGCCCATGGCTCAACTAAAATCTCTATAAATACCACCTTGATTAGCTAAACTGATAATTATCTGGTTTCCACTTTGAGAACTAGAATTATTAAATACTCTCTAAAATCCACGAGATTGAGGAGTATAATTAACTACGAACTACGAAGAGGCTTGATCCTACCTAAGTAGGTACCTAGGCAGCTCGAAGTTACTGAGCACAGCCCCACTATCTAAAAACACTTAATCTGGTCTGTCGTGAGTCGGGTCGGATCCCATCCCCACGTGACCTTCACGTGACCTTACTATTTGATCCCGCATCATATTAGAAGGTGACAAGGAATTCCGTTATCATATTTGTTAAATGAAAACCCCGTATCATCTTAATGCACTTACAGATCAATCAACTAACATACTAACAACTGACAACTACCTATCATAATAACACAAAAATTAACCAATCTGCATATATTGTTTACGATGTCGTTTAAAAGCGCACAAAGTTCCTAAAGCAACACGGCCACGTGATATTAATTAAGATACCTTGAAATGCAGTCACAGCCCCATAACTGGTTGGGTCGCCATAATAAATTCATCAGTCAACAAATAACCTAATGCTCGGGCTACCAGCAAAACAACTGCATTTCTAACTGGGAAGTATCTGACAATTTAGAGAAGGGAAAACCTAAATCGAAAACAAAGTTATTAGAGAAATTGTCTGAAAAATAATAGCTTAATCACAATTAGCACCGCTAACGCTAAGGTATGGCCTAACTAAAGAAAGATTTCCTTTATCTTTATAATTACATCTATACCCAACAAAGTTGGAACAATTTCAGGGGGGTAAAATTTGTTGGAAAGTGTAAAACATCTATATTACCACTCGTTAACAAGTTGCGACGCAAAAGCAAAGGGAAAAAACAAGCTGAAAAAAAAAAATCTTAGGCCGATTACAAAAGTTTGAGATTGGAACATAAAAGTTGTTTCAACTTGAATTTTCAGCTCAAATAAAGATGTGGAGAATTTTTTTCTGAATCACAAACTATATTTAATTTTGACCACGAGAAAGTAAAAAAGGACAAGAAAACAATTAAAAACAAAGAGCACAACAACTATAAGAGCCCAGAATACATAGTATCATACCTTTCCTTAACTTGGCAAAGGAGCTTATGGTAATCCACAAAATCTTGCAGTCCGGCATTTTTCCGGATATGGAGTACTCCATCTTGAATAGGATGCACAATCGCACTAGCTGGTGTAAATGACAAAACATTGTATGCACAAATAAGGTATCACAGACTATTATTATAAAAGCCAGAAACTGTTACCTGTTAGCATCAAATGCAAGTACAAATTGAACTGAAAATGACATGTAAAATTTTAGATGGGTTCCCATTGAAGTTCATTTTTGTTTAATTCTTCCAACCAGCAAAAGTGCAGCCCTCAGTCGCCGTACGAAACTGAAAACCGTAGTCGCTTCTCAATAAGCATAAAAATAAATATTCATATGTTTTGGAAGGCATGTCATGAGTTTACCATCCCTTGTAGTCTTATGAAGCGCCGGAATTCTATCTTGACCTAAGAACAAGGCACTATGCTCATATTCGACATTTTTAAACAACCGTCAGCTAATTTCATTATGTCATCGACATTTTCAAATCACCAACCTTTTATTCTAGGGATGTTGAAGGCATTAAGCAGCTGAAAGAACCATCACATCGTTGATATCCACAAGCAGACAAAAAAAGATTTGGCATCTGAAAATCCCATTTAAATCTCTCATGGGCCTGTACATGACCTGTAAGAAATCTTAAATAATATGAAAACATGACAACTGAAAGTTTTGAACTGTTTACTTGTAGGGACATTGTAATAAAGTAAAAGGTTAGTAACATAAAGTGAAATGAAAAGATTCGCTGAAAATCAAATAGCAAACATGTGAACATTTTGCACTATGAACGGTTGCATGAAAAAAGTTAACCAAGATGGAGATAGTAGCAGATATATACACGCCACTTAATATACTAGAATACACAATAAATTCCATGCTACTATCCATATGATAAACTTCAAGACAAAAAGAAAGTTAATTTTATAGCAAATGTAGCCGTCACTAAACACAAAGAAGCAAGTTTCACAAATATAGATAAATTTTGGGAGAAAAATATCAATTAGGGTTCAATTTTAGCACAGAACATTACCTATTACCCATACACGCCACAATGATGAAAAAAAGAGAGAACCGCATGCAGCACACACCTAATATCTTATAAGTTCTAGAACACAAGATAAAAATATGAGATATGATCAAATGGTCGGTTTTTGTTATAGAACTACGAGTTGACTGTCTCTCATTCAAGATTTGGCACAAAGAGTTACCATCTAAAAGTCAAATGAATAATGACCGCCAAAGCATGCCAAGGAATGTTTGTGCCACAGTTGTGAAGCAGGGAGCAGTTGTCCTTCGTCAACCCCTTAGACTTTCTACAGTCAAGAAAGCACCAGTTTTCTCATTTGGGTTGCAATAGGAGGAAGTATTTTTGGTGTCAGCAAAGAACTGTCAAAACGAAGTACACATCTGCAGAAAGAATACACTGCAGAAATAATAAATCTAAAACATACGTAAAGCCACCAAACCTGCCCATTCACATTTTACATAATGACATGTCCATATTGCATAAAATTACAACCATACCCACCTAAGCTATAAAAATTTCAGGGGGGGATATTTTGTCGGAAAGTGTAAAACATCTACTTTAGCCTCTTGTCAAGTTGCGGCGCGAAAGTAAGGGAAAAAACAATCTGAAAAATAGAAATCTCATAAGCCAAATTACAAAGTTTTGAGATTGAAACACATAAAAGTTGTTTCAGATTGAGTTTTCAGCTCAAATAAAGATGTGGAGAAAAATATTCTAAATCATAAACTATATTTAATTTTGACCACAAGAAAATAAAACAAGATAAGAAAGTGATTCAAAAACGAAGGGCACAACAACTATGGTGACTCCCAATGCTGAAAACATAGAATTATACCTTTCTTAAAATGGCCAAGGAGTTATTGTAATCCACAAAATCATGGAGATATGGAGGACCCCATCTTGAATAAGATGCACAATTGACTGGATAGAGTTGGTGTAAATGACAAGACATTGTATGCACAAATATAGGTATTAGAGACTATAAATACAAAAGCAATAAATTGGTGTTACCTGGTTATGTAGTAGCACCAAGTGCAAACAGAAATTGACCTTAAAATGACATGTAAAATCTTATACGGGTTTCCATCGGATTTTCCTTTTTATTTAATTCTTCCAACCAGCAAATGAAAGCCCTCAGTCGCCGGATAAAAACTGAAAACCACAGGCGTTCTTAAATAAGCATAAAAATAAATGATTCAGAAGGCATATCATCAGCTTACCATCCTTTGTAGCCTTATGAAGCACTGGAATTCCATGTTGTTAGTCTACACATAAACTAATCAGAAAGTTGCACAAAATTAAACGAACCTAAGGAAATAAATGGTACTTACTTTTATGTGTTACTATCAAGACGGAATTGACATTTTGAGGAGGAAGAAGAAGAAATAGACATTTCGAAGCAAAATTGATAGTTTGAATAAAAACTTGACATGTCGAAGAAGAAATTAATATTATGTAAAAATGATACTTCAAATAAGACTTTTACATTTTGAGATTTCGAGAAATTGAAATTAGAAGGAAGAATCATATTTTGAATAAGAAATTGATATTTGAAAAATAAGAAAAAATTGACATTTGGAAAAAAAAAATTGGAAGAAGAAATTGACATTTTCAAGAATAAGAAAGAAATCATAGAAGAAGAATGAAGAAAAGTTAATATTTTATCATAGCACAGTCAAAAACTTGTCAATTGCAAGTTTGCAACAACGTATTTTATCGGGCATAAAAGTAGAAAGATAAAAAAAATTCAGGAGCAAATCATACCAAAGGCTTCAGAAGTCGGATATTTCCTTCTACATCACCATTCACCTTTGTTTTCAGCGCGAACTCTGGCAATTACATGTGCATGAAGATACTCTGAATATTTAATTTTAATTGGCCATACTCTAGAAGATTACATATACAGTTTTTAAGGATTTGACAAAACACGGTTGTGGATATATCTTACTAATTTGCAAAATTTCAGGAGGCTCGTATAGTAATTTTCCAAACAAGTGTAGGTGTGCAAGTAATTATGTCTCATAAATAATAAACAAGAGTCCAAAATTAGCAAATCAAATAGTACATACCATTTGAGAGGGGCGATACACTCCAAATATGATAATACGCATAATACCTACTCTTTTATATTGGGAAATATTTGCTGGATGTGGTGCTTCAACTTCAACATACAGAATTATCATTCCCAGGCTTCAACTTCAACATATTTAAACATAGTAAGATGGAGATAGTAGCAAACATATATCCCACTAAATCTACTAGAATACACCATAAAACTTCAAGCCAAAAAGAAAGTTGAATGTTGAAGAGTATTACTATACTTTTTATAGCACATATAGCCATCACTAAACGGAAACAAGGAGGTTGCACAAATATAGATGAATTTTACAAGAGAAATATAAATTAGGGTCCAGTTTTAGCACAGAACATTATCCATATAGGCCAACTTATACTTGGGTTTGAAGGTAAATCATTCTCAACCTGTTTCATTACCATACACGCCACAATGATGAAAAGAAAGAGAACAGAATGTAGCAGACACCTAATATCTTATGAGTTCTAGGGACACAAGATAAACATGTGAGATATGAGCAAAAGGTCGGTTTTTGTTATAGACTACCAATTAATTGACTGTCTCTCATTCAAGATTTGGCACAAAGAGTTTTCATCTAAAAGTCAATTGAAATATGACCATCAAAGCATGCCAAGGAATGTTTATGCAACAGTTGCGAAGCAGGGAGCAATTGTCATATAAAACAGAAGGAAAAGGTCAGTTACTGCATATGCTAATCATTCAAGCACACTTTCTAAAAAGTTGAAAAACGTCTCAGCAGAATACATTTTATAAAATAGAATAATAAAATTTGAGAAAGTTGATTAAACCTCTATGATATTTGGTAATTTGTCACCCAACATTCCTTGCCTTGGACTTTCCACAGTCAGTATCTGAAGGTATCATTTTTCTCGTGTGGATTGACACTAGGAGGAAGTATATTAATTCCGGCACAGATCTGCAAAACAAAGTTAATATCTGCAGGAAGAATACACTTTCAAAGTTCAGAAGTATGGACAAGAGGGAAAAAGTAATATAAACCATATGTAACGCCATCTAGCCTGCCCATTCACATTCTACATGATGACATGTCCATATTGCAAAGATCCTGATATTTAATCCTGATATATTTACTAAACAATCTTTAGAAGTTTCTTAAACATAAAAAATACATTTGATATTTCACTTACCAAGTTCTGCTTATCTGAACTGACAGCCTCCTATGAACTGTCCATGCCGCTTTTCACTGACTGAAAAGAAGAATCCATCAGTGGTAATAAATAAAAGACAAATGAGGCAATGTTTAGACAGTAAATTCCAAATATTTCCCAAGTTTATCTTTAACTTAGTAAGAATTATTTTATTATTACAAAAGTACAATTTCTAACCCTTATATTCCTCATTATATTAAACTATTCATGTCCACTATCCATGTGTAGACCATGGATATTTGAAGACAATACATATGTGTAGCAAGGGAGAAATAAATTCTTGAAATAATATTTCAATATCTTTATTTCAAATATGAAATCTTAGTTTTTGCTAAACTATACCAAGCATGCCAAACAATAAGAATAAGAAAATCATGTCCATGCATAAAGAGAGAACCGCATGCAGCACACACCTAATATCTTATAAGTTCTAGACCACAAGATAAACATATGAGATATGATAAAGGGGTCGGTTTTGTTATAGAACTACCAGTTGACTGTCTCTCATTCAGGATTTGGCACAAACAGTTACCATCTAAAAGTCAAATGAATAATGACCGTCAAAGCATGCCAAGGAATGTTTGTGCCACAGTTGTGAAGCAGGGAGCAGTTGTACTTCGTCACCCCCTTAGACTTTCCACAGTCAAGAAGGTATCAGTTTTCTCATGTTGGTTGCAATAGGAGTGTATTTTTGGTATCAGCAAAGAACTGCAAAATGAAGTACACATCTGCAGAAAGAATACACTGTCAAAGTTGCTTAGTATAGAGAAGAGGAAATAATAAATCTAAACCATACATAATGCCACCTAACCTGCCAATTCACATTTAACATAACGACATGTCCATATTGCATAGAATTACAACCATACCCACCTAAGCTATGAAAATTTCAAGGGGGAAGATTTGTCAGAGAGTGTAAAACATCTAATTTAGCCTCTTGTCAAGTTGCGATGCAAAAGTAAGGGAAAAAACAATCTGAAAAATAGAAAACTCATAAGCCAAATTACAAAGTTTGAGATTGAAACATAAAAGTTGTTTCAGATTGAGTTTTCAGCTCAAATAAAGATGTGGAGAAAAAAATTCCTAAATCATAAACTATATTTAATTTTGACCACAAGAAAGTAAAACAAGATAAGAAAGTGATTCAAAAACAGAAGGGCGCAGCAACTATGGTGACTCCCAATGCTGAAAACATAGTATTATACCTTTCTTAAAATGGCCAAGGAGTTTTGTAATCCACAAAATCATGGAGATATGGAGGACCCCATCTTGAATAAGATGCACAATTGACTGGATAGAGTTGGTGTAAATGACAAGACATTGTATGCACAAATATAGGTATCAGAGACTATAATTACAAAAGCAATAAATTGGTGTTACCTGGTTATGTAGTAGCGCCAAGTGCGAGCAGAAATTGAGCTAAAAATGACATGTAAAATCTTAAACGGGTTTCCATCGGATTTTCATTTTTATTTAAATTCTTCCAACCAGCAAAGGAAGGCCCTCAGTCGCCATATAAAAACTGAAAACCACAGGTGTTCTGCAATAAGCATAAAAATAAATGATTCAAAAGGAATATCATCTGCTTACCATCCTTTGTAGTCTTATGACGCATTGGAAATCCATCTTGAAACCATATGGCACTTTATGCTCATATGAAATTCAGGCAGCCCATAAGGTCCAGCTGCCATCATCCTCACCTGATACACCATTTTAATGCGATGCGCAGAGTGAACATGCACCTCTTCAGAAAGAAGTGAAAAAATCTATTGTTAGTCTACACATAAAACTTATCAGAAAGTTGCACCAAAACAAACGAACTTAATGTATTAAAAATCGTACGTACTTTTATGGTTTACTATCAACACGGAATTGACATTTTGAGGAGGAAGAAGAAATAGACATTTCGAAGAAAAATTGATAGTTTGAATAAACACATGACATGTCGAAGAAGAAATTAATATTTTGTAAAAATGATACTTCAAATAAGATTTTTACATTCTCGAAATCAGAAGGAAGAATTATATTTTGAGTAAGAAAAAATTGACATTTTGGAAAAAAAAATATATTTGGAAGAAGAAAGAAATCGATACTTTGTAGAAGAAGAATGAAGAAAAGTTAATATTTCATCATAGCACAGTAAAAAACCTGTCAATTGCAACAACGTATTTTATCAGGCATAGAAGTAGAAAGATAAAAAAAAATCAGGAGCAAATCATACCAAAGGCTTCAGAGGTCGGATAGAACTGTTCGCCCACCTTTGCATTGACTCAAAAGAAAAATCGACCAATGGTAATAAATAAAAGATACATGAGACAAAGTTTACACAGTGAATTTCAACTGGATCTCTAAGTAAGAAGAGGGTAAAGAAGCAAAAGGCAAGGGAAAAAATAAACTGAAAGCTAAAATCTCTTTTGAGCCGAATTATAAAGTTTGAGTTTGAAACTAAAAAGTTGTCTCAAGTTGAAATTTCAAATAAAAATAAAGTATCGAGATTTTTTTTCTAAAACATCAACTATATGAATTATTGGCCACAAGAAAGTAAAAATGGACAAGTTAATGACGCAATATCAAAGAGCGCAACTCCCAGAACAAAAAAAATTAGTATTATACCTTTTTTTAACGGGGCCAAGAGGTTATAGTATCCTGCAAAACCTTGCAGCCTGGCATTTTCTGGGATATGAAGGACTCCATCTTGAATAGGATGCACAAGTGTCTGAATAGAGTTGATGAAAATTACAAAACATTGTATGCCCAAATAAAGCAAGAAACTTTTTGCTTATTATGTGTGGTAGCATCTCGTGCAAGTCAAAATTGAACTGAAAATGACATGTAAAAGCTTAGACAGATTTCTGTTGGATTTTCATTTTCATTTTTCAGAATGTAATGAGCTTACCATCCCTTTGTAGTCTTGTGAACGGCTGGAATTCCGTATTCTCAGAACCCAACCACAAGGCAGTTCGTCACGTTTCTCGTCATCCTCCACCTAATACATAAATGTAAAAACAATATATAACTAAATTAATGCTAGAGATACAAGGTAACAAGATGAGGAGTTCAAATTTCACCTTGCTCAAAAGCAACTGCGTTTGACTACATTTACTCGTAAATATTTCGTTGAAATAGTAAAATCTAGAATTTCATCAAAAGAAATCAGTTAAGTCGTGCCTCAAACTCGACCGGAACAACATCACAATCTTCCACACTACGTGTTGTCAACAGGTACTTGGGGAAACTTCTGAACTGGAATAGAACAAGGGATACAAGAAAACGATAAAAGGTGGTTCCACAAATAGTAGATTATACATCAAATTCTTAATAACATAATGAATTCGCATCGAATGGGAAACGACTGAAAAAAATAAGAAAAAAGAAATAACAACTCAGGGGAAGCACCTCATGAGGCCCGAAACTGAACACATGCTCAACTCCATCTCAACACATTAACAATCACGACAAGAAACATCACCTCAGTGAGAAATGCGCTCCACATGAAAATGCTATACGAAACTGAAGCACTCCATAAGCACAAGCTGACATCATTCTCATCCTCACTTGATAATAAACCATTACCTAAAAAATTGTCAGCAAGCTTCAGAATGTCAATGACATTCTCCACCAAAACAAACTTAGGCGAAAATATCTATGTAAAGAACTAACCGTTAATTCTAGGGATCTTGAAGAGTATTTTTGAACCTGTTCAATCCACTTATGACCATGAAAGGTGGCCCGACATATGAAAGTTACAGCACCATACATGACATCAAAAACAAAAAACAAAGCATTAACTAAAAGCAAAAATTAACAAATTTATATATTGCTGAAAAGCAACAAAGGCTTACATGCAATGGCAACATCTTTGATGTGTCGCTTCATGCACAAAACCCTTTAGCTTTTCTCAGCAAGCACCACTGTAATGTCATTCTATATAAGAAAGTTAGAAATGAAACAAGCCAGTAAGCATTAAAAAAACCTTAACAAAATAGCAAATAAATTATACCTAAAACCCTCGATAGGGCCCGATATATATACCCCAGGCCCAAAATCTTTCCAACATATCAGACTGAATTGGAAAATGGAAACAAATATATTAGACTTAAACAATGCCCAGAGAGTACATGCACCGAATCAGAAAGAAGTTTGTCTACAAAAATAAAACTTATTAGAAAGTTAGCATAAAAATAAACGAACTTGAGCTAATGAAAATAATAGCTTAGTTGGTATTGGGGGTTGACCAAACCACTTGTTAAAAAGTCACATATTAACCACAAAACACCAACACAGTATAGGTTTCAACAAATAACCTAATGCTCGGGCTACCAGTAAAACAACTGCATTTCTAACTGGGAAGTATTTGACAATTTAGAGAAGGGAAAACCTAAATCGAAAACAAAGTTATTAGAGAAATTGTCTGAAAAATAATAGCTTAATCACAATTAGCACCGCTAACGCTAAGGTATGGCCTAATTAAAGAAAGATTTCCTTTATCTTTATAATTACATCTATACCCAACTAAGTTGGAACAATTTCAGGGGGGTAAAATTTGTTGGAAAGTGTAAAACATCTATATTACACTCGTTAACAAGTTGCGAAGCAAAAGCAAAGGGAAAAAACAAGCTGAAAACCTCTTGAGCCAAATTACAAAAGTTTGAGATTGAAACATAAAAGTTGTTTCAACTTGAATTTTCAGCTCAAATAAAGATGTCGAGAATTCTTTTTTGAATCATAAACTATATTTAACTTTGACCACGAGAAAGTAAAAAAGGACAATTAAACAATTAAAAAACAAAGAGCGTAACTATAGGAGTCGACTCCCAGTGCACAACAACTATAAAAGCCTACAGCACATAGTATTATACCTTTCCTTAACTTGGCCAAGGAGCTAATGGTAATCCACAAAATCCAGATATAGAGGAGTTCATCTTGAATAGGATGCGCAACTGCCTGGCTAGAGTTGGTGTAAATGACAAAACATTGTACGCACAAATAAGGTATCACAGACTAATATTATTAATATAAAAGCCAGAAACTGTTACCTGTTAGAGAGCAGTTGTACTTCGTCACCCCCTTCTTGACTTTCTAAACATTGTATGCGCAAATAAGGTATCAGTTTTCTCATGTGGGTTGCAATAGGAGGAAGTATTTTTGGTGTCAGCAAAGAACTGTCAAAACGAAGTACACATCTGCAGAAAGAATACACTGCAGAAATAATAAATCTAAAACATACTTAACGCCACCTAACCTGCCCATTCACATTTACATAATGACATGTCCATATTGCATAGAATTACAACCATACCCACCTAAGCTACAAACATTTCAAGAGGGAAGATTTGTCGGGAAGTGTAAAACATCTATTTTAGCCTCTTGTCAAGTTGGACGCAAAAGTAAGAGAAAAAACAATCTGAAAAATCAAAACTCATAAGCCCAGTTACAAAGTTTGAGATTGAAACATAAAAGTTGTTTCAGATTGAGTTTTCAGCTCAAATAAAGATGTGGAAAAAAAAATCCTAAATCATAAACTATATTTAATTTTGACCACAAGAAAATAAACAAGATAAGAAAGTGATTCAAAAACGAAGGGCACAACAACTATGGTGACTCCCAATGCTGAAAACATAGAATTATACCTTTCTTAAAATGGCCAAGGAGTTATTGTAATCCACAAAATCATGGAGATATGGAGGACCCCATCTTGAATAAGATGCACAATTGACTGGATAGAGTTGGTGTAAATGACAAGACATTGTATGCACAAATATAGGTATTAGAGACTATAAATACAAAAGCAATAAATTGGTGTTACCTGGTTATGTAGTAGCACCAAGTGCAAACAGAAATTGACCTTAAAATGACATGTAAAATCTTATACGGGTTTCCATCGGATTTTCCTTTTTATTTAATTCTTCCAACCAGCAAATGAAAGCCCTCAGTCGCCGGATAAAAACTGAAAACCACAGGCGTTCTTAAATAAGCATAAAAATAAATGATTCAGAAGGCATATCATCAGCTTACCATCCTTTGTAGCCTTATGAAGCACTGGAATTCCATGTTGTTAGTCTACACATAAACTAATCAGAAAGTTGCACAAAATTAAACGAACCTAAGGAAATAAATGGTACTTACTTTTATGTGTTACTATCAAGACGGAATTGACATTTTGAGGAGGAAGAAGAAGAAATAGACATTTCGAAGCAAAATTGATAGTTTGAATAAAAACTTGACATGTCGAAGAAGAAATTAATATTATGTAAAAATGATACTTCAAATAAGACTTTTACATTTTGAGATTTCGAGAAATTGAAATTAGAAGGAAGAATCATATTTTGAATAAGAAATTGATATTTGAAAAATAAGAAAAAATTGACATTTGGAAAAAAAAAATTGGAAGAAGAAATTGACATTTTCAAGAATAAGAAAGAAATCATAGAAGAAGAATGAAGAAAAGTTAATATTTTATCATAGCACAGTCAAAAACTTGTCAATTGCAAGTTTGCAACAACGTATTTTATCGGGCATAAAAGTAGAAAGATAAAAAAAATTCAGGAGCAAATCATACCAAAGGCTTCAGAAGTCGGATATTTCCTTCTACATCACCATTCACCTTTGTTTTCAGCGCGAACTCTGGCAATTACATGTGCATGAAGATACTCTGAATATTTAATTTTAATTGGCCATACTCTAGAAGATTACATATACAGTTTTTAAGGATTTGACAAAACACGGTTGTGGATATATCTTACTAATTTGCAAAATTTCAGGAGGCTCGTATAGTAATTTTCCAAACAAGTGTAGGTGTGCAAGTAATTATGTCTCATAAATAATAAACAAGAGTCCAAAATTAGCAAATCAAATAGTACATACCATTTGAGAGGGGCGATACACTCCAAATATGATAATACGCATAATACCTACTCTTTTATATTGGGAAATATTTGCTGGATGTGGTGCTTCAACTTCAACATACAGAATTATCATTCCCAGGCTTCAACTTCAACATATTTAAACATAGTAAGATGGAGATAGTAGCAAACATATATCCCACTAAATCTACTAGAATACACCATAAAACTTCAAGCCAAAAAGAAAGTTGAATGTTGAAGAGTATTACTATACTTTTTATAGCACATATAGCCATCACTAAACGGAAACAAGGAGGTTGCACAAATATAGATGAATTTTACAAGAGAAATATAAATTAGGGTCCAGTTTTAGCACAGAACATTATCCATATAGGCCAACTTATACTTGGGTTTGAAGGTAAATCATTCTCAACCTGTTTCATTACCATACACGCCACAATGATGAAAAGAAAGAGAACAGAATGTAGCAGACACCTAATATCTTATGAGTTCTAGGGACACAAGATAAACATGTGAGATATGAGCAAAAGGTCGGTTTTTGTTATAGACTACCAATTAATTGACTGTCTCTCATTCAAGATTTGGCACAAAGAGTTTTCATCTAAAAGTCAATTGAAATATGACCATCAAAGCATGCCAAGGAATGTTTATGCAACAGTTGCGAAGCAGGGAGCAATTGTCATATAAAACAGAAGGAAAAGGTCAGTTACTGCATATGCTAATCATTCAAGCACACTTTCTAAAAAGTTGAAAAACGTCTCAGCAGAATACATTTTATAAAATAGAATAATAAAATTTGAGAAAGTTGATTAAACCTCTATGATATTTGGTAATTTGTCACCCAACATTCCTTGCCTTGGACTTTCCACAGTCAGTATCTGAAGGTATCATTTTTCTCGTGTGGATTGACACTAGGAGGAAGTATATTAATTCCGGCACAGATCTGCAAAACAAAGTTAATATCTGCAGGAAGAATACACTTTCAAAGTTCAGAAGTATGGACAAGAGGGAAAAAGTAATATAAACCATATGTAACGCCATCTAGCCTGCCCATTCACATTCTACATGATGACATGTCCATATTGCAAAGATCCTGATATTTAATCCTGATATATTTACTAAACAATCTTTAGAAGTTTCTTAAACATAAAAAATACATTTGATATTTCACTTACCAAGTTCTGCTTATCTGAACTGACAGCCTCCTATGAACTGTCCATGCCGCTTTTCACTGACTGAAAAGAAGAATCCATCAGTGGTAATAAATAAAAGACAAATGAGGCAATGTTTAGACAGTAAATTCCAAATATTTCCCAAGTTTATCTTTAACTTAGTAAGAATTATTTTATTATTACAAAAGTACAATTTCTAACCCTTATATTCCTCATTATATTAAACTATTCATGTCCACTATCCATGTGTAGACCATGGATATTTGAAGACAATACATATGTGTAGCAAGGGAGAAATAAATTCTTGAAATAATATTTCAATATCTTTATTTCAAATATGAAATCTTAGTTTTTGCTAAACTATACCAAGCATGCCAAACAATAAGAATAAGAAAATCATGTCCATGCATAAAGAGAGAACCGCATGCAGCACACACCTAATATCTTATAAGTTCTAGACCACAAGATAAACATATGAGATATGATAAAGGGGTCGGTTTTGTTATAGAACTACCAGTTGACTGTCTCTCATTCAGGATTTGGCACAAACAGTTACCATCTAAAAGTCAAATGAATAATGACCGTCAAAGCATGCCAAGGAATGTTTGTGCCACAGTTGTGAAGCAGGGAGCAGTTGTACTTCGTCACCCCCTTAGACTTTCCACAGTCAAGAAGGTATCAGTTTTCTCATGTTGGTTGCAATAGGAGTGTATTTTTGGTATCAGCAAAGAACTGCAAAATGAAGTACACATCTGCAGAAAGAATACACTGTCAAAGTTGCTTAGTATAGAGAAGAGGAAATAATAAATCTAAACCATACATAATGCCACCTAACCTGCCAATTCACATTTAACATAACGACATGTCCATATTGCATAGAATTACAACCATACCCACCTAAGCTATGAAAATTTCAAGGGGGAAGATTTGTCAGAGAGTGTAAAACATCTAATTTAGCCTCTTGTCAAGTTGCGATGCAAAAGTAAGGGAAAAAACAATCTGAAAAATAGAAAACTCATAAGCCAAATTACAAAGTTTGAGATTGAAACATAAAAGTTGTTTCAGATTGAGTTTTCAGCTCAAATAAAGATGTGGAGAAAAAAATTCCTAAATCATAAACTATATTTAATTTTGACCACAAGAAAGTAAAACAAGATAAGAAAGTGATTCAAAAACAGAAGGGCGCAGCAACTATGGTGACTCCCAATGCTGAAAACATAGTATTATACCTTTCTTAAAATGGCCAAGGAGTTTTGTAATCCACAAAATCATGGAGATATGGAGGACCCCATCTTGAATAAGATGCACAATTGACTGGATAGAGTTGGTGTAAATGACAAGACATTGTATGCACAAATATAGGTATCAGAGACTATAATTACAAAAGCAATAAATTGGTGTTACCTGGTTATGTAGTAGCGCCAAGTGCGAGCAGAAATTGAGCTAAAAATGACATGTAAAATCTTAAACGGGTTTCCATCGGATTTTCATTTTTATTTAAATTCTTCCAACCAGCAAAGGAAGGCCCTCAGTCGCCATATAAAAACTGAAAACCACAGGTGTTCTGCAATAAGCATAAAAATAAATGATTCAAAAGGAATATCATCTGCTTACCATCCTTTGTAGTCTTATGACGCATTGGAAATCCATCTTGAAACCATATGGCACTTTATGCTCATATGAAATTCAGGCAGCCCATAAGGTCCAGCTGCCATCATCCTCACCTGATACACCATTTTAATGCGATGCGCAGAGTGAACATGCACCTCTTCAGAAAGAAGTGAAAAAATCTATTGTTAGTCTACACATAAAACTTATCAGAAAGTTGCACCAAAACAAACGAACTTAATGTATTAAAAATCGTACGTACTTTTATGGTTTACTATCAACACGGAATTGACATTTTGAGGAGGAAGAAGAAATAGACATTTCGAAGAAAAATTGATAGTTTGAATAAACACATGACATGTCGAAGAAGAAATTAATATTTTGTAAAAATGATACTTCAAATAAGATTTTTACATTCTCGAAATCAGAAGGAAGAATTATATTTTGAGTAAGAAAAAATTGACATTTTGGAAAAAAAAATATATTTGGAAGAAGAAAGAAATCGATACTTTGTAGAAGAAGAATGAAGAAAAGTTAATATTTCATCATAGCACAGTAAAAAACCTGTCAATTGCAACAACGTATTTTATCAGGCATAGAAGTAGAAAGATAAAAAAAAATCAGGAGCAAATCATACCAAAGGCTTCAGAGGTCGGATAGAACTGTTCGCCCACCTTTGCATTGACTCAAAAGAAAAATCGACCAATGGTAATAAATAAAAGATACATGAGACAAAGTTTACACAGTGAATTTCAACTGGATCTCTAAGTAAGAAGAGGGTAAAGAAGCAAAAGGCAAGGGAAAAAATAAACTGAAAGCTAAAATCTCTTTTGAGCCGAATTATAAAGTTTGAGTTTGAAACTAAAAAGTTGTCTCAAGTTGAAATTTCAAATAAAAATAAAGTATCGAGATTTTTTTTCTAAAACATCAACTATATGAATTATTGGCCACAAGAAAGTAAAAATGGACAAGTTAATGACGCAATATCAAAGAGCGCAACTCCCAGAACAAAAAAAATTAGTATTATACCTTTTTTTAACGGGGCCAAGAGGTTATAGTATCCTGCAAAACCTTGCAGCCTGGCATTTTCTGGGATATGAAGGACTCCATCTTGAATAGGATGCACAAGTGTCTGAATAGAGTTGATGAAAATTACAAAACATTGTATGCCCAAATAAAGCAAGAAACTTTTTGCTTATTATGTGTGGTAGCATCTCGTGCAAGTCAAAATTGAACTGAAAATGACATGTAAAAGCTTAGACAGATTTCTGTTGGATTTTCATTTTCATTTTTCAGAATGTAATGAGCTTACCATCCCTTTGTAGTCTTGTGAACGGCTGGAATTCCGTATTCTCAGAACCCAACCACAAGGCAGTTCGTCACGTTTCTCGTCATCCTCCACCTAATACATAAATGTAAAAACAATATATAACTAAATTAATGCTAGAGATACAAGGTAACAAGATGAGGAGTTCAAATTTCACCTTGCTCAAAAGCAACTGCGTTTGACTACATTTACTCGTAAATATTTCGTTGAAATAGTAAAATCTAGAATTTCATCAAAAGAAATCAGTTAAGTCGTGCCTCAAACTCGACCGGAACAACATCACAATCTTCCACACTACGTGTTGTCAACAGGTACTTGGGGAAACTTCTGAACTGGAATAGAACAAGGGATACAAGAAAACGATAAAAGGTGGTTCCACAAATAGTAGATTATACATCAAATTCTTAATAACATAATGAATTCGCATCGAATGGGAAACGACTGAAAAAAATAAGAAAAAAGAAATAACAACTCAGGGGAAGCACCTCATGAGGCCCGAAACTGAACACATGCTCAACTCCATCTCAACACATTAACAATCACGACAAGAAACATCACCTCAGTGAGAAATGCGCTCCACATGAAAATGCTATACGAAACTGAAGCACTCCATAAGCACAAGCTGACATCATTCTCATCCTCACTTGATAATAAACCATTACCTAAAAAATTGTCAGCAAGCTTCAGAATGTCAATGACATTCTCCACCAAAACAAACTTAGGCGAAAATATCTATGTAAAGAACTAACCGTTAATTCTAGGGATCTTGAAGAGTATTTTTGAACCTGTTCAATCCACTTATGACCATGAAAGGTGGCCCGACATATGAAAGTTACAGCACCATACATGACATCAAAAACAAAAAACAAAGCATTAACTAAAAGCAAAAATTAACAAATTTATATATTGCTGAAAAGCAACAAAGGCTTACATGCAATGGCAACATCTTTGATGTGTCGCTTCATGCACAAAACCCTTTAGCTTTTCTCAGCAAGCACCACTGTAATGTCATTCTATATAAGAAAGTTAGAAATGAAACAAGCCAGTAAGCATTAAAAAAACCTTAACAAAATAGCAAATAAATTATACCTAAAACCCTCGATAGGGCCCGATATATATACCCCAGGCCCAAAATCTTTCCAACATATCAGACTGAATTGGAAAATGGAAACAAATATATTAGACTTAAACAATGCCCAGAGAGTACATGCACCGAATCAGAAAGAAGTTTGTCTACAAAAATAAAACTTATTAGAAAGTTAGCATAAAAATAAACGAACTTGAGCTAATGAAAATAATAGCTTAGTTGGTATTGGGGGTTGACCAAACCACTTGTTAAAAAGTCACATATTAACCACAAAACACCAACACAGTATAGGTTTCAACAAATAACCTAATGCTCGGGCTACCAGTAAAACAACTGCATTTCTAACTGGGAAGTATTTGACAATTTAGAGAAGGGAAAACCTAAATCGAAAACAAAGTTATTAGAGAAATTGTCTGAAAAATAATAGCTTAATCACAATTAGCACCGCTAACGCTAAGGTATGGCCTAATTAAAGAAAGATTTCCTTTATCTTTATAATTACATCTATACCCAACTAAGTTGGAACAATTTCAGGGGGGTAAAATTTGTTGGAAAGTGTAAAACATCTATATTACACTCGTTAACAAGTTGCGAAGCAAAAGCAAAGGGAAAAAACAAGCTGAAAACCTCTTGAGCCAAATTACAAAAGTTTGAGATTGAAACATAAAAGTTGTTTCAACTTGAATTTTCAGCTCAAATAAAGATGTCGAGAATTCTTTTTTGAATCATAAACTATATTTAACTTTGACCACGAGAAAGTAAAAAAGGACAATTAAACAATTAAAAAACAAAGAGCGTAACTATAGGAGTCGACTCCCAGTGCACAACAACTATAAAAGCCTACAGCACATAGTATTATACCTTTCCTTAACTTGGCCAAGGAGCTAATGGTAATCCACAAAATCCAGATATAGAGGAGTTCATCTTGAATAGGATGCGCAACTGCCTGGCTAGAGTTGGTGTAAATGACAAAACATTGTACGCACAAATAAGGTATCACAGACTAATATTATTAATATAAAAGCCAGAAACTGTTACCTGTTAGAGAGCAGTTGTACTTCGTCACCCCCTTCTTGACTTTCTAAACATTGTATGCGCAAATAAGGTATCAGTTTTCTCATGTGGGTTGCAATAGGAGGAAGTATTTTTGGTGTCAGCAAAGAACTGTCAAAACGAAGTACACATCTGCAGAAAGAATACACTGCAGAAATAATAAATCTAAAACATACTTAACGCCACCTAACCTGCCCATTCACATTTACATAATGACATGTCCATATTGCATAGAATTACAACCATACCCACCTAAGCTACAAACATTTCAAGAGGGAAGATTTGTCGGGAAGTGTAAAACATCTATTTTAGCCTCTTGTCAAGTTGGACGCAAAAGTAAGAGAAAAAACAATCTGAAAAATCAAAACTCATAAGCCCAGTTACAAAGTTTGAGATTGAAACATAAAAGTTGTTTCAGATTGAGTTTTCAGCTCAAATAAAGATGTGGAAAAAAAAATCCTAAATCATAAACTATATTTAATTTTGACCACAAGAAAATAAACAAGATAAGAAAGTGATTCAAAAACGAAGGGCACAACAACTATGGTGACTCCCAATGCTGAAAACATAGAATTATACCTTTCTTAAAATGGCCAAGGAGTTATTGTAATCCACAAAATCATGGAGATATGGAGGACCCCATCTTGAATAAGATGCACAATTGACTGGATAGAGTTGGTGTAAATGACAAGACATTGTATGCACAAATATAGGTATTAGAGACTATAAATACAAAAGCAATAAATTGGTGTTACCTGGTTATGTAGTAGCACCAAGTGCAAACAGAAATTGACCTTAAAATGACATGTAAAATCTTATACGGGTTTCCATCGGATTTTCCTTTTTATTTAATTCTTCCAACCAGCAAATGAAAGCCCTCAGTCGCCGGATAAAAACTGAAAACCACAGGCGTTCTTAAATAAGCATAAAAATAAATGATTCAGAAGGCATATCATCAGCTTACCATCCTTTGTAGCCTTATGAAGCACTGGAATTCCATGTTGTTAGTCTACACATAAACTAATCAGAAAGTTGCACAAAATTAAACGAACCTAAGGAAATAAATGGTACTTACTTTTATGTGTTACTATCAAGACGGAATTGACATTTTGAGGAGGAAGAAGAAGAAATAGACATTTCGAAGCAAAATTGATAGTTTGAATAAAAACTTGACATGTCGAAGAAGAAATTAATATTATGTAAAAATGATACTTCAAATAAGACTTTTACATTTTGAGATTTCGAGAAATTGAAATTAGAAGGAAGAATCATATTTTGAATAAGAAATTGATATTTGAAAAATAAGAAAAAATTGACATTTGGAAAAAAAAAATTGGAAGAAGAAATTGACATTTTCAAGAATAAGAAAGAAATCATAGAAGAAGAATGAAGAAAAGTTAATATTTTATCATAGCACAGTCAAAAACTTGTCAATTGCAAGTTTGCAACAACGTATTTTATCGGGCATAAAAGTAGAAAGATAAAAAAAATTCAGGAGCAAATCATACCAAAGGCTTCAGAAGTCGGATATTTCCTTCTACATCACCATTCACCTTTGTTTTCAGCGCGAACTCTGGCAATTACATGTGCATGAAGATACTCTGAATATTTAATTTTAATTGGCCATACTCTAGAAGATTACATATACAGTTTTTAAGGATTTGACAAAACACGGTTGTGGATATATCTTACTAATTTGCAAAATTTCAGGAGGCTCGTATAGTAATTTTCCAAACAAGTGTAGGTGTGCAAGTAATTATGTCTCATAAATAATAAACAAGAGTCCAAAATTAGCAAATCAAATAGTACATACCATTTGAGAGGGGCGATACACTCCAAATATGATAATACGCATAATACCTACTCTTTTATATTGGGAAATATTTGCTGGATGTGGTGCTTCAACTTCAACATACAGAATTATCATTCCCAGGCTTCAACTTCAACATATTTAAACATAGTAAGATGGAGATAGTAGCAAACATATATCCCACTAAATCTACTAGAATACACCATAAAACTTCAAGCCAAAAAGAAAGTTGAATGTTGAAGAGTATTACTATACTTTTTATAGCACATATAGCCATCACTAAACGGAAACAAGGAGGTTGCACAAATATAGATGAATTTTACAAGAGAAATATAAATTAGGGTCCAGTTTTAGCACAGAACATTATCCATATAGGCCAACTTATACTTGGGTTTGAAGGTAAATCATTCTCAACCTGTTTCATTACCATACACGCCACAATGATGAAAAGAAAGAGAACAGAATGTAGCAGACACCTAATATCTTATGAGTTCTAGGGACACAAGATAAACATGTGAGATATGAGCAAAAGGTCGGTTTTTGTTATAGACTACCAATTAATTGACTGTCTCTCATTCAAGATTTGGCACAAAGAGTTTTCATCTAAAAGTCAATTGAAATATGACCATCAAAGCATGCCAAGGAATGTTTATGCAACAGTTGCGAAGCAGGGAGCAATTGTCATATAAAACAGAAGGAAAAGGTCAGTTACTGCATATGCTAATCATTCAAGCACACTTTCTAAAAAGTTGAAAAACGTCTCAGCAGAATACATTTTATAAAATAGAATAATAAAATTTGAGAAAGTTGATTAAACCTCTATGATATTTGGTAATTTGTCACCCAACATTCCTTGCCTTGGACTTTCCACAGTCAGTATCTGAAGGTATCATTTTTCTCGTGTGGATTGACACTAGGAGGAAGTATATTAATTCCGGCACAGATCTGCAAAACAAAGTTAATATCTGCAGGAAGAATACACTTTCAAAGTTCAGAAGTATGGACAAGAGGGAAAAAGTAATATAAACCATATGTAACGCCATCTAGCCTGCCCATTCACATTCTACATGATGACATGTCCATATTGCAAAGATCCTGATATTTAATCCTGATATATTTACTAAACAATCTTTAGAAGTTTCTTAAACATAAAAAATACATTTGATATTTCACTTACCAAGTTCTGCTTATCTGAACTGACAGCCTCCTATGAACTGTCCATGCCGCTTTTCACTGACTGAAAAGAAGAATCCATCAGTGGTAATAAATAAAAGACAAATGAGGCAATGTTTAGACAGTAAATTCCAAATATTTCCCAAGTTTATCTTTAACTTAGTAAGAATTATTTTATTATTACAAAAGTACAATTTCTAACCCTTATATTCCTCATTATATTAAACTATTCATGTCCACTATCCATGTGTAGACCATGGATATTTGAAGACAATACATATGTGTAGCAAGGGAGAAATAAATTCTTGAAATAATATTTCAATATCTTTATTTCAAATATGAAATCTTAGTTTTTGCTAAACTATACCAAGCATGCCAAACAATAAGAATAAGAAAATCATGTCCATGCATAAAGAGAGAACCGCATGCAGCACACACCTAATATCTTATAAGTTCTAGACCACAAGATAAACATATGAGATATGATAAAGGGGTCGGTTTTGTTATAGAACTACCAGTTGACTGTCTCTCATTCAGGATTTGGCACAAACAGTTACCATCTAAAAGTCAAATGAATAATGACCGTCAAAGCATGCCAAGGAATGTTTGTGCCACAGTTGTGAAGCAGGGAGCAGTTGTACTTCGTCACCCCCTTAGACTTTCCACAGTCAAGAAGGTATCAGTTTTCTCATGTTGGTTGCAATAGGAGTGTATTTTTGGTATCAGCAAAGAACTGCAAAATGAAGTACACATCTGCAGAAAGAATACACTGTCAAAGTTGCTTAGTATAGAGAAGAGGAAATAATAAATCTAAACCATACATAATGCCACCTAACCTGCCAATTCACATTTAACATAACGACATGTCCATATTGCATAGAATTACAACCATACCCACCTAAGCTATGAAAATTTCAAGGGGGAAGATTTGTCAGAGAGTGTAAAACATCTAATTTAGCCTCTTGTCAAGTTGCGATGCAAAAGTAAGGGAAAAAACAATCTGAAAAATAGAAAACTCATAAGCCAAATTACAAAGTTTGAGATTGAAACATAAAAGTTGTTTCAGATTGAGTTTTCAGCTCAAATAAAGATGTGGAGAAAAAAATTCCTAAATCATAAACTATATTTAATTTTGACCACAAGAAAGTAAAACAAGATAAGAAAGTGATTCAAAAACAGAAGGGCGCAGCAACTATGGTGACTCCCAATGCTGAAAACATAGTATTATACCTTTCTTAAAATGGCCAAGGAGTTTTGTAATCCACAAAATCATGGAGATATGGAGGACCCCATCTTGAATAAGATGCACAATTGACTGGATAGAGTTGGTGTAAATGACAAGACATTGTATGCACAAATATAGGTATCAGAGACTATAATTACAAAAGCAATAAATTGGTGTTACCTGGTTATGTAGTAGCGCCAAGTGCGAGCAGAAATTGAGCTAAAAATGACATGTAAAATCTTAAACGGGTTTCCATCGGATTTTCATTTTTATTTAAATTCTTCCAACCAGCAAAGGAAGGCCCTCAGTCGCCATATAAAAACTGAAAACCACAGGTGTTCTGCAATAAGCATAAAAATAAATGATTCAAAAGGAATATCATCTGCTTACCATCCTTTGTAGTCTTATGACGCATTGGAAATCCATCTTGAAACCATATGGCACTTTATGCTCATATGAAATTCAGGCAGCCCATAAGGTCCAGCTGCCATCATCCTCACCTGATACACCATTTTAATGCGATGCGCAGAGTGAACATGCACCTCTTCAGAAAGAAGTGAAAAAATCTATTGTTAGTCTACACATAAAACTTATCAGAAAGTTGCACCAAAACAAACGAACTTAATGTATTAAAAATCGTACGTACTTTTATGGTTTACTATCAACACGGAATTGACATTTTGAGGAGGAAGAAGAAATAGACATTTCGAAGAAAAATTGATAGTTTGAATAAACACATGACATGTCGAAGAAGAAATTAATATTTTGTAAAAATGATACTTCAAATAAGATTTTTACATTCTCGAAATCAGAAGGAAGAATTATATTTCGAATAAGAAAAAATTGACATTTTGAAAAAAAAATATAAAGAAATCGATATTTTGTAGAAGAAGAATGAAGAAAAGTTAATATTTCATCATAGCACAGTAAAAAACCTGTCAATTGCAACAACGTATTTTATCAGGCATAGAAGTAGAAAGATAAAAAAAAATCAGGAGCAAATCATACCAAAGGCTTCAGAGGTCGGATAGAACTGTTCGCCCACCTTTGCATTGACTCAAAAGAAAAATCGACCAATGGTAATAAATAAAAGATACATGAGACAAAGTTTACACAGTGAATTTCAACTGGATCTCTAAGTAAGAAGAGGGTAAAGAAGCAAAAGGCAAGGGAAAAAATAAACTGAAAGCTAAAATCTCTTTTGAGCCGAATTATAAAGTTTGAGTTTGAAACTAAAAAGTTGTCTCAAGTTGAAATTTCAGATAAAAATAAAGTATCGAGATTTTTTTTCTAAAACATCAACTATATGAAGTAAAAATACATTTAATACGTCACTTACAAAATTTTGCTTATATGAACTGACAGGCTCCTATGAACTGTTCGCCCACCTTTGCATTGACCCAAAAGAAGAATCGACCAATGGTAATAAATAATAAAAGATACATGAGACAAAGTTTAGACAGTGAATTTCATCTGGATCTCTAACTTAGTAAGAAGGGGGTAAGATTAGCCTGAAAGTGTTATCGAGTAAAGAAGCAAAAGGCAAGAGAAAACATTGTAAATGACAAAACATTGTACGCACAAATAAGGTATCACAGACGCCTTTGTTATCGAGTAAAGAAGCAAAAGGCAAGGGAAAACATTGTAAATGACAAAACATTGTACGCACAAATAAGGTATCACAGACTATTAATATAAAAGCCAGAAACTGTTACCTGATTATGTGGTAGCATCAAATGCTGTTTAATTCTTCCAACCAGCAAAGTGCAGCCCTCAGTCGCCGTATGAAACTGAAAACAGTAGGCGCTTCTCAATAAGCATAAAAATAAACATTCATATGTTTCGGAAGGAATGTCATGAGGTTACCATCCCTTGTAGTCTTATGAAGCGCCGGAATTCTGTCTTGACCTAAGAACCACAAGGCACTTCATGGTCATATGAAATTCAGGCAGCCCATAAGCCCCAGCTGATGTCATTTGATACATACACTATGTTATAAGACGGGCTAGGGAAAATCGACCTAGACAACCGTCAGCTAATTTCATTATGTCACCAACATTTTTAAGGCTACAATGTCAATGCAAATCACCAACCTTTTATTCTAGGGATCTTGAAGGCATTAAGCAGAGCTGAAAGAACCATCACATCGTTGATATCCACAAGCAGACAAACAAAGATTTGGCATCTGAAAATCCTGTTTAAATATCTCATGGGCCTGTACATGACCTGTAAGAAATCTTAATATGAAAACATGACAACTGAAAGTTTTGAACAGTTTACTTGTGGGGACATTGTAATAAAGTAAAAGGTTAGTGACATAAAGTGAAATGAAAAGATTCGCTGAAAATCAAATAGCAAACATGTAAACATTTTGCATTACGAAGAGTTGCATGAAAAAGGTTAACCAAGATGGAGATAGTAGCAGATATATACAAACCACTTAATATACTAGAACTCACAATAAATTCCATGCTACTATCCATATGATAAACTTCAAGACGAAAAGAAAGTTAAATATTGAAGAGGATAACTATACTTTTTTATAGCAAATGTAGCCGTCACTAAACACAAGGAAGCAAGTTTCACAATTTTGGGAGAAAAATATAATTAGGGTTCAATTTTAGCACAGAACACTACCTATATTACCCATACACACCACAATGATGAAGAAAGAGAGAACCGCATGCAGCAGACACCTAATATCTTATAAGTTCTAGAAAGAAAAACACATGAGATATGATCAAGTGGTCGGTTTTTGTTATGGAATTACCAATTGACCGTTTCTCATTCAAGATTTGGCACAAACAGTTACCATCTAAAAGTCAAATGAATAATTGACTATCAAAGCATGCCAAGGAATGTTTGTGCCACAGTTGTGAAGCAGAGAGCAGTTGTACTTCGTCACCCCCTTCTTGACTTTCTACAGTCAAGAAGGTATCAGTTTTCTCATGTGGGTTGCAATAGGAGGAAGTATTTTTTGGTGTCAGAAAAGAACTGCAAAACGAAGTACACACATCTGCAGAAAGAATACACTGTCAAACTTCCGAAGTATAGAGAAGAGGAAATACTAAATCTAAACCATATGTAACGCCACCTAACCTGCCCATTCACATTTTACATAATGACATGTCCATATTGCATAGAATATCAACCATACCCACCTAAAATAGATGTTTTACACTTTCCGACAAAACTTCCCCCCTCGGAAAGTGTAAAACATCTATTTTAGCCTCTTGTCAAGTTGCGACGCAAAAGTAAGGGAAAAAAACATCTGAAAAATCAAAAACTCATAAGCCAAATTACAAAAGTTTGAGATTGAAACATAAAAGTTGTTTCAGATAGAGTTTTCAGCTCAAATAAAGATGTGGAGAAAAAAATTCCTAAATCAAAAACTATATTTAATTTTGACCACAAGAAAGTAAAACAAGACAAGAAAGTGATTCAAAAACAAAGGGCGCAGCAACTATGGTGACTCCCAATGCTGAAAATATAGAATTATACCTTTCTTTAAATGGCCAAGGAGTTATTGTAATCCACAAAATCATGGAGATATGGAGGACCCCATCTTGAATAAGATGCACAATTGACTGGATAGAGTTGGTGTCAATGACAAGACATTGTATGCACAAATATAGGTATCAGAGACTATAATTACAAAAGCAATAAATTGGTGTTACCTGGTTATGTAGTAGCACCAAGTGCGAGCAGAAATTGAGCTAAAAATGACATGTAAAATCTTAAACGGGTTTCCATTGGATTTTCATTTTTATTTAATTCTTCCAACCAGCAAAGGAAGGCCCTCAGACGCCGTATAAAAACCGAAAACCACAGGCGTTCTTCAATAAGCATAAAAATAAATGATTCAGAAGGAATATCATCAGCTTACCATCCTCTGTAGTTTTATGAAGCACTGGAATTCCATCTTGGAACCATATGGCACTTCATGCTCATATGAAATTCAGGCCGCCCATAAGGGCCAGCTGCCATCATCCACCTAATACACCATTTTAATGTGACGCGCTAGAGCAAATGAAAGAACATGCACCTCATCAGAAAGAAGTGAAAAAAATCTATTGTTAGTCTACACATTAAACTTATCAGAAAGTTGCACAAAATAAACAAACTTAAGGTAATAAAAATGGTACTTACTTTTGAGGAGGAGGAAGAAGAAGAAAGGCATTTCGAAGATAAATTGATAGTTTGGTTAAAAATTTGACATGTCGAAGAAGAAATTAATATTTTGTCAAAATGCTTCAAATAAGATTTTTACATGAAGAAATTGATATTTTCAAGAATAAGAAAGAAATCGATATTTTGCAGAAGAAGAATGAAGAAGTTAATATTTTATCATAGCACAGTCCAAAACCTGTCAATTGCAACAACGTATTTTATCAGGCATAGAAGTAGAAAGATAAAAAAAATTCAGGAGCATATCATACCAAAGGCTTCAGAAGTCGGATATTTCCTTCCACATCCCACTCACATTTGTTTTCAGCGCGAACTCTGACACCAGTAAATTTCATAAAGTTTGCACCCTGGCAATCTTACATGTACATGAAGATAGTCTGAATATTTAATTTTAATTGGCCATACTCTAGAAGATTACATATACATTTTTTTAAGGATTTGACAAACACGGTTGTGGATTTGATAGGGGATGTATCTTACTAATTTGCAAAATTTCAGGAGGCTCGTATTATCGTATAGTAATCTTCTAAACAAGTGTAGGTGTGCAAGTAATTATGTCTAATAAATAATAAATAAGAGTTCCAAATTAACAAATCAAATAGCACATACCATTTGAGAGGGGCGATACACTCCAAATATGATAATATGCATAATACCTACTCTTTTATATTGGGAAATATTTGCTGGATGTGGTGCTTCAACTTCAACATACAGAATTATCATTCCCAGGCTTCAACTTCAACATATTTAAACGTAGTAAGATGGAGATAGTAGCAAATATATATCCCACTAAATCTACTAGAATACACCATAAAACTTCAAGCCAAAAAGAAAGTTGAATGTTGAAGAGTATTACTATACTTTTTATAGCAAATATAGCCATCACTAAACGGAAACAAGGAGGTTGCACAAATATAGATGAATTTTACAAGAGAAATATAAATTAGGGTCCAGTTTTAGCACAGAACATTATCCATATAGGCCAACTTATACTTGGGTTTGAAGGTAAATCATTCTCAACCTGTTTCATTATCATACATGCCACAATGATGAAAAGAAAGAGAACAGAATGTAGCACACACCTAATATCTTATGAGTTCTAGGGACACAAGATAACATATTAGAGATGAGCAAAAGGTCGGTTTTTGTTATAGAACTAGCACAAAAAGTCAATTGAAATATGACCGTCAAAGCATGCCAAGGAATGTTTTTGCAAAAGTTGCAAAGCAGGGAGCAATTGTCATATAAAACAGAAGGAAAAGGTCAGTTAGCATATGCTAATCATTCTAGCACACTTTCTAAAAAGTTGAAAAATACATTTTATAAAATAGAATAATAAAATTTGAGAAAGTTGATTAAACCTCTATGATATTTGGTAATTTGTCACCCAACATTCCTTGCCTTGGACTTTCCACAGTCAGTATCTGAAGATAACATTTTTCTCGTGTGGATTGACACTAGGAGGAAGTACAATTTAGTGCCGGCAAAGATCTGCAAAACAAAGTTAATATCTGCAGGAAGAATACACTTTCAAAGTTCAGAAGTATGGACAAGAGGGAAAAAGTAATATAAACCATATGTAACGCCATCTAGCCTGCCCATTCACATTCTACTTGATGACATGTCCATATTGCATAGATCCTGATATTTAATACTGATACATGTACTAAACAATCTTCAGGAGTATCTTAAACATAAAAAATACATTTAATATTTCACTTACCAAGTTATGAGTATCTGAACTGACAGGCCCTTTGAACCATTCGCGCCCCTTTTCACTGACTGAAAAGAAGAATCCATCAGTGGTAATAAATAAAAGACAAATGAGGAGAGTGAATTTCAAATATTTCCCAAGTTTAATCTTTAACTTAATAAGAATTATTTTATTATTACAAAAGTACAATTACTAACCCTTATATTCCTCAGTATATTAAATTATTAATGTCCACTGTCCATGCGTAGACTATGAATATTTCAAAACAAGAAATATGTATAGTAACTAGTAAGGCAGAAATAAATTCTTGAAATAATATTCTAATAACCTTGTTTCAAATGGAATTTTTGCTAAACTATATATGCCAAGCATGTCAAACATTAAGAATAAGACGATCATGTTGATCACGTATTAAACAAACAAACAAGTTTTTCTTCAATATTTTCCTGATATAAATCAATCAAATCCTGTCACTAAAATCCAAGAAGCAAAACTTCAAATACAAGAAGGGCAAAGACTATACAAACAATAAAACTAATACCTGCGGACCATATAGATGATCATACCGTCGAGGCGTACAATAACAAGAGTTTATCTATCCCAAGGGCCTCAAGTTTTCGCTTCAGTTAATGAAATCAGATATCCCTCCTATGCATTATCCCCATCAACTTTTATCAAGAAACACACAAAGCTTGGGAAAAATATATAAAAAATGTAAGCTAATCTACAGGATAATGAATAAAGATGCCGATGGGATTGGATACCCGTGGCTTGAGAAAAAAAATGTATGTAAACAATCTTCAGAGTGTATAAACGTAACAGAAAATTTAACAATTTATATGCTACTTACCCATTTTTGCTTGCGAAATTACAGGCTGCTATGAATTGCTCGACCAACATTGCACTAACTCAAGAAAAGAATCCAACTACTGTATAGAGATTACAGGCTGCTATAAAACGCAATATTTGAAATTCGAGCGAACATAATTACCTCCCAAAAAAATAAAGCCTAATTTGTATAGAGAAGAGAAGAAGGGAGATCAGCGTGGATGGAGCACGAATATACCGGGTATATATAGAGAGGAATTTCGACCGTTAGGGCGTGTGGCGGTTAATCAGCTTTTTACCTTAATTATTATTATTACTAGTAGCTTTTTATCTACTGCTTTTAAACAACTGTAAATTATATGGTAAGTTTACGTTGGCGGTTAAAGGCCCATTATTTTTATTACAAGCTTAAAGGCCCATTCTTTTTTAATTGGGTTGGTCCAACTCAATTTAGACCTGATAAAAAAAGCCCAATTTCACCCCATAATAGTACACACAAAACTTATATTTTTATTTTTAAATCGAGTCCGATTTAAAGTTTGAATTGAACTCAAAACCTCAAAAAGTTGATAAACTTATATATATATATACCACTATATATAACTTATTCATTAGTTATATGCAAATTAAGAGTTAGATTCAAATTTAATGATTATATATGGAGAAACTTTATTATATGAGTATTAAATTATTTTATTTTAGAAATTGGAATACATGATTACTAAATTGATTATTAAGAAGAAAAAAATGTGGGCAATCGAGTAATACTCTCATTGTGCAAGTTTTAGGTTGCGGTTTATGACGTTGTTCACTACGGACCATAATTAGTAATACAAATAACATTATTTAATAATGGACTCTTTTTCCATTTAAATAATTAATTATATAAGGATATATTAGTTACATTAAAAAAAAATCAAAAAATATTCATAGTTTTATATAGTTTTATAATAGAACAGGTAAATTACCGTTATAATTTTATTTAATTTTTCACATGTTTCTGTATGTCCTAGAAAATAACAAAATTACTTATAAGCCTTGAGAAATATTATTTAATAATTATTATCTTTCTTTTAATATGAAGGATCATTTGATCATAATTTAAACTGTAAAATATCAATAAAAAAAATTATAAAACAAATAGAATATTTTTAAAAAATGAAGGAACTTGTAGTTCTGTAAGAGTCTCAACAGTATAAGTAGATTATACTGTTATATTTTTAATATATATGTTGAACTAAATGGGCATCATAAGATAAATTTTATTAACTTATCTTGTGACACTGATGCTGTAATTAATTCCAATCCACAATATGATTTAAACATTTATCAATATTTAAAGCTTGTTTTTGAGTTAGGTTTGATTTACAAATATGTTATTTAAATTATTATTATCATATTAAACAATCTCAAATTTTACATTTTAATAGTCCTGAATCAAAAATTTTTAACTTAATTTATCTTCTACGTGGATCAATTGAAGATTAAAACAGAAGACAAAGACTTTATGACATATTAATGAGCTCTTATTTAAAAACGATTATCTTTACTCAGATTTAATGCTCTTAGATCCCACCTGGGAACTCCTCAATTTTGCTCATCCTTCAAGTTAGGTTTATGCACATGTGATTGATTATTCCATCATTTACAGCTAGCCCACCTTTTAAGAAATTATTTGTTGCCCTTTTTTTTTTTTTTTGCATCTAAAAATTATATATTTCACAAAGCTAAATATTCAATCTTATTTCATAATCAATACTATAAATTTCTTCTTATTACTCGTACAAATCAATTGTATAATATAATAAGCAGCTCGTTTTTCTAGGAAAGAAGGCGGGAAACAGCCGCCGTAAGATGCGCTCTCATTTTGCAGCGTTCGAAAAATTCCGACGATGATCGATCTCCTTATTCTGCGCCAACCCACATTATATATAATTATCACTTCACCATTTCCACTTCACTTCACTTACCTACAGATACAGAAAAACCCATATTAGAATAAGAAGAAATAGATTTTGATTTATTTATTTTGTGTTCTTTTGTCAATCGAAAAAATGTCGAAAATGTTGCTACTATTACTTGCTGTTTGCGTTTTTCCGGCCATTGTGAGCGCGCATTTCGTCGGAGCGCCGTTTCTGGTAAAGGGTTATGCGTACTGTGACACTTGCCGCTGCGGCTATGAAACGGACGCCACTAGCTATATCGCCGGTATATATAACTACTCTCTTACTTCATACACACGGAAGCACTTTTTCATACAAACCATGCATAATTTGTTACATTTTTAAATTAAAATTTCACATTCTATGGATACTACTACTAGCTTGTTCAACTTTGATCATACTAAGAAATGAAGCAAGCACCAGTCTTGTAAGCATGCATTCATGTTTTTTACAAGCTTCCCACATAAAAGAAAATCTTCATTTAATGAGTAAATCTACTTTGGAAAGTCAAATTTGAACCCGATGTTTGACTCGGTTGTTTGATATATTGTGGGATCGAATGTATATCATATGAGTTCCAGGATAGGATCTATCCGACCCACGATAGACTATAGTTAGCACTATAATGTATTGGAGGCCCGTTCAGTAACTTTGAGCTGTCTACTTTGATAAAATCAGTATTCTTTGTAGTTCTCAAATATTATGCTCATGGATACTAGAAGACTTAGACAATATTTAATGTTTTTAGTTCTTAGATTATAAATCATATAATCAAATTTGCATTGATTAAGATTGTATTTATAGCGAGCCTTGTGGTCGTCAGCTCGAATCTCATTGCACGCTTCATGAACGTAAAATATTAATGTTGCTTGTGTATAAATTATTTTATTAAGTTATGTGAACCCATTATATATAATATATAATGAGCTCAAGCTCAAGCTCGACCTTAGAAACTAGGCTTGTCGAGTTTGTGCTTGATAAGTGTTAAACACCAACAAAAAGTCCAAATCAAGCCATTTCAGCCTCCACTTCCATGAGCCGAAACGGCTCGATATAGACTATTTAATTGTATAAACACTCGATTTGTACAAGCATTTTGAAAATCCATACTTTTGGCAGGTGCCACTGTTAGAATCGAGTGTAGAGACAGGAACAACTACGCACTCACGTACACGAAAGAAGGCGTGACCGATTCAAAGGGGCATTACAAAATTCTAGTGGAGAGTGACCGTGGAGATGACCCTTGTGATATAGTCCTGGTCAAGAGTCCAGACGTTGACTGCAGCACCCCGAGCCAAGGGCGAAACCGTGCCCGTGTCATTTAGACCCGAAACAATGGCCTTAAAACCAATATTCGTCACGCTAACGCAATGGGATTCCTCAAAACGACGCCTTTAGCCAACTGTGAACAGATCCTCAAGAAGTATAAGGACACAGATGAGTGAAATTATAATGTTTAGATTTTTAGACAAGAGCGAGGTTTATTAAAAAAAATGTTGTGAGATTTAAGTAGTTAGTACTTTTGCATTATCATCATCATAGATGATGTGTTGTGTTGTTTTTAAGATGTTTTTAATGATGTTTTTAGTTATATACATTTTGATAACTCATCAAAGAATGATTAAAGAGAGATTATGTTACATGTTTACTCTTTACTTTCATGGTTTTGTAGCTTTTTTTTTTAATATATCTTTTTTGTTTTGAATTATAGTGGTGGGAATTACGAAGGGTGAGTGTTTTATATACATCTATTAGATCTGCAAAATGTTAATTTGCTATAAAAAAATTTAATTAAACAAATAGTCAATTGTATTCATTACACTTCTTTTAGAAAAATAATAAATTAAGAAATGGTATATAGTTTGGATTACATCCCTACAACTATGTTTGGATTGAATATTTTGGATTTGATGAATTAACTTGAAACTAAGATTTCAAATGAACTCCCTCATATAGACAAGTGTCCACATAACTTTCTTTTATAATTTTTCCCTTAACTATTTTCATTTTTACTTTCTATTTATTATTTCCCCCTCTTTATTTTTCTATTTTTATGTTATTATGCTCGCATATAGAATGTGCAATGGTAACTAGTATATAGAATTAACTAGTATCATATAATCTATTCATTAAAGAAAAATCAAAAGTTTTATTTTTATCAATCAATTTTCGTGGATAAAGAAATTATTTTGCAAATTTATGATGATAAAAAGGGGAAATAAGTAGATGTAAAGAAATCCCATCACAATAGATGATTGCTTAAGCCTTAAAGTTGCAATTTCTAAACCATGTACATCAATTCCACAGGCCGAAAGACTTTGCGCCAATTTCTCATCACATCCAACAAGAAATATAACTAAAAAATAAGAATTCACACACACAACAAATAACAAATACCTAAAATAAGAAGGAAAAAAAAAGTAGCAAAAGAGAAAATAAAATAAAATTCCCTAAAATTGCTATCTAAATTAGTGTAACTGCTTTCAAAAAGAGAAAACAAAAGGTCAAAAACACAGAAATTCATGTTCATTCATAATCTTGAATTCTTTTATGCATGTTCCTCTTTCTATGATAGAGAACCAAAATTTGACATTGGAAATCCAAGAGAAAAATTCTGCATTTATGAGGGCTTTTACATAATTTAATTTAATCTTATTATTATTATAATAGCTAGTAAATGAATGTCATTCCCGGCAAAGGCAAACACAGCCGATGATAGTATGACTACGGCCATCGGCACCACTTCCGGCAGCCCGATTACTACACCTGAAAATTCTGTAAAAGGTGAAAAGAAAAAGAAGGTAATTTAATATATTTTTGTAGTTGTTTTAATTTATTTAATATCTTATCATTTGTTTGAATCTTTACCAAACTAAATTATTTATCTCAATAAAGTCCATCATTCCCAAGATTTTTAGCTCCAAGAGAAATGACAGAGAAATATCAGAAGAGGATATTCTTCAATCAGATGAAAATGAAAATGGTTTGGATTTTTTTCCCCTAATTATATTTTTCTCAAAACTATATATGAAATATTTATTTTTTACAATAATTTTTATTGTTGGGTTGTTTGGGAACAGAATTTGATAAAAATATTACGTCAAGAAGACAAGCTTTTATGGAAGCCTCAACCTCCTTAAGAAAAGTTTCTTCAGGTAATAATCATGCATGCATTTGGTATTTTATATATGCAATATTTCATGTGCAGAAATCAATTGTATATTAACGATTACGTAGATTTTAATTATAAAAATCATGTCAATTATATCTTACATTATAAAACAATATCCACAATATTTTTTAATTTAAGTATCGCCAGTAAATCTTATTGTCATCATACAATCTAAGAAATAGTGTTTTACAGCAGGTCATGAGCTCTAGTTGTTACAGTGTTACATAGATAAATGACACGTTTTAATAATTGAAAATTCGTATTTCTTGGCTTGTATTAATTTTGGTAGCTTACCTAACACAATTGACTAAAGTTCATATACAGGATTACAGACAAATGCATTCCCTAGTTGTATAATAATATAATATAATAATTTTGGTAATAGTTTTTCTAATGTGGTTATTGACAACTTATGACAATGATATTTAAATTTACTATATAGTTTAAAACCTAGGATATTGATATAAGAATCATAATATGGATTTCTTCTGTTTCGCAATCACAGAAAGGTATAACAGCTCGGGGATTGAAAGCCTTAATTTATCGAGTTTTGATCAATCAATGGCACCTGCTACAATAGTTCAAGACATCAGGTATAATATATATATATATATAAGTATCACTCATAAATTATAAATAGAAATTATATTCATCTTTTTGAAGCTAGGGTTTAAAAGGGTGCAAATTTGTTTTAGGGTTTTCGTGGGGACGTGGAATTTAGGAGGGCATGCTCCTAATCAAGGACTTGATCTCGAGGATTTCTTGCAGGTTGAGGGTTCTGCAGACATATACGTGCTCGGGTATTATTCGATATATATATATAATATATATGTATTCTCATTTTCCGCCTTCTATATATAGACATCATGTTCGTTTATTCATGGGAAAGAAAATTCATTAGCTAGCCAAGATCTTAAAGTGTGATTTTTGTGTCACAATTTATGGACTTGAACTATAGTAAACTGCAATTTTGTAATATAACATTTAAATTTCCATATACTACCATATATAATGAATCATTATATATATATATATATATATATATATATATATATATATATATATATCAATAGTTTGCCATAAAATTACAGAATGTTTATCTTCTCCAACTGATGATCATGTGTTATCAGGTTTCAGGAAATTGTCCCACTAAGTGCTGGAAATGTTTTAGTACTAGAAGACAATGAGCCAGCTTCAAAATGGCTAGCCCTCATAAGCCATGCACTCAACAAACCCTACCACGATTTCATTTCATCAACAAATTCGACCAATTCTTCAAAATCCAATATCTTTCACAAGCCATCTCTTAAAGCTCTAAGCAAGAATCTAAGAGAGGATTGTGATCTTTTAAAGGCTTGCAATTGTTCTTGGGACTCATCGGGTTCAAATAGGCGGCCTAGAAAACTTATAGACCCTTGTTCATCTTCAAGATTCAATCTTTCTGATTCGAGCATAAATGAATTTCTATCAGAGATCTCTTTACCTAAACGATTAAATTACCAACTTGTGGCGAGTAAGCAAATGGTGGGTATTTTTCTCTCGATATGGGCTCGAAGAGAGCTAGTGAAAGACATTGGTCATCTTAGAATCTCTTGCATGGGAAGAGGGATCATGGGATACCTTGGCAATAAGGTTGGTTTTTGACATATTATTCCTCTCCTTTAATATTTACACATATTAAACATCCTTTAATAACTGCATTTATAAATTACACATATAAATAATCTAAATATGTGGAATAGGGATTTAGAATAAAAAATCATATCCTGTTTTTGACATATTATGTCTCTCCTTGGATTATATTTATACATTTAGCAACAACAAGATCAGTTTGATAATGAGAATAATTGTGTATACATTGTTACTTTCGATAATTAATAGCACAAAATACATATAAATTATCACTCTGATTTATACGTTTGTGTTTTTAGGGTTGTATATCGATAAGCATGACATTGCACGAAACGAGCTTTTGCTTCGTGTGTAGTCACTTAGCCTCGGGAGAGAAAGAAGGAGACGAACTGAGAAGAAATTTCGACGTGGCTGAAATTCTCAAAGGCACACAATTCTCACGAATTTGCAAGAATCCTAGCCGTCCAATCCCCGAAAGAATTACTGATCATGAGTAAGTTTATTACATAAGATTATTAATCATTTCATTTTATATTTTTAATTATCATGGGAAATTAATTAACTTTGTATTAAATCTCAGCCGTACGATATGGTTTGGAGATTTAAATTATCGTGTGGGATTGAGCTATGAAGAGGCAAAGCTTCTGTTAGAGGATAATGATTGGGACTCACTCTTGGAGAAAGATCAGGTTGGTGGCTTAATTATTGACTTAAAAAAACTTTTATTTTTTACAGTTAGATATGATTGGGACGTTTTATTACAAGTCAAAAGACACCTAACTAACTATAAATAATACATCCCAAAATCTAGATAAATCCCACGTAAGATCTTTTTTTATGTCAACAATATTAAGTCATTATGCTGATAAGGTAACTACGTATTTTGAGACGTACGTGGAAGTTTATGAACCCCTTGTTCATTGAAAAATTCTTGCCACAATTTGAGTCAATCTAAGGGTGCTAACTAATATTAATTGTGGTAATATTTCTCCTCAATTTGTCACTTATGATAATTACATGACCAATTTTGCTAAATTTGCAGTTTTCTCAAAGTATGTGTGACTAGAATTTTCTATGAATTTGGCTTTGAATTTAAATTTTTAATACACTATAATGTTTGAATTTAATGTATGTTTGATAAATTGATGATAGCTGAATATGGAGAGAGAAGCTGGTAGAGTTTTTAATGGGTGGAGTGAAGGCAAAATTTTATTTGCACCTACTTACAAATATTCCCATAATTCCGACTCTTATGCTGGTGAGACTTCCAAGTCCAAGAGGAAACGAAGGACCCCTGCATGGTATATATCCATCCTCACTTATTTCTCTTACACCATCAATTTTACGCATTCTCAAAACTTCAAATCTCGATAATGTGACAATTGTAAATCAATTGTACACTCATGATGTGATAATATAGGAAATCATGCGGGATGGGTCCTACTAGAACACGAGGGTATTTTTGTAATTTAATAAGATAGGGGTAATATATGATAAATGATGATATTAAATGGGTTGGGTCACTCTCTGACATTGGCCCTAACTCAATAAAGCGAGTCTTTGGCCCAACAGTGGCATTATAAATTATGGTTTGATTAACACTAGAATTATCATTAATTTCTCCAAGCTTACTCTAAGTTTTAAAAGATTAAACAGTATTATATTCGAGAAGTACGAAAAGGCTTGATCCTATAAAGTAGATACGTATGCAACTTCATACTACCAAGTGCAATCCGCTATCTAATAACACATTATCTAGTTTGTCGTATTTCGGGTCTGATCTCATCTTCAAGTGATACATATTTAATCTTACATCAACATATTATGAGTGATTCTTACTCGATTTATGGGGTGATTATGGTATTTTTCAGGTGTGATAGAATCCTATGGCGCGGGAAAGGAATTGAACAATTGTCATATACACGAGGGGAATCAAGATTTTCGGATCATAGACCGGTGTGTGCTGTGTTTGCAGTGGAGGTGGAGGTGAAGAACAAAAACGTTGCAAAATTTAGAAAGGGTTATTCGTGCACTGGAACAAAGATGGAGTTTGAAGAATTCATACCCCAAAGGCATAGCTTTTGTGAGTTTTAGTGTTAGGCTATTAATTAACAATCTGATGTTACTAATTAATTTTCAATTTTGCTCTTCATGCACAAAATGTAATATACACATGCAAACTACGTGCAATGGAGAATTCAAGCAAAAAAAAAAAAAACGCCCCAATCAATTTTATCAAATTCAACTCACATGCCGAGTTTTTCAAGTAACATAACGATTTTCGTCTAAGGACATTTATGGTACATTATACATTGTGTTAGAGGAACGAATTAAGTGCTATATTAAAGGAACGAATTACACTTATATTGAAGTTCTAAATCAAGTCTAAGCTAGAATTTCCTAAAATCAAAATACGAAACTATACTATAGATCAGAAAATGAAAATTAAGGTAACGAAATGATATAATATTGATATTAAAGTGCAAAGTTCACACACAACACATAAATTATATATATCACTAAGAAAACCCCTACACTAAACCACAGATCGAAATGAAATAACAAATATTGATCATTCAAGTATGCTTTCCTCGTCGTCCTCATGATAACATGTTCTATATTTAACTTCACATCATGCTCAATTCAAACACAACGCCTAATCATAATTAAGGAAATTAAAACTACCAATAATACCATTTATTTTGATTAATCCTCATCAATGTTATCTTGATAAGCCAAATCCCAAATAGAAGTTCCAATTTGCTCATTTAAGAAATCCTCCATTGATGGTTTTGTATTTAAATCCACATCTCCACCATAATTACTACCATGATATAATTCCATCTCATTTTGGCCCCAATAATTTCCATATTCTTCCATTGTAGTACTCCCACTACTTGTACCCTCTTTACCCTTCTCCATTGCTATATGCATCCATTCATGTAAATTCACTTCTCTATTCACTTTCACTTGTCTATTTTCCTCATTCCCATAATTATATAACATTTCATGATTGGCCCTCAAATTCTTGTCCGAAAATTCATAATCCAAATCACTTTGTGGGGATTTTGAGTTCTTACAAGAACTATCATTAATCCCATCTTGATCACTACCTAAATCACTTAATTTTCTCTTCTCACTTATCCTATAATTAGATTCATCAAGATTCTTCAATAACGCTTCTTCTTCTTTTTCCTCTGAAATTCTAAGCGACTTTTCTGTTAGCTTTAAAAGCGCTTCTTCCTGATTAACAACTCTAGACCAAATCGCTGTATCTTTTGCTGTCATCTTATCCTGTAATGATTTAGACTGATTAACAACTCTTCTCATTCTCCCCACATTCGTCGACATATGCTTAATAATCCCAGCCAAAACACTAATCTTCCAAGCTTTCTTCAAGTCATGAGGCTTCCGGTACGGCGGCGGCCCTTGCTCCTGCGCCGCCCCTTGATCGCCCCACCACACCTCATCCCCCGTCGGCCACCACGGCGGCGCCAACCCTCGTTCCAACGGGAACCGCCGCTGAGGCGGCACGCAGTGTTGCATCAAAGCTGACAGAAAAGAACCTAAAGTAGCATCCTGCAATTCTTGCAACATATGGATGTAAGATATCGGTTCTAAATCAACAGCCTGTCCAACAATCTTAGGTAAAAACTCAGCGATCGCAAGAGGCGCATTCTGATCGAACTTCACTTGTTCTTTCCACCATTGCCGGAGAGTTTCCGACGAGCCTGTCACCGGTTTCCCTTTGTCCGGCACGATGCCGTAGACGAAACCCTGGCCGTTGCAGACTTCCATGATCTTCACCATGTACTTGAGGATGGCGTCTTGTGCCCGTGCCATTTTTTTCCGACGGGATTGCTCGAGCTTGAGCTGCGATTCAGGTTCTTCTTCGTCGGTGTCTTGTTTGGCTTTGAGTTTTTTCATGCGCATGCGGTCCTTCCACATTCGTTCCTTGAGATCATCGTAGCTGATGCCTTCATCTTCGCTATCTTGCGCCGCCGCTTCTGAGTTGGTGCTCCCTGTTGGGGTCTCGATTTCGCCGTGAAACTCGATCTCCACCATTAATCTGGTTAGGAAGTTTTACGGGATCTGGGTTCTTTATTAATCTAAAAGAAATGGAAAAAGAACATATAAATCAAGAAAACTACTCTCTTGCACTTTATATATATATATATATATATATATATAAGTCGGTATATATGTTGTTATGAATCAAAAGGAACAGTGTTGCCGGAACGGAAGAAAGAAGAACGGCGGTGGGGGGAAATATGTAGACGATGATAAATAGTATAGACGGCGGTTAAGAGATCAGATGTGTATACAGCAACAATTTCCGAGATTAAAAGTGGATATTGGCCGTATACGTGTATGTATGTCAGTATGATTACGAATATTTAGATACGGAAATTTCCAAGAAAAAATGTTTTTTTCTTTATTCAAAATTAATATAAATTAGATTTTAATATTTTATTCTTTGAGAAATTTACAAATATATCTATGTTATACTTATCAAATACGCCATAAAAATATACAAAATAGATCTTATTTCGCATTTATGTTATTACAAATGAAAAAATGTGATGAGTCTAATGACTATGCTATTTAATTCTTTTTTAGCTATTGAGATATGTTTAATCATAAAAAGTCAAAAATTATTTTTTGTGAAAATTATTGTAGAAATATTATGTGCATCATTTCTTTAGAATTATTTTAAGATATGCCAAACAAATACAATTTCAATAGAAAAATATGTGAAGTCTTAATGTTGTAACTTGTAAGATGCATTATTGCAATTGTATTTTCATTGTTCACAAACTTATAATATCTGTTTTTAAGTGTATATTTTTAATCTCAATTGTTAAAAATAAAAATTTAAGTGAAAATTAATTTCATAATATATCTTAAACGCGATTAATATTAAACGTAACGGCCACAATATTATACATGCTAAATGTTGTCCCCATTTTAACAAGTGGGATCTATATAATTTAAAAATATAATTCATATATGAGATTGATTTTGTAAATTTGCAAATAATAGAATGTAACTTGTCAAAAAACCTATTTTGTATTTTCTCAGAGATATTTATGTTAAATGTCGGAAAATGTGAGTTCTTGGTTATGAAGATGATGATGTTAGAAATGGATGAAATTGAGGAATTTGTTAGGAAGATATTAAAAAGGGTTATGTGAGCAGTGATGAAAGCTTGGGCAGGTTAGCCGATCAAGACTCTAAATGCCATGCATGTGAGCCACATGGGTTCAACCAATTAATTCTAGTACAAAAATGTGCCACCTAAGATCAAAATTGCCACGTAGATGCTACGTGTATTATTTTCGATCGTTGGATTTTGAATTTTGTAATTCTAAATCAATTAGGTACGTCACTAAGTAAATAAAAAATATAACTTATGAGAAAAAATATGTGAATTAAGATGGAAAGTCAATTTCAATCGTAACTAATCTATTTTTGTTTTTGTTATTTCTAAATAAGGAAATTGAAGAGGAATAGTTGCTTATAAGGTTATAAAATTATTTCCCTTAGATCTTTTAAAAAATAGAGAGCAAAAATGAAAAAAAGTAACCATCTTTTTCAAGAAAGATATTTAGTGAAATATGAGATATTATAAATATTTTAAAGAAATAACACAAAACGATATGATATAATATGGATTTTAGAATTTTCAGAAATGTTAGATGTCATTAATTAATCATAAAGTAAATATTATTACACTTATTTTGATGGTTGTATCAAGGATTAAAGTTTCACTTTTAAGTAGGAGTAAATTTGGAAAATGTGAGAAAAAATAAATAAATACAGTGTAAAAGAAAAAAAGTAAACAATAAATGTTATTTTTATTCATTTTAAAAAAATATTATTTTAAATCAAAATTTATACATATATACAATAATTGACAATTTTAACAATGAACTAACTGGTAATATTAGATTCAAATTAACGCTATATATATTTTTAAAATATTTTTAAAAAATTGTTCATATAACATTATAACCGGATATGTATTATTTTTTTTTTTGTTAAAATAAACATTTAATAACCCATATTATCGTTATATGAAAATTTGTTATATTTTAGTTTTGTATTTTTATGTTTTATAATTATTTTTTTATGTTGAAAAATAGAAACTTTCAAACTTTTTAACGGAAAAGAAAGAAAATTATCAAATCCACTCCGAAAATTAGTATTATAAAATTCTCTCCAAATCCACGAGATTGAGGAGTACAATATTCTCGAACTACGAAGAGGCTTAATCCTATCAAAGTAAGTACGTATGCAGCTTGATACCATCAAGTGCAGTCCACCATTCAAAAACACCTAATCTGATCTGTCGTGAGGCGGGTCAGATCATATCCCCATATACTCCTCACGTGATATTACTATTTGATCCCTAGCCAAAAAAAAGTATCACAGCCCAATACTTTTTTCAACAGAAAATCCAAAAATTGCAAAAAAGAAATATAAAAAAAGGAAAAATAAATGTAACAAAAGGAGCCGTTATGGGAATAGGGTCCATTGGGGAAAACCTAAGGGCACTTTTGTCACATGCATATTATCTCATAAAAATATTATATAAATTATTTCTCCAATAAAATAATAATTTAAAAGTGTTTTCTTACCAAATTATTTTAAGTTGTAATCATGTTGAGATCACTATTGATATTTAAAAGCTCATCGCTCCATCAATAAAATATCTGAAGAATATTATAAAATAATTTAAGTACAAAATAAAGGTGATTTTAACATACTCTAAAAATTACAATTTTATAAACATTAGTTTTAATAACATGTTTGTGCTCTTGGTTTTTTATTTTCCTAATCTGTTTAATAATAATAATTATCCATTTTATGAAATAGTTTATGGCAAAAAGATTAAGAAAAATAACTAAAACGAAAAAAGATTAACAAAAAGAAAAGAAAAAGAATGTGCTTTTCCCCCCTTAATTAAAAATAGATTAACAGTAAAACAGGGGAATGAATGTTTAATAGTATCATTAATCACACGCATTCCAATGCCCCATACTACTGTACCCCCACTTCACTTTTTCCCTTCCGCCATTGATTTACCAATCAATTCAGGTTTCCTTTTTCTGTCCCTTCAATCTTTTTTAGCTCCAATTACTCATCTGTCTCTGTTTTTCTGAACCTTTTTGCCTCTTTCATGAAGTAAACTTACGAAAGAAGTCCCCTGTTTTACTTATTTTGCAGAGGAAAAAAAAACCCACAAGGAAACAACTCTTCTTTTTCCTATGTCCTTTTAATCTTTTGTTATTACTTATTGCATTTGATTCTGCAACTGTTTTCCAATTTCCTTTGCTGCCCTCGTGCTGTGGCTTGTACCGCAGGGTTTTACTTTGTTTTACCCTGCTTTGAGGTTGAGTATTGGGGGACAGGGGTAGGTAGAGAAATTTCTATACATTTCCTGTTTGTATCGTTTAATCATCTGGGGTTAGGTTTTATTTGAGAAATCTTTTCTTTCCTTGTTTGTTGTAAGTGAACGTGTGTTAATTTCCTGTTATTCTCAAATGTTTGTAATGAAATGTTAAGAATTAGTTTCTAAGGGCTTAAGTTGATTTGAAGTTTAGTTTTAACAATAATAATGGGCATAACAAATTCGAAAATCGAGCGCAGTAATGCTCTAAAACTGTGCAAAGAACGGAAAAAATTCATAAAACAAGCTAGTGATTCAAGATATGCTTTAGCAGCTGCTCATGTTTCATATGTTCAGTCTCTTAGAAACATAGGCATTGCTCTTAGGAGATATGCTGAGGCTGAGGTTTTAGTAGAAGCCTCTCAATCTGCTTCACTTGATAAAACCCCATCACCTTCTTCATATCCATCTCCATCTCAATCCCACCTCGGTGGTGTTTCGGATTCACCGATGCTTAATGGGAGCCCTCTTTCACCATCTAATGCTAGGGTTAGTTATATGAGGTCCAGTGGTTCTAGTGCTTTGACAATTAGTGTTAGTCCACCACATAGAAATGCTTATGTGGAAGAAGGTGAATTCTCGATGCCTCCACCGCCCCCTCCACCTCCCGAGTCTGGTGCTTCGTGGGATTATTTCGAGCCTAGTGAAGAGAGTTTTAGGTTTGTGGGCCAAAATGGGTTGAATTTTGATGATATGAGGGATTTTGGTCAAAAGGGATTTGATGCGAATGGGATTCAAGAAGTGCCCACAACTCCGAAATCGGATACGTTGAAAAATGGAAATGGTGATTCGGTCGAGAAGAGTGAAAAGAGTCATACACAAAGACTTGAGGGTGAAGTAAAGGATATGGACAGTGAGAAAGAAGTGAATACATCAACAGGAAAGGCTTCTGCAGGCCAATCTAATTCGAGGAAAAATAAATCTTCGATCGAGAAGGATATATGTGCTAGGGAGGATCCTTCTGAGTTTATAACCCACAGGGCGAAAGATTTTTTGTCTAGCATTAAAGATATTGATAATCGATTCTTTAGAGCATCTGAATCAGGGAAGGAAGTTTCGAGAATGCTCGAGTCTAGCAAAATTCATGTGGGCTATGGTGAGGCCAGAGGTAAAAATTTCTTCATGTGGAATATACTTTTCTGGCTATTCATTTCTTATTTTCTGATGGTATGTTGTGCTTGTAGGTGCATCATCAGCCTCGGTTTATTTGGCCTCTTTTGGAGCAGCTTGTTGCCAATGCAAAAGTACAAATCTATCTGATGGTATGTATGAGTTTGAAATAAATAGCTTCTAGAGTTGAATGTTGATCAATGCTTAATTTTTTGCATGTGCATATGGTAAATGGAAATTCATTTCGATTGAAATATAATATTGAGAATTAGCCCTATATAAGCTTGAAAAATAGCGTGATAAAATATAAAAGCATCTTCGTTCGAATTCTCACTCTCGTGGCATATTAGATCATCTTGTTACCAAGGTAATAACTTGGAAAAGGACAACATCGTCAAGGTCATCCTCGTCCAGGAATCCTCTTGCAACAAAGGACGATAATGATGATAGTGGAAGTGATTTTATCGAAGAATTCTCCATGATTTCTGGAAGTCACTCTTCGTCACTTGACAGACTGTATGCATGGGAGAGAAAGCTATACGATGAAGTGAAGGTAAATGACTTTTGCAATTTGTAACGATTATCTTTTTTTTTAAAAAAATTATGTTTCTATTGTTCATAAATCCTGATTTCCAAATTGTATTTGTGATGGTGCTCATCTTATAATTTTCTGATTTCAGTGTTATATTTGGATCTTTTCAGGCCAGTGAGTCTATACAGAAGCAATATGACCGTAAATGTGATCAACTCCGGCACCAATTTGCAAAGGATCTTAGTCCTCAAATAATCGACAAAACCCGGTCAGTTATAAAAGACCTACATTCACGAATTAGAGTGGCACTTCATGCTGTCGATTCAATATCAAAACGGATCGAGAAAATGAGGGACGAAGAGTTGCTCCCACAGCTTTTTGAACTTATTCAGGGGTGAGAGTTTTCTGATCTCTTAAATTCAACATACTTGTGAATTACTTGTTATAATTCAATTAAAAAACTATAGAAAAATTAGGGGTTGCAATTTGGGTCCATACATGTATTTGGACCCAAACCTAACTAAGTTTTCAATGAGTTGAGTCCTAACATTTTAGCATTATAAGTCCAATTGGGTTAGCTTTTAATAATATTTGGGTCCAATTGGGTTTTAAATTGAGCCCATTTTGGGTCTAAATTGGGTCAAACGTTGGAGTCAATAATCTATATTTTAGACTCTACAACACTCCCTTACATCACTTTGATTCATAATGGGTCTTTATTAGGTTCATTTTGGGTCTTTATTGGGTCCATTTTGGGTCCACTTTAGGTCGTTATTGGGTCCAACTATAATGCATATTTTTTTGACATTGGACCAACTGGACCTAACCCACTTTAAGCCCAATGAACCCAACCCAAACCCAATCATTCAACCCAATTGCCACCCCCTAAGAAAAAAATACCACTCCTTTCTAAACTACATATAGATTATTGAAACCAAAAATGCAGTCTTGTAAATAGTGTTGTATTAACATGCAGACTAACAAGAATGTGGAAAGCAATGCTAGAATGCCATCACTCCCAATATATAACCATCTCATTAGCCTACCATGCGAAAAGCTCGTCAATCGTTCCTCATGGCGAAACACAACGGCAAATCATAAATCAACTCCAAGATGAAGTCGAGTATTTTGGCCTAAGTTTTGCTGATTGGATCAATAGCTATACATCCTATGTGGAGTCTCTAAACAGCTGGCTACAAAACTGCATATTACAACCACGTGAACGCCACAAGGGCAGGCGGGCATTTTCCCCTCGTCGTTATCTGGCCCCACCTATATTTGTCCTCTGTCGGGATTGGACGGTTGGGATCAAATCTTTGCCATCTCAAGAAGTTAGCGATGCGATCAAGTCTTTTCTGTGTGATTTGCGCCGTTCGGTTAGAAACCAAGCTGATGAATTGCAGAAAAGAGAAACAATGGAGGATTCACAGGGTAACGAAACAGAGGAGAGTAAAAGTGAAACGAATAATGAGGATAAAGGTATGAATATAAGCTGTATACAAGCGAGTTTGACTAGGGTTCTTGATAGGTTGACTAAGTTCTCCGAGGCATCGGTGAAAATGTGCGAAGATATAAGACGTAAGTGTGATTCGGCCCGAAATGCTTATGAGAATTACAAAGCTCCACCAAGATCCTTTAGTGTTTGAACTTTGTTTATTTTGTTTTCTTTTTGAAGTTTTTTGGTGTTTGTTGTTTGTTGAGGTGATGAAGTAGATATTATCTATCTTGAAATTAGGCTTATTAGCATAATGGTGACTAAAGTTCTGTCTACATTTCCTACTTTATGAGGATTCTCTTCTTCTATAGTAATCTGAACTAAGGGTGTGTTTGGATGCACTAGTTTGGATTTGGGAGGGAATTTGGAGGAAGGATTTGAAATGTCCACCGTAGGAGAAAATAACTCAAAGTGAATGTCGAGTGATTTGAAATCCATTATAACTCAGATACATCCAAACGAACTTCATGAATTTGTTTCAAATCCTTCAGTCCAAACACACCCTAAGTTCTTTTGATAAAGCTGTGTTTAATATAGTTTATGATCGAAATAGATACTTAGACATCCTTTTTATTAAACAATCTATAACAACGATTAATGATCAATACCTTGATCTTAAAATCCGGCATAATGGGTATACTGTGAATAAGCATTCTCTGCGGCCTGCAATCCTATTGGAGCCCGGATCACATAATCGGGGAGATCGAATGCATCTACAAGTTCCTTTGAAATGTTCTTCACTTGAAAGCTTAGATATTCACTCAACTTGTGAATTGCCTGCAAATTTATGTCGATATACAAATGGTTAATGGTATCACACAAAAACAGAGGATGCCTCTGTAATTTGCAAAATCCCAAGGACCTCGAGATAAATACCCAATAAATGAGGGGGTATACACTAATTATCCCAAAAAAATGATTGTTTTGCCAATGGTTTGCTTAAGACATAAAATGAAGCATTAACTTACCTTAGCTTTATTTGGAGCAACATAGTCCACATTACGATAAGTACCAATGTCATTCCAAATCCGATCCAACGCATATAAATCGCACACAAGTTTCAGACATGCACGAGAACTTGCATCAGGACAACTGGACCCAAAATCATGCAGAATCATGAGGATAATTATGAGTCGAAAAATAACAAAAAAAGGGTAGCATATTATATACATATACCTTCTTACAGCATCAATGAACTTTGCAAGGACAACGGTTTCTATGTGAGACTCGGCAAGTGTCAAAAGGTGATTCAAACATCTATTCCAAGCACCAAAGCTCCCAAGAGTTTTTGAGTGTTTTTTTAGTCGAAGGGCAACGTTTGAAGTAATCGAGAAGTACGATACTGCACATATAAATATATATATGCACATATTATATACATATATTGTTCAATACATATATACATATATATATATGTATATGATTATGTATATATATGTAATCTTACACGAAAAGCGTCCAACTGAAAGTTGGGATCTCGTAGATGGTCTTCACCTTCCCATCTAGACGTCACCGGATTTGGCTGTGAGAGATAAGAGTTCATCGAGTCCCTTAGGTAGTTCCACGTTACTGCAAGTGTTCCCCCTTGAAATTTCTCTTGGTATTGTTTCAACAAGTAACCTGCTACCTGCATCAAAGTACATTATACCTTAAACTAAACTCGAATAGAATTCAAATCTATTACAATTTGTATATAACTATCAAAAAGGAAAGAATTATATTTTGTATGTATCATACTTGCTGCAAAAGGACTGTATTGTCCCCCTCAAACGTCTGAAAAATGTCGTGATCGTTCCTAAGCTCACCGAATCTGTTAACAGCGGCATATCCATGTCCCCCACAAGCTTCTCTACAGATGCTCAACGCCTTTTGTGTATACGAAGTAACATAAGCCTTCAATCCAGCCGAAAGGGCATGTACATCACCAACCAACTCTTCATCATGACTTTTCTTCATCTCAGAATATCTATCCACCAAATGCAACGTTGCAAAATGAAAAGCGTAACTCGAAGCCAACATTGGCATCAGCTTATGCTGCTGAGATTGGTAATCGAGAATACTAATCTCGGGTTTTTTTGCGGGCCCGAATTGATGCCTCAATAGAGAATATCTCACAGCTATTATAACAGCAACTTTCAAAACACCAACTGAAGTATAAGCAAGCCCAACTCTTCCTCCCACAAGCTCACCTAATGTGGCTGCAAATCGTTTGTTAATAGAAGGTAAACTGCTTGTGTATTTCCCATCCCGTGAAACGTCACCAAAACGGTTGAGTAAATTGTCTCGAGGGATTTTTACAGATTTAAACCTCAACGCCCCGTTATCGACCCCGTTTAGTCCTATTTTATGGCCACAATCATGGATTTCAATCCCGGGTAGGGGTTTATGGGTTATCATGTCCCTAATCGGGACGATAAACGCATGAACACCCATATCGGTAAAACCTTTTGCGTCATGAGTAGGCAACATTAGTTTCGCGAAAACTGTAGCAAATTTCCCGTGAACTGCAGCATTACCAATCCACCATTTTAAGGCCCCATCATCGGGCGTGTCGATTATGAATTCATCGTTTATAAGATCAAAAGTAGCAACTGTCCGAAGGCCTTGAACGTTTGAACCTTTCAAAGAAATCAGCAAAAATGCCAGCAAAAATTTGAGAAGCAAGAAAATATTCAACGAATTCAGATAATACAAAGAATATCGACAATCATTTTACTATGATATCATTGTCAAGTCGAAAGAAATACCATGATGAAGTTCTGTCATTGCAAAGCACCCTGGATACTCCAAGTTATCTATACCTTCAAAGTATTTGTCTTTGTGCTTTTTGGTTCCCAAGTTGAGCACAGAACCTCCCCAAAGACTGCACGAAAAGAGCGAATAAAACGTAATGTGATGACCAGAGTCGGAATTGAGATCCCAAATATTAAGTTCAATATATGATTATATGTACATAGGATATGATCATATGATTCAAAAGTCAAATACATCAATCAATATCCTAAATATACAGATATTATCATATAACTTGGTCTAATGTCCATGCAAGCAAAGATAACACAAATCTTCATTGACCCAAATGACTTCTTACTAATAATCTAAATCCATCAAAAACATCAAGATTAAAGCATATACAGTATATACCATGAAAACCAACAAATTACGAATAACCCTTCATCCCACAAAATAGTTAAACCAATCCAACAAGAAATTCAACGAGCACAGATCATTATCACAATCATAAACATCAAATCGAGAAATTTAATCCCAAAAAGGAAGAGTGAATTAGGTCAAAATCAAGACCTGTACTGTACCCCCATCTTAATCCCTAACGACATGTCAATACTCCCCACCGCCTCAGCAATGGCGAAATACTTAGCAGGATCTTCAACAACATATCTAAAAGGCCTAATTCCAGCCTCTCTAACCAGACCCATCAGCTGCCTCATACAGAGCTCCCTATGCTCATCTTTCGATAATTCTATCGGCGTCTGGAGGTCTGGCCTCGAATTGAAGTAATCGTACACCCTCAGCTGCACATCTCTGTATCTCCCCCTCATGTACTTCGATAATTCCTCAGTGTTCACATCAATTCTTGTACGGGCCGCGCACGTTAGCAGCTCTATGTTACCGGCGAACGGCGGTCCTTGCGGCGGCGGCCGGAGTTGCAAGGACAGCCGTTGGATGCGCCTAGTAACGACGGCATGATCGTGATTGGAAATTTCACATTCGTCTGTTGAATTTGAGGTTTTTGATTTGGGTTCCATTTTTTATTTGACTTTTTGATCGGATTAAGCTATGGAGTTGGATAGTTGCTTAAGGCGAAGAAGATCATGATTCATGAAGATGTAGATAGTTTGGGTGACGTGGCTAGTCGCTAGAGCACCACGTGGGCAATAATGATTGGTTGATTAATTGGGCAATTTATTATTTTTGGCGCGCCTATTAGGATAGGGATTGAATAATAGATAAGAAAGGATTAAATAATGGAATATATTTTGACATTAATTGGGAAATCGAAATAATATATAGGAATAAATAATGGGGAATAAATTTATTTTAGTTATTTTGATTTTTTTCCCTTTAAATTGATCATATTAAAATATTAGTATATGCTGTTAGCTCTTATAATTTTGAAATTATAATATAAATATGAATAATAAGATACTTATAACTCATAAAATATATTAAATATATTTTAGGGCATCAACATGATTTTTGCCGCCCTCAAATTTCACAATTCAAAAGAGAGCTATCGTACGCCGCCCTGATTTGCCGCTTCTATTCTTCAACACAAAAATTCGACAAAAGTTACATCTTTAACAGCAAAAAAAAAAAAAACACCGCAATTTCATCGAAGATTCTTCAATCCTCCCCAAGGTCAGTCATTTCTTATCAAAAATCATTGTTCTTTATCTGTACTTCATCTTATTCATACATGTATTATGTATTTTTTTTTCCGTTTATATTCTGTATTTACCCGTATTTCCTTTAATAACTATGGATCTATGTCTATGTATGTTCGTGGATCAGATTTCGTGAATTGATCTGCATTCTGGTATCCTTTTGATGTGGGCTGGCTTAGAATTGTGAAGTGTGAAGACTTAGCTTTTGAACTTTGATAATGGCTGAAATGAATACTTCTCAAGGGCTTAGTAAATCAAGGACAGTTCTTGGGGATCTTACGAATCGCCTTACAAAGAGACGAATTTCTGAGAAAGAGAAAAATGGGATCGAGAGCTTTGATATCAATGATAAAGATTTAGTTAAGCGCACCCGTGTTTCACCTCGCCCATGTACCGAGATTAATTCTTTGAAAGGGAACGTTATATCTAGTATCTCAAAAGTATCAAGTGAAAATCGGGATCCAGTGAATATCAATACTGATTCTGATGATGGTGAATGCTTAAAAGAAAAGAATGTTGTATCGGGCAGCTCGGAATTTGATGGTGGAAATAAGGATATCAAGATTATAGGTGTTATTGGTGAGATTGGTTTTTCTGCTAATGATGGTGTGTTAAAGATGGATAATATAGCTAGTCAGAACGATGAAGGTCCTAATCTTACAGATGTTGAAGGGGTAAAAACGGCAAATTCAATTGCTATCAAGCCTGATGATTGTGGCAAGTTAGATTTATCGAAGAACACAATAGAAGAAGTTTCTGTTCAAGAAAATGTTGTTGATCTTGACAGAGGCAATTTTGTTCAGTATGTTAATAATGAAGCTAAAGATGAGTTAGGCGAAAGTCTTCCTGCTGAAACTTCAAAAGCATTGAGTGAAACTGATGAAGCTAAAACGAGACTGGAAGATACTCAGAATGACATCGATAGCTATAAGAAGGATGTGGATGATTGTAATGTTGATGGTTTTGTCTTGAGTCAATCGGGTTCTATTGACTGCACAATTCTGCCCGAGTCGCAGGAATCTAGAGCATTTGAAGCAGATATGTCAACTGAACTGAAAAATGGTGATGAATGTGCTCATATAAGTGATGGAACAAACCCGATCAACACTTGCGCTTGTTCGTTCTGCACGAAAGGTATAGCATCCTTAATTTGCTTTCTGATAGTTTTTACCAAAAAATAAGGAAAGTTTTGTGATTAATTAACGTTGAGGCAATCATGTTCACGTAGATGGTTTAACTGTTTAAGATATGCAAATCCTAAAATTTATTAAGACCATGTTATAGTAGATTTTAACTATGTTGAGTGAATGTGTGTTTTGTTCATAACAATACATGGAATATGTTGTACCATAGACCTTATAATGGGCCTTTATGAACATTGATATAATAGTATATCCATAATCCGTAGAAAGTAAACGAAGCCTTAGGGTTTATTAATGATGAAGCACTTCAAAACATGGTATGTAAGAAGTTCATGCATTTTCTTTTTGTCAATCAGCTGGATATATATGGTTGGACCTCAACTACCAGGACATCAAAGCTCGAGTATCAGGTGATTTTGTTTTCCACTTTATAGCCTTACTATTTTCGTCTATTCACAAAATTTATTTCGTTTTTGATCGACCAATTATATCTAATCATTTTATTGACTTAGTATGCGTAACATATCTATTATTAAAAACTGTGTAGCAATGAAAAAGAGCCAAAAAGAAGCAATCATATTGGCTGAAAAAAGTTGCAGGGGTAAGGCTACTGAGAAACATGGTGCTGAAAGATTCACCCGAGATTCTAAGTTAGAATCTCATTTGATGCATCAATGGAGATCCCTCTTTCAGCACATGTCAAGCACGTGGGAAAAAGAAGCTAATCAGCTTGTAAGTCTCCATATTTGGTTGAAATTTGTACCAAAATGTGAATTTTGTACATTTGTACTTTAAGATTACGTTTTATGATCATTGATTTTGCTATCAGTGTTGTCAATATCGTGTTAATATGGTGTTTATAAATTCCCAACTTTTTTTATCTATTCATATTTATCGATAAACATGATAATGATATTGCAGGAAGCTAGTCTATTACCATTGAACGATTTGAGAGAAAAATGCAAAAGCAACATGGAGACGAATAACAAAAAGCCGCCAGGAAAACATGAAGGCTCCTCCAGAGACTTGTAATATCTGTAAGATGAGTAAGTTTATGTTTGTTTTAGATTTGTAAAACATCATACTGTAGTATTTGTGGGTTCTGTTATGTGTTTTGCCATTGATTAGATTTTCATGGATCTTCATCTATTTGGTGAAAGATATGCATTTATTGTTTTGTTTTGTGCTTGTGCATATACTTTTGGTACTTCTTGGAATAGAAGGTTAAAAACATCATTTTTTTGGTCTAAAATAGTTGAAAAAAATGGCTAATTCACTTGGATGTGAATATTTATGGCTAATGCTATTTGTTAGTTCAATCCCATATAAGTAGAGTGCTTTTAATTGGGTCTAATGAATTGATCTTATACTGGATCATATACCATTGGGCTTGATGAACTTGTGTTTAAGCTCAGATAAATATTACCTGGGCTCATATATATATACATATTTTATGTTTTACTTTTTTTGTGAATTTTGGTCGATTTTCGAGCTTGCTCGCATTTCTTTTATATAAAAGAGACTGCACAATGTAATAGATATAGGCCTGGCATTGGGTGGGCCGGATTCAGACCCAGACCCGGACCCAAAATTTTGGGTTTGGACCCGGACCCAGACCCAAAACTTTTTCATTGTATCTATTATAGATACAATGAAACATAACTTTTTCATGTTAAAATTATTACCAAGCATACATTTCTTAGCTAATGAGCATAGAAAAATTCTTATATTATATTAATGTCCATACCAAATATCTAGATTAAGCTACATCAGTTGTGATATGTATTAACGCGCCATGATTTCAATTAAATAATCTATATAAGACAGAGTGCATATGAAAGATCATTCGTTATTTGGTGGTCATGAATCATGATAGTAGAAAATAGAGTATTTTTGTGTACTATACTAACGTACCTAAGATACCTAGATTGGATCAATAATGATCGAGAAGAAGAAGTATAATAAATCGTTCAAAAGAGAACATAAAACTTTGATAATTCGTCAATTGAACATAAGATTTGATAGTTCATGGCATACACACAGCATATAAAATCGCATCATAATTAATTTTCTTAAGTGGCCATTTTGATACATTTTAAAATTTAAAAGCCTCATGTGACACACACTATAATTTTATAATTCAAGTGTTAAAATTGTATTTTGCCCTTCAATTAAAGTCGAGTGATGAAGCTAGAAGGAGGTCTAATTCAAGCCGTGAAAGTGTTGGTGCTGATAAGATTAAACAGAAGTGAATGATATTCAAATAATTTTATATCACATCAGGTCAAATAAACTAAATGTAGTATATATAATATATTTGAGGTAAGTGATTTTCACTACATACGTGATCCATCATCATAAATATGTGATGTATAATATACCAAATTTATTGGACTCAGCCGGGTCCATTTGTTCAACTTAAAGATGGGTATATTTTAGGCTTCTTTTATATATCACGATATTTAAAGTTTCCACATTAAATTTAAGATTAGTAAGATATTAGAATTAATTAACTCTAATTCCTAACTTAATCCCAACAAATATTTATATAGTTTGATGTTGATGCCGACCTGGAACCTAGTAGGAAGGCCCCATAATTTCACACCATCAACTGTTTCAGTTGGAAAAAGGGCTAATTAACAGATATTACAAAAGAAATTATTCTTTATCTTTTTACCTTTTATTTAATCTTTATTATCTTATTTTATCTTTATCATCCTACTTTTTTTTTTCTTTTCTTAGTTGTGAGGCCTTGACATGTCGAAATTGTTATCTTTTGTATTACTTCAAATTCCAGTTGAAAAAAAAAATCTAATTGAAATATCAAGGATCAAAAGAGGGTTCAAAGTCAATTTTATATAATTAATTTGAACAACACCTAATATCATTGACCTCTAATTCTATGTTTTTTTGTTTTTTTTTTGGAAATAAATGATGCTAGGTTCAATAAAATATTCTCCATTATTGAATTGCATGTTGGATTATTAAAACCCTAACATTAAAAATAAAACCAAAAAAAAAAAGTTAAAAGATATTTATATGTTTTATTCAAATCTAGTTACTTTTATGAGTGACTCCTTCCCACTATATCTCTGAAAAGGTAATAAAATAGTTTTAAAAGTTGTAAAGTGTGTTAATTGTACAGATATTATTGTATTTATAGCACATTTAATAGCTAAAATCTTCAAACAAAGTTCTTTTACTTTAATCTAAAAAAAAAATATAAGATACCACAAAACTTATACAATAATACTTATATTCGCCTCTGGAACATAAAATTCTATGTATTTTCTTGATTAGTGTTTAATTTAATCCAATAGGTTAAAAAAAATGCATTCACTTGCAATTTATTTATCATTGGAGTAATTATTATCATTATCCTATCCCAACGAGACAAATTAATAAAGATATAAAGGGGAATACACATGGATACATTAAAAGGCTAATATTACGAAGATGTGACAAGGAACCCTAATTGGGCACTCAAGCTTTAAGCCAAGATATAGTGTCCACTTTCTGTTATGCCGACCTCAAAAATGCTTGGGATAATACAGAAGATCAGATATAATTATTTTGTGATTATGATTATGGCTATCATCACTAATCCTGATTAGCAGAAAAGAAATGCATGAAATTATAATTATTTATTTTATCAGATAAGGATATTATGCTAATCTTCGCTAAAAAGATTTTGCATGTCTATCTTCATATAGGTTGTGTTTGGATCGAGTGAAATTCATCGACAAATCCATTTAAGTTCGTTTGGATGATGATGGATTTCAAATCCCTCGTCATTCATTTTGAGCTCTTTTCTGCTCAACTACGGTGGATTTCAAATGACATCATTTTAGGTGTCATTTGAAATCCTTCCTCCAAATCCACTCCTCAAATCCAAATTTATCGATCCAAACGCACCGTATAGATAATTAGTGTATTTTATATAAACATTAACTAAAGAATAAGATGAAGTGCATTAAACCTGGAATTTCTGTCAAAAAGGTTGATTTTCTCTCCTTTATTTCTAATTATCTGCATTAAATAATGAAAACCCTGAACTTATAAAAACAATGAGAATAATTAATTAAGTCTTTAAGTCTCCACTTATATATTATGTATTCAAGCATGCAAATGATACGTATTTATTATAACTAAAATCTACTAGCCAAAACCCTAATAAAGATAAAGTTGATGAAGCAATATTGAGTAATACAAATCCATCTCTGATGCATAACTTGAAGAAAATTAGCCTAGACATAAATGAAAACGTCGTTTTAGTAATTCAAAACGTCCCATTTCTGAAGTATGTTTGTCCGAAAATCATCATATTAGGCTAAAGTTGACAATTAGGACGATCATTAATGAGGATTTATTTGTGTTTGAACTTATTTGATTCCGTTATTAACAGGAATATTGTTTGTTTGTTTTCATACTTATAATAGCCATCATTTCAAGTCTAAAATACATAATCAGAGTGAAACCCCAATCATTAATATTCTAAATTATTCATCACTTGGGGAGTATATATGTGTATGTATATATATATATATATATATATATATAAACAAGTAGTGTGGACTAGTGGACTAAATTTGGGTCCATAAAAGAAGAATTGTGGGGGTACTCACAGAAGATGGTTTGAGGGATTTTAGGATCTAACTATCTGCATTTATAATTAATTGATAAAAAAATATTGTTCAATAAAATGGAGTTAAAATTGTTTGAAGGAAAGAAAATATACATTATTAGGTGAATTCCTATATGAAAAATTAACGAAGAGAAGCGGGATCTGTTTATAACATTCAAATAACTACACTGCCATGTATTTTCATCTAAATTTAATGGCTCTTTTAATCTGAATTAAAAAGATAATTTTACGCTAGTTTTTACTCCTTTCCTTTACTTCATGGTTCTTGGCTCACATATATGTTTTTTTTTTCAATTTTATTATTTCATATAAATACAAAACATATTTGTAAAAAAAAAAATAACAAAATGCACAAAAGATGAATATGCCTAGGTTACTATTAATATAGAAATTAGAATAGCTTCTCTTGGGTTTCCAAACAGAAGCTTGCAATAATGCTGAGTTCTGCCTTCGTTCTGACCAATAAGTAGAGATGAAGATTAATTTCTTGTCCCAATTTAAGTTTAATTCTAAAAATATGTGTTAATATATAAAGATAGATACAAAAACTTTAGTTAAATATAGAGTAAAATACTGAGGCCATGTGATAAATATTAAACGAAAATCTAACTCCTTTTTTATGGTGTGACAAAATTATTGCAGGAATATATAATTAAGTAAATTATATTTTTCTGCGTAAGGTTTCGTTTCCCATACTTTTCAGTATTTTTCTGGGCATCTTTTAAATTTTTTAATAGTAATATCTAGATCAGACATGCGTGAGAAATGTTAATTAACAGACCATATCTAATGCAATAAAAGATATTCGATAATTATTGATCAACAAATCTTGAAGATGCCATTTATCGAACATTAACCAAAAAGGCCTAGATGTGGTCTTTTTGAGTCACATGACAATATAATGAATAATATAGCCTCTACATTCAGATCCTATTAATTAGCACTATTATTGATACGAGGAATATCCATTATACCTCGCGATCGTCCGTACTATAAGTACAGTAACTATAAATAGCCCCATTTAATATTATAAAAAGAGGACTTTTGACCAATTGAACAGTACCTCTACTGTACCTAGTACGATCTGACAGTACGTTCCCATATCTCTACAAACCGAGTTATAAACCTCGTATATGACCATAATTAACATATTGAACTACGTTTAGACTTGATCCTAACATAAAGGTACGTAGGTAGCTCAGTGCATCTGAGTGCAGTCTATATCCGTTATACGACCCTTCTTAGTCTTATTCGAGCCTCGGCTTGATTTGGCCCTTAAGTATTTTACGAGCTAGATCAATTATGAACTGTTTTGAGTAACTATTGTTATTTGGTTAATTAAAATTTATAATTCTAGTTAATTAATACGTTATCACTGATCTCTCTTTCATTATATATATATATATATATAGTTTTAGCTTATTAATTCAAACTCGTTAAGACATTAGTAAGAACCAGTACGACCTCATAATATTCTAAAAAAATGTTAGTTGTATTATAGACTCATCACTTAACTAATTGCAAAAGATGTGTGACATACATCAAATAATTTTGAGTTGAGTTTATTGATTTTCATAATTTCTGTTAATGAATTAGATATGTTCGATTTGGTCCATATTCTGTATAGCCTACGACTCTAATATACTTGTATATATATCTCATCAGGTATAATAGAACCGTACGTACATGATGAAATATATATATATACAAATAAAATAGAACTCTAGACTATACAGAATATGGACCATATTTAACGTATCTAATACACTAATAATTTTCACAATCTAAATATATATATATATATATGATTAATAACACATCGAGTCTACTACATTCTATTTATTTTCTTGAATATTTTGTATGAAAGAATCCATTTTTTGCAATGGTAAGAACTAAGAAGGGCATAAAGACAAAAAAGGATGAATAAAATGGCAAAGCAAGATAAAAGACGAAGTGTACAACATTATCTCTGAGTCATTGCTTTGTATTGCATTGGCTTTGTGTTTTGACCACTGACAAAAACAATTACAAAAGCATGAATGAATCTGGAAACTGCCTTCTCTTTCTACATACATTTATTTCTTTTTATTTATTTATTTATATTTATAACCTACTAGGTTTGCCAGGTGGCTAATGTACAAGCTCTAGCTGCATGACCTTTCATTCCACCATTGTACAACTTCTCGACGCGTGTATTCTCTTTTATTTTTTATTTTTTGGAGGAAACATGTGGATTTTATAGACTCAATTTAGCAAAACTTGGCTACACAATTTTGAGATAAATATTCATATATATATATATATATATTATAGATGCACCATTAATGGTGATTTATGTTATTTGGAGAGCACCGATTAATTATATGGTTGAAACAAAATATGACATATTGAGTGACATAAGGTCTGTACGAGTATGTTTAACTTATTCGACATTTACGATGTATTATATATATACGTAATAATTGCTTGTTCGGACTCTCCAATATTATATTTTTTTCTAAGTTTTGTTCATTAGTTCTTAAAGTTATAAAGACAAGAGGGATTTTCATTGAAATTTATCATATATTTATATATATACCGATTGTTTAGAGTATCAAGATTATACTTATGGGTTTATAATTTATTGCGTATGTTCGAGTTTTTTTATTTTTTGAAGTTCGTTTATATTTATTTGAGGATTAAATAGGGTTTTGTTCGAAGATTTTTTATTACTTGAGTTGAGTAGTTTGTGCTTCTTTTATCTTTTTTTTTTCTTTTTTTTTCATTATATAAATTAGTGACAAGGTGTGCAATCGCGCCATCTAATTTCAAAATAGTTTTATTCTAAATATATTCACTAGGAACAAAATTAGTTCAATGTCCTATCTAATTATAGCAAATATCTAAATTTTGAGTTTAAGAGTAACTAGTTGTATTAATATATAGCTATATTACACTAATTAAAAGAAAAAAGTGCAACAAAAGCTTCATAATAATAGACATAATTATTAACTATGACTTAAAATGTGTTTAATAATTATACAACTTTCACTTCCTACGAAGAACATCAAGCTTTGTCTACTACTTTATCGTGCTCGATCAAAGGAATTTTTTCCGTAATGAATATCTCTCCACATAAATAATCCGATCTTTCAACATGATGATAAATACTTAACCAAATATTCAATAATATGTATCAAGACTTTGTTGAAACTATGTGCATTAATCCTAGTTTAAAATTCCTTAACAGCCTATAATCAAGGCCATAATCCCATAATATTCTGTCAAATAATTTAAGTATTAAAATATTAATCCACCAACATAGAATTATGATTTCCACCAAATGGTATGTTTTGAGTCATGTGCAACCAATTCAACAACAAAAGCATACATAAACTAATGTACACTTGATGTGCAAATTGAATTATTTTGCATCCTTAAAGCTATACTAGTAACAAGGACTCTTCTTTTCCATTCAAATAGGTATTATTATTATCATCATATGGTAAATAAAGTAAGAACAAACAACTGGTTTTGCTAAACTTTTAATTAAGGTTTTCAGTTGCTTGTTTTATTGTCTAAATACAAGTGGTCTCTATATAAAAAAACCCTCCATAATTAGGGCCATTTACTAGGAGGTCATATATTTTTAAAGGATTATAACATGAATAATTTTTAATATCAGATCGGGTTTAATAGAATTGTACTGTTATAGTCTATTAAATTATGGAATATTTTGATAATATATACTAATTTTATATTATAAAAATACTGGTAAATGTGGTATTAGTTACATTTTTAGGAAATTCCAAGTTTTGTGGTTATTATGCCCATATGCCCTTGGCAGGAGCCCACATCCTTCCTTATGAAACCCACATGTCAACTTAGATAATCGAATTGGAATTTGGAATACAACGTATTTGATAAGTGAGTCAACTTTTTATTTTTTAAATATAATAATAAAGATGATCCAAATTATACATATACTTATAATATAATTTTGTTACATAAAATGAAATTAAGTACAACTTTGAATAAAACATTCTTAAAAGTGGACCTGCTTTAAGTACTGGTCTTGTAGGTTCTTCTGTTCTAATTATTCTAATTATGTAACAATTAATTTAAATATGTTTTGATTATTTAACCTCAGATTCAACCAATGTATATTAATTGAATAATAAAAATATATATTGCAACGAAATTAATCTGAAGTAACATGTGGCGTAACCATTTCAGTGTATATTGAATGTGGGTCCCGCCATTGCTTCGTCCGTTTGTGTCTCGTTACAACTATAAAATAAAGCCTAAAACCACCTCAATTTCTTACACCATACACTCATTTTTCTTCCCCTTTCCCAATTTTGAGTTTTTTGCCCACAAAAATCCCTTAAAAATTAGAATAAATCCCATTTTCCAGTTTTGAACATTTTTTTTAAGGCGATTAAACCCATACTAGCTAGAAAAATTTCAGTTTTTTATTTTTTGTGGTGAAGAAAAGGAGTAGAAGATGACAAAGCAAAATGTGGTGGTAGCAGATGCAAACACAAAAATCTCGTCCCTATTCCCCACGGCGGCGCCGGCGGCGGGCGGCGGCGCTTACATCGCCGTTTCAAACAAGAAACTCGTACAAAACCTTGATATCAGTAGCGGCGCAAGAATCAACGCATGGGTTGATTCCATGAGAGCTTCTTCTCCAACGCATGCCAAATCCGATGCCCAAAACTCATGGATTGTAAGTCCACATATACATACAACATATACATACATATATACATATATATATACATTATATAATCTTGACGTGGGGAATAATCTGGTGAAACAGGCGCACCATCCATCGGCTTTAGATACGTTTGATGGAATAATGAGTTCTTCAAAAGGAAAACAAATAGTAATGTTCTTGGATTATGATGGGACCCTTTCCCCCATTGTTGACGACCCTGATCGAGCTTTCATGTCTGAGGCGGTCAGTATTAATTAATGAATTAATCAATTTCTTATCATATCACAAATTTATTTTTGCATTTTAATGGAAAATATTTATTTGTTTATAATAAATAGTCTATGTTTTTTTTTCTGGTCACAGATGAGAGCAACAGTGAGGAAACTTGCTAGATATTTTCCCACTGCTATAGTTAGTGGGAGATGTAGAGACAAGGTACATTTATTATTATAAATTAATTTTTCTTCTTTTTTGTTGGGTTTAAGTATATTAATTAATTAATTTATATATATATATGTATATATATGTATGTATATATAGGTGTACAGTTTTGTGCGTTTGGCAGAGCTTTATTATGCAGGAAGCCATGGCATGGACATAAAAGGTCCTTCAAAAGGTTCCAAATATAACAAAGTAAGTGTCTTTTTTTTTTTTTAAATATTTTTGCCAAATTTATTTCGTCCTTTTTTTTTTTTTCTAATTTAAGTTTTCTTGGAAATAAGCAGGCTGGTAAAGCTGTTCTTTTTCAGGCAGGCAGTGAATTTCTTCCCATGATCGATGAGGTACGTATTTTACAAATTCAAAATCTAATCTTTTTTCGAATGTATAAATCTTTTTTTTTTTGATAAAAAAAATATAATTTTTAACAATAATTTCTTTATGAAATTTCAGGTATATAAATCCCTTTTGGAGGTGACAAAATCTACTCCAGGTGCTAGAGTGGAGAATAACAAATTCTGTGTCTCTGTTCATTTCCGATGTGTTGATGAGAAGGTAATAAATATATTTATATTATTCTCTTAATCAAATCTATAGCAAATTATTATAATTTTTCAAATAAATAAGATTGAATTAAATCTCCCAAAAGGCCATGATTTGATTTAATAATTATGGATCAAAATTTGTAGAAATGGGGTGAATTAGCAAATCAAGTTGCATTAGTATTGGAAGATTATCCAAATCTTCGTTTGAACCAAGGAAGAAAGGTAAATTTGTTAGCTTTATTTAGAATTGCATGCCTAAAATATAATTGACACAAAAATAAATAGTATTTTGATTTTGTGCAATATATATTTATAAAATTAATTTATTTAGGTGTTCGAAATTCGTCCTACTATAAAATGGGACAAAGGGAAGGCTCTTGAATTCCTCCTAGAGTCACTAGGTGAGTTTCATTTGTTTTTAATGCTTCCATGTTTTAAAAATTGCCACATTGCCCCAATGGTCCCAATTTTCTTTTTTAAAGAAACTTTTATAATGTTCATTAATTTTACTAACGAATTGAAAAATATAATTAATTTTCGACAGGGTACGCTAATTGCACTGACGTTTTTCCTATTTACATTGGAGATGATCGAACTGATGAAGATGCTTTTAAGGTAGATATCTAAAGCTTCTCAAATTATTTATTTTTATGATTAGAGAATTGAATATTGGATATGGACAATTTTTTTTTGGTTTATATTACAATCGCTTTCAAATTTAACATATGTTTTGTGGATCATGCTCAATAATATATAAATGGACTTGCTTTAAATTAACTTTGGAAAATTATAATTAATGCATTTAAACTGAGATTAATGGGCATTCTTAATCATATCTTAGATTAAATATTCAAAATGGGGCTCATATTCATATTGTAATTTTTGGAATGTCAATATCATTTCTTGATTTAACTAGTAATTCTTAGTGGGTCTCGAAACTCTGTTAGCTGATGCACATAAACGACTCAACTTTAAACGGATCCCACAACATGGATAGTAACATATTGTGTTATTTAATTTGTTTTATTATGATTTTGATGATCCTAAATTTAATTGTTTTAAACTTGACTAGGTTCTAAGAGAGAGAGGCCAAGGATTTGGGATACTTGTTTCTAAAACTCCAAAAGACACTAATGCCTCTTATTCCTTGCAAGAACCATCTGAGGTATGCATTATTGAAAATATTTTATTTAATTAAGCTAATATTATCATTAATTACATCAAATTAATCATTAAGCTAATATTTTTATTTTATTTCGATGTGTTAGGTCATGGCATTCTTGAGACGTTTGGTCGATTGGAAAAGAATGTCCTTAAAACGACACTTCAGAATGAGAAGACAACTTGAAGAGATCAAAATGTCGTTACCAAATTGACAAAGTGTTTTACTATATAACTTATATATTATGTTTTAATTAAAGAATTAGGTTAGGGAATAGTAGAAATGGGGAAAAATGGTCCTTTTTTTCTTGCTATGGAGCCTTTTGTACAAGTTTTTATTTTGTAATTAAGGTTGTACAAAAGGAGAATTTGTAATTTTGCATGGTTGACGCTTAATTTAATTACCATTAATTCTGCCACCTTGTGTTTTATTCGTTTTTTATTCACTTAAACATTGTGTTTTAATTATACTTTAGGTTATAAAAATAATCTTTATATAGGCTTACACGAAATACGAGCAAATCAAACATATATTGTTGGATAAATTACATAAAAAATCAATGAGATTTAGGTAACAATTATATAAAAATGCGGCATAATTATGAACTTATCACCATTCTCTTATAAAATCTTTTGAACATAACATGAGCCCATAAATTACATTTTCATACTTAAAAGTTTTTAGGTGGATCATCTTAGGGAAACATGGGGATTCATAATTATTAATTATTATATATCATTATACAATTTTGTAGATGGTAATTCACTTACAGTATGATTATTTTATGAAATATACGTATCTATACTACCTATTAAACACCATCGTCCCCGAAATAACTGTTTTTGTGTGTGACAAAATGAGTTTGATACAAGGAAAGAAGACACCTAATATATATATATATATATATATATATATATAATGGAAAATTCTTGTTTAAATAAGTTTTGGACACACAATCAATGACAAAAACTGACAAAATTCTTGTTTAATATTTGTTGTAATTATTCTGTTACATATAAGAAATTAGTAAATGTAATTTATTCAATTACGTAATAATTAGTATTGGTTCCCGGTTCATAATAATCATGAAATACAAAGCATGCACTTGTATCATATATATATATATAATATATATGTATATATATAATGTCATTGTAATTTTATATGCAAATGATTATCTTTTCTCATAAATGCGTCCCATGCTGAGTCAAAAAGGATATAATTTGATATATATATATATATATATATATATATATATATATATTATATTGATTGGACGTTTAAAAAACTGAGATACCAAAATGCACCTTATTATACTGTGCATTGCATGGAAGATATTAATGCTAATTAATGTAACTTTGATTAGATATTCCCCATAAATGATATCCTAGATTGTCAAGTTGGCAAGTTGACAAAGGCATATTATTATTTTAGCACAAAATGATTTGGAATATATGCAGTTCTAGAGTTACATTTGGTCTCATTGATGATTAATGATGGTTGTTGATTTTTTTTTTTTTTTTTTTTTGACTTATTGCAAATTTCGAGTATTTCATAACTATACTTATTTATATGGAAAAATATATATATATTATACTCTATTGTTATGAATTTGTGGTGTATAGTGCATTGATAATAAAACTCTAGATTTTGTATTTAGGTGAGTTTTGTATGAAATTCTTCAATCATTTGACATTAAAAATTTGAGCCCAAAATTTAAATAGCAAAAGTCGGCGCATTGTTGTATGAATATGCACTGGTCAATTAATTTGATAAAATTCCACTAAACTTATATATATATATATAATATATATAAATATTTATACTTGTTTATGAATGTATATATGTATAATCACATGGAACAGCATGTGACCCATATGCCAATGTTATGGGGAGCAAATGAGTAGAGTGTATTTGGTACAAGTTCATTGGTAGGATCCAGTTTGAACCACCTGACATCTTTCATAATTATAAACAAAAGAAATCATATTTAAGATATTAATCTTTCATATTATCCTAAAAGGAACGATATTATTGATTTTGATAATGTATTTTACTTAGTTTCTCATTCTATATATACAATTACTAAATCCATGTAACTTATAGAGTTTAAGAAAATAAGGGTCTGTTTGGATTGTTTTTATTTTTTATGTTTTGCAAAATAGTTTTGTAGAACAGTTTTGTCAAAACAATTTTGCAGTATAAATAATGTTGAAATTCTGTTTGGTTGATTATTCTGGAAAAAAAAAATTGGGAACACTTCTCCTCTATTCTCTTCTCTCTCTATGTGTTATGATGAAAGGATGAGTGAAATGAGGAGAGAGAAAATATATTCTTTTTCAATGAGGGGTTTAAGTGTTGTGTTTTTTTAGTTTGGAGTGTAAAAGTGTTTTGTAAAACTTAAAAAACAGGTAAAATCTGTTCTGCAAAATAACACATTTTGGAGTTATATTCTTCAAAAATATAAAGTGGGAACAATCCCAACTAAACGCGTTTTTCATGTTTTTATTTTGCAAAAACAAAAACACACTTTAAAAATAGTCATCCAAACAGACCCTAAGTATTTCCCACATTGTTGACACGTATAGAGTTTAATGATTCTATAATGGTATTACGTTACGTATCAAATTGCAATATATATTTGACTATTGAAATTGCATCACTCGTGGAGAAATTACTAACTTAAAGCAGTAATCAACTCAGATTTTAATATTTCAAACATCTCAAATAAAGTATATATATATAGTGCATGCGATCAAATCTTCTTTTTCTAATCACATCCACATGCACAAAAACATAGGATATTATTAGACCATAGAAAATCGAACATGGATGACTCACTAAATCCCACAAGAAATTATTGAAAATAACAGAAGCCACCTATAATCAATTGAGTCCAATAAAATCGATGTATTATAATTTATTACATGTGACAATATATATTTTTTTCAAATACCCTCAATCTTAATGATTTATAACAAACTAATTATATTAGACTCGATCTATTATAATATTTCATCTAGGGCTGCTTCTTATTCAGTCCATGTAACGAGACCAAACCATGTGCAAAGTGCAATTAACCGTATATATTATTGTGTTTGTGTAGTTATTAAATATCTTATAATTATGATTTAAGCACAAGAATAAAGTAAAATTGTAAAATATATTCTCCCATATAAAATTCTCGAATCCACCAAACTCATTATAAATAAGATGCTGAAGTAGGTCATGTAGGGTACTTGAAACACATGTAAACCCTATATCATTCTCGATTATATTTCATTCGGATCGAATTTATATCTCAGTTATTTTTATATGGGATTCACAAAATATTCCCATTATTGAACTATTTAATTGCTCTAAAACTATATATAATTGCATCTAGCACAATACACTTATACGACCAAAAAGAATGAATAAAGTATCTTCCATCTTAATTAATTAATGATTTTGTTCGAAATTTATTTTTATAAGTGATGGAAAAGTGTGTATATATTTATAATTAATAAAGTAGTTTGGGTTCTATTCTTTCAATGATGGTGTTCGATATTTGCCAAATCATATCAAGTTACAAGATACTAATGTAAAGTAACATCTAGTTTTTGTGACAATATGGAATAATATCTATAGGCATCTTTATAAAACAAAACAATAATTGAAATATTTAATTATAACAAGTAATTGGAATAAAAATATCCTAGCTAAAAGCGCATGCACTGACGCTATTACATATGTCACTAACAAACTCTTCACTATAAAGCTATTCAATATTATTGGGATAGAAATCCATCATAAATTAAAGTATCGTACATATATTTTTCATTTAGAATTCTATATTGCTTTTAAAGTTTTTATTTGTCATATTTGTATAATGAAATAAGATACTAAATATATTTGTACTGTATTTTGTCCTTTTGCTAAATATATTTTAATATGCTTCATTTTGTGTTCTTAATCAAACATGCAACCACATGTTCATACATATAATATAGTATAGTGTATATATATAAATATATATATGTTTATATTTTAATTTCTCGAAGTACTCCCATAATTATTGGTATGTAATGTGCAATATCTTCATAAAGTGACCAATTAGGTACACCTTTAAAGTTTCCAAACTTTCGCGTAACCATAATTATTCTCATTTTTTTTATATAATCATGGTCCTCAAAGTGTAATCATTATTAATCTTCTATAATATTTTAATTTAGGAAATACGAAAATTAAAGTGGATTTCTGCACAAAAAATGGCCAGCATGCTACTTGGGCGTGACACAAATTGATCCTAAAACAAAACAATAATTAAAACAAAAAGGGGTCTCTTTGCAATCATACATAGTAACCTTAACACACACACTTCCATGGTTGTAATTATTATATTACTATTGATGTTAGTTATTAATTATTACAATCATTATTACAAATCTTTCTTACCTTAAAGTTGGATAAGTGTAATTAAGAGTGATAATTGAGGAGCCCAATGAGTCAAACTTTTAGTTATAATCTATAATATTTATATCCTTAAAGTATCTACTTGCAAATTGGGTTATCAAATGTATGGACAAAAATAACTTTTTGAATAATGGTAGAAACAAAAAAAGGGTTAAGATGATTAATCTCACTCCTAGTAAAATAACACCCTTTTTGTATGTTAATGAGTGTTGGTTAAAACTTGTATTATACTCATTTATAATACATTTTAAAAATATTTATATTCCACTTATGTACTCTGAACTAAGCGAATTATACTCTTTTTTGAGTTAAACAGTTTAATGTAGGTACTTTATGTTTCCTTAATTATACTTGATTTATAATACTCTATTTGGATTACAAAAATTATTTTAATTTAAACCCTGAAAGGTATAATTAGTTTTTACCGTTGGTTGATATTATTCAAATAAAAACTTATGACCATTGATAATTCACAAATATTAATTAACCCAATTAAATATATTATTTTTAATTATATAAGTAAGCACAAGGTTACAAGGAATGTTTCTTTGAAATTTAGAAATATGAAAAAACAAATCATATTTTTACTTTCAGATAACTCGTGTATATGTATATTATATCGTTCTTGTATTTATTTTTTTAGCTCTTGTGTAATAGTTTGCAAACCACACAAGAGAGTCAAACCAGCCCATAGCTGGCATGCTTACAGTAGAGAAGGCTAATAAACATTTCTTCAGTGAAAATCGAACCCGTGATCAAGGCGTTCTTGTATTTTTAATATCATGATTTGTTTATGGCCCAAGTTTTATGAAGCCTATAAATTGGGGAATAGAGCAGATGGGGATTTGGACTAATGAATTTAAGTCCAACAACTATTGTTTGGGCTGGGTTAGGTCCATCATCTACAGATGGATTTGGGCTGGTGTAGCCCGGTTGTTTTCATAATATTTAGGTTTTTTTTCCGTACAATTTCATTTCTCATTTTTTTAAAGATGAATCGACTATATAATGCATGTTATGAATATTAAATAATTATAGTTTTTGCAACCAACTAACAAATTTTACGATTAAAGAATAACTACTAAGAAAGTAGATACTAAATTTTGGGATTAGAATCTAATGATTTATGGGAGTATAATCAAAAGACATCTAATATTTTGGAATTGGAAGAGATTTCATCCATTTTGGAAGTTAAGAATTTTCTCAGTAGAAATTTATTATTACATTAATGCATTACCAAAATGAGACACTTCGGATTTAGATTGATCTTGTTTGCCTTTTATCCTAAACAAATTCAACTAAAAGAAGACCAAAAAACAAAGATCAAAATCTAATAATTTCTAGAAAAATCAATTATCATATTTTTCTTACATTACTGCGCAATTATGATACATCCATCCAAAACTTTAATTAGACACAAGTAAACTAAATAATTGAATCATTCATAACTTTAATTAGAATGATCTTGACTAAAATCAGCTATTATGAACATCCCTCCAAAACTCTAGTTATATGGATGAAATTTGCAACATTTTTAGGTTGGCATAACGGTAAAACTGAGACTAAATTTGTTCCAATTTAATCATCTGTACAATGAAACCAAATATTAATCTTAATTGATTTGCTAAACCTTCAATCTGTTATATATCTTCTATTAAACTTTGATTAAATTATCAATTCAAGCTGAACATAACTCAACTCATAATTCCAAACTATTCAAATTTCCAGGCTCTCAAAGTTTCCTAAATTCCTAAGCCCACCAAACAAATTTCTAAACTGAATTTGACCAAATTCCATTCAGTCTACAATTGTACGATGATCACGAAAAAAATTCAAACCAAAAAAGAAAAATCTAAAAACACAACCAAATACCAAATCAATCATCTTTCATAAACATCAATCTAAAAACTAAACTAGCATAATCCAACATCCTTTTCTTTTTTCCATGAATTTAAAGAGCAAATAATTGTCAATTTATTACCACCTTAATCAAACAAAATCCATCTAGAATTCTGTTCGACAATCCTGGAAAGAAATCTTGGTGGTTTTCTGAGTTAATGAATTATGCACCTTAAAATCACATGCAATTGATAAATCCTTACGTTCATTTTTCACCCAGCTGTTGATCTCAATCCCCACTTTGATCTTCAACGACATTAATTTCTCGGTCGTCCCGTTTAAGCTTTTCTTTATTTCATCAGCCACCGGAATACCTCTACCCAACAAAACCACCGGTATATCGATGGCGGTATTAGGGTTTTCTTTTACAGAAGATGGCAACCCTAAACCACCATTCCCAATCTTCTTATTCTTGTATACCAAAGAAGCCGTTCCTGGCCCACGGTAGGTCACGGACATCCTATGGTTTGGGTTGGTCGCACGGAGGGTGACGTCATATTCCGGCGAGCGGGACGTCATCAGATTCTTCGCCTGGAATTTTGTGACGGCGAATTTCGGAGATTGGGGGGTGTAGAAGGCTGCGCGTACGATTAGGATTGAGATCCCGGCGAGGAAGGCGAGGAGGACGACGGGGATGACGACCAAGCAGAAGATTCCACGGCAGCGTTTCCGATTCTCCGGCGGGTTGCGGGTGTGGTGTTCGACGATGCGGGCGTTTTCAGGTGGGGGGACGCGGTAGACTTGATCGCGTGGGACTTGGACGATGTAGGTGGCGCGAGATTCAGGGGCGGCGGCCAGGGGCGGAGGGGGGTCTTTGGGCGGCGGTGGAAGCCGCTCCTCCATTGGTGGAGATGAGGAGCGGTGGTGGTGGGGCTTTTTCCGGCGAGGAAGAAGGCAGAAGAAGAAGCAACGGTGTTAAAATGTTTTGTGCATGGGGATATTGATGTTTGTGCATGGGAATAGGGAATTATTTTGGGTAAATGTGATAATTTATTAAGTCAAATATATTGCTATTATTAATCTTAATTGGTATAAATTAAACTTGAGAGTGTTTTTTATTTTTATTTTTTGTGGTTAAAACAATATATATTTCATGGTTTGAACAAGACTATAAAAGTTAATGCTTTTGTACTCTTTTAAGTCTTAACACACATATGTAATTAGTTGGCCCTTATTATTCTATTTCTATACCAATTCAAATTAAATTGATACAAAACATAATGCCGCTACTGTTGTTATTACCCGTAACGCAGTACATTAGGGGAAGATTCTAATCAAATCAATTAATCATTCAAATAAATTAATCAATAAAGAATACCAATGATTAATTACTTTATTTTTCTTCGAAATGTAGTGATTAATTATATCTTTCAGATTGATTCATAGTGAGACAAACAATCAATATGTTGGTGGCTGGTAAAAAACTGAACTGAATCGAATGAATATTGTTCGAGTAAGTTGAATAATTATCGGCCAAAATGTGGTTTTGCATTTTGTTTGATTGTTAAACAAATTAAACTTAAAAGTGAATCGATATTGAGTAGATTGAATTTTCTAAAAAAACTTTTTTTTGCATATAATCCATAAAAGTTTTACCAATTTCGTCAGAGCCAAGTTTAAAATTTCTCAAGTAAAAAGTTCAATCTTGATTTGTTATCTTAACAAACCCAATTCAATTGTATATTTGAGGATTGATGTCAAGTAGAATATTTGTTCCTTTTTTGATGACTTAGAACATAAGCTTCATATAAAAATCTTTGGGGCCACGACTACCCTTTAAAGAATATCTCAACATCAGTGTTTATGAACTGAATCTTGATATTTATTTAGCTGCAAATCATAATAAAACAACAAGTTATAGGTCATTGCTTCTTTATCACTAGCATACTATTCATAGAAGTAACCATAATAAATAAAATAGGTCTAGCAAGATTTTATTTAAAATTGTTGATAAAAAGCTCTTTAATTAAATACCAAATTTATCATTATTTGATGAAATGTTCTTCTGATAAGTACCTTTTTTGGGCAAATCTAAATCTCATTTACAACTTTCTGCAGTTTGATGCAAAGGGAGAAAAAGAAGTAACAGAAAGGACCCCAAATACATTTTAAACAGTTCGATTACACCCCTTCTTATATCCAAAATAATGATTCGACTAATTAACAATTCGATTTCAAAGAATTCAATTCAAAAATTTGTTTAAATTAACACATCTAGACAATGACACCATATGACACATCAATTTTGGGCGATGTTCGTACCAGTTTTTTTGATCTCTTTGGATATTGCTTCTGTTAATTCCTCGGCATTGTATTCGACACCAAAGGATCTTGTCACCACCATATCAGGGTTGATCAAGTACCTGTTTACAATATACATGAAAAATAGCAATTTTTAGCTATAAAAGGGGAAGCATGAAACATTGAAGAAAGTGAATTGAGTGTGTAAAAGATTGTTGATTACATGTTGTGAGAAGACTCGATAAGATAATCGCCTCCTTCTTCAACGACTTTTTTGAAGAACACTCTGTATTCGTGTGCCATCTGCCGTATAGCAGCGCCTGATCCAGTTAATCCCAGTATTCTCGAGTCAAACTCTGCAGCCCATGTTAATAAAAGTGGTTTAATAAGAGTTTTAATAATACAAATTTGTATAATCTAAGGGATTACAAGAGACAATTTCTGTCCATGCAGGAAAAAAAATAAATATGTAAAATTTATTATGTATAAGTAGGAGTCACATATTTTACAACACACTATCATAGCATGTAAAAAAGACTTGACAAATTCTGGAGGAGATATCAACTTAAAACATACTGATATCAACACTTACAAATATCATATTTATTACACATTTCACAAGTGCTAATGGACAATTAGAACACCTTTGTCTGTCCAGAGATTGAGTTTATAGATTCACAACTGAAAAACAGAGAAATCCATGCTTGTATCTTATAATTTTTTATGAAATCAAGTGTTGCAAAAAATAATGATGCTTGATCAGAAATAAAGGTTCATTTCCTGCCGAATGCAACCTTCACATTAAGATCGAATTCCCTTTATAAATGCTATTGTGCTCTGTGTAGCTTTACATTCACTTACTTATAGCAAATTCTGTGACGGTTACAAGAGAATATAATTGAAAAATACTCACCTCTGATGTAAGCATGAAGTTGTGAGGGGGTATCCCGCTGAGGGTCAATTGTGACAAATACAGGCAATATCTTGATATTCTGTTTTGACTCTGTTTTTTCAATCAGATAACACAATATCAATAACCAAATGTAAATAAAATGGATGAAACAATTATAAATAGAGTAGAACAGTCAAACCTAATATATTAACAGTATCAGCCATCTTTTGAAATTCAGCTGGCCCAATATCAGGGGACGAAGTGTAGCCAAAATATAAAAGAACCCAATTCCCCAGAAGATTCTTTTCAGTTACAATCCGACCTTCTGTGTCAATTAGACAAAATGGGCCACCAATTATAGGGCCTTGGATGGCACTTCTTTCAAACTTTTCACCTTTACCTAATCCCAGATTAAATGACAAGAAGTTTAGACTGTATATTAGAAATAACTGATAATATATACTCTAGAATTTTGCATGTCTGGATCATTTTAAATGAGATAGAGCAATATTAGAGAATATGTCTTTACTGCAGCATATCTGTTTTTTAATAACAAGGAAGTAGGAGGGTGATACTTTAAATGTCACGACAACAAATGAGGAAGATGCAACCAACGAGCAAAGGCTCTGTAATGAATGAACCACACAAACAATTCCACAAATAGAAAATTCAATAGCTCTCACATTTGCATGAAGTCTGCATAGATTTATGTCTGAGAATTGTAATAAAATTAAACATGTGTACGGTAATACCCTGCGGTCTATATGGCTTTTTCATTTTTTACAAGTTTTACTCAGCAAACAAGAACATAATGCTTTTAAAAACCAAGCATATAATAAACTTCGGATTGTCACCTTTTGCAATTGCTCTCTTTTCATCATTATAGTGGATAAAGAGAACCAACCCACCAATTCCAGCTAGAACAGAACCAGGCTGCAATAATAAATCTGAGATGACGAGAAGTAAAGAAAGATAAACACAATTAAAGAAGGGAAACTAGAATAAAGTTTATATATAATATATAAGATTCTGAAGGATCTTCACAGAAACTGAGTCATGATAGCATACAATTAGAAAAGATCTCGAATAGATTGGAGTTGCAGCCTCTCCAGGTAACAGAAAAAAAGGCCTTGAGTTGCTCTTAGACTTTGTGCTGGAAGAGTAATTTCTCTTCAATGAATTAAACCTATACAGAGGTTACCAGAAGTTTCAAGATGTTAATCATGAAATACTGAGATAGAGACATAGACGTATAATGGCGTCCCAAACATTTTTTTCCCACAATTTAAGTAAAGCCATCATGACTAGCAACTATAGCACCATTAATGTTCTACCGAGCGAACGCATTCCAAATTCTTTTTCAGCACTGATTATAAGAAATTATAAAACAGGGTCATTCAATATCCTTTTCCTACTAAATGGCACCAGGACATTATAAGTAAAAGGAATCATTGACACCTTTTTTATAACCAAGAGTTCATGTTATGCACAAGATATGTCAAGCAGAATACTTTGCTACACAAACCTAATTAGATACTTAAATCAGATATAAAAATTTCAGTAATTAAATACAAATGTCTCCTCGGTATACACGAATCTGGATTTCACATTCATTATACTACTTGAACGACCTACGGACCTATTACACTTGTTGAGACTTTTGTGTGTCAAATTCTTAGTTGCATATTACAGTATACCATACTTTTTGGAGAATTTAAAATAAAGATACCTACTTCTTGAAAAAATCCAGACACTCAGGCTCCCCTGTTATTGTCTGTTCAGTTAATGGACGAGAAATAACACTCCTCAGCGTGGATCTTGCATAGATGGATGAGAAGAATCTTTTAGCTGAACTAAACCTACAACCAAAAGAAGCACATTACATGGTTAACAAACTAAGCCTTCTAGGGAAATCATCATGTTTTACTCTAAAAATTGCCCAGCACTGCATCAAACACCAAACCAAATCAAATCAACATGAACTCCAATTCACTTCAGAATCACATGTATATGACTACTACCAAATTCTTTAAGAAAAAACTTTTAAAAAAAACAAATTAAAATTAGGGAAAAAGTTCAAAAAAAAGGTATGAAAAATTACCGCCTGAAAATGTCAATAGATGCTTCTGAATGATTTCTGAAGGATGAGAAAACAAGTCTGCTAGACAATGGCATTTCTCTGCTTTCTTTTCTTTTTAATGGTGAATGAAAATATATATATAATTATATATTATCATATTCAACAGATATATATATATAGATAGATTGATTGAGGGACAAGGTTTATAATCGCCTCATGGGTTTTCTTTTTCTGCAAGTCCAGCAGAACGGCGTCGTTTAGACTAAAGATAGAATGGGGCGCCGTGGGCCTATAACGGGCTTCGGCCCATATGAAGTGAAATTTTCATGAGCCATGTACTAAGTGGGCCGATTTTCTTTGAACAACACAATAAGAAGTGAAATAAGAAATGTACAAATTAACAATCTCATATTGCAATAAGTATTATAATTGTATTATAAGTCATTAAATAAATAGTAAATGTAATTATTAAATTTTTACTAAATACATGTCATGTATCCAATAATTTATAATAGAAATTTAATAAAAAATTTAAAAGGAGCAGGTAATTTAAAAGGTAATAAATATTAAATACATACTAATTTGGGAGGAGGTGTTGCTAATTAATTGTTATAAATTATGAAAAGACTAATTTGTAATATAAAATTAGCCTCCATTCTTTTCTGACAATGATTTATCTACTCAATATTTCTTTTAACCTAATTTCTTAATAAATCACTCATCACATTTAATATGAAATGCAATATTAAGTGGAAAAAAAATAGTGCAACCCTCGTAATTACTTTTCAATAAGTGAAAACAACATTATATAAGTTATATTTCTTCATAATTAACGACTTTATAACTCTGCAACATGCAGAAATATTTAATGACAATTATTTGATATTTGGCCTTCCAATTTAATATTTTTCACCATATCCTTTAAACCGTTTCAATTTAAAATTATTAATCTTGATTTGAGTAAAAAATAAAATTATTATTAGGTATTTTCTCAAATTTCTTATTTCTTGTTGCGCTACTACAACTAAATCTAAAGTCTCTATTTGTAATTAAAGAAACTAGAGAAAATGATAAACTAATGTAATGTAATTTTTAATTCTCTTAAAGTGTTTCAATGAGTTCGACATTTGTTTACACCATAAAAATTATTAACTAACATAAAAATATTAATTGGATTTTCTTTCAATCTAACAAATACTTTCGTAAAAAAAAACCTTAATTAATTAGTGATGAACAGAGTTTTCGATTACATCATAATCAAGAGATTAAAAATCAAATTTAAACTTCTCTACTGTGAGCCTGTCAGCTATGGGCAACCTAGGCTGGTTTACCTCTCTTGTGTGGTTTGCAGGCTATCACACAAGAGCGGGGTTTACCCAGTGCGCACCTAACAGTAGCGGCTGCGGGTTCCCTTGTTAAAAAAAAAATAAAAAAAAAATCAAATTTAAACACGCAATCGTGTATATATAACTCGATAATAATTACAACTAATAATGCATGAAATAACGTACTCATATCATATATATTAAATAATAAGATAAATAACCTACACTTATAGTGGTACTTGACCTAACTCCTAAGGTCTAAATTTGTTCGGTTTTGAAGTCTCAGCCTTGATATATAATTACATTAACAATAATTTTTTAGTAATGTTATTTACTTGAGACACATAATATATAGAAAATTTTAATTATAAAATTAATTCTAAATATACTTAGGGTGCGTTTGGATTGATGGATTTCAAATCCATGAATTTCAAATCCATCGATAAATCCATTTAAGTTCGTTTGGATGATGATGAATTTCAAATCCATCGCCATTCATTTTGAGCTCTTTTCTCCACAACTACGGTGGATTTCAAATGACACCATTTTAGGTGTCATTTGAAATCCTTCCTTCAAATCCACTCATTAAATCCAAATCCATCGATCCAAACGCACCGTTAATGTTTTTTCAAATCTTATCAAGTTAGAATTCTTATCTCTATCCAATATTTTCATGTTACCTATTTAGATGTGATTTAGCACGAATTTCGCTGAGTAATTCGGGCTAATTCTATGACCTAGGAGGTCAACCCAGACCCCAATTGGAGGGGAATTATGACTGTGCTTGGTCTAACCAAGCTGCCTACGTACCTAGTTATCTAGGATCAAGTCAATTCGTAGTTCTATAAGTAAAATAATGATAAGCCAATATTTGGATCGGGTCATCCGATTCGGGTCGGGTCACTTCGAAAATTTGGCTACCTGAAGCCCAACATCCGGAAGGCCCAACGGTGACCATAACAATCACTTCGAATATTTGGCTACCAGAAGCCCAACATCCGGAAGGCCCAACAGCCCAGCGGCCCAATGACCATAACGATCTAGGCCGTGCATCTAGGACACATGTACGGCTCTCCTTGATTGTAGGAGAATTACCTAATCGATGAGCCCTTATTCTCTTATAAATAGCCAAAAAGGCTCATTTATCAAGGACCTTTTGGACTGACAGTACGAATAGACTTCTAGAATTCACCTCGTAACTCTTAGTATTTTGGGTAGCCTCGTCAAGGTACGAGGCCAATAGCTACCACCGACTTTTACTTATAGAACTACGAATTGACTTGATCCTAGATAACTAGGTACGTAGGCAGCTTGGTTAGACCAAGCACAGTCATAATTCCCCTCCAATTGGGGCCTGGGTTGACCTCCTAGGTCATAGAATTAGCCCGAATTACTCAACGAAATTCGTGCTAAATCAAGATGATTAATTTACATAATTGTTAGTAGCAATGTTTTAAAACCCAACCCGGTCCGTCCGGTTCAACCGGTTTGACCCGGAACCGGCCCTTAAAACGAACCGGTCAGACCCACAAAACCGTTTTTGGCTCAAAACCGGTCAATTTGGTCAAAAACCGTTCGACCCACCGGTCGAACCGGTGACCCGGTAAAACCGGTCCCGGGTCAATTGAACCGTTCGGTTTTTATAAATACCAAAATTCAAGCTTAAAACTTAATTTTTTTGCAAAAAATCACCAACCTTCTATTATTTTGCTCATCCAACATGATTCAAAGAAAATTTCTCAAGAAAATCTTTCATTCGAACAAATCAAATCAAATCAAAATATATTATTTGTAAAACTCTAGTCTTTTTTGTTTTAGTTTTTGTTGGTTTGTAAATTATTAAAGCTTTTAAGTTTTTTTCTTTAAAATTGTAGGTTTATTATACAATGATGTAGCAATTATGTCATTTGTGATGTACATTTATTTTTGTTCCATGAATTCGAAAATTATATCACTTAAACATAATTTTGTTTATTTATTTAAAAAACTCTCAATTTTTTTCATGATTTTGATATAAATATATGAACTAAAAATGATTTTGAAAATAGGAAATATCAAATTTTTGTGTTTTAAAATTTTATAATAAATATTAGTATTTTATTTAATATTTATTGCGTAATTATGACATCATTGGTTCGACCGGTATTGACCCAACGGTTGAACCAGTGACCCGTGACCCGGTCAATTTTCCGGGTCGATTGCCGGGTTGGGTTTCAAAACATTGGTTAGTAGGGTTCACACAGTGAATCAACGCGGCATAGTTGTATTATCTGATATAATACTCGTATAGAATAATAAAGAACCCAATACTTAAATGAAAATTTGTCAAATTCATATTAAATAGTGATAATTAAAATGTACTTAAAAGACCATTTATAGTATTTTGAAGGCGAAAATTCAACTGTGTTCTAATATTATTTATTTGAGATTTATGTTACATAATTCAAGTATTGATTTGACTTGTGAATACAAGATTTTTCTTATTTGCTCTTCTGTAATTTGGCTCTTAGTACTTTACCTATTTATCCACAAGAAAAAAAGAGTAAATTTTAATTATCATTAATTTGACAGTACTTTAACTTATAAAGTATACCAAATGCTAAAACTTTAATATGACAATTCTAGCATTAATATAAATAAATTAAATACTTTGCACCGCCATATACAATTTATATTAATTTTATCCCACTTTATCGTCGAATTTAATTAAATCAACCTTTAAGCTGTATTTCAAGCTAACTTTGCTGAACTATCTTCAATATGGTTCAAAAGTATAATAAGACATATTAAGCTTGAAATTATCTCATAAAAGTCTTAGTATTAATTAATACGTTAATCTACTAGTGTATATCATACTACGTACTACTATAGGAAAAATATTTTGATATGCATTATTGCATTATATATTCATTGTTAGGACCAAATTTTAACGTAAAAATCTCCTTCGTGACATGAAGAATCGAGCTAATACTGATATTTATTTTGTATAAATAATCAAATTTCATGTAAAATAAAGTAGAGATGTAAATTTTATACTCTTTAGCAATATAATCATAATTTGTCAGATACATAGTTTTAAAATGATTTGGTTAAATAAAGTAACTTTGTTTTGCAAGAGAATTAAACCAACTTAATAAGACAATAAAAAATATACAGATTTATTTTTGAAATATCATTTATGCATATACAGTTAGTAATAATATTCTATAGATATTAAAAAAAAATTGAATTTACGAATTTATTTTGAAATACATAAATGTTATATTTATTATTGTGAGGTCAACTTTAATTAATTTTGATATTTTGTTTCAGTATAAATTTATTTTTCTTTTGGTTATGTCTTTATTCATAAATATATATGATAAAAGATTAGTTCAAAGTTTTGTTGAAATAATTGCGTGGAAGTATTTGTCAAAAACTCAAAAGTGGAATGTTAATATGAAACCCTTTTCTGTCATATATATTTTGGTAAATAATATCAAGCTCGATACAGCTCAATAAATTAAAATTATAAAAATTAGTTCATAATTAAATTTATATATTTTTTTGGTACATATGAAAATTTAAAGTATTTATTTTGGGTAAATATGAATTATTGAATTAACACAAAATATTCATTTTTTTAATCCTGTTGGTCGTATGATATAATTTTCTCATCTTTCACACTGTAAATCTTATAAACCCATCATCATCCCCCACACAGAGAAAAGTCTCAATCTTTCTTTCTACTTGACCTCGCAAACCACAGCTATGGCTGCCCCACTCTCATCTCTTTTTACCATTTTCCATCTTTCTTGATCGAACCCTAATATATACAGCTAAGTTTAAGCCAAATAAACAAGCTATAACAAAACCCTTTTACTCAAAGATTAAGGAATGTGAATTGTGATTAAGAGAATAGGAAGAAGATAAACAAAAATGGCAGATCAGAAGCTTTAAAGTGATGGGTACTTTCTGAAACTAGATCTCTTGACGATGCTTATTTCTCATTAATGGGCTTTATATTCATTATTATATATATATATATATATATTGATTTTTGTTTTCTGTACATCTCTGCAGAATTTACTTGCTGTTAAAGTATAGAGAAAAGAAGAAGAAAATTTATGGATTCTCGTAATAGTGGTAGCTTACAATCATCAAGCGGTGGTGATGATGAGTACGACTCACGCGCCGCCGCAGATTCCCACTCCGCTTTCATAAACAACCCCATTCCAAACCTACCGCCGCCGTTCTTTGACCCATTTTCAAATTACTTGAATCTCAATCAAAACATGGCCTGGCCCGGGAACACTCTTAGATCCGACCCGAATCCGGTTCCACCCTTCATTCCGTCTTTCGGCCATAAAACGGCGGCGTTTGGAGTGGAAAATAATTTCATTCCCAGCGCCGTTGCAACGCCGCCGCATAATCAGAACAGAACGGCGGCCGCGCGTAACCCGAGGAAAAGATCAAGAGCCTCCAGACGCGCGCCAACCACCGTGTTAACCACGGACACCGCAAATTTCAGAGCCATGGTCCAAGAATTTACTGGCTTTCCTGCGCCGCCGTTTCATAATTCTCCATTCTCGAGAACAAGGTTTGATCTCTACGGCGTAGGTTCCACCCCGTTGGACGCGCCGCCGTATCTCCGCCGTCCATTTGCTCAGAAAGTTCAATCTTCGCTGCCGTATCTTTCCACTAGTTCAAACTACCAACCCCAGACCCCACAAAATTCAAATATATTTAATAATGTTACTCAAAACCCACTTCTCAGTTCGTTTATTCAAGCAAATACAAACCCCAAATTTCCATTCTTAAGTTCTTCAATCATGGGTTCTAAAACTGATCAAATCCCATCAAATGATCATCGTTCAAACAGTACCAAAATTGTAGGGTTTGATGAATTTTGCTTAGCCAATCAAGATAATGCTTCGAGCTCAATCAATGGCCTGCAAAACCTAGTTTCTTCCGATCAAATCGCACTTAGGAATGTTGAAAATGGTAATAATCCGATGAGGCGAGACGAAACAACAACTTCATCGTCGAATTTTAACGGCGAAAAGTCACCGGAAAATGTTGCAACAAAAAGAGAAGGTAGGGTGAAATCATGGATTTGTAATTCAGAGTAGAAATGATTACAGTGTAGAAAGTATGCTTGAGTAATGATGAGGGTTATGATTATAACATTGAAAAAATATTAATTAGTGTGATTTTCATGATTCTTTAACCATGATTTCCACAAAAGTTAATTTAAATTTTCTGAGTTATTATTAGTGTTTTAAATCATGTGTAAATAATAGTCTTTTTGTTTCTACTTTTGGATCCTTTCTTATATATATATACATGCATATATATAAGCTTGATTTTCATAACTGGATCATGGGGTTTTATTTTGTTTGTTCTTTTATGAATCTTTTGTTTCTTAATTTTTGTGCTTGCTTTTACATTTGACTAATCTATATTTTGATCAAAATGTGAATCAATCAACACAAGAAAGTGTGGAGAAATAAAGAACATATACAAAACTTAATTTCCTCGTACCTTTCTAGTTTTCTACGACTTCGTCTTTCTTGTGTTTGTTTAGTTCATACTAAAACATGCAATCATGCATTGATAAGAATAAGTGAAGATTAAAAATATATAATTAGATATCAATATTATTTGTGGTTAAGTTTGATCTAGTTTCTTCCATTCTGCTAAAAATTCTATCCAAATGATTATTTACTAATAATAGAAAGAGTGAAAAATCGGTGGTATGAAAATGGTGGTATATATCATTACTCTTTCAAAAAATAATTCTTTTATTTTATATAATCAACATAACAACTGTTATCCATTTATTTTATAAATTATATTATTCAATTGAATTTTAAAGAGAACTGCCGGTTATGGATTAGAATTCAATTATTTTATTGATATTCTGACAATTCTGATACTATATTAGAATAATCAGTGGCGAAATTTAAGGGATTGTAAGGCGCCGCAGCTTCAAACATATAATGAATTTTTTTGAATTATTATTTGTTTAACTTGGGTAACAAGTGGACGTAAATATTTCATTGATTAATCCCATGTATTAATTCCCTTTCAATTATCTTCAGAATTTAAGTTCTACTGGTAATTAGTAATAAGTGTTAATGAAGCTCCAAGCATGCATAAATTATGATATAATCACTTATTGGTCCAAGTTAATGAGGCACTTTTAGTTCGAACCTAGCTAATAAGTTATACATATTTAGTTCTATAGTTTAAAAAATTATATGTATAGTTAGTTTTTTTTAATGCAATTAGTCACATGAATGCTGTGCGTTTATTAGTTTATCTTTATACATTAGCATAATAAATAATAATGTGACATCACATATCCAATTCCATCCAAAAATAAATGTGCAATAATTTGTGAAATATATAAAATTAAATGTTCATAGCCCATGAATTAAAATTCAGAATCAAATTTGCCCAACCCAATTCAATGGAACAAAAACTGCAATTTCGGCCATATTAAAGTCAATCAAAATTTAGGACAATATTATGTAGCGGAGGAAATATAGTAATAAGTATATGGGAGTTTGAAATATTGTAAAACTGAAATATTGGCCTCAAAGAAATAGAGATGTAGATGAATAACGAATTGAGCCAGACTTCAGAGTCGGCAAACATAATAATTAATAATTATTGCTTGAAATTTTTACTAAATTTTAAGGCTATATTTGTTTATGTTTTTGGGATGAAATTTTAAATTTTTCTCGATAATGACGTACTATAGAAATTCATGTGAAAATGATAGGTGTTTGTTTATGTTTTTAAAATTAGGTTGAAAGTTGTAAGAGATGTCAAATCAATAGTGATAGGTTGATGGATGATGTGTAGAATAATTATGTTAGTGGTGTATATAATGATTATGTAAATTAAAATAAAAAAAATTTGGATAAAAAATTGTAAAGTATGAAAGAGAAAGTGAAAAAATAATTTATAATAAATGATTTGATTGGTAAATGTGTGAAGTGATGCGTATCTGAGTGATAGTTAGTTATATAGGAGATTGAAAAAATAGAGTTGAAAAAAGGGAATTGAGATGAATTTATTGAATTTTGTGATTTAAAATCATGAAAATTGATTTTGAAAACATAAAGTTTTGTGTTTGATTTAATTTTAAATAGAATTGATATTAAATAAGTTTTAATTAAACAGAAAATTAGTCGAGGTTTATTGATTGTTTTGCCTATACTTTTCCTTGTCGCATAATTCTAGCTGAATTTCAAATTTTCAAGCTTGATTTGATTTTAGGATACTCTCAAAATCCCATCAAGTTTAATTTACTTTCTCAACCCATGCATAATTTTAATTCAATTTATTAAAAAATAGAAATCTTTGATTATTAGGTATAAATAAGTCATATTCAATATTCATTATAAATACTTTTAAAATGTATTACATAAAATTAATAATATATATGTATATAAATATATATACATACAATTTTGAGCTCAATTTTCATATATTAGTCGAATTTGAGCTTAAAAATCACAACTTAAAATTCAATTTTAAAATTCAATTTTAAAGTCAAATATTTGATCAAATGTTGGACTGTACCCTTAATTCTCAAACTTGCTTGAATCCCTAAAACCCCAAAAATCACACTGCTTGAGGCGAAAAACCCACAAAAAAATTAAATCTTGTCCCTTCTACCATGATTGAAAACAGATTGATTTCACTTCTGAGGAGATCCAAATCCCTAACCCAGAAATTGTCCTCATCCAATGCTGCGAGGGAATGTAAAACATTTTCCGCTCCTTGTGGATTCTCAAATGAATCCCAATCAAGATTCTACTCTTCATTTCCTAGATTTATTCCTGCTGCTAAACACTCTGTTAATTGTGGCTTAAGATCGTTGATTCGAAGTAATTGTAAGGTATTTGATTTATTTTGATCCTCTTTTGCCTAATTATTGCTTGTGATTGTGGTATTAATTGTACTTGTTCATTGTAAGTATTCATTTCGTGGCTGAAGATAGTTGTAGTTTGCTGGAGTTATTTACTACCAACTGATTTTAAGTATATATCAAAGTGCCATGTACCAAATTCTGCAAATGAATATCTGCTAACTTACGTGTAGATAACTTGAGCAAGAACATTTGTGAGATCATCCACAGTCTACATTTTCTCATGCAGCCTCATTTTTTATTTTCTTTTCTTTCGTGCCGGAGTAGCATCTATATAATTTTTCCACGTCTCTGCGATTTGTTTGTGTGCATTGGTGTTTTATAAGACTGCAAGGTGTTAAAATATGTTTTTGTTCTGTTTTCAGAACTCTTATAAGCCATCATTCAGGAATTTCTCCACTACGGCATCCATGTCTGCAAAAAATACAGAAGGATTGAAGCTCCTTGTAACTGCCGGGCCCCATGCTCAGAAAGCAGTAGGTATTTGGCTTTTTGTATCGGCGGCTTGGGTCTTTAGTATGGTTGTGCTCGGTGGTGTCACACGATTGACAAGATCTGGCCTTTCAATGACTGACTGGAAATTCACTGGCGGTCTTCCTCCTCTATCCGAAGAAGAATGGTTGATTGAATTTGAAAAATACAAGCAGTCCCCTGAATACAAGCGGTTAGTTCAAGTATCACTACACGAGCTTTTTTTGTTCTCGACTAGTTTACCTTCTCTGGCAAATTGATACCGCATAGTCACTAATCAGAGAGCCGTGTATTTTTCTTAATGAATTATAGAAATTGGCTATCTAAATTTTTTCAGAAATTGCTAAATTTTTGCATGGTATTTTCTATATTGATGGTATATGTAACGTATTGGTGTCTGTATTGTTTTTTGAATGTTGTCTGACTCTGTGATCGTAATGGTTAGTACCATTTGGTGAGTTTAATCCCTTCTTGGTAATTGCAGAGTAAATAAAGGGATGAGCCTTGCTGATTTTAAGTTCATTTTTTGGATGGAATATGCCCACCGGATGTGGGGAAGGGCACTAGGTATAATGTTTGCTTTGCCCTTCTCATACTTTCTGCGTAAAGGATATATTACACCCCGATTGGGATTCAGGCTCTCTGGACTATTTGCCCTTGGTGCTGGACAAGGACTAATTGGCTGGTGGATGGTTAAGAGTGGTTTAGAGGTAAAAACTACCAAGCCATACAAATTCACTTTCTGAAATCATTATATACAGCTCTTTATAATGTATTAATTTCCTTCTATCAGGACCCCATATCCGAATATGTTGAACCAAGGGTAAGCCCGTATAGACTCGCTGCTCATTTGACCTCAGCATTTGTTATTTACTCTGGGCTGTTTTGGACGGCTCTTTCTGTTGTTCTGCCTGAACCTCCTGCGGAGTCTTTAGCTTGGGTTCAAGGGGCAGCAAAAGTCAAACGTATTGCTCTTCCTGTAACCTTTCTTGTTGGGATCACTGCCATCTCAGGAGCATTTGTTGCTGGAAATGATGCTGTATGTGGTTAGATTTTCCCGTTTCAAACTCCATGGGCTTGATCTTGGAATGGCTTTTCTGATATGATTGATTACGTATACATTTGATATTTTCAGGGACGTGCCTTTAATACTTTTCCAAAGATGGGGGATGTGTGGATTCCGGAGGATATTTTTAGCCTGAAGCCCTTAATGCGCAATTTCTTTGAAAATATAGCTACTGTGCAGGTAATTCTTCTTCTCGGGTTTTACAAGTGACTTAGAACTCCAGTTTTTAGATGCAAATTCAATGTGTTTTCAGATATTATGTTGTTGATGTTTTCTTGCCTTTTGCATACCAGCTTGACCATCGGATACTTGCTACTGCAACATTATTTTCTATTGGTGGGCTATGGTGGTCAACAAGAAAATACGATATACATCCTGCAATACGGTCTTTAATAGGCAGCACTTTGGGCATGGCAGCTCTTCAGGTATCTGATCCTCATCTATTAGTATAATGATCTTAGACGCTGTTTGGCTATAAACTCCTTAAAACATCTTAAAACCTCTTATTAAATGTTTGACAAATTTCTTGGTAAAACAACTTATAAGCTCTCAAAAACAGCTTATAAGATAGAGGTTTATAAGCTTCAAAAACCTTTTATAAGAATTAAGAGCTTATATAAGCTCTCTAGAATAAGCTTAGCCAAATTCGATTCTGGTTCGTGATTGGGATTAGCCTAGATGAGTCCACGAATGGATGAGCACCAAAAGATTGTGGATAGGTATATGATTATGCATGTTTTTCTCCCTTTAATCTCTTGTTTACTTATATGCAGGTTACTTTGGGTATATCAACTCTACTCTCATATGTACCGGTTTCACTAGGCTCGGCTCATCAGGCTGGAGCTCTAACTCTTTTAACGCTAATGATTCTTCTCAACCACACTCTTCGACGCCCTTCATTATCACTTCTCAAATCACTTCCATCAGTACCTAAAACAGTCTCATAGTTTAGGCTCTGATTATTAGTGTTATTCTTACTTTGTGCCATAATAATAACCCAATTATTCAGTTATCACTGTGGCTACAAAGTGATGGAATTTTTATTTTTTGCTTATATGTTCAGAGGCCTCAATTTGTAAACTATTGTACTGGAATGACAGTGATTTGTTGTCAATTTATGTACTCCTGAGTAAATTAGTATATTTTATATCTAAGATTTCTATTCATACAAAAGGGACTAAAAAAAACAGTTTTTTTTTTTTTTGATAATTTTGTTTATTTCAAATTTATATAATTGTAGGCAATATGAAATTAATTAACTTAAAAGGTAGTAAAGCCATGTTAGTATTGGAATCTAGACTCACTATAAATAGCTGCCTAAGGCCCTAAACCCGCTTGATATGGTCGGGCTGGGTCGGGTCTGTAATTTTGTTACTTGATACCAAATATAATCCGGGGTTCAATGCCCATAAAAACCTGTAGGCCAGGAAAAAAAAAGCTCTAATTAATAATTGTAGGAATTTTATTTCTTTGCTTATTTTCTTATTCGGATTTGAATTGAGTAAAGAATCAGTCAGTGATTTTGAAAGAAATTGATTCTATGAATTCTTGAAAACCCTTTGTTAGATGAAGGGGGAGGTAATGCAATTTCTTTCTTTACTTGTGTGTTTTTTGAATGAGTTTTTTCAAGAAACCGCAATTTCAATCAAGATGTTTGTGTAATTGATTAAAATTTGATTTCATTACTAACAGATCTATTGTGACTTTTGAGCCAATGAATAAAATAATTTTGGTTATATCTGAATTCACAACTTTTGTTTTTGCATTTGGCTTCAGCAGATGATTAAAATAACTTCAGAATACCCTAAATCATAAACCCTAAGTCCTTCTGCCTCAAAGATTAGATACAACTTTGCCAGAGGACGAGACCCAGAGGACAATTTGTTTGGAGAAGAAATTAAGAAGGTATTCTACAGTGTATCCAGACAGCGCGGCGTAGTGAGTAGTGACAGTCTTACAATCTGTAAGAAGGTATTCTACAGTGACCCAGTTCTGTTTGGAGAAGAAATTTAGAAAATCGCCTCAGAAATTGAATCTATTCAGTGATTCATATAGAAGCTGTCTAATTTATTCATCAACAAATCAGTAAATTTTGCAAGTCAAATAGTTAGGGGTAAAGATGCCGCAAGTGAGAATCGTGGCAAGAAACTTTATGGACATGGTGGCATCTTTGCCAGCAATGAAGCTCGACAAGCTTTATGAAAATTCATTCATCTGCGAAGCCATCCTCAGGTAATACCACTAATCACCATCCTTCGTCGAGTCCTTTATGCTTTTTTATGAAATTTCATCAATTTAAGATGAGCCTTTATGTAGTGTTTTTGTCTTAGTGTCAGTTGTTATAGGTGAGAAAAATCAGTTGATATGTGAACATGAATCTAGGTTTAGTCATTAATGTCTATGAGACATTAGATTACCATATAACTGTTTTATTTACTTATCTAAGAGATACACGAACATGCTTATTGAATATTTAAGAACATCCAAAAAGACACATTTTAATACATTAAAATTAAAGATGGTTGATGTTTACATTGAGGTTGATTTTGAAGAACGAAACTTCTAAGGTGCAGAGCAAAAATCGAGAGAAATATTAAAATGTGGATACAGAGTGAGAATAAAGATTCAACAACTTTTTGAAATGTAATGTTTAAAGAGTTCAAAAGTTTGCAATTCGGAGTGCCCAACTTTAATTTTGAATTCTTTTGTTTTCATTGGATTTTCGAACACTCCAATTGCTGTGTGCAATATGTGTCCCGACAGAGCCTTGCTTGTAACCTATATCTGCCCAACATCTCTGAAGTTTATCTTCGTGAAAGGAAATAGTAAATAGTTGACATCTTCATGTACAAAATAATTTGTTTTACAAGGTGTTTTATTTTCATTATGATTCAGAACCACTTTGGTTAATTCAGTCTTTTATGCTTGGTTAAATGACAAACAATTTATGTTCTTAAACAATTGCTGTAAGTAATGATGCCAAAAGTTGTAATTGAATTGCGCTTGTTTCCTTGAAAATTACAAACACATGAGATTTTGCTTTCTTTGAGTTGTGTTGATATTGTTACAGATACATAACAATAAGCAGTTGAAATGTATATGGAATTGTCTTGTTTTTCTCTGCAGTTTTTTTCCTGGTTTTGTAGTACTACACAGTTCCTTATTGATATTAATTTTCCTAATTTTGTGTTCAGATCTTTGCCTCCATTGGCAAAGAAATATGTGTTGCAGCTATTGTACATAGATGGACCGGTGACAGCCAAGTGGTTGGAAGAATGGGTGCTTGCTGATGGGGTATCAAAGCACAAAGCGGCTGTTGATAGATTAGTGCAGCTCAGAATCTTGACTGAAACCGTTGAAAGGTACTGTACGCTTATTTTCATCTTCATTCCAGTCTTACATTTTTTTCAGTCCACATGGTTCTAGCTGTGTAATAACTTTTAGGTCCAATGTTATTTAATTACCTCTCTTTTTTCACAATTGTTCACTATATCACTAGTTCACTCTCTTATGTCTCTGGTTACAGTTATGAATAACTCGTTCTTGAAGTGTTAAATAAAGAATATTTGTGGTTATTTTCTTTATCCTTTTGGTGCCCAACTTTTGTTGTGACAATCTTCCTTTGGTCATGGCCAAGCTTATTTTATATTATACTAGAAGTGGAAAAATAGTTGAGATGCTTTCCGCACGTAGTGCAAAAGTCTTTTTTCGAGAATCTATATTGTTTTGACCAATCCATAATCCTCCATTCTATTCAGTTCTGTTCGTCTCCCCCATATGTTTCCTTTTTCAATGATAAGAGATTATTTTTCCCTTTTTTATTTCGTGATGCTCAAATGTCTGTGAGCCTTTATCTTTCCTTGGATGTGCATTTGATTATTATTTTTAATAAGATTGATGTTTTGATCATGAGTTTCTCTTTTTGTGTTGTGACAGGAAAAAAGAAGCTACTTATCTATTTAATTCAACATTTCAGCAAAATCTCCAGAAACACATAGTTCATGGGTAAGGTTAAATTTTTGATTTTTTTTTTTTTCTTCTCATTTTCTGCTCATATAGACTACAAAACTCATGTACTCCATATACTTTTGGTGCCCACAGTGGAGTTTTACCTAGAGAATCGATGCCCTCAAACATCACAGTCAGGCTTCCTAGCTTGGAGGAGTTAGATGCCTATGCTGTTCAACAGTGGGAGGTTTGAACTTTATTTATATGACAGTTATGCTGTAATCATTTAGTTATGTTTGGTGCCGACTTTTGTGATCAACCACTATGTACACTCATTATCTTCATGAAACAATATTTTATTAAGAAAAAGATCTATCACACACCAAGGAAGTTAGTCCATGAAGAAAATGAGTCGCATTTCTTGGTTTTCATTTTGGTTATTCTGCAGTTTACCTAAATAGTTTGGTCACTCTTTTTATGACTTGCAAATTATGGAAAATCAGTCTTTCTTGCTGCACCTTATAAACTCTGCTGAAGCTGAAAAGTCAAGAAACATGAGCTCATCCATGATGAAAGTTTTCCAACGTGGTCTTCTGAGTCAAAGGTTTGTTCTTTACCCAACACTCTCCTTGTCTTTCGTGCAGTCTTAATAATTTATATAATGTTGTTAATATTCACTGGCTTTCAGAGACGACAAGGAGCCTCCAACATTGACAGAGAGCGGCTTCCAATTTCTGGTATGAGTTTATTAGCTTTGTTTCTTGTGCATTGCTTGGTGAAGCTAGTACTAACAAATGGACTGTAACAGCTAATGGATACAAATGCACAACTTTGGTATATCGTCAGAGAATATATAAGTAATTGCGAGGTATTGTTTGTTCAGGCTCTCTGTCCTTTTAGTAAGAATGTTCGGTTAATAGAACCATTTGAAGATCATTGTATTCGTGTTTTGTCCACATCAATATCATTTCTCTCCGTGAAAATAATAGATGTCATACTAGACCTAAATTTGGAATTTGGATTAATCATTAGTTCTCTTATTCTAACAATTTTTTTTTTTTTTTACAAATGAGGATATATAGGCAGAACAATCTGTTCTTTCTGGTGATCAAGCATGGCCATCTGCTTTTCTTGCATACTTTTCCATCAGCGCTTGACTTTGAATGTTATTTGTAAAAGATATTCTGAAGTTTTTTTTTTCTATATAAGCTTTTGGATTTTGTTTTTCGTAGGAGGTAGGTGTGGACACAGCTGATCTTATTTCATTCTTGCTGGAGCTCAGCTTTCATGTTACTGGCAAGGTTTTGGTTCTGATTACTTATACTCCTTAATCATGTATTAGTGTATAACTCATTTTGACAGTGATCAGTTAATATCTTTTTACTCACTAAACAAAAAAATAAAACAAGAAAAGATGGAGGTAGTCTTATCATGAGATTGAAATGAATTCCTTCTTTTGTAGGCATATAACTTAAACACATTAAATGATAGACAGCGCAGCATAACAAAGGATCTTGCAGATTTAGGATTGGTCAAGCTCCAACAGGTGAAAGCTTTTTTTCTTTGTTGTTTATTCTATCAATTCTTATCAGCTTTCATAATGAAGTAACAATCTGCAATTCTGCTTGTCCAGGGCAGGAAAGAGAGTTGGTTCATTCCTACTAAATTAGCTACCAATCTGTCTATTAGTTTGGCAGATACATCATCAAGAAAACAGGTATTTCACTTGAGAGTTGGTTCATTCTCTTGCAAATTTTTATTATAACGACAAACATTTGAAGTTCTTGAGGACTTTAGAGATGTTCATGTATTCTGATTTTTTCTTGAGCAACAGAAGAAATGTAATATTTAAGTGCTGAAGTTCACTGTTATTTTATCTATTAATTTATTATTATTTATGTTTTTGCCCTACCAGGGATTTGTTGTTGTGGAAACAAATTTTAGGATGTATGCTTATTCAACTTCTAAATTGCATTGTGAGATCTTGCGCCTCTTCTCAAGGTATGATAGCAGTTTGCTTTAGAAAATCATATATCTCAGCAGTTTTACTACATGAATGTGAACTAGGTGTTACATACTCATGAATGGGCTCATGACTTTGTAAATTAGATCCTGGTGTTATCTTATAAATTAAACACTCAGAGTATTACATTCTGATGAACTCTACCGTAGTTTATTTGGAAGTTAATGTAGTATTTTTATGGACAGGGTAGGTTTTGGATCATAAGTCATGACCTTCACAGTAAAATTAGGTTGTTATGGATTTCGGGTGTGAGATCTTTTATTCCAAAATTCTATTCCATCTCCTATTCCATCATCTAGATGTTTGACACGTGATATACCAAACATGTATTAAGGATTATGACACATATCAAACATCTTAACAATGATATAGAAAATTGAATATGATTTTGGAATAGAAGACCCCATCCCTGGATTTTGTGACCCATGAGAAAAACAAATTCAAAGATTTGAGGAACTTCGGGTTAATATTATCCTAAGGTAGGTTACTTTCGGTGGATCGTCGTGAATGAATATTACCTTCTTTTTTTGAGGCCCTTTTGACTAAAATACCTACGCCAATCCAAACCATTTGCTTTCCAAATGTTATTTTTTTTCAGCAAAGTCCTTGAGTTTTATTCTCTTTGTGAGCCATCCTATGTTGAAATTTCAGGATTGAATACCAGCTTCCTAACCTCATTGTTGGCGCGATTACCAAAGAAAGCTTGTACAAAGCATTTCAAAATGGCATTACTGCGGATCAGGCAAGTATCACCTTCTAAGTTGTAATTCTACTATATCTCGAGTGCTACCCAATCTTCACATTCATAGCCAATTATCACAATCTTGAGTTGACATTATCTATTGTCGTGTGTATGCTTTCTTGCTTATTTTGCCATTTAAATTAGAAGTTAAGATATCAGATATATCGCCTGTTTATTCGTGACTCTTGAAATGGTTCAGAAACCAAGTAATAGAAATTGGTCAATTAATATTTTTCGACATTTTAATTGTACATTTACTTGTGGAATGCAGATAATATCTTTCCTTCAGCAGAATGCCCATCCTCGAGTTGCTGAAAGATTACCAACTGTACCCGAAAATGTAACCGATCAGGTTTGTGCTCCACTTGAGATTTGAAAGCCATGTACTTTTCAAATTCATGACTACATTCATCAAGCTCGTTTATTTGGGTGATTTCATGTTACAGTCAATTTCAAATCCCCTGGAACTCGTTTTGAACCATTTTCTCAATCATTATAATGGATTTTTCATCCACCTAACTTAGTGTTATGTGAATTTATTCTTCCAAATCCAAAGCCAAATCCCCTGCAGGTCCTAAAACACATTAAAAACTTACTCCAAATCCGATGATGTCTATTTTTGCCCGATTGATTTTGTTCTCCATCCTATAATAATTTGATAAGTAAATTGTGCAATTATTAAAAACAGATTAGGTTGTGGGAATCGGATTTGAACAGAGTGGAGATGATACCAGCTCATTTTTACGATGAATTTCCATCCAAGGTATTCTTTTCTCCTTCAAATGCTGTTTCTTTTCACGTTTTTTCGTTGGTTGTACTATGATGACGTTCATGATGTTACTAGGATGTGTTTGAGGCTGCTTGTGACTTTGCACGAGAATACGGGGGTCTGTTATGGGAAAATTCCAAGAAGATGCGTATTGTTGTCAAAGGCGAAATTTTTACTCAGATGAAAGAATTTCTTCGTAAACAAAAGCAATAACATCCAGGGAAGATTTATCTGAAATAGCCTCTTATCTTAACATAATATGTTTTTGATATTTAATTCTTGATTGGTGTTTATTAGTGTTCCTATTTAAAAATAATCTTGCCATAATGTTGTAGAAAGAGATGGCTTTACATTGCGTTTTAGGCATGCAATATATTAGATCCAAAATACTAAAATTAAGACCTATATACTGAATATTATGGTCCAGTATATAGGACCAAAATTTCATCAAGGGTATTTTGTGGGTTTTCTAGTTAATAGGACACCCAATATTTAGTTTTTTTCAATTTGGGTTAAAATGTAACTCTATCTGTTCAAATGAAGTCTAAATTTGCTACTGTACCATGAAACCATACCTTAAAAGAAAAATTAAATCTGTGGTCCTATCATAATTATCTATTGCTTAGCCCACTAAATCAACTAATTAACAGCTAAATAATGCTCTCATTTACAAATTATAAATCATAAGAATAAATTACAATAATTTTTATGTCATTAAGCTAAATGTGCACATCTAGTAAAGCTTGAATAAGACCTCTTAAAAGTACAATTTTGTGTCAATCCTTATCGGACATGGTGATAATTATCTTAAGTTTATATTTTCATTTTTTGCAGTGATTATGACTCTATTAATCCCAATTGTTTTTCACCAAAACGTTTTCAGAATTTAGTGCGTTTTGTGACGATTATCATGATCTGTAAAGTCGAGTCTTTTAGACAACATGATTATTACATATATATTATTATGTAGATACATATATGGGTAGTGATGGTCAATTTTACTGTCTAATATGGATCATTTAGTGGCTTGGCAGATTTGATCGAATTCACGTGATTAATTGTGCAACTTTTTTTTACTACTTATTAAAAGCTAGTGAATATGATCCAATTGTAGTTATAATCTTGTTGTCACATATACACCATCTAAATGTTAATATGATCAAAAACAATTTGAAACAACTTTAGTTGGATAACATGAAAAAATAAATTAATATTTGAACATTTCAGTTTTGGACACTAGTATTAATATGTAAATCAAATCAAAAGAAAATAAAAAGTAAAATGCACTAGTATTAAATCAGAGACACTAGACATAATTAGTCGGTTGTGGAGTGGAGGCCATACAATATTGAATTGCCCTTTGGGTTGACTAAGAAAAAGTTGCATGGACCCTTGCTCCCTATATTAATATATAAAGTAAAATATTAAGGAAAACATTATTGTTATATAATGAAAAATAAAGCAATTTCAAGTGAATATAATTTTTTTTTTCTTACAAAGAAACTAAAGAATAAATCATGGTAAGCTTTAACACAGCCATCCAATTATTCTTGATCATTTTTTCCTAAGTTATCAAATGAGTTTGAGATTATAGTATTTCTTTGATTTAGTTTTCCATCCACAATATTGTGTTTTTCAAACCAAACAAAACGTTATGATCAATATCAATTCTTATCTATATATTATACACCAAATGTTTAAGTTATATAAATACAATAGCTTGGCGTTGAAATAATTATATATTAATCACAGTGCACGTTCAAACTAAATCAGTATGATCATTTAATTAATTCGTTAAAGGATTGTGTAATAAATACCACCTAGTGCATGGGTTCTAATTGTTAAAATTTTGGGACAATGTAAATAATTCTTATATTGATAGCTTTTAAAAGTATGTTATAATATACAAAATGAAGAATATAAATATAACCACTATGAAAAATGAACTATATAAGTAAAAAATATATCAATACAATAAAATTCAATTTTTTGAACTCGATCCGTTATAAATTGAAATACCCATACTAATAAGAGCTAGTTAGTTGATGGTATGCGGCAATACGAAATTAGCACTTTATAACTCAACTCATAACCTAAGGGCCATTTTGAATTTTGAACCCTTCAAGAATTCCAAGAGCTTCTAATGCATTGTAGAGGATCCATCAAAAATTACAATAGGATCCAATTGATGCCCACTTTACAAATTGATACTATTTAATATTGAATTGGATTTAAATGTAATTAATGTTTATTAGCCATCCATAATCTCCAATTAGTTGATAAGTGGTCTTACTAATTAAGATGTATCTTCCCCAAAAGTAAACTCTCCATTTCTCCAAATCTATTTTATCTATATATATCCCTCCAATTAGTTTCACTTCCATTCACCAAATCTCTCTCTCTCTCTCTCTCTCTCTCTCTCTCTCTCTATACATATATATATAGAAATATACATACATATACACACACTTTCATGGATCCTAAACATGATCATCATTCTTCTTCTCTGAGCTGTGAACTGAGAATAATAAGAGCTAGAAATATCGATGCTAAATCATGCAGAGAAATATTTGTTAGATGTTATCTTTCTGCAGGAAACAACACAAGAGTAAAGCTTGACAGTGAAGAAATCTCAGCAAATTCCAACTTAACTTGGAACCAAACTTTTTCTCTAGACTGTTTAGGTACTAAAAACTCCATCAAATGGCTCAAACAAGAAACCCTTGTTTTCGAGCTACGGTCCAGATGCACTGTACCTTTCATTGGAAGCATCAACGGCTCAAATCTCATAGGAAGAGCTGAGATTCCATGGAATCTTGTCTTCGAATCTGAAAAAATGGAGATTGAGAAATGGGTTTTTATGATCCCACATAATCGACGTGTGCATGATGATGATCTCATCAAGCCGCCTGCAATTCAGATAGGTCTGAAAATTCAAGAATTTGTAAACAGAAAGAAAGTTAAGAAGACGAGTTGGGATGAAGAGTGTGGTTGCATGGATTGTAGATGCAAGTCTTGTCATGTAGATTATGAATTATTCGCCATTGGAGCTGCTTTAGAAGCTCTGTAGAACTTTATCTTCTTCTTTTTTCCTCCTTTTTTGGGAGGTTTAAATTAATATTGTCTGTTGTTGATATGTTTATAATTTTATAAGATCAACCATATAGTTCTATATTGCATTTAGAAAAGAAACTATATATATCATGTATAGCACGGGTTATTAATTAAGGAATGAGTTCGAATAGCGATGAAATTTTAATCGGGTTTAATGGTTTTTTTTTTTCTTTTTAATTAGGATATGTGATGTCTATTGATTTACTCTACCAAATGATTTAGTGACTACTTTGGTGGTGACATCTATAGCAGCATTTAGTTGATTTAATCTTTATCTTGTGTAATGATGTTTTGATTTAATCGTCACAAGTTGTAAATCAAATTCCTTCTCAAAGGTTCTTAGGGGATCATGTAACAAGACATTGTGATAATTTAAGATTATGGAAATTTAAGTTCTGTAATTTCTCAGACATGGAGAATGATGCATCAACTAATCAAAATCCTTGTATTAAATGACTATTAAACAACAATTTCCCAATACAAATCATTTGATAATGATTTAGATAAAAATAGACTTACTCAAATGATTTAGATAAAAATAGACTTACTCACAAAGAGCATACTTTTCGTAGTATTCTATTTAGCTAAAAGTCAAGTTAAATAAAATGAAAAATAAAAGAAAAGAAAAGAAAAAGAAAAGAAAAAGAAAACGACTCCGCTGGGGATCGAACCCAGAATCTCTGGTTTCGTAGACCAGCGCCTTATCCATTGGGCCACGGAGTCTTTTGCTAGTAATGATAGCATTATCATATAAGTACGATACATAAAAATAATCGATTACAAATGGACCCTTGTCCAATTTGTACAGAAAGTCCATTATCTTGACCAATTCTTGTTACCAAAAACTCTCAAAAAATGAATTTTCTTTTTTGAAAGAAAACACAAAGAAATAATTAAAGAAGGTCACTTAGACAATACTCATCCATTCTCGCCCTCCTCCTAACCCCTGCCCACCATGTTTATTTTTAATCTTCATCTCAAGGGCATATTTTGGAGTTTTAATTTGAAGATGATCGAATAAATTCTAGGAAAAAAGTTTGCATGCAGCAGAATAAGCCCATAGAATAGATAGTGGAAAACCAGATCATCATAGATAAATAAGTCCCAAAATTAGCTGAAAATGGGGAGACAGCAAAAAGAGGAGCAAGAAGATAATCATGAAGAACAAAAGCAGCAAAAGCCAAAGTCATTGAGGAGTAAAGCTGCTCACTTTGTATCTGATCTCACCACAGTTTTACTCAATCCCATCTCTGATAAATCCTCCAACCCTTCTTCTCATGTAATTTTACTTTATTTTATTGTTTTTCACTATAGTGGTGCTTTTTTCCTGTTTGTTTCTCGCTTTTTGATGGAGGGTGTGATTTTAGAAGATTTGTTTTGCGTTTATTGGTGATTTGATTTTCAGGGTTCTGTGTTTTTCCCCTAATTAAAGATAACCCAATTGGGATTAAAAGTTTTTTATCTGAATTTTCTGGGTTTTTAGGTAATGAATATCTATATTTCGGAGTTTTGATATTAGTTCTTGAAGTTGATGTTTAGGGTTTTGTTGTGCTTTAATGTATCTAATTGGGTTTCTATTAGATTAATCGATTTGATATACGCATCATGGTTTTACCCTAAAATGTCAAATTTTTACTTCAACTTTTTTTAGTATCACAGCTATTGATCATTGATAATTGTTATCATTCACTTACTGTTTTGATAGGATAATATGAATGGCTCTGAACATAATCAGCAGGTTTCGGAGGAGGGTAAATCAAATAATTCCGTTGATGGCCCCGATACATCTTCGTTTACTGCATTTCTATATTCACTCTTAGCATCCTCAGAATCTCCAAGCAATTCTAATTCTGATGAAAAGATCGATTCTAATGAGGATGAGATTAAACCGTCACCAGAACCAATAGCAGTATCGAAAGAAAGTACCAAAAAGAAAAGTATGTTTTCAAAGGGTAAACAATCCCTTGGTAGAGCATTCAATCAAGCTGCCAAATTTGGTGGTTTTCGAAATCAAGCCCCGAAAGTTAGTTCCGATAGTGATTCTAAGGCTCCTGAGATTGAAGGTATTTCAATGCAAACTTTAAATGAGTCAAAGCCTTCAGAGAACCTCCCAGAAACTTCTGAACCGTCATTGCTTCTATCTGAGAAGACTCGAAGTGTTCTTTATAACGCACTCCCTGTTATTGTGCAGGGACGAAAATGGATGCTATTATACAGGTTTAGAAACCTTGAATGGTTTTATTTTCTTGTAGTTGGATTTTATATGAGCTTTGTTTACATGTTAATTTTGCACTTAAATTTCTCTATTTTGTTGTCTTTCAGTACTTGGAGGCATGGTATATCACTTTCCACATTGTACAGACGAAGTATGATTTTTCCTGGACTGAGCCTGCTGGTAGTAATTCGGTACATTTATTTGAGATTATATACATTCATGTTTAATGGGGTTAACTAGAAACATTGATGCATTTGATAGCTGTTATGCATCTGAGTATGATCTATTTACTTAGTTGAATCATCAACTACAACTAAGCCCGTTGAGAGTAAATCTAAACTTGTAATTCTTAGAAAGTGTGGGAAACTCCAGGTTCTGATGTGGATCCCACATGGGTCCCACTACATTGGATGTTTGTGATTGCAGTGGGACTTACTTCGAGGAGTTCCCACAAATGACCTGTCAAAAGCCATGTCTATGGTGTGGCATGCTTATATATACAAGTAAATATATATATGCAGCCACACCGACACCCAAAACTAATAAGCAAGTTCCTATCTATATATAAGTTTTGCTTTGCCTCTATTTTTTGCGTTTGGCTCCAAAAGCTTAATAACTCTAGTCTATAAGGTGGTTGGCTTTGCACTACAAATTGGAATTTGTTAAAATATTAAATTTTACAATTATGTGCAACTTTCCTATGATTATGTTTGATTTTTGCTCTCTTTTAGGTTGTTGGTGATCGTAATGGTACAGTGTTTGGTGGCTTGGTTGAGGCACCCTTGAGAGCAACAAATAAGAGAAGGTATCAGGTAATGCATGCATAAACTCTTTTTTAACATTTTTTTTTCTTTTAAGGCTGAAGTAATGTTCTTTTAGTTGTTGTTCTCAAATTAAAGCCGAGTTTATGACAGGGAACAAATAGTTCATTTGTCTTCACGAATGTCTCTGGCCATCCTGTTATATTTCGTCCTACAGGTAGCGGTTTTCCCTTTGTTCTCTCACGAGTTGCATTTCTTTTAAAATAGCGAAATTTTTCTCAAATCGGTCTGGTCGAGCCAACTACATGTAGCAAGTGTTATTACAATTGCTTACTGGTTGGCCACTCTCTTTGTAATCTACACTTATTATATGACACGGCAAGTGCCACTGACTCACTGTGTGAATTTGCTTGAGTTCGGTCAAACTTGGCCCATATTAGGAATGACCTAGCATTTATGGGAAAAAGTGCATGTGGGTCATTTTTTTCCCTTGAAATGGTTAATATGGGAAGAATGAAGAAGAATAATTTACTGTAAAAGAGTGGACATATTTGTGGGATATCTCGCCAAGGAAGTTTAAATATTTATTTGGAAGAGAATGAGTAATTATTACAAAACATCTCTATGAACACAATGTATGTATGCAGTGTTACCCTAACAAATACAATGTTATTGCAATGCCATGATATTTTGTAAAAGAAGTTGTTGGGAAAAGCGTGAGGTGTCATCGCACTTTTACAACAATTTGTAAAGTTATTACCCAAACTCTTGAAAAATCCACATTTGCAATCATCAATAAGAAATTTTTGAAAATCTTTTTTTTTGTTCTCTATACTTTCTCGAATATCTCTTCGAGAAGTTTTCTCTCTTTCTAGCATCCATTTGCAAAACCTAGGTAAATATACAAAATTAGTCAGTCATTTTTGCCTCCAAAAAGGCCTTGCTTGCAACAGTGAACTAAGTACAATACCTGAAATATTGGACCTTTATTTGATGATTTTACATAATTGTTTATTTTAGCACCTCAGTGGAGATGGAACAAGTAGAAATAGTTCGAGCATTATATGATGACACCTTGTTTCCAATTCAGTTTTGTTACTAGTTCAGCCTCATGGCAGCCTTTAGATCTTGTATTTTTAGTCCTAATAATCTTTTTCCTTTTTTGGGTTGGTTTGATGAGGTTGAGGTCACGTAACTACATATCCAACTCCATACGTTCTTTGCTAACTTATATCCATAAAACAGGCATAAATCGCTATTTTACTTTATGCAATACGGAGTATTTGGCCTTGGGTGGTGGTGGTCATTTTGCACTCTATTTGGACGGAGATCTGTAAGCTTTCAATTGCTTTAAGCCTTTATTATTTACTTTCTTGAGTATTTATCTCTATATATGTTACTCTCTATTGTATACTTTGCTTTCCTTATCGTCACGGGCCCTTATGTTTCCACTCGCCTCAGATTGAGTGGATCAAGTTCATCCTCAGAAACCTATGGAAACCCTTGTTTAGCACACTCGGAAGATTTTCAAGTGAAGGAAATTGAGGTATTCAACGTTATTACAGTACCCTTCCCCCTACCCCGCAACCACCCCCCCCCCCCCCCCAAAAAAAAAAATGGAACATGTAAGTGAAAATTTGTGCTTAGTATACAAGGGGTATGCATGTGGAATTGAGATCCCTTATGTATATATGTTGTGGTCATAAAGTGAAATGCTGACATTGCCATATGTAATACGTTTATTCAGAATGCCTTTCGGGTCGTAACCTCTCATCAGCCCAGAGTATTTAAAATTTGTATAATTATTGCCAGATGCATGTTGATGTTTTTTTTACGAAATTGTTCTTAATAACACGATGGTGCTAAATAAGTTGATTTTATTTATTTGTAGCTCTGGGGCTTTGTGTATGCTTCAAAGTACGAAGAGATGGTTGCTTTTTCACGAACAGAGGCACCTGGAATTTGCCATTGGTAGACAGTTCTGTTCACATATGAAGCTGCGGATTTGTCTGATAGTCATTGTGTTGTCTGTCTGTGGTGCACTAATGGAGAAACGATGTAGATACGTATATACTGATTACGCTTTTTGTCAAGATCTTTACCTGTACAGAGATATGCAGCATTGCTGTTATATATAAAGCTTTTGTTTTGTCTGAAACTAACTCGATGATGATATCGATGTCTGAAACTTAATAACCCAAAATGCCACAATTAGATGTGATATCGTCTCCATTTTTTTTTTCCGTTTCGTTTTAAAGGATGATATATTTAATGATTTCTCATGGTGCTGATTGCCTTCTGTGAAAGCTACCTCTACGGCTCTGGTTTTTCCTGTTATGGTTTTCATCAGTATCTTCACCATCCATTTTTGCATGGAAAAGCGCAGATTTTCTGATTTTTCGCCACCCGTTTGTCCAAACAGATGAATTTCTATGGTTGATATTTTGCTTTCGATATTCTTGTTGCAGCTCAGAGTGATCCCTTAGCAACTCAGCCATTTGTGTTTTCACTTTCTCAACTTCTACTTTCAGGGCCTTCACCTCTTTGTCTGCAGATGAATCGCCATTTTCCCGCTCAGCAATTTCTGTTTCGCTTTTTCCTTGTGTTATCGCTCGTATTTTTACTTGCTCTGAGAACAACACCTGTAAGTATCATCATCTTTTTTATATTCTTGCATTCCCACTATGAATTTTTAGTTTCATCACATTGCAATTTATATAATGTTAGCCTAGAGCTAAACTGCATCGAAAATATATATTTGAGCACATTCCTTTAGGCTAAATAAGAAGAATCATGTAAACTTACCTGAACTATGGTCCTTAATGGCAACCTATCATTTTGTGCAACATGTGCACATGCATCAACTGAAAGCTTCCCACAGTTCATGAGTTTGCATAGGCGCTTTCGATCATGGTCCGATAATGATGGATGGCTCTGTATATATATATACACACACACACACACACACACATATATATATATATATATATAAATTCAGAATATCAATAATCTGATTATTTCATTGAAGTAAAGGAAACAAAGAATAGCAGATAGATAACCTTGAGATAGGTGTCGATGGCTCTGTAAAGGCCATCATGACACGTCCGAGCATTTTCAGGCAACGAATTAGCTAAAAACTGGAATTTTGTGACTGAAAGCTTAGGATCTCTTGCAATTTCTGCTAAATAGTTGTCTAAAAGTTTACTGATAGCCAAAGGCCCTGTTAGTTGCTCTTGTATCTGCTGCTGTTCATACAGCAAAAAATACTCCAAAATCCTTTGAACTACTTCTATGTTGTGCATTGTTTGTTCTTCACTAGAACTGCACCAAGTAGATATATAGTGTTAAACATTAGGACAACATAGTAATTAGACAAAGATATTCTAGTTAATAACTTACTGTAATGGCTTCATTTGATCACCAGCTACATAACTAGGTATAAGAAGATCGTCCACATCAGCGTTTTCCAACACCAAACCTGCTCGTTTTTCGAGCTCCGATACTAAAGCCGGCGAAGCTAAGTATAGAATCGCCATCTTTAACATCTTCAAAAGGAACTTACATGAAACTGCTTCTTTTTCGGTAGGCAATATGCTGACTAGGCTCTCTATTATCATTCGTTGTTCTCTTGTTTGTCCCATATCACCTTCTTGCCACGTCCCACTCGTAATATTCCATTGCAACTCGTTTTTTACATTTCTTCCCATTTCGCCCCTCTCCGATTCTATACTTGGCAAGCATTTCTCTCCATAATGCACGATACACGAGCCTATGATTTTGGGATTTACCCCTTTTGCCCTCAAAGCGGTTATAATCCTCGTGAAATAGTCGATTCGAAGGGTTGCCATGTCATCAAACCACCACTTGTCTCCATTCATTAGCTCACCTATTGTTGAAGTTTGTCTAGAAATCTTCCAAGCTATTGAATCACAACATCTTCGAACGATTTGAAGATTTTCGGCCCATGGGGACAGGTTTTCGCATGATTTTAGGACAGTTATTGAATCTGTCCATGAAGAAAGGACTACAAATGTGAAGAAAGCTTCAGATTTAGCGATTAAGTTCCCATCTTCAAGTGCTTCTGTCATCTCGAGAAACTCTGATGCGCATCTTAACGCTGCTACGTTATTTGCATTTACGCTTATTTTGAGACCATAACAGAATTTCAAAACGACTTCAAATGTTTCTGGACCGCCTGGGAAATTGTCGAGTTTGAGGTCATAAGATGAGTTTGATATTGGAGGGTGTAGATCGATTCGGCCAAAGTAGGCGCACCGGGAAATGAGTGGGTACTGTAATTGGATTACATGTTGAAAGTAAGTATTAAGTTGAGAAAATCATAAACAAATAGATTTAAGGCTAATGTTCGAGTTAAGTTAAGATTACCTTGTGAACATAGAAGGTGATATCTTGAACTTGAATCGCCAGATCTGTCGGAGTTTGAGACATGGCAAACCTGCACAATATGTCGAGTAAACGCAAATATTGATTCAGAAATAAGGCAAAAACGATTTTTCGAAAAAATCCCATATGATCATTTTGTGTGTACTTATATACTCTATCGGCCTAAATAATTTGGAAAGACGAAGTAGGATCATAGAGTTATTACCATGAATGCTCTTTCTTCTCAAAACCATCCACATTTGTCATATATCTGTCTGGAACAACAATACTTTGGTTGTCTGTTTGGTAAGTTTCATCAGAATCAATTTCTAGTCTTTGCTGCTGATCAGAAAGCTTCATCATGTTTATCTGATTCATACTGGTAAGCTTATTTAATTTCTCTTTCTTAAAAAGGGTAAGAAAATGAGTGTAGTTAATGTATGAGAAGTGAGTTTGTGGCTGAAGTAAGATTGCCAGTGAAGTGAAATTAATAAGGTTGTTGAGTAGTGGTTTGGTTTGGTTTTGGACATCCTTTTCAAGTTCAGTGTCACTAGGATTTCAGGTTTAACCAAAAGAATGTTGGTTTGTGAATTGTGACAAGTCGTATTCGTTCGAGTCGAACCACGTATTTGCGTAATCGACCAGTAGATTATTTTGTGATGATATATATGACTTGTTATGATGTTTCCTATTTTGTGTGTAAAAAATATATATCTCGAGAATTGAAGTCTCTATACATCTGTCAAGATAAAAGTCATTTCCAAAAACATAAGAATATACATTTGGAGAAAATACCAAGAAAATATTTTCTTTATTTCAAATAACACGACTTTTATGTTACTTATTTGCTAGACCCTTGAAGTTCCATGTATCATTTTTTCTATTTGGAATTTTTAGTTGTGATTTTGTGTACCACTAGCCTACTGGTCTAGTAAAAATGAAATTATTAATGAGATCGATGTATAGTCACAACTTTTATTTTACCTAATTGACTAAGAGAAAATGGTGATAACATTTAAAGACTCCTAAAATTAGGCTCCTATTGGATCTCATACCCAATTTCTATAAGGTCATATTTTATAAATTTTATGGCCAAAATCGTATTTGTTTGGCACCCCTAAACACGTTATAGTAAATATTTTTTTTACAAAAATTCAAATTTCCTCGGAAATAAATTTGGTTGACATTTTTTCATATTTTTTGTAATTTTTTTTTTAAATTATTCATAATTAGATAGTAAAGTAATGAATGGCATCATAACCATGGGCTTTACCCTTGTGGAATTTGTTCAAAGCTAATTCTAAACTCCTAATAAGGGCATTTGCGTAAATAACATATTTTCACGTGAGTCATGTTAATATGGTAATAGTAATGTAATTCTAAAGTAACTATTTTGTCCTTAGTTATTAGTTTGTACTATCCTAATAAATTATAATTAGAGAAAGAATATCTGGATAATGGAAATAATTCATCTCACTTGTAATTTGTAATCTTTAATTTTTCTAGGAGATGGTACCATTTTGTTAAAAAAAACTATCGTTTTTAATACAATACTTTTAATTAAAAATGATAGTTCTTTAAAATACAATATTTTTTTAGGTTGAATAATAATTCAATTTTTAGCATATTTTTATAACCGGTCAATCTAACTCTTATCTTCGACTCAAAATTTTAATTGTGTCGAATCACTGTACTAAAATACATTAATATATGGGTCACAACAATTCGTAATTTACTTTGAGGGTATTTTAAGAAATTTACCTTCATGAAGATTAATCCAATACATACAACATAAATATGAAATAAAAATTCATTTTATAAAATTAATTGAATTCCTAATTTTGAGGGTATTTTAAGGAATGTAGGGAAGATTAATCCTATATATAATATAAATACAAATAAAAATTAATTTACATAAAATTAATTGAATTCCTAATGTTGATAAAAGTGGTGCATTGCATGACAAGATAATGGTGCGCACGTCACCACTTGTTTGACTTACTATAAATTCACATATTCAAACCCTTTGTTACGTTCTTTATAGTCCATCCTTTCTTTCTTTCCTTAAATTTCTCTCCACAGGCCACACTTTGATTCAGATCTCATCATCTTCATCATCAAATCACATCTGATCTTATAGAGAGAGCGAGAATATGGCGGTGGTGTCACCATTAGCGAAGTACAAATTGGTGTTTCTGGGGGATCAATCCGTCGGAAAAACTAGTATCATTACACGCTTCATGTACGATAAATTCGACACCACGTATCAGGTCAGATTTATACTTTCTCATGATGATCGACTTTCTGATTTCTTTCTTGAAATGGATTTTCTGTCTTGATTCTATTGTTATGAAATTGTTGCGATTCTGTTTTTAATTCTCTACGATCATTGTGAATTGTGAAACCGCATGTTTGACTGTTTTATGGGGTGAAAATTTTGTTTTTTTAATTTTTGGTGAAATCAAGGATATTTGACTTATCTTTGTTCTTAATCGTAAATCATTTGTTAGCCTTGAAAAATTGATGCGCTCTTTTATTTCTCAAAATACTTGTCTGCATTTCATGCTGTTGAAAAAGTGATAAATTGTTGTGTGAAGTTTCTCATGGTTCTTTACTTTATTGATTAGTCTACTCGAAGAATACTTCTTTCTCAGAAAATTACAATTTATGATGGAAACATGTATATATAGAGTACGATAAGAGCACGAACATAATCTATGCTTCACATCTAGATATGATAAATGCAGTTTAGTTTATCCATCAGCATTTTATATTTCTGGAATTTGGGCTTTATTGTGTATATTCCTGTCCATTTGATTACGTTATTCTTGAACCTGTAACTGGTAAGCGTGGTGCATATGCACAAACGATATCCTTGAAACCCGAAATATCCATGCTCTGGACCCACACAAGTGAGATTCCAACATGATGAATCACCAGTACCTGTGCTTGTTTTTTTTTTTTTTTTTTTTTTTTCAAACTGGTTAAGCCAAGTTGTTAGAGAAGTTGATACCAGCATAAAACAATACAATTTTATTGCACATTCGAGGTCGGGTTCCACATTGCTAATCCTTTATGTGCTCAAGAAATACTTCAGATTATTGTGATTACATCATGTAAAACCAGGTTCTCTACATGTGTATATATAGAATGCTGAGGTGTAGAAGCTGAAATATAAAACTTAAAAGATAATTAAAGGATACATGCAACGACTATGACTCCGTAATGCCATTCACAAGTGTATGACTATGCAATGGCTTTATTTTCTGTATAATTTTTTTTAATTTCTTTTTCATATGCAGGCTACAATTGGCATTGACTTCTTATCAAAAACGATGTACCTTGAAGACCGAACAGTTCGCTTGCAGCTTTGGTAACATCTTTCTTCTGTTGAGAACTACAGCAAGCTAACATGTATCACTGTTTATTTACATTTTCTTTTCTCTTTGTTTGGGGTGTAGTCTTCCAGTTATGACCATTTGGAAATGGACTCGTTGTTTAAAATGGTTAAATGATCATTTAAGCATTATCAACAAAGAAATCAAATTATGCCTTCGGATATTTATTTCCATGATGTGCTTATGCAAGATTTATCTAGTTTCCCCAATTTTTGGTTCCTTGACATCACAATACGATTAAATTGGTAGCTCTAATGCATCATGAATAAACAAAAGTACTCATTATGGCGACAGGGACACTGCTGGTCAAGAGAGATTTAGGAGTCTCATTCCAAGCTACATTAGAGATTCTTCTGTGGCAGTGATTGTTTATGATGTTGCCAGTAAGTAACTGATACAAATTTGTCAATAGTATTTGATAACATGATTTTGGTTTTTGCATCCAATTGCTTGTTGTATGATAGTTCATGTCTTTTTTATCTGGTAAACATTTGCTCTTTGCAAAATTATCGAATTTGCAGATCGACAGTCATTTTTGAACACGACGAAGTGGATTGAGGAAGTAAGAACAGAACGTGGCGGTGATGTTATTATTGTTCTTGTAGGAAATAAAACTGATCTTGTCGATAAAAGGTGAGGTGAAATGGATTGTTTTTATCTCTTTTTTCCTGAAAAACATAAATTTATTGAATGAACTTTTCAGTCTAGAATCAAGTTTTTCAAGTGTTTTTGTCACATTGTTAAGCTTGTTTCTTCGGTTTTTCCATTATTTATCCAGAATGAATATGATGATATTATCTCTCTTTATATACAGGCAAGTTTCCATCGAAGAAGGTGATGGTAAGGCTCGTGAAGCGGGTGTCATGTTCATAGAAACTAGTGCTAAAGCAGGTTTTAATATAAAGGTAGTATATCCTCCACGAACCCATCTATTGCAGTAGTCAGTTGATCTCTGGAAGTTCGATTATGCCTGTAGAACTTACTTGGAGAGCTTCTATTTGTTTTCCTTTGTTCTAAAACATGTATTTGAATGTGATAACTGACATGTATCCCCTGAGATTTTATAAATTACCAAGATACCTCCGATCATATGACTTGAAACTCGAAAAACATGGAGTGAACTTGTAATATCCGTTTACTTATAGTCAGGTGAAATAATGTTATATTTTTCCTGTGTTATAATTTTACTCACAGGAGAATTATGGTAATTTTTCAAATCTCGAGGTGTTGTTTATGATAATCAGATGCATGTTTTTGGAGTTGTAACTTGAATCTGATGTAAGTTGTATTTTGCAGCCTCTATTCCGAAAAATAGCAGCTGCATTGCCTGGAATGGAAACTCTGTCCTCCACGAAACAGGAGGATATGGTGGATGTGAACTTGAAGCCCACTTCAAACGTGCACCAGAGTGAGCAACAAGGAGGCGGCTGTGCCTGTTAGAGATTTTAATCGCGATATAACCGGAGGTAGTTAGGTGGAAAAACTAATGAACTCTGCATCGAGATGTAATTCTGCATTTTTTTTCTAGAAGAAGTTTGGTTTAAAGTAAGAACAAGGATGAAACTGGTGATATATACTGTAATTTCTCCACTTTTGTGTACGTATACTCATTTTTATTGAGTGCAAGATTTTTCACTGTGTAATTTGATACATGTTACAGAATTTGATCTCATTTGCGGGTTATATGATTTCATATCAGGTTGTGCAGTAACATAGACTTGTTCGTGTATTATGTTTTTCCCGGTGTCTTGTTGTATGGATGTGTAATACGGAATAATGTAGCTTCTTACATTCTTAAAATGTTTAAGGTACCGTCGTGTTTGATAGAATTGAATACTAATATGTCTTTTAGAAAAAACTCATTTAGGCTCTCATAAAGGAGAATTACACAAAGACTACCTCACTTATTTGATAAATATCACGAGCCCCCTAAAGTTTTACAAATTATCAAATCAACCCTTGTCAGATCTTGACAAGTCAAAGAAAAGGAATGTTTGACATAGCCAATGAAGTTCATGATATTGAGATTCACATTTGACATAATCTATTCCAGTTGACATAAATATATAATAAATCAAGGACATTTTAACAAATGAAACCTTCCCTATCTAAGAATTGAGATAACTATATATCCAATCCTTAAAAATGTCAAAAACCTTAAATCATCTGAAAATAACTGGAGTTTTAATAATGTTATGCATCACATTCATGTACCTTTCTTGTAATTATAGTTAATTTATTTTTATATTGTTTACTTTGTTTCAAGCTCAACAAATCGACCATTTCAGCCTCTATATTTTAACTTTTCAGACAATAACTTAATTAAGGACTATGTTTATATATTTATCTACTTTGTTTGTGTTGTTATCTATAGTTGTTAGTTAATTATTTATTGCAAATACTCTTGATATAATAATACATATAATCAGTTCCTTCTTAAAAAATATTTAGGCGAATTTCGGGTAGTTGGAATAGAAAGAAAGGAGGTTAAATTAAAGCAAAATAGTGTAAACGTTTTAATGTGATCAAACAACATTAACTATATATTAGTATTGAGTATGTATTATATAATTAAAAAAAATTAAAAATTAAAACCCTTTAAAATTATTTTTTATATGATAAAAGGCAATGATAATATTTCTAAAGAAAAGTCCAATCTACCAACTTTTATTGGAGGCCTAATGATCTTTTAATTGAAGTGATTAAATTAGCAAAGGTCTAAGATTTTGACTAAGTATATAAAATCCTGGTGAATATGGTTAGGGGTATACAATTACGAGGGCCAAATATAATTTAATCAGTTCTCTTTCGTAGTAAAAAGATGGAAGTTTATAATAGCCATTTTTCCTATTAAAAGTCGCACTATATATATGTGACATAATTGATGTTATTCTATTAAATTATAAGAAAATATTTATCTTTTTCTTTGATAAAAAAAAATATTTATCAAGATGTTTCTGGAGAGGTTGAAAGTATGTGATTACCCAATCATGATAGTAGCTGAAAGGCCACAATTGGTATTTTATGATCATAAGAGTTGAATATATAGCTCTTCAATTAATTTCAATGCAATTTGTTTGTCTTACTTATTTATTTATCTACATTATATATATAATGCTCGGCCAATATCGATTGATACAACAAACAAAATCAAGATGAGTCTAATTTTGCTATTATTAATCCTTCTGGCTTTTGCTATTAAACTGCATGGGGTTAAGGGCCAAAGTCCGCCAGGTTTGAACTTAAATACAATGTTTCAGTGCCATTTATATGTTAACTCACTGTTTAATTATCATTTACTAAATGCTTATAATTGTAATATATAGATAAAAAAGTATTCCAAAATAAAGCACTTGAATTATAGCTACAAGTTTAATAAAATCTATCATTTCATTGAGTAATACAAGGACTTCAAATATTCAAACAATTACGTAAATTTTTGTAAAGATTTCACAACTTCACGCTAGTGTTAGTGGTGACTGTGATCAGGGTGTAAATGAGAATTTTGATGAAAACCCTCTTATTTGTTGAACAATCGTTGTTCTAGTTTGTCTGGAATTTTATTTAGTTTCAAAAAAGATATTATTATGAACTCAAATAATAATTTAATATTTTTGTATCTATTTCTTCATCCTTTGTTGAAACAAACTTTGTGGCTCACGCAAGGTTTTAAATCTTAGCAAACATAAAAGGAAACTGCTCAAAACTTTTCGTCTTGAATTTGAATTTGCAAAGTTATGAAGATCATCTATAAACAAACTGAGTTTAATTTTCTATCTTTCAGGTTTCACAAGCTTGGATTGTGGTCTAAGGGACAGTAACGGCTATAACGATTCAATCACGGGTTTATATTACAGCACAGATGAATCCTATATCGACACAGGTGAAGGCAAAACTATTTCTCCAGAATTTCAGACAAAAACCCTTCCTCCACAGTTCATAAACGTGAGAAGCTTCAAAGGGGATAATGGGACAAGAAATTGTTACACTTTAAAGCCTTTATATGGCAAAAACAACAAAATCTTATTAAGGGTTGCATTTATTTATGGAAATTATGATGATTTGAATAGACTTCCACAGTTTGATTTGTACCTTGGAGTTGATTATTGGGAGACTGTGACATTTAAGGGTTCTTTATCACCTTATGTCGCTGAAATCATACATACACCTAAGTCGAATTATGTGCATGTGTGTCTAGTGAATACGGGACTTGGTACGCCTTTCATATCGGTGCTTGAATTGAGATCGATGAATCCTTTGGAACTGGTATATAACACGACTTCTGGGTCGCTTAAGTTTTTTGCTCGTTGGGACTTGGGATCGACAAGTACGTACTTCGTCAGGTATGTGATGGATTTTGGAGGTATTGTATAATAATGTAAAAATACACGTATACGTAATAATAAGTAAAATTGTTAAACCCTAAACCTTAAACCCTAAATACTAAATCAAGACAACAACGATGATGATTAACTCATCAACAACGATAGCATGTTATGTGTTCTTTGTGTCGTTGATTGCGAATGCAATGTGTGAATACTCGAAATTCCATAGAAAATTTGGAACCTTGCAAGGATTTCCTTTCCAAATCGGATGGTAACAAGTTACCTAGTCAAATTTGTTATTACTCTATGCTGGAAATTGAGCTCTAAATTCTTCTTATTTTCTTAATTTCCATCTTTTAATTTTCTAAGAGTTTATCATGGCTTCGTTTGTAAATATAGTAGTACTCTTTATTTACGTGTGAATATTACATATATATTTCTATACTTTCTATATGTTTATGATCATGTTTATTTTAATTTGACTACACATTTACTTGTGATAATTATTTTGGTGTAACATCTATTTATTCATCATTATATAAGAGGTTGTAAACTCATTATTTTGTATGAACTTGTAAAATCATTTTTCTCCAATAAGAGTATCTTGTCAACGTGACTAAGGATTGGTTCTTCGTCTTCTTGTGGTCGTGCATATACGATGAGACTTTATTGTGAGCTAACAGGGTTTTATCCTAGAGTCGCGATGAACCATCAAAACATGCATACAGGGAGGCGATTATAGATTTAGGACAACGTCATGTGGCGTAACTCTCCTTCAGTGCAACATTCTATTTTTATGTTTATAACATTGTTTTATATACATAATTCTATGATTCATAAGAATATGCTAGTGTTGATACTTATTTATAATTATATTTGAGTATATATATAATTACCTAAAACACAAATTACAAAATTTACAACAGCTCATCATGGCAAGTATTAATTTGCTCGATTTCATCATGTTCCTAGGTACAAAGATGGCGACATTTATGACCGCATGTGGAGGCCCGTAACCCTACCAAACTCAACCATCCTAAGCAACCCCTCAGCAACCAGCTTTGGCCAGAATTGGTTCAATATGTCGCCCATCGTCATGAGCACCGCAACTCAAGGGGCAACAACAAATGATTCCCTCGTCATTTCCTTTGTTCCCAACAATCCTTCGGATCAAATTTACGTATACATGCATTTTGCTGAACTTGTAGCCAATCAATATAGAGCGATAAATGTGTATTTTAATGGCTTCCACTGGTATGGACCCTTTGTTGTACCCTATCTCAAAGTGTATTCAGTTTTCAGCGTGAGTCCAGACAGCTTGTCCAGCTTTCAGTTCACAATAAATTCAACTTCAAACTCCACGGCTCCTCCGATTATCAATGCGTTTGAGGTTTACACAGTCAAACAGTTTCCACACTATCAAACTGTCGAAAATGATGGTATGTATCTTTATATTTGTATGCATATATATATATATGTATATATATGCGTATATTCAATGAACATCAGTTTTTATGGACTTTCACAGTTGAAAGAAGCAAAATACACCAGCAGACAACAATATTATATATACTTATACACACACAGACTCATTTGTCTACGTTTTATTAATTAATTTATCTCATGTCCATAAATTGTGCACAAACTAAAGAAAAATAGTCCCATAGTTATATGTTTTTTTTCTTCATCTTAATGACATATTTATTTTGTGGGCAAATAAATAGTTGCAGCAATTATCAGCATAAAGGCAACCTATGCAATTACAAAAAATTGGCAAGGAGACCCATGTTCGCCGATTGATTTTGCATGGTTCGGTATTAACTGCAGTTATAATGGATTTGAATCTCCTAAAATCGTATCCTTGTAAGTTCAAAACATATACAAAGAGTTTTCATATATATTCGAGTATATTTAATTAACATGTATTGAATTTTATCTTAGGAACTTGTCATCAAGTGGATTGATTGGGACAATATCTCCTTCTATTTCCAACTTAACAATGCTACAATCTTTGTAAGTATATAATCTAAATCAAATTTATTTGTAGGATCGAGCATTTGTCTATAAAAGCTAAGGTTGTGTTTTCTTACATGTGTCGTTTTCGGCTTTTCGCAGGGATTTATCTTACAACAATCTATCGGGGCAGGTACCCGATTTCTTGTCTAGGCTTCCTTCTTTAAGATACTTGTAAGTTTTTTTAAACCTTTAGTATGTGTATAATATAATCCAATACAAATTTAACAGTGTAAACTATTAGAAATTTAATTATTTGATCTTCTTGATTACAGATACTTGAATGGAAACTCCTTCACCGGCCCATTGCCGCCTGATCTGCTAGAAAAATCAAGAAATGGGTCACTATTTCTAAGGTTTGCTCTCTATATATCAAACCAATTATAAGATATATATATAATCATGGTGAGACTATAAATTAAACTACTTTCTGTTTAATTTTATACATAAATATACGTATTTGGAGTGTGTTTATATATAAAATATAATCTACTAATAATGTTACTTCAACTTGACAGTGTTGATAATTCATCCAACCAAACAATCCATTGTGTAAATGATGCTTGTAAGAGAAAGAAGAAAACTGTTATTCTTCCTATAGTGGCCCCCATTGCTGCTTTTGTTGTAATATTCACCTTCTCAATTCTCTTATGGTTCTTGTTGACAAATAGGCGAAAACGACAAGGTATATATGAAACTCATTAAATTATAAGAATGAATAAAAAATTTTAATTTACTAGAGATTAAAATTAGGGTTTTATCTTATAACAAGATATACATTTTTTTTACTGTTGTATCTCAGTTGTTCAAAGAGTAATGGTGGAATCGAACGAGAACTTAATGGTGGAATTGAACGAGAACTTAATGGTGGAATTGAACGAGAACTTAATGGTGGAATCGAACGAGAACTTAATGGTGGAATCGAACGAGAACTTAATGGTGGGATCGAACGAGAATGATGATTCTTCTATAGAGCCAAAGATTAAACAATGCAAATTTTCGGAGATAATGAGTTTCATTGGAGATAATATTAGAACCCCTCTTGGAGAAGGAGGATTTGGAACGGTATATCGGGGTTGTATGGATCGAATGGAAGTTGCTATTAAGATACTTAAAGAATCTCGACAACAACGGATTAAGGATTTTCAGTCCGAGGTATCACAAAATTATCATTAAATGCATGTAATAAGCAACATCAATAGTACAATAATAACTTTTACATGTTTTGCTTTTAATTGTGTGAAATTCAGTGAATTTTACTGTGATCATTAATGACTTAATTACTTGTAGTTTACTGCAAAATAACCATATATTTGATCACTTCAGGTGAAAATTCTAGCAACACTTTATCACAAAAACGTAACAAAAGTTCTTGGCTATTGCAATGAGGGTCCAAACAAAGCTATCATCTTTGAGCTTGTGGAAAATGGGAACCTCAAGCACCATTTATCAGGTCATAATGCATTGTTTTTTTTTTTTTTTTGAGTTACATTTATATATTTTCCAACTATATAAAACGTTTTTCTGTATTTTTCTCATGATTACAGATATAAATTCTAGCTTGAGCTGGGAAAGAAGAGTTAAAATATTGATAGATGCTGGTGAAGGTAGATCAATATATATATATATATATATATATATATATATATATATATATATATATATATATATATGTTCTTTATCAATTTATAAATGCGATATTTGTGATTATTTCGTGTTCATAATTCACAGGGTTGGCGTATATGCACCATGGTTGCAGGCCACCAGTAGTTCATAGAGATATTAAGCCTGAAAATATTTTGCTGACAAACGAATTTGAAGCTAAACTAGCAGATTTTGGCTTGTCAAGAATTTTTCCAGTTCAAACGTCTAGGGTTTTCGGTACTTCTGGATATTTAGATCCCGAGTAAGTATTACTGTGTTTAAATACATGTTTAAAATTTTTGATAACATAGCTATAATATGTGTGTTTTTACGTGGGTATTTTTCATCTAAAATACACGAATGGGACCAAAAATCTCACCAAAAAAACGCATAAAAATATAGTATAAAACATCATAATTTTTGCTCATTTTAATGAATCAACTTTTACCATAAAAATATAATATAAAACATCATAATTGTTGCTCACCTGCAGGTACCTAGAGCTCGGGACAGTGACTGAGAAAATCGACGTTTACAGCTTTGGCGTTGTGATGTTAGTAGTGGTAACAGGCCAACCTGCAATAATACAAGGCAAAAACATTACTGAATGGATTAGTCCAATGATACAAACTAGAGACATACAAGGTATTATTGATACTCGTTTAAATGGAAATTTTAACGTCGATATGGCTTGGAGGGTCATAGAAATAGCAATGAAATGTGTGTCCCGAGTCTCTTCATCTCGACCCAAAATGAATCATGTTATGAAAGAACTTAGAGAATGTTTTCCAGTATCTGCATCAGCTCAATATACATCCATTAATGAGAGAAGATATTCAAATGGTGATTGAAAATGAGATCTCTATAAGTATGAGATGTTTTGTATTTAAGTTCGAGGGCGTTTGTGTGTATTTGTATTGTTTTGTTCGATTTGAATTTGTAATTAAATGTTTAGAGTGAGTATTGAATAATTGTATATTTTAAGTTAATTTATGTTGATAGTAGTCTGAACTTCCAAGGATGAGGTCTTTCAGTAACCTTTTTTTATGTATGATTTATATAATAACATATCTCTAGTTAGTGATCACGTACAATAATCAACGAGTTAATATAGAAATTACTCAAATTTCGGTTAATTTTTTGGATTGATTGAATATTAGAATAATTTTTTTTTTACAATGAAATTCATCTATCTAACCCCTATATAAATGTGTGAATAACAAAATTGTTTCGTTCTATGTGAAAAGACATAATCGTCCTTATTATTAATCATGTTTCCTACATTATTAGGACTCCAATTTATATTGATGAGAAACACAATTTATTAGGACTCTAATTTATTTAATGTATAAAATAAAGTATATAAAGTAACCTTCATTATTAGGACTCCAATTTATATTGATGAGAAACACAATTTATTAGGACTCTATTTATTTAATGTATAAAATAAAATTAAATATATATAAAGTAAATTATTATTATTGTTATTATGATTCCATCCGCCGTAAACATTGAATTAAATTATTGATGAGAAACGCAGTTTAATTAGGACTCTAATTTATTTAATGTATAAAGTAAAATTAAATATATAAAGTAAATTATTATTATTGTTATTAGGATTCCACCAGTAAATTGGGATTCCACCAGCCGTAAACATGTACTAAATTTAAAATTAAAAAATTAAATGTATAAAGTAATATTATTATTATTATTATTAAATCCCACCAACATTAAACATGATTAAATTAATTAAAGAATCAAATGTATAAAATAAATTATTATTATTATTAATTAAATTAGAATTATAAAATTGTTTCGTCCTATATGAAAAGACATACATACCCTTATTCGATTTTATAATTCTTTTAGTAATTTGAACTAGAAACCTATTAATATCATAACTCTATTTAATTTATTAAAAAGTCACTTTACCTTAAATACCTAATAAAATTAAAAAACTAATAAACAAAACCTAGAACAAAATCTAAATATAATAATAATGATATACAAATATATGTAATATTCCTATATGATATTCCTAGACAACAATAAAAAGAATTAACTCCATTCAATTTGAATAAATTTCATATGCAGACACGTCATTCTAAGGGTATTTAAACAGATATTAGCTAAAATTTAAAGAATATTTAGAAAATCAAAGTTGACATAAACAAACAAAATCTAAATAATATAATAATGATAATAATATAAAAATAATTATTATAATTATATCTCTCTTCTATATAAATATGTGAATAACAAAGTGTTTCGTCTTATGTGAAAATACTTTCATACAACCATTTTTATAATCATTGAATTTATATAGAAGAATTCTAATAGTAATGGGAAATTATTTATATAGCAAAACAATGTTTATAAGGAAAAGACATATTGGCGTCGTTATTATAATAGTTGAATTTATTATATAAATTTTCTTTAATACTAATGAGTAATGAGAAATCATTTATATAGCAAAAACGATCTCTATAAGAAAAGAAACATATTTTGTTGTTAGACACATACACTGTTTAAGAAATAAACTATATTCCTAAATTTTCATAATGTCTGCCTATAAACAAAACATTTAGTTGTCTTTTACTTATTTGATGAACATAATATTATTGTGGACATATTTATATATGACATTATATATAGATACAGTAGAAAATTATTTAGTAGTAGGACTTTCATTATATTAATTATATTAATAGGACATTTTATAAATAAATAGTAGAACAAAATTAAGAACACTAATATAATGAAAATAATTGAATTTTTTGGACTCATATTTACAAGTATCAAATTCTTGGAACCCATACATAGTATAGAAAAAATTATGTGGACTCAATTATGTGGATTCTTGATTTGTAGTGGTCAAATTCATTTAGCAATAATTCCACTAGCATCACATTATATGCAATTTAGCGACACTGGATAAGAAATTGACATATAAATATCACACAAGGTATGAGAATGTGAAGACCACCAATGTGAAAGTAAAATTGATTCGTACATATCCATGCATAGTCATGCAATATATGCCAAATTAGGGAAAGGTTCCCCACATGAGTTAAGGATGCGAGATGAGGAATATGGAATTGAGCCATACACGTAGCTAAGTAAATTATGGTTACGAAGTAATAGGTATAATTGACATTTTCACAAGAGATAGTTGTCTGAGTTGTGTTTACTTTGGTAACATTAAGGAGAGATTATGATGAGAGTGTGGTGGAAGACGGAGGAGTTTATGGTGTGAACGATGAGTGGGAAGTTGTGGAAAATATATAGCATGCAAGTTAGGATTTCCATGAAAGATGGGCAGAAGATAAGGTTTGGAGAAGTGGAGCGACAACAAGATTTGTGTGTAGGTGAAATTGCGAGGATGGATTGACTTAATAGAGTTATGTGCGTAGTCGAGATAGGGAAGAGCAAGTTGGTGTTTGTATTTGTAGTATGAGAGGGCTAGGGTTTTAATCTGAGGCACGGACTTGGTCGGGAGGTTAGGCAACGAGTTATGATTGGAATTAGGATGTCAAATGTGTAATATATATATGTTGGCGACTCTGGGATGAGGGAATTAGGGTTAGGGTTAACATATATTTTAGGGTTGGAGTTTGTATGAGAGAAACGCGACATTCGAATTAACAACAGTGGAGAGGGGTACTCATACCATCTTTGGAATGAAAGATTGAGGGGGGCAGCAAGAGTAGGTGATAAATCAGAGAGATTGTGTAAGAGAGTGTCATCGAGAAGGATGAAGCCTTTAGATGATTATGACGATATCGATCGTCATCTTGAAAAATGATAATAAAGATTAAACATTATTAAAAAAATTAAATTTCTATGAGGAAGAAGAATGGTGTCTCTGATAAATTTTAATATGATGTTAATACAACATACTACTACTTTTTGGTCAAAAGTTTATTTTACAATAAAATAAACATAATAGGTTGTTTAAAAATAGATAAAACAAACATAATAATGGTCGGTTAAGAAAAAAAAATATATTAATAGTAGAACATCATTTAGTAAAAGGAATTCAAATAGTTTCTTTGAAAATTATTTGAAAAATGTGAGTTATATATATATATATATATGTATATTCAATTGCAAGGATTTGTGAAATATATCAAATCAAGCGTAATTATATTTGTGAACGACGTTTACGTTATTGCTTTATATTTTTGTGATGGTTATGTGATTTAAAATATCAAATAAGAGAAAAAACAATAATTTAATAATGAAATTGTTGATGAGAGATATGTGAAATTATGAAGAATAATGTGATGTAGTTTATATTGACTAATAAGAACTATACATGAACATAATAAATATGAAAGAAAATGAATTAGATTGAAAATATGTTATATTTCAAACTTTGAGAAACTTGTGATAAAAGAAATAATTTTTGCAAACATACATGTACATAATTTTTGAAATATATGGTGTTAAAAAAAACTGAGAGAAAAATATAAATTAACAATTAGATTTGGCTCATCTTTGAATATGACTTATTTTATTCTAATTTTGAAAGTTTATTCAAAACAAGTTTAATGTTTTATAATGATTAATAAGAATTGAATTTATTTAGTATAGTAATAAATAAATAACTATGAAATCATTTGATGGAATAATAATAATTTATTTTAATTTAGTTCATTATTAAAAGAATAACGTGCGAACCACGTGCGACGCACGTGATATTTTCTAGTTATATAAAAATGACTGTAATTATTACTCCTTCCAAAAGTAATACTCGATATATAAAGTACCATGAATCTCATGAATCTAGGTCTAGTAAAATGCATGATTTTGCAGGTATCATTTTCCCAACATATTTTTAGTAAATCACCATCTACTATTTTAATATCAAGAAACCAATAAATAACGTAGTAATAAAAGTATAATATAATGTAAAAAAATTCCAAAATTTGTACATTATATTACAGGTTTATAAATGTTGGACCCGAGATGACAGAATGTACGGTGGCGTACGAGACAAGTCTGGTCGTTTTGGAATTTGTTCGTTTTTGAGTTGCTGCAGTTTTTTTCTCCTTGTTTGAAACTCGTGTGAAGATTCGTATTTAGGCAAACTTTTCGGGTCGCAAGGCAATGGATCAGTCCTAAAATATTCAGCATCAAGAGCATCTTTTGCTGATATTCTCTTTGCAATTCAGGTTTAATAAATACAAAAAAAAAATGACATAATATTAGTAAAATATTTAATACCAAAACAAATATTTTTCGAAATAACAAAATAGGTACCTGAGCTGGATCAAGAACCAGCATTTTCTCCAATAAATCCACAGCATGTTGATCAGAACTGATATATAACACATGAACAATGATTTATGGACAATATATACTTGTAATTGTAATAACGTAATTATACCGATATTTATCTACATATGCTTAACTGTCTAAAAAACTCGCGAATTCGTCTTTCCCTTTTATGCATAGGCTTAGAAACACCAGGCCAAGTTTCTTCATCTGGGGTTCCACAAAGATCAAATATCCTATCCAATTGTTCTCCCTGGAATAATAGTAAATAAAATATAATATATAGGGACTAATAATAATAAAAAAATCATTTTTCGATTATTACAAATAAATTTAACCTCGGTTTTTCCTGGTAAAATCGGTTTCCCATGCAAAAGCTCACCAAAGAGACAACCTACAGACCACATATCAACAGATGGACCATACTTTCTGGCTCCAAATAGCAACTCTGGAGGTCTTAAAAAGTTGATACCGAAAAACGGAAAATCTTAGATTAAGAAATGTTAATATTCAAATGAAGAATATATTTTATTTACCTGTACCATAATGTAATAACCCTATTCGTAAAATTTGATTTGACGTTACTAGAAAAGTAACGTGCAAGTCCGAAATCTGCAAGCTTCAAATTTCCCTCATTGTCGATTAGAAGATTAGAGCCTGAAAAATAGTTAATATTATGTTAATTTTGTATGCTAATACACAATATTAATATACAAAATGCAGCAGATTAGATAATGTAAACCTTTTATATCCCTGTGAAGCACTTGATTTACATGACAATAGTGTAGACCAGAGAGCAATTGCTTCATATAAAACTGGAAATTGATATTATTTTTCAGTAATGGTGGAAAATTAATATGGTTAATAATGCATATATGTAGAAAAGATAACAATACTTTGATTTGAGGAACTGTAAATCTCATCCCGGGACGATCAGAAAGGCCTGCCATGTCGTGATCCATGTACTCAAAGACCATGTAAATGTTTCCCTTATATGTTTTACCATCTGTGATCCAAATGATGTTATAAAAATGACTTTTGATAAATCGAAAAGAGAATGATTTTATGAAAAAATGATTCAAATGTTTTTATACCTGGTTTTTCTTGCTGTTCATCCTCTTCAGGGGCTTAGTGACATTTTTAGAGCACATTACAAGTCAGATACAACGAAAACCCACGATAAAAAAGGCCTTTAAAATTCCGAAAGAAATGATGTACCAGGTGATGTAACTATCTCTTTCAATTTGATAACGTTTTCGTGCCTCAGCTTTCTTAGAATTTTAATTTCTCGAATTGCAGCAGCAAGAAACTGCCTAAGCAAACGTTTTCAGATTTTGATGCTAGAAAATATGCAAATCGATATAGAGAAAAATGGAAAGATACCCTTCCTTTAATTTATCCATGCGAATCTTCTTCAAAGCAACAATTTCTCCAGATTCCTTTTCTCTGGCCATGTATACTTGACTGGAGATAACAACAAAGTGTAAGCCCAGAAAAGAAAACTTCACTCGAACACTTTGCGGGCATTACAAAAAATCGATTTTCGACAACTTTTGGAAAAATTACAAAAGATTTTTCGCCTACCTGTAGGTTCCTTCTCCAATCTGCTCGAGCTTTTCGAAACAATCAACGCTTCGAGAACCACAGAACAGCGAGTCATCCAGATTCAGCTGATTATTTGCCATTGCAGCCATTGTTTATTCATATTAAAATTAAAATATTCTACTAATAGAAACTTTCAAATTAAAACTTGGAAATGGTTAATATATGGAAGGTGGACGTAAGGAAGAACAGTTAAAGCGGCAAGAATGTCTCAAAAAGTGGTTTTAAAAACTGAAATAAACAAAGAACAATATTGAAGCTAAAGAGAAAAAGAAAAAGAGGGTTGGTTAGTTTTTATTTTATTTCTTACTCATCTTTTATAATCTTGGTAAAAATAAAATCTTTTTTCATATGAACTTCAATATGTTCACTGCTTACGATAGGGTCTCGAACTTCAAGTCTGATTAAAGATTACAATCATCTATATGAAGATCTCGATGCATTTCGAATGGTATATATTTTGATACCCACAAAGATAAGACTAAAATCTGTACCTCAAAATCACATATCCATGTTATACATTTTGATACCCACAAATATAAGACCAAAATCTGTACCTCAAAATCAAATATCCATGAGTTTCAAGTGTTACCATTACCAGAATGTAGTAAAACAAGTCAGTGAAAACGCAATCTACATTATTTCGTACGATCAGAATAACCGACATTTGCTTCTAAAATCTACAAACAACGTGCGACTGTAAGTAGTAACAACACAGAATCTATAAAACTAGCATAACAATATACACTGTATTTATTTCCCCTTACACAGCCAACAACCTAAGTATATATCCACATTTCAACTTTTCTAGCCATATGAGAAAACTTCCCATCTACAACAGCAAGTAAACGTTGAAAAGCAAGAAATATCACACATTTAAGAAAAAAAGAACTGAATTTAAATGTGTTCAAAATTGGAAAACCGCTTCGTCTCAACTTGTGGGTCCCATAACGAGCCTTTCATAGAACAAGATGTACCCATGATCTGTATTACTCGAATACTCTTGTGCTGACCCAAAGAAAGTCTGAACAGCAGATTCATCTATCATCTCCACGTTTTCATCATCAAAGAATAACCAATGGTTGTGGCTTTTCACGAGGCTGACATAGTGTCCATGGTTGGGCCCACTTCCTACGTGGACGACTACAGCAAATAAGGAATACTCGGCATCTGAATCCTCAACTGTGTTGCTGAGTTTTAATTCGATGGGGAATACAACACGGTATGAGAGCTTCTTGTACCTGCCTAGCTGTTCGATGTACTTGAATCTTTTTAAGTGGATGACTAAGATATGAGGTGCCTTTTTTATCTTCATTCTCTTTTGAGCTTCTTGCAAACTGCACAATTGAACATGGTTCAATTTATAGTTAACCACAGAGAGAGTTATTAAAATATGAAATCATCGTTTATCTCCTTATATCTCCTTCGCAGAACATACCAAACATAGCCCGCCCATCTTTATCTTAGTCAGGTTAAGCTATGTACTTCTGGTAAAAACAAATATGGACGTAACATGCTAAACCTTTATTTTTCTCTCAGACAACTTATTTTAGTAAAATTGTAGTGTCACGAAAGCTAAATCCAGCGCTTAATGGCCATGACCATGTCCAAATTCACCCTACCTTGAAAGACCAGTATTCAATAAATATGGAACTCTTAGGTTGTGTTTGAATTAGAGGATTTGGACTTGAAGAGTGGATTCGGAAGACGGATTTCAAATAACTTAGAAACGGAGTCATTTGAAACCACCAGAGTGATTGAAAAATAGCTCAAATGAGTTCCAATTGAGTTCAAATGGATTTGAAATCAATCATAAACTTGAAATCATCGAAACAAGCTCATGAATTCCAAATCCATGGCTTTCAAATCCTTCAACCCACAAACACACTTAGGCAGATTAGAGGGACTAATATTATTATCCTAGTGAATGAGAAAATTGACTAACCTGCAGCATTTGTCACAAAAAAATTTGTCCTCAGCATTTAAAGTTTCAGTGGAACTAAAATTTTTCAGACAGCTTGTGATTGAACTGTTCTGTTCTATATCAAGGCTCAAGTCAAGAAATGTCTCATCCCTTGCTGTCACCGTCTCACAACACAGGCATCTTGTTTCATTTGTCAATATACCCTGACATTCAGTAACCAACAAAAATGAATATAGAATTCAATAAAGCAGTCAGAATGGCATAAAACTTAAACTTCAAAGCCTAAGCTAGTTTTCATTGCAACGGATAAGAACAGATGATCAATTAAAATAAGAGCAATCTCAGCCCCCCAAAAAAAAGAGGAAGAAGACATATTTAGGCATGAGATAAATGGAAAACCATAGCACCTGAAAATTTTTGTGAACCCATGTGATGAGAGGATCCTTTTGAGGGCCATTAGAAGATAAATTTGTAGGCCCGTTAGCAATTTTCTTGGAACTCTCTTCATCACTCTTAGCAGCTCGGGCTTCTTTCTCCAGTATGTCAACCAATTCATTTAGCAAATAGTTCAGGAATTCATGAGCATCCTACATGTTAAATATGTTACAGTATTAGTAGATTCAAATTGAAGAGAAAAGTTGAAACCATGTCAAAGTTAACACAACCATAAGTATAAAATTAACAATCAAAGAAAGCAAATTCATAGGAGTTAAATCCTATGCATTTTTGCCACATCGTAAAATTGTAGTCAGTGTATATGACAAACTAATTCTTCTCTTGTTATACTATCATGAAAACGTATTTAACATACCTGGTGCATGTAGCTGCGGAAAATTTCATTTTGCTTCCTCAGTCTCTGTACAAAACGCTTCGGTGCAATCACACCAGTTTTTCTCTTTTGTGAGCTTATCTACATGCAAATCAAGTGCACTTATTTACACCAGAAGCTTACAGAAATACACAAACCACTAATGTTGAACAAACATGCCTCATCATGGAATAAGATGCACGCCATCACTTAATAACTCGCAAGAATGTGTATCTATATCTTTCGCATTACTTTGTCCCTCATATATATGAATATATTCAGAGAAGAAAATAAGTGAACTTCAATTTGATCATTCATGCCAAATCATATCAAGACATTCAATAAGAAGAGTGAAAGTACAAACCCCACACATCTATAACGTATTTCCGACCACAAATATAGTAAGAGAACATATTTATTCACAGTTCTTCCTCCTGTTTTATCAGTGTCACGTAATGCCACCTGCTCCATATCAGTTTGATGGTACATATATTTCTCAAAAGCTGACCATGAGATGCCAGGAGTGGGAATAAGGGTTTGTGACCTTAAAATATGTATTTCCAAATGAAATTATTAATCAAGTTTTGAATTCATTTACTTGCATGTGTTTGATAAACAAAACTGGGGCATTCTATCAAAAGATAAAATCAAGTGAATTAGCTGAGATGGAGCTAAATAATATTAGTTTTAAGCAAGATTGGATTGGCAACTGATTCAGGGATTCCCTCATTCTATTCCAGGCCCCATATAGAACCAGAAAACATATCTCGGTTAGAGAACAACCAAAGTAATGTAGAACATCAGCACGGAAAATCATCAAGAAGTACAATGCACGGAAGGATGTATTTTCACCCGATGAACAAACTAAATGTGATTCTCCCATCTTCTCAAAAGATGGTATACCTGCAAAAATAAGTCCGCCAGGCATGTCAAGAGATTTTCTTCCGCATCAGCAGGACTTTTGTTATTTGAATAATATTCTAGCAACTGCTCACGGAATGGAACACAGAAATAAAGAGCCTGCATAACCAAGGTGGAGCAACATCAAAAAGGTGTTCCCCACATAATTCTTGACTTTTGTAGCAAATATTATTTCTTAATGGTAAAGAATATCATTTCGAATTGACAGAATGAGTGGAGAGTCAGCCAGTAACCTAAGTAATAATAATTGATCTAAGTAAAGGCAATTGTTTCACTTGATGATTAGTTACTAACTCAATTAGGCTAAAATCATGTAGTGGTGACATATATAGGAAGACCAACTACAGGACAGACAGACCCTTCAAATGCATCTACAATCCATTGCTTAGGAACCTTCAAATGCATCTACAATCCAATATATAATCTCATTAAATCAGAAATATCATCTAACAACTTTATCAACAGAATTTGAGTAATGTTTCTCCATTTCCCGTTTTCACTCTTCATGAGCCACGTGTCCTTAGTCCCCTTTCCAATTGTTATTTCCCTCTTTTGCCCTTTCCCTCTATTATGAACGGTCAAGATTATATCCTTCCAACTCTTCATCCAACGGTCTACATCAATGATGGTTATATTCATGACACAGAAGTTCCTAAACTCCACCCAACATACTACCTAAAACAGAAATAACACAAAAAAAGACCCCTAAAAACCACAAAATTTCATACGCTAACAAAGATAAAGAAACACCTTCAAAACCGAATTTCACTTGTAAGTGTATTTAGATGCGTCTAATTGCAAAGCACAAGATCACAGTTCGTACATTCTCAAATCACATGAAGAAATCCACTCAATCCAACCGTCTAATCATAAAGAAATCAAGCCAATGTCCCTAACATGAATACATATTCATATAAACTGTGAAGAAAGAATTAATCTCAACAGCAATCAGACAAAAAATAATAATTGAAATCAGGTAAAAACCTGAAGCACGCTGTTGCAATAGCAAGTGTTGCCGAAATTCTCGAATCCAAAATAGCGCTCGCCTTCAGGAAATTGGTCTCCCAACGCTTTCTCCAGTTTCGAACCCGCTGCGCCCATCCCAACACCCTCTTTCTTTCACCCCACCCCCCTCTGTATTACTCTATTGATCCTAAACCTGTACCTTTTGGATTGTGTTTCAAGATTCCTAGGGTTCAATTGAGAAAGATGATGTTTGTTTCAGATTACATCGGAGTTGAAAATTGCGATTGAGAAATTAGGGATTTTAGAATGTTGGAGAAAAGAATTATATATATTTGTATTTGTAATGAAGATCAGGGGAAGGGATTGAATGGAAAGTTTAGACGTGATTAAATTGAAAAGGCACTCTATATACATTTTTATCATAAAAAGAAAAAAGAAAGTATTATAAGCACTATACTATTTGCTATTATTTATCAATATATTATTGGATTAATATTATTTTAATTTATTATATTTCATTATAACTAGATCTTATTTGTTCAATTTACGTGATCAACTAATTTTAATCAACATAATATGGTTTATATTAAATATATGCAAAATTGCAAATAATGGCATTGAAATAGCCAATTTCAAAAGGCTTTTATTATCTACATAAGATTTAGTTATATCTGCTAACTATCATGACTTTGTATACTCATTAGGAAGAAACAAAATAAATTATTGACTTAGTCCAATAACTACTTCTTTTTGAGTGGACGACATGGCTCTTTAGATGATAGTTATTGATTAATATTTAATTTAAAACATTAAATTACACATGATTATATTACGCATCACTTGGATGGATAACACAACATTTTTAATATAGGAGAAATACCATTTTCTAAGTTGATGATTAATCAATTGTAACATATACAAGTGAATGTTAAACCTTATAACATTACCATCTATAGATCTAATTTCATTGTACATACCTCCTTTAAATCAAATTCTTGTTTTCTCCAATGGATGACTAATTAATAGTCATCAATAGACAATTTTTATGTTAGAAATTAAAGTTAATGAATATTTATACTAACAAAATAGTATAAACTCTATAAATTAATACTAATGACCACCAAAATTTATTAATTAAAAGAGTTATTAATTAATCAATAAATTAATAATTATTAATTTATATATTAATTAATATTTTATTAATTTACAATAAAATACTCAATTTATAAACACCTTTCAAACTCCCACTTAATTATTGTAAAATGTATGTACGTACATATATCACAAGAATGACCCAATTTGAAAGAACCCTTCAATCTCTCACCTTATTATGCTTATTGTGTTTAATGTATAACTTTATGGACATTAAAAAATATTTTCTATATAAATACAGTCAAAATATGCTAACACAAACAAATCATACAATGATAAGGAAAAGTAGAAACGAGATTCAACGTGAAATTGATTTCAACAAAAAAACAAAAGACAATTGAGTCATTTTTCAAGAAATCTTCATAAATCATTCATGCAATATGTAGTATATAAAGAATTATTAATTTATATTTTATATGGGGCCTATAGAAATTATCAAAAATGTACAGTATAAACTCTATAAATTAATACTCTTGGGACCACCAAAATTTATTAATTAAAAGAGTTATTAATTAATCGATAAATTAATAATTATTAATTTATACATTAATTGATATTTTATTAATTTATAATGAAATATTCAATTTACAAACACCATTCAAACTTTCACTTAATTATAGTACAATGCATTTACAATAATTAAAAAATATTTTTTATATAAATACAAGATAATAATGCTAACACAAATAAATCATACACACGACATGCCTTCTAATCTTAAAGGTGTGAAAAAAACAATAATGACCGACGAGATTCGAAGAGCATTATGCATGCACAACAAGGATAATTCAAGTCTCACTCAAAGCAATTGTAAGAATGGATGTTAGCAATTATGCAAGCACAACAAGGATAATTCAAGGACAATTGCAAATTGATTTGCAAGGTGAAATTGATTTCAACAAAAAAACAAAAGACAATTGAATCATTTTTCAAAAAAAATTCATAAATCATTCATGTAATATGTAGTATATAAGGAATTATTAATTTATATTTTATATGGGACCTATAAAAATTATCAAAAATGTATTATCTTATAATTTTAGCGAATTATTAATTTAGCACCATATCCCCGAGTTGGGACCGGCCAAAAATATTATCTTAGAGAGTTTATTAATTAATCGAGTATTAATTTATCGAGTTTTTACTGTATTATCTTATAACTTTAGCGAATTATTAATTTAACACCCTATCCCGAGTCAGGACCGGCCAAAAATATTATCTTAGAGAGTTTATTAAATAATCGAATATTAATTTATTGAGTTTCTACTGTATATACATATAGTGAATTGAATTCATGACTTTTAATTTATAGAACCTCAATCTTAGTAGACAAAAAATAAATCATCTCGTGCAATGCATATTTGAGTGTAAAACAATTACACAGAATTTGTTGACTTGAAATATGGTCATCTGCATGTTCCCTTCTTATTTAGAACCACAAATACAACTTTAACGAAAAAGGGATATTTGTATTAATAAAATAATTATTGTTTATTTGACATTTACGGGATAAATAGAGTTTTCGTCCCTCTTCTTTTTTCCAATCGCAAAATCGGTCCCCCTTGTTACGACCTCTACACATTGAGTCCCTAAATATAAAAAATTTGGACACATTGCGTCCCTGCCGTCAATTTACCGTCAATAGCTAACGGAAAATCGCATGTGCCACTCACATGGCTCTTAAATTGGGAGGAAAATCGATTTTGACCTCATTTTCATCAAAAATTAGGGTTTAATACTCAATTTTGTGCTTCATTTCTACCAATTTTCTTACTCATTTCCATTTCCCCCCATTTCCATTTCCATTTCCCACCAGTCTGAGCGACATTAACAAGAGCCCACGTCAGCAGCTCTCTACTGTGTAAGTCAATCTTCACCCCCACCACCAACGTCCGGCCGCCGGAGCACTCTTCGCCGCCGGCAACCACCATCTGAGTCATTCTTTTTTCTTCTGGTTTGCGTTTCAATATATATATATATATATATATAGTTAGACTAAGCTGCAAGATTTCTGTGCCTACCAGATAAATTAGATTAGACGGGGGCGAAGTTATTACAAGGAGATACAGAAAATGGGTCCCACCTGGGGGGTTAGGGGGCGGCTGGGGGTACCTTGTGCCTTGTGTTACTGTGTATCGTCTGTGATACATATACAAGCAAGTGATGTAGTAGCCAAAGAAAAATTAATTAATAAAAAAAGTTAAAGTTGAATTGATTTATTTATAAAATTTAATAAAAAATAAAAAGTATGGTGTAAACAATAAAGAAAATGAGGTCAAAATGAAAATGAGGTCAAAATCGATTTTCCCCCAATTTAAGAGCCATGTGAGTGGCACATGCGATTTTCCGTTAGCTATTGACGGTAAATTGACGGCAGGGACGCAATGTGTCCAAATTTTCTATATTTAGGGACTCAATGTGTAGAGGCCGTAACAAGAAGGACCGATTTTGCGATTGGAAAAAAGAAGAGGGACGAAAACTCCATTTATCCCGACATTCACATACTCATATTTGATAATGAGTCCTTTATTCACTTTCCGAGTAAATTGCTAATTATAAATTCAAATAACCTTTATCCAAAAAGGGTTGAATTTCACTAAGTTATATGTTGTAGAAATAAGTGTTATCAAAATATATTAATAAAAAAAAAATAGTAAAGCATCCAAATTAAATATTAGTCTAAATTACTTGTTCATTTCCCCTATATATATATATATATATAGCATGGGTATATATAATTACAAAGATTTTTTTAGAGATAAATAGAAAAGAAAGAGCCTTATCTACACAAAGTGCAAGTAGAACAAGCATGGCTAGCGTCTCAATCTCAACCCTGATTTTCCCTTCAAAATCAGCTCTCACAAAACCCTCCTCATCTTCTTCCTTTCATGGCGTTAGGGTTGCCCATGTCCCGCCCACGCGCTTCCCCATTCTGTCGCCAAAACGCGCTTCCACTTCATCTCCATCGTCTGTGGTGATGATGGCGAAAAGAGAGGACGAATTGAAGGAAATCAGAACTAAGTCCACTGAAGAGCTGAATGAAGAAATTGTAGACCTGAAAGGAGAGCTTTTTATGCTCCGTCTCAATCGCTCTGCTAGAAATGAGTTTAAGTCCAGTGAGTTTCACCGTATGCGCAAAAGGGTACTTTCTCTTTACTTTGTCTTTTAATTACCTTTTGTTTTGTGAAATTTGAATGGGCTTTTAGTTTTGCGGAATACTTTTTGTGTTCTGGATTTTTATAAAACAATTGTTGGAAATGCTTTGAAAATTGGATGAAAAGTTGGATATTCAGTATTTAAAGCGGTATTATAATCGACAAGGGACGTCGAGAGAGAGTTGATTCGAGACAAATAATTGGTGGGTTTTGCATAAACTGTAGCTATAATGAAGGAGAAGGAAATTTAATTTAGGACTATATGTTTGAAATGGAATAATTTGATGCTCCTTTTTAAATGCCCTGTGATGCAGATATGTTTTTATATTAGCTTAGCTATGTAGATTTTCTTCGAAAATTTGACTGTGTTATATTCACATATATGTCTCAAGGGAGGTCTTCTGAATTAGCTGAGAATAAGATGAAATTAAGGTTTTAGCCTTAAAGTACTAAATTAAGTTGCTGCAAAATACTTGCACTAATAGAACTATGTTCAAGATAATGTAAGATTTGCAACAGTATTAGAATCTGAGAAAATGTAGCTTTTCTGCATACAAAATATACCTTAAAATTATGGGAAATGTAGCTTTTCTGCATACAAAAGAAAATGAAAAAATGAGTAAGAGGAATATACGATATACGTATTCTCATGGATAATGACTAAAATTATGTCCCTCTCTATCTCCACTTCACTTTGGATTACTGAAATATGTTTTTATGCAGATATTACTCATGTAACTTGTTAGCTCTGCCCATAATTATCGATGTCAAGTATTTGTTGATAAATATCCAGGGGGTTGTTCCATATTGATGATGCATAAGAGCCTCAGTCCCTTTTCTGATGCATTTTACTTTTATGATTTTTGTTTGTCTCTTGTCAACATTATTTGGGTAAATTACATAGACTCCCCCTACATGTGACCCTAGTCATAAAAAAAATCCCAAGGCTTGAAATATATCCCAAGATGACATTTTTACTCACCTCTTATCTTATAATTTACAGTTAAACCAGATTGCAATCTCACCCCTGACAGGGGTACGTTGGTAATTTGCGAAATCCCGGGGGCATATAACTATCCTATATCATTTTCAGCCTTAATCACTTCTTTTTGCTAATAATTTTCTCAAATAAAAATATAGATAGCTCGAATGCTCACTGTTAAGAGGGAAAGGGAGATGGAGGAAGGCATCAACAAGAGGCTATCGAGAAAACTCGATAAGAAATGGAGAAAAAGCATTGTGCCTAGACCGCCCCCGTCTCTGAAGAAATTACAAGAAGAAGAGGCTGCTGCAGAAGCTAAAGAGTCTGCCTCAGCTTAAGTTGGATCTTTCTGTATGCAATTTTAACTCTTTATCTCATTCTATTTGATTTTGCTTATTCGATTTGGTAAAAGTTTTTGTATGCTCGATTTGTGATTTAGCAACGAGGCTACGTATTATTTTTACAGTTTAATCGCGAAAATACCATTGTTTCAGTTTCTGTTTTAATAGACTTATGTTTATCTGCTACTATTGAGTTTGCTAGGTTCTGTATTGGGAACTAATTCTCAAGTAAATTACCTAAATCATGATCTTAAAATTTATAGTTTGATTCAAGTGATGTAGTTAAGTTATGTGAGCTTGAATCATCTTGTAAAGTATGGAGTTATAATTAAATATGTATAGAGATCTTAAGGGACATGATTGTTTTTTAATGATTTTTTGAAAGCCATGTTCATTATAATTTTGGCCCAGTTGGCTATAGAATGTGTTATATAAAATTTTAGGCCCAGTTGGATAAAGCCCAATGCTAATAGTGGGGGGTCCCACTGTAATTTTCCTTTTCTTAAAATAAAATGAAGAATCATACTTTGAATATTTGGAAAATAAATCATGTGAACTAATTTTTAAAATAGACTTCGAGAAAGTTGAAATATTAATAATAACAGGTAGGAATATAATAATAATAATAATCACTCAAAAGTCAAAATTTACCATTTGATCAATTATTATTTTTAGTGTAATTAACCACTAGATCCAATAATTTAATCAATCTTTTGTTCAAATACTCAACATAATAGTAAATCGACTGTCAAACTCACTCGCCATCTTTCAACTTCTTGTAGTTGGATTAGTGATGTCATTGCAGGTTGAAAATAAGCCACTGAGATTAGTTAATTGTTAATCAATAATTAAGGGACAATTAACACTAATTATACATTTGGTCAAGAATAATATATTCATTAATATAGAATTCGCTAACATTGGGTGTGACAGTTAAGAAAAATTAGTAAGTAAATATTAGATTCGTGGATTCTTTTACAAGCCTCAACAAATAAAATTTTCGAAGTTTAATTAATTTTCTATATAATACTACGTCCACAATTTGCATGGAAACTTATGGAAAGATACGTACGTGGCATTAATCACATTTTTTAGATGTTTTGGGTAGAAAACCATCACAAGAAGCAAACTATTTGTTTAGATGGCACTAATTAAAACAAAATATTAATTAATTGCATGCTAACAATATTAATTAAATAATAAAAATTATTAATTACATCACCTCTCCTTTTAAACTAAACCTTGTTCCCTTTTCAATTTCATTATTATAAATTGTTTCCAAAACAGTTGGCCCATTCGACAAGGAACCTTATATTAGTTAAAGAAAGCAATATTTCAATCTTCATCTAACATTTTGAAATTTACACGAGGAAATAATATCGAAGATAGTGATAGGGGTTTAAATGTTCACTAATATTATGTATTACTTGTCATAATTATTCCTAGCTCTTTCCAAAATTATAGATCAGTTTGCTACATAAAATTATAGTTAAACTGTATTATTTTTGGAAATATATATTTAATAGCTTTAAGCTTATTTCAGAATTACGGTATTGCCAAAGAGGGGACAAGAAAAGAACAAGAAACATCCATATTGTTTTTTTTTTCTTTCTCAAAAACAATGGTGGTGAAGAATTTAAAAACATATAGAGTTTGCTAGCTGCACCAACTTCTCCTCTAACAATCTCTCTCTCTCTCTCTCTCTATATATATATATATATTATATATATATATATGTATGTATATATGTATATATATATACCACATACACACACAATGGTCAAATGCAAATCAATACAAGTAATCACTTCATGTCGCTGTCTTTAAATTGGTTTATTATACTTTAATACGTGGTGAGCAAAGTTCTTCGATGATATCGAAGAATATAATCTATATACACTGCAGGAAACATCATATACGTGTATATATATATATGGTATGTATATGTATTAGGGCACCAGTACTTTGTAGTTCATAATCCATGCATATATATAGGTATATATACTTTCATAAGTTTTAGAAGAATTGTAAAGAATCAGTTTGTAGTTTCTTGATTATCATTGCATATATAGATGCTGATCAAAATATTATATATGCATGTATAAAATTTCACTAATCGTGATTCATACGAGGAAACATAAATGAATTAAAACAAGTGTAGTTCAATTTCAAAGGACATTTAATTGTTATTGTCATTCTTTTATTTTATTTCTGATGAAATTTCTGAATTGGGTATATTCTCAAAAAACAATATTATTATTTGAGATGTCACGAACGATATCCAATACATATAATTAGTGGATGGTATCCAATGATGAGTAGAGACTGTTGGAAATCTTGATTGAGTAAATTGTGTTTAGCACGATTTATCTAAAGATTTAAGTGAATTTCGTATATCGAAAGCGGAATGTCTTTGGCTCAAATTATTCTACGTTTCGAGTAGATAAATTTAGAGTATTTAATTACTCAAATCCGATTTCGGGTGAATGAGAAATTAATTAACAAAGTGTGTCACTTAAAACGTTATTCTAATTGGAATCAATTTATCGATTGATACATAAACGATTAAATGATCATAAATCATACAATCGACGGCCGCGATTGTATGAAAGAAAGTTCATTTAGTATGAGGACTAAAGTGTTCAAGTCGAAAAATTGAGGGACCAATTTGAAAGGACGTTCGAGATTGAAAAGTTTTGGGGTCAAAATATAATTTATAAATGTTGTTGAATTGGTGCAACTTTTGGGACTTTTATGGAGGGGTGTTTGTCTAAAAGACATAACTCTCCTACAAGTTATGAATAGTTGCAACTTTTATTGAGTGGGTTTGTCTAAAAGACATAACTTTCCTACAATATATGAAAAGTTGCAACTCTTGATCCAAAACTCTTCATTATCTATAAATAGACCCTCCATTTGTGGAATTAAAATACACCAAAAATTATTTTCTATTCTCTCACTTTATCTTAAATACTAATACGAGTATTTTGAGAATACTCTTGCATATTAAATGTCTAGAGATGCATTTAATCCATACGAGTCCATAAAGAGAGTTTGGAACAATATTTTGTTCGCTAGACTCGGGAATTTGTAGTGGTACTATTGCCGAGACGCCGTCGTTGTATCTTGGGAGACAAATTGCCATATTCCGTAACCACCAAGAGCGGGGCAATATTGTCTTAACGAGAGCGAGTAATCAAAACTCGTGCCTCGACGTTTCATTTTGCATCTTCATAAACACTGCCCGTTACGCTCCTACTAAATTTTTCCCAACAGAGACTGTGATATATATTTATATATACATACATAAACATGACAAATTTATTTAAATCAAATTTGAATAGACTCAAATAATTAAATAATAAATTTTACTTGAAAAACTTCCAGATTATTGAAGATTCACACATAATACGTACATATATAACACTTACAATATGATTTATTACTCGTCTTGATGCCAACATTAACTATGTGGCAATTAGCAAGTATAGTTCATTACCTACATGGAAACAAAAGACAATGCCTATGTAATTAATTGGCTTAGGTACAACCGAATTCAATATGCGCTAAAAGTTTCTAATATATATGTCAGTCAACTTAAACTTAATCTTTTGTAATTATTTTAATTCCAAGCTTGAGGAGTTATACACAATTTAACAAATAAAAGTATAGAATCATCATAAAAATGAGGTTTGAATCTTTGCAATCACATAACTAATAATATCAATTTAGATACGTTCAAGATCTTTGCAATCACATAACTAACATTCTTATAATTTTGTTACACCTATTTAGTTAATTATTAATTCCTATCTGATGCAATAAGCCATGTACGTAATTAATCATTTCATTAAAAGTAACTTTAAATTTAATCAAATTGTCTAATTGTAAATTTTATATATGTAAACTAAATAAAGGTGGCAAGAACTTTGAGAAATGAAGGACCCATCTTATATATAATTATAATATGTTAAAAATATAATATATACGTAAGAAATATATATTGCCATGCAAAATATGCAATCAGTGACGAAAGAGTGCCCCCATAATCCATTGCGTGCATGGTGTGTCTTCCTCTGACCAGCGGGCAGCCGCCATCTGTTCTTGATGATGACTTTCTTTCCACATTTTCTGTGTTATATATAACTTAATGTGAATATATATATATAGCATTTTTTACGTATTTATATGATTTAACTAAATTAAATTGGGACCTTAGATTTCGAAAGACACTAAATAAAACCCTAATCATGATATAAAAAAAGAATACGATATTGTTGTATTTATGTGGGTAGGAATCGATTATTTATGATAGGCTAGGCACACCTTAAAGATGCTATCTTTAAAGGTATATATTTCTCCCACACGGATGTAGATGGTTTCGAGAAATACACCTTCTAGGATACAAAGCCTACAACTTCGTTTCAAAAGCTACACTCTTTTAAAACCTCTTTAGAATAAGAACTCGACCAAAAGAGACACGGAAATATGTAGATAAACGAAAATATGTAGAGAAAGAAGAAAGAAATATTTAGAATGATTTTAGTGGTCAAAGTATGGAAGTATTTATAGACTTCCAATGGATGCCACGAATAGGCACCTTTTCCACCCGAAATGGTATCTCCAATTAAGAGACACCTCTTCAGTCAAACAACATGACCAATGGACCGAAACAATGTGAAACACACCATTTCACGGTTCGAAACCTTTCATTAAAGGAAGCAACCGTTCAAAAACGTCCAGCCAAATATTAAATATTTATTTAATATTTTATTTCTTTCTTTCTTTATACAACGAATAGCCATGAAGTGGACGAACCTTTAACTTATGGTTGAATATGAATCACTAAGAAAACATATTCTCGTTATATATGAGTTCTTGCTCTTTTATACTTGGCAGCACATTTAAAATGGGCCTTGTGCTAGATCCTAGTTTTCACAAGTACTCTAGGATTCTACCGATGTTAATCCATAAGAAGCGGCCTCTCACTTCTCTACTTGTATAGGTAGACTCATCAAGAATGTCCACACGCATTCCACTTAGCTATAAGTCTATTAAGAGTTTATTAATAACTCAACCTACTCTTGTGTGGTATAATAGTGCATAGACCAGATATGGAACTTTGAAAATAATGGCACCCCCACTATTTTTAAGTTATGCACTTGAAATGTATCCATGTTTCCATTTCACTAATATTTTGATTGAATTGCCTTTTTAACTCTCATACGTAGGGTAACAAGTACGTAACTTGTACCATAAGATAGAGTTGGTTTCAATCAAACTATTGTTTTATCGGTAGTAGTCCCATATCTCCCATGGTCTTAGTTATCTTTTCTCTCCAGATAACGGTTTTGTTATTGGATCCCACCATCAACATGGTTCAGATTGTCAATCGATGATTGACTTTGATCATCACTAGTATGATTCATTTTATCACATTAGTGATTGTCCCCTCGGGATTGATTTATCTTCATTTAGACTATTGATAGTACACCAACACTACATTTGGTGTGACCAAATTCTCCACAACTTTCTAGTCATTTTCTTGAATTTAATTCCGAACGTTTAATCGACTTTTTCGATTTTACTCCGATAATTAACATTCTTTTATTCTTGACCAAGTTGTGTACTTTACACAATAAGTCATTCCATTTCCTCTCTTGGGAAAGTTCGTTTCATAATATGAAACATCTGGAATTATTATCACTTCGCAACTTTATAGGTTATAGTGACGATATTCCAAAATATTGGTTTTAAATTTTTTTAAAACCAAACTCAATTTTCTTTTCACTAAATGAAATCACGTTTCATTTTTCCTTACAAAATATCACTTGTATAGTGAAAATTGAAGGCAAACACTTTAAACAATGCAATAATTCGTCTTTAAATAAAATTGACTTCTTTGAATAAATTAAACGCCACTATCACACAAAAAGAACATGCCTCTAATAATGCATTTCTTCATCCATTGTGACCAGTCTTTATTCAAAAGAATCACTCTTATTGCATTTATTCATTAGCGGAAAGAAATCGCTAAAACATTACTTTATATATGCATCGCAAAATAAAGTCATACTAAATATTCACAAATATTTATTCTTTATCAGAAATAAATTACAATATAATTAAATATTAAAGCATAAAACTTATCTTATAGGTTTTTCTCTCATGTCTGATTAGTACAATAGCCGAACAAGTGTCTCATTTGACCAGCGACGCATCTTTATGTTCTTAAAGAGCTTCGACTTGTTGCATGACACCTCCAGACCTTTTACGTGGCTTCACCATTTTTATTGTTTGCCTTGCATAAGCATCACAAAGTATGTCATCTATGTAAATATAGATTTCTGCCAACTTTGATGCCAAGCAACCAATGTCTGACACATGGAGTTCTAGAAATTAGTTTACTGTTTAAGTTTTCCTATGCACACAAATAAAATTTGTATTAGTAACTCATTAAAACAATTATAATAATTGTTATTGAACAAAATAGGAATAAAGAATTCTCTGTAGCCAATCAATGTTTAGCCCTTTGTTGGACAAAGTAACGATAATTTGTATCCTCCTTCATCCGGTTTGAATTTTACTACAATAAAATGTTCAAATTTGAATTAGTCACAAAATAAATAAAATCATAAATTATAACATGAACAAAATTAAATGAAATTCTTCTCTTGATTTCATTATCTTTTCATCTCTTCATTCTTGCATCAGCCTCCTTGCTCCAACGTAATTAATTCACACAATTGAGATGCTCCAATTTGTCTCGCTCATTCAGTTGCGCTTTGACAAGAATCGACTCCATTTCAGAAATTATATATACCTTTAAAATTGTTGTATTTATGTGGGTAGGAATCGATTATTTATGATAGGCTAGGCACACCTTAAAGATGCTATCTTTAAAGGTATATATTTCTCCCACACGGATGTAGATGGTTTCGAGAAATACACCTTCTAGAATACAAAGCCTACAACTTCGTTTCAAAAGCTACACTCTTTTAAAACCTCTTTAGAATAAGAACTCGACCAAAAGAGACACGGAAATATGTAGATAAACGAAAATATGTAGAGAAAGAAGAAAGAAATATTTAGAATGATTTTAGTGGTCAAAGTATGGAAGTATTTATAGACTTCCAATGGATGCCACGAATAGGCACCTTTTCCACCCGAAATGGTATCTCCAATTAAGAGACACCTCTTCAGTCAAACAACATGACCAATGGACCGAAACAATGTGAAACACACCATTTCACGGTTCGAAACCTTTCATTAAAGGAAGCAACCGTTCAAAAACGTCCAGCCAAATATTAAATATTTATTTAATATTTTATTTCTTTCTTTCTTAAATATATATAAATTATAAATTATATATAAATATACAACAGATATCTCCAAATTACCCTTTTCATCCATCAAGTTGAGGCTTAGGTTTTGAGGAAGAGAAGACGAGTACAGCCTCCAATTGGTCATTTATTTCTCAAGATTTTCTCATTAATAATGCATTTATATATTTGACATTTAATTAAGCAAAAACTATAATAAGGGTTATCTTAGTAATTTCAAGTTCAAGAATGATGTGGGCTCCCACGTAAGCCATGCATGTCCCCATGGCCATACAAGATGAAGACAAAATATATATCTGTATTTATATATAAAGATATTCGTGTTATTTGGTAGGATTGTAAGAGGCAAGTCAATCAGAATTACAGAGATTTTAAGAAAGAAATAGAGAGAGAAATGGGAAGGTCTCCTTGCTGTGACGAAAGTGGGTTGAAGAAAGGTCCATGGACTCCTGATGAAGATGAAAAACTCATCCAATTTATCCACAAAAATGGCCATGGCAGCTGGAGAGCCCTCCCTAAACTTGCAGGTATATATATATATATATATATATATGTACAGTATATATATATATAGTTGTAATTGTAATGATGATAATTGAATTGTAACAAATTTTTGGTTTTTATGAAAAATTAAAGGTCTGAATAGATGTGGAAAGAGTTGCAGACTTCGTTGGACAAACTATTTGCGACCCGATATCAAGAGAGGAAAATTTACTCGAGATGAGGAGCAAAAAATTCTCGACCTTCATGGCATTCTTGGCAATAAGTAATTAATTTATCTCCATCTCTATATTAAGATCATGTCTTAAATATACATGCACATATATGTAGATCAACTTGAGAGGTTAATTCAAGGCTGAGTTTTGGTCTGTCATTATGAAATATTTTTGTTTGTTTATTCGGCTTGAGTATTTATGAAACTATATTACAAAATATTTATATTTATTTAAATATCAAATATATATATACACATTTATTTAAGTGCATGTATACTGCAAGGTATAAAATTAATACTATTTTTCAAATTAAAACTGTAATTATGCGTTGTCACTATGAAATTTATCAGGGCGCTGATTGATTTGACCCGGACAATTAGGGTTTAAGAGACAAAAAATATTCACAAAAGTTTTATGTAAATTTTATATATATAGGGATATTTAAACACACAAAATCTCGATTACTAACTCATTTTCTTTTTAACTTTTTTTCCAAAATTAATCAAAAGGTGGTCGGCCATTGCAACTCACCTGCCCGGAAGAACAGATAACGAGATAAAAAACTTTTGGAACACTCATTTGAAGAAGAAATTGATCCAGATGGGATTCGATCCGATGACCCACAGGCCTCGAACCGATATCTTTTCGAATATTCCTCAACTCATAGCTCTAGCCAACCTCAAGGAGCTTATTGAAAACCCTTCATGGGCACAACAAGCCATGCATCTCCAAAACGACACCGTTCATATGCCTACACTTTATCAATACTTGCAACACATTCTCCAGCCTCAACCCTCCACTTTCAATCTTCTCAACTCCCACCACCTGGAAACACCACCGGCGCCGCCGTCTCTCACCGCCGGCGCCGCCGCCGGTTTTCTTCTAGAAACTGCGCCGTTCTCACATCTGCCCAGTTTACAAACCACCCCATGTTGTCCCGTTAATAATCAAACTTGTTTAAGTAAGGTGGTGCCACATCATGTCATTCAGGGTTCTGATTTTGTTGACGGGGATAATTCACCGGCCGGGTCGTCGTCTTTATGGCTGCCGGAGAATCTTCAGCCGTCTCCGGCGTCTGCCGCCGCCGTGCCTTTGCCGGAGACTTCTGTGACTAACACTGGAGATGCTTGCAGCACAACCAGCTTTGAGGGTGCTCAAATGTGGTCTGAATTTCTGGATGATCCTTTATTCCATGACATTGCTTAATGATTTCGTAATAGTTTATCTTTCTCGCGTGAAGGTTTGGAATTTTCAATTTTTCATTCCACTTACATGATTTTTCTTTTTTCTTTTTTCCTTTTGGTTTAATGTTTTTATCAAACAGAAAAAAAAAATTAACTACCTATACAGTGTCTGTAAATAATATGACATATAGTTCAACTTGATTTGGTTAATCTTGTAGAAAATTTGTCTTCAATCTCTTTTCTTTTCTTCTGAGTTTGGTTGTTGTAATGATGTATGTATAGTATATGTGAATAATACAAAGAATATTGTACACAACAAATTTGTAATTCTGAAAATCAAGAAACACAAAAATTGTGACAAATGAAATTTATATTGATCAAATAAAATATGGGGTACAAATCTCTATTTTAATCTTCTGATTCTTCCTTCAAAATATGTTGACTTGAATATTGGAGTTGACTTTGCTTCTTTGATCTTCTCCAACGTTGACTTGAATGTTTATAACGTTAATTCGAGGGCTTGGCAGCTTAATCTCGGATCAAACGTTGAATTTGATATGGAATTTGAAATCTTCAAGGTTGACTTTGTGACTTTGATCTTCCTTGAATTTGATTTGAATTTCTATAACGTTAATTCATAGGTTTAGCACCGTAATTACGAATCAAACGCTATTATTTGATGAATATCTTCAAGAACGCTTTGAATATCGCCTAGAACGCCTTGAATATCGCCTAGAACGCCTTGAATCTTCTTTGTATTCGAAGAACCATGAACTCCAAAGGACCCTATTTATAGGTGTAGGATGGAAGAGTTATGGATAATTTGGAATCCATTGATAATTATCCATTTAATTTAATAAATAATTATCATAATTTTGGAGCCATTTGATTGGCTGATAGAAGATCTAAGATAGATATTCTAGATATTATCCAAAAATCAACTTGATTTGATAATTATCCATAAATTAACTTAAATAGATAAATATCATTTGTCGTAGACGACTTTTGATTGGTCAATATTTCCACGTGGCATGATTTGATTGATTGCAAAATTTCAATATCTACAAATATATTAGTTAAAGTGGCATTAGTTTTTTCTTCTTCTTTTTTACTATAACTAATATAACAGGTACATTACTTTTTTGACAATTTATGTACATATCTTGCTTACTAATATTATTCTAACTTTTTAAGTGGTATTTTTGTCCATTTGAAATAAAACCCCAACATGAAATGTAAACACATATACATGAATTGGGGTAGAATTTTTTTTGATCAAAATTGGTTATTAATTTAAAATCAATTTGCTTCTAAGAAATTTTATCTCACAATTTGGAGTCAGTTGACTAAAAAATTTAATGTAAAAAAGGTGACGCATAAATTAAAGGACTATCAATCATAAGATGGGGGACCTAAGTAGTTATAGATAAGAAATTTATATATGTCTTTGTAATGACAACGATCATGAAATTGATAGTTCATGAGCAGCCATTTAAATTTCCACTCCAAAAATATTTAAAAATAATGCTGTATTGCTGTTTATTCCGAAGTTATTGACTTAATTGTATATTTTTCTTTGTAAATATTTGCTTAGGTTTACAGGTCATACGTAATTCAGAAGAAGAAAGTGGACAAATTTTGATTAAATTGTGAAAACATGTTAAAAATTACAAATGTTACGTTATACTTTTGTCCCACAACGACTTATGCATGATCATTGCTATTATTAACCTTGTGAAAATTATTGTTATTATTACAAAATATAAGTTCTTATTTAGTATAAATAAATAGTGATAATTTTGGTGTTGCCACGTGATATTTTATTACTAAACGTCCATTTTATTATCTATTTATTTATTATTGGTAGTTGTTAACAAGAATGGTATTATTTCTACCCTCTTCAATCTGAGGTATACTTGTTTAATTAAAACTTTTAATCTTAAAATTCAAATGGGCAGGTAATTATGACCTATACGTGAGTGTTTGATTGAATTGGAACTTAATTATATTGGGAATTAGATTTTCTAGATAAAACTATTTTTTCTATTAAAATTTTAAATTGAATTCATTTTTATTTTCATGCAAATGTTAATTTTAGAATAATGACCCCGACAATATGTTTTACATACTAATTAACATGGCATCATACTTAATACTTGATGAAAAAACAGTAGTATAAAACGATAGTATATAAAATTTCTCATTAAAATATTCAATTGCAAGCAAAAATGTTATAACTATAACAATTACAACTAATTGAGTGTAAAATTGAGAAGGTTTTAAACAAAATGACAATCATATATAACAACTTTTCTTGTAAAAGAAAATTCGAAAAAAATATGAACCACATAGCAGTTATTATATTTTCAGAGTGAGTAGGTGAACTATTCCTTTTCCCACAAGTGATTGACTATTGAACTCCACATAAATTACCAAACCATTTAATATAATTAATCTAATGTTCTAAATAATAAGAAGATAATACTATTTCTTGTAATGATTGTACGGAGTTGGGGAAGATCAATGTGTCTAAATTGGTTGAGTTTGTTCTTACAAGTAACCTATATTTTCAAGTTGTTAGTGAAAAAAAATATAACATTTGATCCTAAGTCAAAGCATTTCTTGTAATCTTTAATATATAGAAATATGTTTTAATCGAAGGGAGGGTTTTTTTGGAATCAGATTTTCTATTTTAAAATTGTATTTCATTTCCTGTTTCATGTATTAGATATTTGACACGTATTAAAAAATTTATACATGTTAAACATCCTTTAAAAAGTGTATTTGTGAATTACACATGTCAAATAATTAATTATCTGAAATATGAAATTGGAACACAATTTCGAATAGAGAAATCTATCCAAATAGAAAAGTGTATTTTTGGGCCCTCGTTTGTTTTTTTATTCCATCAACAATAGAAAATTATAAATTAATGTGTTAACTCTCTTGACAAAATAATCTACTAAAAACAAGAAACATAGATACACAATCATTATAGTGAATATACATATATATATATATATATATATATATATATACACAATCATTAAATTTAATGTTTGTGTACATGATTATAGTTAAGAGTCCTTATAATTATTCATGTTTAATCTAATACTTTCATTAGTCCCATATCATGTTATGTCTGTTATGATATAGCAACATGTTATCTATTTTCTGTAATCAATTTCGATATGATTTTGGTAATTAATTTTGATAATTTACTAAAGACAATTCGAGATACTTGCAGAACACGGAACAACAATGTACAGTAATATTATACTCACGAGCCGAAAAATATAATTTACCCACTTTAAATTTAGTGTTTTAGACGTCCTAATTTAAATATTTGAATCAATTATCTTCACGAGATATCATTAATTTTCATTTTACGATTGATCTACAAAACTTTCTCTAATTTTATGCATGCAAAATCAAGATTAAATAATGTATTTTTTTTTAATTAGTTTCCAGATTTATCACGTTGCAAATGTTTCCCAGGTTATGCTCGTGAGCTTGAATGCTTTATTTGAATTTACACTTTCCATTGATTGATTATCAGCGCTTTCAATACAATTTTTTATTACAAGTCAACATTTGAATTTCAAATCTAGAATTTTTCCTAAATTTTGAAAAGAATAGTGTAACTTGCAGAAATTGCAATCGTGATATATATGATCTAATATATATACTCACATGTTTTATTAGAATACTGAGACAATTAATTAACATAGCGCATGTATTAATTTTTGCCTAAAAAATAAACATAAATGACTATAAGTATCACATATTTAGTCGAACCAAAAGTGTCAAATTTATTAAATGTGATAGTGTGAAAAAAAAAATATTTTATATATACAAATATAAATTCAATCCTGATTGTGTTTAATTATGAATTAAGCTTTTTATTAGATAGTTGAGATCCAATAATTAAATTAATTAAAATTTTCAGTATTATCAGTTATTAATTAGAAGCTTTGTTCATCCTGGAGACTTAGATTAGATGGTTCCAAAGAATTGCTTAAGAGCTTAGATCATCATATTGACATCATATAACTAAATCCCATTCTTAACATTACTTATTAAAGAATGAATATTGAAGAATTCAACAGTCAATCAGATTCACATGTATTCTATTATATATTCAACCCTTTGATTTCAAATCTGAACCTGAGAATGAATATCTATAAATATATAGCATGCAGATTAACATTTGTTATTACATCAACTTGTTCTACATTTACAGACACTTCTTGTAAGGAAAAATATATATCTTCAACAATTATACATATTTTTACATAGAATATTGGATCATGTCGATATCGATTGAAGCTTTGGCTATGGCTGGTGCAGATTACAACAATTTCAGCACAAATATTGCAGAAATGGAAATTACACCACCACATTTATTAGTATCTGATGATGAAAATGAATTTTGTAAGAGAAAGAAGAAATACTATGGCCTTTCTCTAAGCCCCCGCCAGGCTGCTGCTAATTATATATTATCTCAAGCATCAAAAACAAATTACGCAAAATAATAATACAATTTCCAGCAGTTAATAAATCACTTGTTTTTGTCTATGTAATTTAATTAGTTTTTATTCTTTTATTATTTTTTTCTTCTATTTTATTTCAATAAATTCAGATCAAAGTAGAATTGTACATGATTTGAGACGAGTTCATTTATATATCTTAATTATTTCTTGTATGTTTGTCCTTTTTATTTTGGTTCATGAATCACTCACGCAATGTAAGAATGTTTTTCTTTATAGAAGATCACAAGAACAGCATTTATTCAGAATTTTTACAATCAAATGAGAATATTCGGCTTGATCTTAATATTATACTGGATCAACTCATGGAAAAATATACATTTAAATTTGTTTAATTTTTCAATACAGAATTAACACACATATCCAGTTAGGACAATCAAAAACTGCCCCCATTCTCATCTTCAAATATACAAAACAAAATGAAATCAAAAACCCAAATAAAACCGCCAAAAACGAAGAAAAAACAGGCAAAACAAGTTTTACAAAATACACATTTTTTGCTATAACAATATAAAATTATTACATTATCGTCCTCCAGACAGCTCGATTGCGTCCTGATTGTGAATAGAATCTTCGCCCCAGTCGAATCTTCTCTGTAACCTTTCATACTCTTGCCTCCTCGAGACTTCGACATGCTGCCATTCTTCCCATCTCTCAGCAAGACCTTCTCCTTCTAACATTCTGACAACCTCGGACATTGCTGGACGATCTTCGGGTGATGATTGAGTACATAATAGGGCTACTTGCATCATCATTTCGACTTCTTGAATGTTGTAGTTTTGGTTTAGGTTTCGGTCCACAATGGCGTCTAGTTTTTTCTCCCTTTGTAGTTTCTTCACCTTCGAGATGATATAAATGGGGTCAGCTCGAATGTAAGGGAGACGTTTATGAGAGTAAAGATTAGGAAAATTGCATACACCCTCTTCGTAAAAACATAATACGAAAACACCCCATGTTTAAGAAATTAACATAACCTCCATTATCGGTGAAATGGATTACAATTTCACCACTATCAAGTTACAATACAATACGCACCAGGGGTGTAAAATGAGTTGAGTTGAGTCGAACACAGGTGTTGAAGCTTGTTTGAATTACAAACAAGCTTTCAAAATTGTGTTTGAGCTTGGTTTGATTGTTCATCGAGCCGAGCTGAAACTAGCTTTAACCGAACCGATCACAAGTCGAGCTCGAGTAGTTTGAATATTCTGTACATGTTTTTGTTATTTTTCACTAATCGGGCCGAGCTTCAAAATTTATCAAAAACAAAAAGTTGTTCAAACTTAGTTTGGTAAATTATCAAACCGAGCTCAATGTCGATTATCGAGTAGTTTGGTTCCATTTTCAGCCCTAAGCAGATTGCAATTTCACCCCGGGGTGTATTAGTAATTTGCAAAAGACCAGGGAGTTGTTGACAATTACACCATAGATGAGAGGGCGTAAATGCAATTATCCTAAAACTTTCATTATGTACTAGTATGACTAGTTATAATTTTAGGTGTCGTCACTTCACATTTCGTCACATTTATGCTCGTCTATATGTGAGAGAAACAGAGAGCCTTACTTAAAACTACAGAAATATATATATATATATATATATATATATATATATATATATATATATGATAGTATCTTACGTGGTCAAGCAGTAAGACGTCATCTTCCTCTTCCAAGCGCGAGAAATCTATAGCCCGTTGACCAGTCACAATCTCTAACAGCATAATTCCATATCCAAAAACATCAGTTTTTTCTGATGATTTTCCGGTCGACAAATACTCAGGGGCTATGTGACCCATTGTCCCACGAACTTGAGTTGTTACGTTCGTTTTTCTCACATCAACCAATTTCGCCAATCCAAAATCCCCAACAACGGCTTCAAAATCTTCATCCAGCAATACATTTGCGGCTTTAACATCCCGATGAATGATTTTCGGATTACAATGTTCATGAAGGTATTCTAATCCTCGTGCTGTCCCCAGTGCCACTCGTTTTCTGGTGGGCCAATCCAAAACGGGTTCCCCTGGTTTAAGCTCTGTTTGCATATGAAAACTACATTAAGATAATAATATGTAACAACTTGTATATATAGTTTACTGTATGGTGTAATCTGAACAATTCGGGAATTACATAGATACTCCATTTGTGAGACTCAAATTTCGAAAACACCCCAAGGTTTGAGGAATTTCCATAACTTCCCCAGTTAGGACAATTTCCCCTTCTATTTTTCCAAGTTGTCAGAGTTGACAAGAGATTTGTTATGGTGTGTTTGGATCGAAGGATTTGAAAGGCATAATTTCAAATTCATCAACAAATCTATTTAAGTTCATTTGGATGAATTCAACTTATAAGGATTTCAAATCCCTTATAATTCATTTTGAATTATTTTCTCCACAACTATGGTGGATTTCAAATAACTCCATTTTAGAGTCATTTGAAATCCTTTCTCCAAATCCCTTTCTCAAATCCAAATCACTCAATGGTAAGAAACTGATACCTCGAAGACGAGAGGCAACACTCAAGTTTTGCATGAAAGGGTAAACCAAAAGGCGTTCAGTTGGTGTGGTACAAAATCCGATCAGTCGTAAAAGATTTCTGTGAACAGCAACACTTATCATCTCAACTTCACGTCCAAATGCTATATCTCCACCAGGACTCTCGAAATCAGTCAACCGTTTAACAGCAACTTTCGTGTTATCACCAAGCACTCCTTTATAAACCTTTCCAAAACCACCCTGCCCGAGAACATTTTTCTCACTGAAACTGTCTGTAGCAAGCTGCAATTCTCTCCAAGAAAATCTCTTTAACTGCCCGAATTCTATTCGCCGGTCAACTTCACCTGACCAATGTTTAGTTACAAGTTAAGGGACCGGAATTGCAAAAACCATTAAATTAAGGGATCAAATATGCAAATAATCAGAACAAACCTGGAACATCAACGTAAACTTCACGCCTATAGCCTTTATGTTTACCCTTCCACAAAAATAACATTAAAAGACCTCCAAGAATAACAACGAAGAGCGCCCCAACAATCCCTATTACCATGCCGGTTCTTGATTTACTTGGACCACCTGTAAAAATAGATTCAACAACTTACTTTCCATTCTACTAAACATTTTATGGAGACAAATCATAAAATACATCCAAAGAGTCTTTTGGTGATCTAAGTTTCAAATATTTTCTTTTTCATTTTCTTGTTAAGATGAGCATATAATGCATATACCTCCATTCCGAGATACACAGCTGTGAGCTGAATTCATGCCACAACTCAAGTGGTTCCCTGTAAAACTGAAAACAGTAACCTAAGCTCAATCAATGGAGGTAATATTCATACATAAGGAAAATAAACATATATAACCATATAATTACATATGACATGTATGGAGTAAATATATTTGCTGGTCCCCACTAATTCACCTTCAAGTTTAGCACTAATCAAAATTGGACCCTAATCTTTCACTATTCTGATAAACTCAATCATTGTAGTCAATTCTTCATTAATTGCTAAAGAAGTTGCCCATGATAATAATTGTAATAATATTCAAACTTTAAGAGAACAAAACTATAGAAAGTTCAAACTTATGGACCAATACTGACAATGCTCAAGAACATAAGTTATAGCTGTTCTATTAGTTCTTGATGGAGTTATAAACGGCAAGGACAATTTTTGACTAATGGAACTACAGAGGACTAAAATCGATGACTGAATTATAGGGATTAAATCGAATTAAACCAGTGATAAAGATGGACTAAAAATGTTATAATACCCAACATCTACACACAAAAAACCTCCACAACCCTCTTGCCCAACACCTTCATCCACCCACGCACAGATACACACACAGACGCGCATGCAGAAAGATATATATATATATATATATATATATATATATATATATATATATAGAGAGAGAGAGAGAGAGAGAGAGTGAGTGAGAGAGAGAGAGAGTACATACTTATACTTGGAAATCTGAAATAACTGCTCAGGTATTCTGCCACTAAGATTGTTAGAAGCAAGCTGTCTGCAAAAAAAGCTCTCATCAATCCAAGTAAACATCTTAAGACATGATAGTAAAAAATGAGAGATTTGCCTTAACGGGCTGGTTTATACATCATATGTCACTTACAAATTAACCAAGTTGGTAAGACTTGAAAGTGATTCAGGGACCGATCCAGAGAGATTGTTCTGACTTAAAATCCTGCCAAAGTGGCCAAGCATATCTTAATCGTGACAGCATAAATGGAAAAGATAAAAGCTAACAAAAACTCTTGCAGCATGCTTACAAAAATGTGAGACGCTTGAGATTGCCTAGGGATGGTGGAATTTCTCCAGTTAAATAATTGTTTTCAAGATCCAACATGGTCAGGCTTGTCAAATTCCCAAATTCTTCGGGTATCCTGCCGGTTATGCCATTTCCTTGCAATTGGCTGCATTAAAAAACAATAACCCATGTTAACAAGTTTCTCATGCAGTGGTAAAAGGGAAAAAGATGATTGAAGATCGAACGAGAATAAATGAACAATTCAACATTACTCCAGCGACATATAGTTATGTTTTCATGCACTACAAGTAAAGGGTCAACTCACAAGTTCAATTTAATGTCATAAAAATACCAGAAATAAATAACATTTTCCTTAAAAGATATATTAGATTAATCTGTAGACGAAGATTTTTTCAAGATGACCAAATCAAGGTACGCACAATCAAACAATTATTACAGCTACAAGTTCTCGAAATACATACAGTGTTGTCAGCATCTTCAAGATCCCTATCCTTGGTGACAAGGTTCCAGAAAATCCCATATTAGACAATGACCTGGTTGAGATAAATTATGAGTAATCTTACTAGAAAAATAAAATACGTAATTTGTGAGATTGAAAAGAATTTAGAGGATAAATAGATGCCATAAAACTGCTTACACTGTTGTTACATTCTTACTAATGTCGCATATAACTTTGGACCATGTGCAAGGGTCGACTTGATTCTGATTCCAATCCGTCAACTGACTGTTGGAAGCATTAAGTGAAGTCTTCAAAGCAATAAGTGCATCTCCTAAAGAGTTCACAAGAATATGGCTTATCCCGTTAAAATTAACATACATAATAGAAAAAAGAAAAATAAATGTTTCTATTCCCTGAATAATCAATTTAAGTTTCCAATACCATTGTACTTTTCAATGGTTTTCAAGATTATGATGATCTAACGTGGAACATATTCGAAGAACAAACAAGTTAACTGAACATGAGCCACTAAAATCAGCTCACTTAAAATGCAAAAGAGTATTACCTTGTGCATCAGGAGAGACGAATGAACTCAGAAATGCCAATGCTAAGACTCCAATAAGCAGGTCCATCTCCAACAATGTCACATCAATTTATGTTTATTGAGAGCACTCTGCTTCTGAGCTGTCACTGGGCATAATATATGGAGAATTTATCTTGGCCCGCCTATCAGTAAAAGATAATAGTTAACATAATCAATGAGGATGAATCAATTAAAGGAGGATTAGCAATTTCCCATATGTCAAATTCGAAAGATGGAAAGCTGAACCAACTTGAAAAGGCAAAAAACAAAGATAACTCAAAACACCTCTTATAAGTTGCATTTGGCTGGAATGCATCTGAGGCCAGGGTTCAAATGACACTAATATCAAGCAGAGATTTGCCGTATTGATTGGAAAAATAGCTCAAAGTAGGTGTTCATTGTAACAGGAAATTATCCAAACAAGCTCCATGAATTAGTTATAGATTTGAAATCAGTCGCTTCCAAATCCTTTGATCCAAACACGACCTTAATTTCTACTTCTAGTTACCAGATTTTCTCAAGACAACTCTCATATTAACCAGCTAATTACCTTTACAATAACAATTCGAGGGCAAACAACCATATTTACCAAGATTATTCACATATGAAAAGGCACTCATTACAGATTATACCCACATATCGAAGAAGCCATAACTCTAGAATATTGATTTGACATTTATTGCACATAAAATATAGTCATATCCACCATTTTTTCCAGCCATCCAGGAATGTATAGAGTGGTTGCAGCAAAAAAGAGCAATTTTTTCAACTATTAAAAACATAATAAATATTTACAAATAAACCACAAATAATAAATTTTTGTGGCAGTTATAACTCTGCAATAAATAAACCACAAATAAAAGTATAAAACAGATCAAACTCAACTACAAGATTTCCTCCAAAGTCATAAATTCCAACTCACAAACTTTGGTTCCCAGTGTATAAATGAGCAGACTTTATGAACCCAAGAAAACCTCAAGCTAATCTTTAATGATTCCTCTTTACACTTAATGGCGAAAATCAGACAAATAACTCCCAATAAAAGCACAAATCTTTAAGACAAACATTTAATTGAAGAACAGCACGCAAAAAAAGCACCGACCAATCAATTCACCAAACTATAATCACACTACACCTACAAAAATCTCTAAAACCACAAATCTTGAACATCCCACAAATTTCAAGAAAGATACATGCATGTGAATAAGTTAATTGCCAAAAATATCTTGAAAAGCTATCTTTAAAAGGGAAAAAATCTGAAAATCCAATTAAAAAAGTACCCAAGTGAGGAATCAGAAAAGGGTCTTCTTGTCCTTTGAAGGTAACTCGAACTGATGAAGTGCTGAATTCTTTGAAGCAAATCTGAATCTGTAAAGTAAAAAAGAAACTTCTGAGAATGCTATTTCTTGTTGATGACTTTTTTGACTCTTACCCACTGTAAATGCGTCTTCTGTGTTGGGTGTGAAACAGCACAGCACACACACACACACACAATCATGCAATTATTACAGAACACTTTGGCTCTAAAAGTAACAAGAAAAAAGAAAGAAAAGAAATCAAAGTGGGACACGGGATTGTATTTTTCTCGTGGGTTTTTGGGATTATGTATTTTGTACGGGATAAACAAAAAAGTGAGGACAGAAAAAGATTTTTCCTTTTCTTTTTTTGGTTTATAATTAACTGTTAGCGTGGAAAAAAATAAAACACGACTATAGTTACAAGACAAGAACACTTTTGGGTTCTTGTGTGATTATTACGTTACCATTTAGTTTTTTTATTTTTAATCATATAAACATTTAGGTGGGAATATTCTCAATGTATTATTAATGTTTTAATTAAAAGCTTCATGATAATTATTCTACAATATTTTTTATATTTGAACTTTTCCCTAAGCAAAGTAAAACCTATAGCTTTCTTTCCCTAAGCAACATGAAATTAGAAATATTATTTTAAATTAAAATATATATATATATTGAATATCAAATAATGAATAAATTTTTTAATCTTCGTATACTAAACAGACCAGCTTATTTTTATAAACATAAATTTTATATTTTCGCCAAATTAATGATGACGATATAGTCTAAAATACTATATTTTGAGCTAAAAATCCTATTTCTTTTTTTTCCCTCAATTTCGAGAAGCGTGTTTATATTTCGAGAAATAATATCCTTTAAAAAGGAATAAATGTGCAGATAATTGAGAGAGATTAATACACATGAGTATATTCAATTTTTGTGAATAAATGGACAAACAACTAAAACTTAGATCTAAAATATTCAATTTAAATGTCAAGAAATAGTATAGTAAATGAGTCAAAGGGCTGCAAGAGTCCTTCTTAACCTTAATTAATGGTGGTCAACCTAATTTCTATATTTGACTATTTTTTATTCAAAAAGAAAAATAATGGAACTTAGGTCTTCATTAATCATCATTAGTCAAAAGGCTATAAGTGGCACTTAATTATTTACATTTAAATAAACTAAAGAAAATGAATGAAGCTTGTATCAAGTTAGGCATGTAACCAAACAACATAAATAGGAAGCATGTTACATGTTGTTGGAGTAACAATAATTACAATCTATAGCATAATATTCATTGCATTGATAGAGTTCCTAGTTTCTAGAGGATATTTAAAGCTCTGTTTGGACAACTAGTTTCTTGATTTTTAGACTTGTGTAATTTGTTTACATGATAATTACATTCGTAAATTTCGTTAGGATTCAAGTTATGCCTAAAACATTATTATTTTCATGCGAGGGTCTTATTCGAAGTAGTATATGTGCTTGTGTGACCAATGGTTAAAAGATTATTGGTCCAATTTATTGAGTTAGACTATCTTATTTGTCTAAATTAAGCTAATTGAAGGAGAAATGTCATTTTTATAATATGATCTTTAGGTTAATTGTAATTGAAGTAATCAAATAATAGTGTTTTCTCTTGAATATTGTGTTAACAATGAGTGTGTTTTAAGGTGAATTTTAATTCCCTTTTTATTTGGCCTTATGGAAAAGAGAATAAAGTATAAAAAGAAAACAGAAATGGTCAAATAATAAGCAAAAGGGTAAATGGACAATAAGAGATAAAATAAAAAAAAGGAATAAATTCCGTTGCCGGGACTTGAACCCGGGTCTCTCGGGTGAGAGCCGAGTATCCTGACCAACTAGACTACAACGGATTTTGGATGATTTCTCAACATAATCATTCAAGTATGCATACTATATAGTTACCTAGTAGATAGGCTCCACTCAAACATTCACACCTTTTCATACCAATTATGTCAAGGCATAAATTTTCAGCAATTACAAATAAACCCATCATGTAACCCCAAAAAGGTAAACAATTTAAATAATACATAATTTATTGGATTTTGATTATCTGCAATATTTGTAAGGAATTTTATGGACTTGACAAAAATGTTTAAGAAAACATCTTTTATATTAGCATCCATTTAAATAATACACATTTCTGTTATGAAAAAACTGATAAAGCTAATGTGGTCTGGTCATACATGAATAATAGCATCCAATAGTCACATGATGACATTATTATCAGTGAACATAAATAAATTCTTACAAAATGTAGAGTAGGGTAGGTAGGTCAATCATAGTTTGGATAGTGGATTATTATGGATTGATGAAAGATAGCATTCACATTTAGTCAATGGATATGTAAAATTAATATTACTTTGATTATAAACAAAAGCAGCATATTATGAGTTCGAATCTCTCTAAAAAAAATTTATTATTTTAAAAGTAAAAAAGGTTATATCCAATGATATATCTATCAGTGACACCAAATAGAGAAAAATTTCACTTTTCTATACGTATTTTGCATAAAAATTATGGACTATTTCTCTAAAAAACATTATGGATAGAAGAAATAAAAAATAGGCTTGGGGTGAGAGAGGCTCGAACTCTCGACCTCAGGATTACTCAGAAGCTATGAGACCTACGCGCTAGCCAACTGCGCCACCACCCCTTTGTGAGCTTAGGATTCGTATATTTATACAGATCGACAAAAACAATTACATCATTCAAAACATCAGTACTAGACTTTGACCCATTCTATATTTGTAAATCTTGTGGCATAAATATTACATTTATGGGACTTTGACCCATTCTATCTTTTTAAATTTTGTGGCATCAATTGTACCACTAGACTCATAACATGATTATGCATAATGTTTAAACAATTTCACTAAGTCCTTTGAATAATTGGAGCTCTTTTACAAATCTCTCAAAGTCATTATAAGAAGAACCTCCTCTTTTTGTTGCCTCTTTTGCTTTCTCTTTCCATCCCAATGCCTTAGCCTTCATTTCCTTCCCTTTCTCCCCATCCATCACATTCCTCACAAGTGCTTCAACCTCTTCTCTCTTCACATCATGATCTACCTCCATCCCCATTCCCCACTCCACACAAACGTATCGACAGTTCGTTTGCTGCTCAGCAAAGAAAGGCCAGCATATCATGGGCACCCCTGCATTTATACTTTCCAAAGTCGAATTCCATCCACAGTGACTTAAGAAAACAACCACTGACGGATGTGACAAAACTTCCTCTTGAGGGCACCACTTTGTGATCAAACATCGATCCTTAGTCTCCTCGATGAATTCCTCAGGCAACGTTGCCGACTCACCCATTGCAATATCGGGTCGAACGATCCATAAAAACGGATGCTTACTATGCGCGAGCCCCCATGCGAATTCTTCCAAGTGTCGATCCGATATCAAAGTTACACTTCCATAATTTACAAAGATCACTGAGTTTTCTTGTTGTTTGTCTAGCCATTCTAGGCATGTTCTATCTTCTTCCCATAAGTTTGCCTTAGATGAGGTCTCTTGGGTATTTGTTATGCCCTTGGAAAGCAAAGTAAGAGGGCCTATAACATATATTGGGGGACATAAAGGTGCTATTGCCTCTAAAACATCATGTTCAAGATCACTAAAAGTGTTGAAGATTATCCCAGAAGCTTTCAAACAATTTTGAGCTGCTTCTCCATGGTAATTGAGCAAAACATCGTCGGGATCCGTTGTCCTAACAAAACTAGGCATGTCCTTCAACCGCATTTTTCTCATGCCCGGAATCCAGTCTAGTTCAGTGTCTAATAACCCATTCTCCATAAATTTTTCATCTGACACATGAAAGTAAGATGAATTCAGTATCTAGCTACAATACGAATTTAAATGGTATACAGAAGAATCATCACGCGCCAAAAAGTTGTGAATGATTTTTTATGCAATAAAGTGGCACTAGAGTTCAAATTTCAGATAATTTTGGTACACATTACGCTAAAACTTTTATATTAAGTTACGATTTTTCGTGTATATTGTATTAAAATTGGCAAAATTCGAAGTATGAAGAATAAAAAATGGCACTTTATGATGACGAAAAAGTCATAAACGACACTTTAGTGTATGAAAAATACAATTTTCTTTAAACTAAAATGAATGAAACCCTCCTATTAGTACCTTTGAATGGAATTATGCCTCTCTTTATGAGTTCATCATATTGAAGGTACCCCATGAAGCCACAAACCGAGGCAGTCCAAAATTGCAGCACCGGAATGACAACTTCTGCACCAGCCTCAATAGCAAAACTCATAATCCCATCTAAAATTATGCATGAAATTTTTGGCAGATCTGTCGTTAAAACGAGCTTTGCTAACAAATCCCGAAACGCAGGTAAACAGTTTTTTCTAATATTCGAGCATAACTCGACTGGATTCTGAGTTGCATCAGGATCAGAAGGTGGCAATCCATCAACTATAGTCTCAAACTGAAAATCTTTGAAACCCTTAAACCATTCTAGGCCCTTGGATCGGATTAAACGGTTATGATTGAATTCGGTGTTTACAAACGTAATAAAGAAGCCCCTTTTGTGAAGAAGTGATGCTAGTTGCATCATTGGGATCAAGTGACCTTGTGCTGGAAATGGCATTAGAACTGCATGAGGCTTTGAAGAAGATATATTTCTCATCATAATTGAAAGAAATTTCAAAAGAAATTGAGAATAGTTGAAATTGTGTATTAATTTGAAGCATGTTACGTTGATTTTATACGATCAAAGTGGCCTTATGAGTGTATGAATGATTGGTTAGCACTGAAGTGTCGGTGACGGCAATACGTTGATGACAATTTATTCAGCCTACCTAATTGGACTAAACAAATTATAAAATAAATGTTTTGTCATAAATTATTGAGTCCATAGTTTAATGAGAGTACTAATTTTCAACGAGTCCTTTTCAAAACCTAGACTTTTAAGCATCTTATATTACACAATTACAATTGTGTTTATATACATGTATTTGTGATACTTAATATATGATAAGAAAATTAAGATACGAGGAAAAAAATCGAGATGCTTATCACTACATTTTAATTGTATAGATATATATATATATATCATATATGTACACATTTTAATTGTGTGACAAAAGTTTGGATTGAATTTTAGATGATTAGATAACTGTATAATTTCACCTTACTTTCGTGATTTATATTTAAAATACAGGTCAACTCAGGACGAATCTTTCATTCTAACTCATATTTCATATTGTATCACGTATAAAATATACATGCACGTGTACAAATTAACACCTCCTATGAAGTGTAATACAAGATGAAAATTGGTCGAAAAATGAGGAAAGCAAAATGTGTATGATATAACATAACTATGCAAAATTGTATTTTTGGGGCTTAAATATAGGGATGATAATGAGGCATCTTTAAATGGGTATTCACTCGTAACCCTTTTCGTTTGAGACGGGTTTGAGTGCACTAAATAGGATAGATTGATCACAAACAATTACATCATTCAAAATATCATTACTAAAGGACGAATAGTAAATTAAAATAAATATTATATTTATGGGACTTTGACCCATTCTATCTTTTTAAATTTTGTGGCATCAATCGTACCACTAGACTCAATGACATGATTATGCATCATGTCTAAACAATTTCACCAATCCCTTTGATTAATTGGACCTCTTTTACAAATCTCTCAAAGTCATTACAAGAAGAACCTCCTCTTTTTGTTGCTTCTTTTGCTTTCTCTTTCCATCCCAATGCCTTAGCCTTCATTTCCTTTCCTTTCTCCCCATCCATCACATTCCTCACAAGTGCTTCAACATCTTCTCTCTTCACATCATGATCAACCTCAACCCCCATTCCCCACTCCACGCAAACATATCGACAGTTTGTTTGCTGCTCAGCAAAGAAAGGCCAACATATCATAGGCACCCCTGCAGTTATACTTTCCAGCGTCGAATTCCATCCACAGTGACTCAAGAAAACAGCCACTGACGGATGTGACAAAACTTCCTCTTGAGGGCACCACTTTGTGATCAAACATCGATCCTTAGTCTCCTCGATGAATTCCTCAGGCAACAGTGCTGACTCACCCATTGCAATATCGGGTCGAACGATCCATAAAAACGAATGCTTACTATGCGCGAGCCCCCATGCGAATTCTTCCAAGTGTTGATCCGATATCAAGGTTACACTTCCATAATTGACAAAGATCACTGAGTTCTCTTGTTGTTTGTCTAGCCATTCTAGGCATGTTCTATCTTCTTTCCATAAGGTTGGCCTTAATGAGCTCTCTTGGGCATTTGTTATGCCCTTGGAAAGCAAAGTAAGAGGGCCTATAACATATATTGGTGGACATAAAGGTGCTATTGCTTCTAAAACATCATGTTCAAGATCACTAAAAGTGTTGAAGATTATCCCAGAAGCTTTCAAACAATTTTGAGCTTCCTCTCCCATGTAATTGAACAAAACGTCGTTCGGGTCCGTTGTCCTAACAAAACTCGGCATGTCCTTCAACCGCATTTTTCTCATGCCCGGAATCCAGTCTAGTTCAGTGTCTAATAACCCATTCTCTATAAATTTTTCATCTGAAACACGAACGTAAGATGAATTCAGTATCTAGCTATAATACTAATTTAAACGCTAATTGCCAAAATTTGATATGAAGATTAAAAAGTGGCACTTTATGATATCGAAAAAGTCGTACACGACCATTTAGTGTATTAAAAAAACAATTTTCTTTAACTAAAATGATTGAAATTCTCCTGTTAGTACCTTTGAATGGAATTATGCCTCTCTTTATGAGTTCATCATATTGAAGGTATCCCATGAAGCCACAAACCGAGGCGGTCCAAAATTGTAAAACCGGAATGCCAACTTCTGATCCGGCGTCAATGGCAAAACTCATAACTCCATCTGAAATTATGCACGAAATTTTCGGTAGCTCAATCGTTGAAACGAGCTTAGCTAACAAATCCCGAAACACAGGTAAACAGTTTTTTCTCATATTCGAGCAGAGCTCGACTGGATTCTGAGTTGCATCAGGATCAGATGGCGGCAATCCATCAGGTATAGTCTCAAACTGAAAATCTTTGAAACCCTTAAACCATTCTAGGCCCTTGGATCGGATTAAACGGTTATGATTGAATTCGGTGTTTACAAACGTAATAAAGAAGCCCCTTTTGTGAAGAAGTGATGCTAGTTGCATCATTGGGATCAAATGGCCTTGTGCTGGAAATGGCATTAGAACTGCATGAGGCTTTGAAGAAGAGATGTTTCTCATCATAATTGGAAGAAATTTTAAGACAGATTGTGAATAGTTGAAATGGTATGTTAATTTGAAGCATGTTACGTTGTTTTTATACGATCAAAGTGGTCTTATGTATGTATGAATGATTAGTAAAAGAGTTCAATATTGGTTTTGTTTTAGCAGTTAAATTACGTGACGACATATGTTTGTTGACAATTTATTCAGCCTACGTAATTGGACTAAACAAATTACAAAATAGATGTTTTGTCGTAAATATTGAGTCCTTAATTAGTTTGATGAGAGTACCAATTTTCAATGAGTCCTTTTCAAAACCTAGACGGTCACAACTACAATTGTGTGGGTATGAGTGGTACTTATAAGATAAGATAAGAAAATTATGATACAAAGAAAAATTGAAATTCTTCTTCCTAGCTACGTTCTAATTTTCCATGTGTACACGTACACATATTGCACGTTCATATCTATAATATATAATGTGTTAATTGGTTGTGTGATTTGGATTGAAATTCAAATGATTAGGTAATTTTATAATTTTGCACTTATTATCGTGATTTAAAATGCAGGTCAAGCTCAGGACGAATCTTTCATTCTAGAATCATATTTCATCACGTATAAAATATACATGTACATATATATAGGATAAGGGAGTATATATAGAGATGATAATGAGGCATCCTTAAATGGGTATTCATTCCTAACCCTTTTCATTGGGACGGGATTGAGTCCACTAAATAGGTTACAAGAAAGGTTAAGTTAGGCATCGGGCAATTAGTAGGTTTGGTGCAACCTACCCTATAACCCCCCCCCCCCCCCAAAACCAATGTTATAAATTAAATAATTATTTCATTTTTACATTTTCATTATTAATTTCATTCGAATGGTTAACTCAAAATTATATTTATGGATCATATGACGGACATTTTGTTAGCCTTAGTTTTATATAAAAGCAGCATTAATATGTTTTAAGTCGTGCAATAAAACTTGAGCATGTGGCTCGAAATTATTGTATATATCATCTTAATCACCGAGATGACATGTTCTCACATATTAATAACAAAAAATAATAATTTTACTTGAGTTGTGTGTTTGAGGTTAATGAAATTCTTGTTTTCACCTTAAAAATAAAAATATGAAACCAATTGTTCATCAAACTTAGGCACACACATACAAAATTGTCCTTCCATATACCACATGAAATGACATAAATACCCCTGATTCAAGAACTTGAAAGTTTCTCTCATGAAGGGGCTTATCGTGATTTCCACTGTTGATATTGGTACTGTAAGCAAAGATTGACAACCATAAAAAGACATAACAGAGAGTAGGCCATGAAAATCCCAAGATGATAAGAAAGGACATAAGATAGGAATCAAAACAAGAATCAGAATCTTTCTATACCACAGCTTATTTATATATAATTTCAGTAACATTTACATAACAATTAAGCTGATTTTATTTAAATAATTTATGTTTCAATAAGTATATATATATATATATATGAACATAAGAAACAATATTTATGATACTTATGAGTTAGGTGAGTTATAGAAATATTTGAACCCAACAAGTACTATATTGGTTTGAATGTCTTTAAACAGTGCCCACTAAATAAAATCAACCACCAAAAACAGTCTGAGAAAATAGTGATAAATTCTGTACAATCTTATATAGTTTTCGATGTCTACACACAATTAATGCTAACTACATTAAATATGTCTGGTCTCTCTAAGAATCCAAGGGTCCCTACTACAACAAATCTACAACAACAATCCTCAAAATTACAAAAATAAAAATAAAAAATTATCTCCACTTATATAGCAAATAGAAATTCATACAAAATTTGATTTTGATTTCGAAATCTCAAGAAATATTTCTACGGGTTGTAAAAATGGCCATCGCATCTGCACTTCCATCCAAGTGGCTTGTAATTTGAGTACCTGTTTCCCGGTGATGAGTCGAAGTAGTCCAGAGGCTGCTTTAATTGTACTGAACTCGTCGGAACTCGGTTGTGACTCGGGATCGTGGGTACCTGCGCCGCCGTGCATGGGTGGCATTGGTTGCATTTATTGTGACAACTCGGCGGCGTTGAACCCAGTCTTGTTTTCTCCGCCACCACCAAACCCTGGTTAAAAACAGACAGATAATTAAATCAGCCATAATTAAGCACTAATACTAGTATATATATATATATATATATATGCATATATATATATATACAAACATGCAGAGAAAGAAAAAGGGGTTTGTGATTACATATTACCCTGAAAGTATCCGAGGGTTGTTTATGATTTAAGCAATAAGAAGGAGAAAAGAGAAATAAAAGGGTTAGAATAAATATAGAGATGATATTTGAAGAGGTTATTAATGAAGAAGTCATATCCATGGCTGCATCTTTTTATCTCGACAATTCAGAAAACAATAAAAGCAATATTATTGTGAAACTTGAAGTTGAAATCAATAGAAAGAAGAATAGAAACACACATATATATATTACTTTTATCAATCTAATAGATAACTTAAGGGTTCATAAAATTATACAGCCTCTCTGAGAGAGAGAGAGAGATGAGAGTAACAAGACGAGAAGAAAAGGGAGAAATAGAGCATCAGAATGAATAGCAAAGAGAGAAAGGGTTTTGGCCATTTACTCTATAGCTGTGTGTGTAGAAAGTGAAAGGTTTTGTGCAATAGATAGGGATTGTTTGGTAGATGTATTTGTAGATATTGAAATTTTGCAACCAATCAAATCATGCCACGTGGAAATATTGACCAATCAAAAGTCGTCTACGACAAATGATATTTATCTATTTGAGTTAATTTATGGATAATTATCAAATCAAGTTGATTTTTGGATAATATCTAGAAGATCTCCAATCAAATGGCTCCAAAATTATGATAATTATTTATTAAATTAAATGGATAATTATCAACTGATTCCAAATTTATTCATAAATCTTCCATCCTACACCTATAAATAGGGTCCTTTGTAGCTCATAAATTACAGACACAGAAGCTCAATCAAAAAGCTAGAGAAGACGAAGGAAGCTCTTCAAATTTTCTCTACGAAGGTTCTTCAAATATTCAAGGCGTTCTAGGCGAGACTCAAGGCGTTCTTGAAGATATTCATCAAATTATAGCGTTTGATTCGTAATTACGGTGCTAAACCTACGAATTAACGTTATAAAAATTCAAATCAAATTCAAGGAAGATCAAAGTCACAAAGTCAACCTTGAAGATTTCAAATTCCATATCAAATTCAACGTTTGATCCGAGATAAAGCTGCCAAGCCCTCGAATTAACGTTATAAACATTCAAGTCAACGTTGGAGAAGATCAAAGAAGCAAAGTCAACTCCAATATTCAAGTCAACATATTTTTGAAGGAAGAATCAGAGGATTAAAATAGAGATTTGTACCCCATATTTTATTTTGATCAATATAAATTTCATTTGTCACAATTTTTGTGTTTCTTGATTTTCAGAATTACAAATTTGTTGTGTACAGTATTATTGGGGGTAGTTATAAGTAGTACCATTTAATGCACTAATTAGAATTTAGAACATCTAATCATTGTGTTTTTAAAGCTAATTATAGAGAATAAATAGCTACTAATTACATATAGGTTATTGCAATCTAGATCATACAATTTTTATTCTTATGCACGTCAATAATTAAATTATAAATTCATATGACTAGTTTTATTATTTATTATACTGAATTTTTGCTATTGAAAAAAATGAATTACATGTAAAAATATTGAAACTGCATTTAATGAGGGTTGCAGTTTTCAATAGTATTGGCAAATGGGTTTGACTGCGATTGATTGAGTGAAAATTGCATGTTCTTATTGAATGCTTCAGGACATATGGGCCATACGATTGCTTATATTATTAGTTTTCAATTATAAAAATGTTCAAAATTACATATTATAGATTAAGACTACAATTATATGGCGTGGCATGTGTCTTGTTTGTTTATATTTCTAAAATATATTAAACAATCATAAAATTTGAAAGAAAAAAATAGTGTAATAATAATTATATGAAATGATAATTCTATAGAAATTTGAAATTTTTCATAATTAAATTTGAAAACATAAACAAATGTAACCTTAAGTTCATGACTTTAGAGCGCCCAATTTTTTAAATATTTATAGTATTTATATATAAATATATATAACGAGACTCATATATTAAATAATTCGAATCGAAAGGTTCAATAACCACGTAAGTACTTGGAATCACTTTTTCATCATTTTATAGCTTAAATAAGTAAAAAAAAAAAAAAGAGAAAAATGGGTCACTTCCAATTTCCTTTTGTAAAAGCACAATTATTTTTTTTCTTGATTTTTTTAGAGGTTTTAGTTTCATGAACAAGTTGAGGCATTTTTCAAAAAAATGACTGCAAAAATTAAACTAATTAGGTAGCAGTAAAAAAATTCAGCAAAAGTTCATTTAATTCTAGTAAATAAGTACAAGTACAATATGACAAAAAGCCTGTCAAAGTGAATATAATTTCATAGCTCCTTAATATTCCATAGAGGCACAATTTTTGGTTTCTCATTATTATATTATTTTTTTTTTTTTTATGACAAGGGAACCCGCAGCCGCTACCGTTAGATGCGCACTGGGTAAACCCCGCTCTTGTGCAATAGCCTGCAAACCACACAAGAGAGGTAAATCAGCCTAGGTTGCCCATAGCTGACAAACCCCGCTCTTGTGCAATAGCCTGCAAACCACACAAGAGAGGTAAATCAGCCTAGGTTGCCCATAGCTGACAGGCTCATGGTAGAGAAGGCAATTAAGCATTCCCACAATGGGATTCGAACCCGTGACCTAAGCCACAAGTTCAAATGCCCTTACCAACTCTACCAGGGGTTGCCCCCCTCATTATTATATTATTACTCCATACAATTGAGCTTAACGAATACATAATAGTTTTTTTTTTAGTTTAGTTTAGTTTGATTTTATTTTATTTTTAATGATTTAATAACAATTGAGCTTTCCAGCAACTCATATGAGCATGTTGAAAGAAGTTCATATATATTTGTGAATTTTTTACATTTTTATTTTATTACAAAAGTATGAGTTATTAAAAAAAATTAAAAATGGATATCGAGATCAAACCGATAATACTATTTATAAGTGTTTTAAATCTATAAAAATAAGATATTTTTTGAATTAGATTCGATGTTTCAGACTAATTATGTAAATAACACTTATCATATATTTATTTATTATTCTTCAAAACGCACATGAATAACATTAATAAATTTACTGATTATGTACTTGATCTTAATTACCTATCACCTATGAGAATTGTACCTTACGAATGGTTTTGGTGTTTGTTCATAAGTTTCATTTATTGTCCTATATTTATAATTTGGAGAGAAAAAGAAAATAAAATTATTGAATAACTTTATTATGTCTCAAAAATAATGTTTACACACCTGAAAAGAAAAATTAATCGAGGCCTTAATTTATTATTTTCAAAATCCTCATATTCGACCTCGTCAGATGTGTAAGATTTAATTATAAAATATTAAAAAAATATATATTACGTATTATTATTAAATGATAATTGTATCATTTTATAAGTTTATAAAATATAAAAAAATATTATAAACTTGGATGAATATGTAATAAAGAATTAAATGTAGGGTTATTTGTAAAATATAAGAAATAATAGTAAATGGGGTTAAAAAAGAATATTTTGTGGAATATACTTTTAGATTGAGATTTAGTGTTATACATTGGAGCAACAGTAAAACATTGGTGAAACACTTACACCATTTTAGTAATCTCCATTGGAGATGCGCTCAGTGTCTAATATTTAGTAACAAAAAGTATTAGTAATAACTAATTTGATATTTGATATAATAATAATTTAAATACAAAAATAAATATCTCTAAATTCTCTGTCAACCGTCCATATTAATTTCCACAATAAATACTCTGTTGCATTTTGGAAAAAATAATAAAATATTTTCATTTCTAGGTTTTTGGATTTATTATAAAAGCCAAATTTCCACTATATACAACATGTCAGGCGAATTGATAGTCTCATTTACTTCAGCTACAATTAAGTACTGCATTAAACACTAAACACATCATGTATTACAATAGAAAAAAAATCCACTCCAATCAACTGTATTAAACTTGTCACAACACTAATCACTTATTTTATAAATTACACATAAATTTGACAAAACAAAGTATACGTAATTGTACTTACGAGAGTTTAAAACAATAGACATTATATCTGTTAGGGAAAAATCTTGGAGCGTAACGGGCGGTGTTTATGAAGATGCAATATAATGATGAAATGTCGAGGTACGGGATACCCGAGTTCCTTAAGACAATATTGTCCCGCTCTTGGTGGTTACGGTTTTACGGCAATTGTCTCCCAAGATACAATGACATCGTCTTGATAATAGTACCACTACAAATTACCGAGTCTAGCGAACAAATGCTTGTTCCAAACTCTCTCGATGGACTCGTATGATTTAATGCATATATAGACATTTAATATGCAAGACTTATTCTTAAACTATTGAATTAATATTTAAGAATATCAAAAGTACTCAATTTAGTACGAAAAAGTTCTTCGAAATATTATTCAAGAACTTCAAGAATATTTCAAATGCTTAATTTAGCATTTAATATTCAATAATATTCTTAAAATATTAAAACTAATATTTAAGAAATAAAAGAACTCTCAAAATACTCAAATAAGTATTTTAGAGAAAAAGAGAGAAGAGAAATGATATTCGGTGTGTTTTAATTCCACAAATAGAGGGTCTATTTATAGATAATGAAGAGTTTGGGTTAAGAGTTGCAACTTTCCATAAATCGTAGGAGGGTTATGTCCTTTAGACAAAAATTACAACTTTTCATATATTATAGGAGAGTCATGTCCTTTAGACAAGCACCCCTCCATCAAACCTCCAAAAGTTGCACACATTCAAAACATTTATAAATTATGTTTTGACCTCAAAACTTTTCAATCTCGAACGTCCTTTCAAATTAGTCCCTCAATTTTTCGACTTGAACATTTTAGTCCTCAAACTAAATGAACTTTCTTTCATACAATCGCGGCCGTCGATTGTATGATTTGTTGATCATTTAATCGTATATGTATCAATCGATAAATTGATTCCAATTATGAACAACGTTTTAAGTGACACACTTTGTTAATTAATTTCTCATTCACCCGAAATCGGATTTGAGTAATTAAATACTCTAAATTTATCTACTCGAAATGTAGAATAATTTAAGCCAAAGACATTTCGCTTTCGACATACGAAAGTCACTTAAATCTTTACATAAATCGTGCTAAAACACAATTTACTCAATCAAGATTTCCAACAATATCTTCAATTGGATTTCTTTTTCCATTGAAAAATCTGTTATATTTCAGGAAAAATTGGTATACAAAGTTTCCACTTCTAAAATTGTTCATTATTAATCACAAGATCATAAGCCTGTTTGCGATTTCTGCTCTAAAAAGTGTTGAATTTTTAGAAAATATAAAAGTTATTAAAAAAAATAAAATTAGAGATTGTTTGCCTAAATATTTTTAATTTTTTTTTATTCAGCTCGACTGTATAAAAATATTAAGTTATTTGAATTCAATTTAGTTTAAATTCAAGCAAATCAGCTCAATTCGATTAACTATCCAAATATCGAATCGACTAAAGTCTAAATATAATTTTTTGAATATAGATAAAATCATGTTTTTGAACGTAAGGTTAATTTATAGGACCACATTTGATATATGTCCAAATAAATGGGACTGAAACTGATATTTAATGCAATTTCATCAGTTAAAACTTAAAACAGATACAGACACAATATACATACAATATTGTATCTGCTTATCTTCTTGTTTTCTTGTGTGAACTTTTCAACTTTTCACTCTATTTCTCTCTCTCTCTCTCTCTCTCTCTCTCTCTCTCAATCTCTCTCTCTTTCTCTCTCTCTCTCTGAGGCAGAGAGATAATTAAGTGAGAGTGAATTCTCCAGGACCCTTCATTCCAGGCGGATAAACCGGTGTTTGTATGTGTGTTCATAGATCCAAGATTGTACTAAAATCTACTAGCTAATTTTTCTACTTTCTATGTTAACCATTTTTCTTCTTTTTTTTTTCCTTTTTCGTAACAGTCCCTGATTAGATGACACACTCGAAACTCTAAAGATTAGATCTTTTCTCCCGTCGCATTTCAATTTGTCTGTTTTGTCAGTTTGGTGGTTCAAATTTCAAGTGAAATGAGCTAGCTCAGCTTTGGTGAGTGTGTGTGTATGTTTCCAGATTGTTTTGTTGCCCTTTTCTGTTTATATTAAAATTGTCAAAATTTGTGCTTTGTATGGCTTGGATTGTAGCTGTCTTTGTTTGTTATCTGGCTATGGCTGATCTAAACGTTTTGTTGCAAATCCTGATTATAATGTGTGGGCCCATCTCATTTTAGCTATTTGCCCCTAAGTTTGCTGTAAATCTCTTCAATTTCTATCAATCAGGACCTGAATGCCTTTTTGTGCTGAAAAAATTCCATGTATTTTGGTTTAATTGCAATTTTCAGCATTTATGTAGAAGGCCTGCAGTATTTCCATGTAATTCTTTCTTCACTTCTCCATTTTTTAGTCCTGTTTTATATATGTGTATATATATATATATATATATATATATATATAATCGGGCTTTAGCTTTAAAATTCACACTGTATTCTAGATTTACAGTTCCTTAACATAATCTTAGTATTTGGGATATTTCTTTTCTGAAATTGAAATGGAGCAAATTTCTAATATATCTATCTTTTTTTCCAACTAGGCTCATGAATTGGGATCAAATTATTTGCTTTCTACTATGAACACCAGCTTTGTGAATTCCCATTTAAGGGTTTAATTTCAAATTTCCTTTTTTTTTTCTTTAGTTCTTCGTCTTACAGTCGATAAGGGAGCATAAATGGAGGAAGGAGGTGATTTGAGAAAGTGGGATGAATTAATACCAGATGCACTTGGCATAATATTCAAGAATCTTTCACTATGTGAGGTATTAACTGTGGTACCTAGAGTTTGCAAGTCATGGGCAAAAGCTGTTATGGGGCCTTATTGTTGGCAAGAGATTGATATTGAGGAATGGAGCAGAAACTGCAAGCCTGAAACCGTTGATCGAATGCTTCGATTGCTGATCACTCGAAGCTGCGGTTCACTCAAAAAACTCGCTGTTTCTGGTCTTGCCAATGATCAAAGCATTTTCTTCGTAGCAAATCAGTGAGTTTATTACTTTGTAATGGTTATTATCGATCTTTTATTTAATTTTCATTGGTTTTTTGAACTTTAAACTTATTTGGGTTAAATGTGGAACATTGAGTTTGCTAGAGCAATGTTAAACTCCATTTTTCAAAAAACACATGCATGGAGATTCAGTTGAGAAATGCGACATCTTTAATTAACTTTGTTCGGACAAATCGTTTAATGGACTTATAGCTTTGTGTGGGTCGATATCAATGTTGTAATATGTTTTCGAACGACCTTAAAAGAACATTTTCGGGGAAAAAGTTTCAATTTTTAGGAAACGAAGTCTTATTTTAGAATGATCTAATAGGGAAAATAAGAAGCATTAAATTTCGGGATAGAAGGCGTAGATTGTTGAGAATAGCAAACTCTTAACTATCGTTGATCTTCGATTTAATAATTTTGTGGGTTTCGGAAATAATGTTCTTTTTTTCGTTTTTGTTATACAATTTAAACCATTTTGTTGTTCTTATATGATTTCTCTTGGTTGCAAGTGCTCAATCTCTACAAACTCTTCGACTCCCGAGAAGTGAAATCAACAATTCGATTATGGAAAAGGTTATTATCAAGCTATCATCGATAACTTTCTTAGACTTGAGCTATTGCATCAATATAGGGGCTCAAGCCCTCGAAGCCATAGGAAATAACTGCAAATCTCTCACTACATTACGCCGTATAATGCACCCATTAGAGGTCATTAACAAGCTTTCACAAGATGATGAAGCCTTTGCAATTGCTTCAACAATGCATAAACTTAAGTATCTCGAGATCGCCTATTTGCTTGTGAACACAAATAGTATTATAAAAATTCTCGAGAATTGCAAGAATCTTGAGTTACTCGATGTTCGAGGGTGTTGGAACGTGAATTTGGATGAGAAATTTGTGAAAACGTTTCGAAAGTTGAAGGTTGTGGGGCCCCTTGTGTTGGATTGTTATGATATGAATGTGGGTGATAATTGCTCGGATTATTCGGGCTCGTCTGGTTATTTAGCGTGGGATTTTGTGGCCGGGGATGTGGATGATGATGAGATGGATGATTTTTCGGAAGATGAACGGTCGATTGAGGATGTTGAAATGTGGTTTTATGATGATGTTAATGCTCTCGATGCTGGTTATGATTGGCCTCAATCTCCTTGAGGTATGGTTTTATGAATTATGATAGTTTTTTCGTGGAATTTGAGGATGCGTTGTTCTTCGTATGTGATTTGTGCTAATCATATAATGTGTAAGTTTTGCGAGGTTTTGCAAGGTATAAATATGTAAGGGATTTGGATTTTGCCCCAAGTATGAAGGTAACTTTGTATGTATGTTTCTAATGCTCTATTAATGAAGTATTTGCGAGTAATGGAAGAAAACTAGTCGATTCTTGTTTCAGTTATTTGTTAGAGTGATGTTATATACCACTGGTTATATAATTCACCTTTTTTCCACTTCTAAATATGGGAAAAATTGGATTCAGTAAATGCTTGGAAAAATTGCATTCAGTTAACATGATATTCATAATTTATGTTTACTATAATAAAAAATAACTCTAAAAATATCAAATGCCGATGAAAATCAGTGAAAACATAGATTCATTCATTTTTCAAACTAACTTCTCAATAACGAAATTAGGTCCTCAAAATCACTACATAATCCAAGCTGAATTAAGGGCTTATAACATAACATAACAACAATACTAATACTTAGTGCAAAAATGTGTTTTGTGAAAATCGTTGTGGCCTAGCGAAAGTAGGAATATACGAATAGTCCAAAAGGACCCTCCTCGTTATAAGTCCCACAATATACAAACACTTATGATTGCCTCGACTTTTCAACTCACTAAGAATCAGTAGAAGTTGAAACTGATGCTCGATATCTAGTCTCGTTTTCAATAACCGGTGGTATATGCCATGTTCCAAGAGAAGGGCCACATTTTTTCCCACCTAAAGGGAATTTAAACCACAACATTTGAGTATATTAAGATAGTTAATTGTATAGCTTTTATATATGAATCTAAGGATAGCAGATATTATACCTTCTTTAGTAGCTTCTTCACATCTTTTATGGTACTTGCTGGCCAGTTGGGGATATAATTCTTTAAATAATTGGTCATACTTTTCTTCTGCTTCAGTTATAAATTTTGACTACACAACAGAGGAATTATATGAGCACAATAATGACAAAAAACTGTTTTTGATAATTAAAAATGGTTTATTTGTATTCATTGACTAAGATTAATATAAAATCACACAGACTTATCATTCAAAACTTACAATCATGATTGGTGCTGCAGAAGCTCCGTAGCATTTAACAAACATGCGTAGAACATTGAAACTATTCTCAACGACATCGTCCTAACAAAATCAATCATAAATTCATAAACAAATTTAGACATAAACACCGTCTAGAAAGAGAGAATAAGGAACCAAAATTGTAGGAAAAATATAAAAAAGAAAGAGACAAAAAAGACTCACCTCATAGTCGAACCTGCATCGAAATATTCAATTTATGCTTCCCACATGCACAATGAAACGGCAAATCACACATCTTTAGATAAAAACGTCGAAGAATATATTAATATCAAAGCGAAATTCGGCAGGGGAAATATATTTGAAATAATAACGTAAATATTTTTGAAATTCGATTAGTGGTTATGTACAGATCACTTACAGGTCATCTGAAACTTCCACAAGCAATTCAGAGATTGACAGAAATTCCATATGCAATTCATTTACCTTCAAAACAGCATTAAGATGTTGTAACAAATAATAATGCATCATAAATTGCTATTTGTGCTTTATAATGCATGTTTTATATAGTTTTCGAATTCACAAAAACAAATGAATTACGGAAAAGATCAGTTCAGAAATCAAGATTTAAGAGCATGATAGCACATAACAACAGTGTAATATCAGAAAGAATAAAACATTGCTATGGATTAATAACGATACCTTTTCTCCTCTTAGTTGATACAATAGAAGGTTGAGCACTCGATAATCAAAGGATTTCAGATGGATAGCACTTTTAACATCTTCAATGGATATCTACAAAAGTATCTTCAAATCAAGAAACGACCAAGTATATTGATTTTTGATAAAGAAAAAAAAAATTAGAACACTAGATTCATAACAAGCTTTCTATGGGCAAAGTAGTTTTTGTAACTGGGATTCAAGTAAACAAAATTTGGTTAAAGATGAATTAACTTTAGTTGATGATTATAGTTTACAAAGGAATCGAAAGTATAAAGACATACGTCCTCGTTGTTCACCAGTGCACAACATAGCTTTCTCTCAAGAGCCCAATATTCTTCTCCACACCTTAACTCTTCCGTAATCCTTATTCAATATAGAGCAAATCAAAGAAAAAAACTTAGAGGCCGAACTTTAAAGGTCAAGTTTGTAGAGGGATATATCGAAATAACATGGAAGTAGATGGCAAAAGAAATAACGAACCTTTCTGTCAAAAGCCCACGATTTTCCAGTTCAATAAGGAGTGGTCTAAAGGGATCCTTTTCAAACATTCTTACAGATTTAGGACCAATGGTTTCGATCGTTGTCCTGAACTTCAGTAAAAATTAACAGGGTGAACAAGCTACTAGTTTGAAACATTTAAATTTTTGGTAAGAACTTATATTACCTCAAAAACACTACTCAAAATTGGATCTTCACGTTTTGGCAACTGCAGTAGTTTCTCATTTAGACCATCTAACTGTATAACCAGAACCGTGTGGAAATTAGTTAGAAGAACCGATTACAATCTGGTAAATAATTATACATCTTTTCACATATTAGAGATGGCAACACCGAAATTACATGCAAAAGAAAACACAAAGTATTTTAATAAACAAGGCCCTTTAATTTTTCTCAATGGCCGAATAGAGGAACATCTAAATCCACAGTATCAGTAAAACAGCAAGACTTTTCCACCATATTGAGAACTATTTCCTTCTAAGCAGATAGAGGCATAAAGGAATTACAGTTATTGATGCCGGATTTTCAATTTGATAATATCTGTTCAATATCTTACCCTTCAGCGATAAAAACTAAATAACCTCATAAGACAAATTCACCTGATAAATATAACTTTCTGTGAACGAAAGCACAGGAAGGTATCTGAAAATTGATTGTGGCTGATTTGCTTCCATTTCATGAAACATAAAGTATGACCTGCACTGTTAGTTTAAAATAGTGAGACATCAACATAAACCATGATTTTTCAGGACAAGATTTCACCACCATGATAAGAAGTTACAGAATTGTAAAGTCTTATTCCACATTGGTTTTTAAGTGAAAAGAAGCAGAAAAAATTTCCATAGAAGAGGATAAGCTTGCATAACGAATATCAATCACCCAAATGAATTGTGATATTTCTTACAAAGTCCTCCAGAGTGGAATTTGAGCGAATCATTGCATCGACCCCAACCATAGCCACATCATTGTAAAAACCCTGTGCAGGATCCTTATTTACCTTATCATCATTATGAGGTTGTAAATCATTTTCAATCTGGCTGCAACCTGCAAATCCTCAGTATTTCGATAGGGGCATACTTTATATACTAATATTTCACGTCTTAGAAGAATCTTGCAGTCTATGATTCGAATCTTCTTACAAACATAATGTGACAAACGTGGCTTCTTTTCAGATCATGTATCGTATAAGAAATTGAGGATAGAATTCAGTGGAACCCGTGATGTCAGCTCATAACTTTTTGGAATATTTCTTAGGGTTAATGCAGTGAGAAATTGTAAAGTTCATATTTGTTCTGAATCATACCTTGTCAGAACTGATATCTTTATGAAATCTAGCAGAGTTAGAGCTTTTCATAAAACGTCGAAATAAATATGAAAATACAGAATATGCTCAACTAGGGAAGATTGAAATTGGAGAATAGTAATAAACTTATTTGTAGCAAAATCATCACAATGTGCAACCAACATACCTTCCCCTCCACATTGCAGTACACCACCTATAAATAGGCTCGATATCTTGAAATAACAAAACGAAAAAAATAGGATCAAATCCCCATTCTAACACCATTGAAATTTCGAAGAACTGAAATCAATTGAGAAACAACCAACAAACCTTTGACATGTGTTGAGAAATCAATTGGCATTTGGAGGTAATATCAAGCCCACCACAATGTTGCATCTTCAGCATTAAATTGGGGTCAAAATCAGAGAAAGGAAGAAAAAGAACAGTTCTTGAGACAATATTTTTCTTAAATATCTACGTCAACACAAAAACCAGCAAAAGAAAACCACTGACAGTGAGAGAAACGATTGTAATCATCATATATAAAATCAAGATTATGATTTTTATCATCATAATCATACCAAAGCGTAGGATTAGTGAAAAGGGTAAGTGGGTATTTACCAGGAGGAAGGTGAAATCAGCAAGAAAGCGCTCGGAGAGTGGGTTGACATCGGAAATCCCAACAGAGTTTAACAACTGTATGGTCCTTTGAATTCGTTCAAGCTTTTCTAGCCCTTCCATTCTGCAAATTTAAAGACAACAGAGAGAGAGAGAGAGAGAGAGAGAGAAAGAGAGTAGTGGGAGCGTTTTTGTAGAGGAGAAAGTGAAAGGGTTAATCAATGTTCTTTCCTTTTATTTTCTTCTGTTCGTTATAGTGCCACTATTTAGCACATGAATATATAATATACAATCATGTAAAACCATTTTTTCAAGAACTAATTCTCTGTATTCAAATCAATCCATTCAATTTGAAAATGGACTTAGATAGGAAATGGAAAAAAGGGATATTTTCGAATTGGAAAAATTCACCATACAAAAAATAATTATATTTGTCGATTGTTGGAGCTGACTAACAATTTCATCAAACAAGAATTATGTGCAAACCCGGGTACTTTTCTAAACAACAACTAAAAAGATACCCAGTTTTGCAGAATTTCAACACAACATCAAGAGCAACAGATAATTATCTACTTATCTTCAATGAATTACTTTAATCCATACACAATGAACTACAGAAAAGAAAAAACAATTTATTGATCAATACAATTACTGGTTTTCAAATATAATAAACAAAACAATGTCACTCTCACTTCATTCCAACAAACCAGAAAGACCCATGACTCTGGTTTAAAATATATATTCACTACAAGCAGGACAAAATTATGAACACCAAACTATTTCCAAGTTTGTGGTTTGAATCTAGGGTCTATTGTTGTTGGTTTCTTTGTGGGATGCTACAGTTTTGGTTTGGTTTATTTCCGAATTTGTAACTCCATCAACTGATGATTTAGAAGTCTCGGGAGCTTTCTGATCTCGACTTTTTGCGGGTTTGGTTTCCCACAATTTCCCAGCTTTCCCAATCGCAAGAATGAGTTCAAGTTGTTTTCGCTGTTGTTCCTGTGGCATTCACGATAAGGAATAAAAGTCGATTAACGCCATAATTTGAACTTCGATTAAAAAGTATGTTGTCCTGTCCATATCAATATGATTGAGACAGAATAAAAATTGCAGAAAGATAAAAAACGAAGAAAAAAGAAAAACAGTTTAAAACATTCTATATAAGTTTGAAAGTTGAACGAACGAACGAACGAATATGTACCTGCATAGCGAGCAGAGCCTTTTGAATTTCACCAAGCTCCTTCTCCAGATTGTCTTCTTGTGCTGCTAATGCTCGAGTCGCCTCAGAATTCTTCTGGACCAAAGCCGCAGTCTGAAAATTACATACCAGAAAATTGGAACTTAAAAGTTACTAAAAGAAAAAACATCAAATACCACAATACCACGACCTCCAAAAGACAACAGTTACAACACTCACATACTCGCATAACAAAAGAAACTTTTGACATTTATCGATTATAAAGGATATATGATATAAGAGTAATAACTGACTAACTATTGATAGGACCTCGAACTTATACTAAACAGCAAAGATCAATATTTTGAAACAACAAATCTTGTGTCACAGCCTTCCACAAAGATCACATCTTCTTAGGAGAACCCCTTACAACCCCATACCCCATACTTTTGAAGTTTATCCAAAGCTCTATCCTAAATGTTAAAAAGTAACAGTGTGTACGTTGTAGATGATCGGAGGGATGTATACATCTTAAGAACAATGGATATTAGGGAAATACACAGTTACCAACCCAATTTACCTTACTCCTTCAGTAACTATCCCTGAGGTAATTCTCTTAGTTATCAATCACCACAGGTATCATCCACCAAACCAACATGCATTGGGTCACTAATCATGCAGACTAACAATAAACATAAAAGAAAACAAAGCTAAATGCAGCAAAATAAGCCTTCATCTTGTAGCAAAGATCGACTTCAACTATCATTCACCACACTAAAGCATGCCAATTCCTGAAGAGCAATCTACCCCCCACCCCACACACAATGAGGCCAAGGCATTCAAAAGTATTAATGTATCAGTACATTATTCCGTAGAGCTACAGAATACTAAATCACAGTATTGCTATGTTCCATATAACAAGTGCCTCTACCTAATGATATAAAACTTGCATCTTTCTTCTTGAAAAGATATTGCATCCTTTTTCTCAACAAAACAACAATTCATCATATAATTCTACAACTAAGAAACCAAATGCCCCAACAAGTCACTAACACAAATGTCAATAAATGTAAGAAATACCACTTAAAAATGAAATTACCTCAGCAATGGGTTCCTTCAAAGACTTCCTGGTAACCCTAAACCTAATCCCCAATTTCTCAAGCTGTCTAGACAACACCTTAATTATAGTAGCAGAGCTACGCAAATCCTCCTCCAATTTCTCAACTCTCTCCAACAAATTAGCCCCATAAGAAGCCTCCCCTCTGGTAGACTGAAACCCACAGATCCGCCTCCATTGACGCTGCCTTATCACCGCCCCAATCACCACACCGGTCACCATAACCACACACTGCCACACCAAAATCCTGCTCCCCAACCACCCCAAAGCCGCCTCCTTTTGTACCCCATATCTCACGGCGATGTAAACAGAAATCCCTGCTGATGAAGCGAGGCTGAGGAATTCAATAACAGAAAGAAAAGCATCCAAATTGAAGGTGGTCCTGCTTTCATTGACTTGGTATGGTTCTTGAAAAGAGGCGTCGATTTTTGTGATAGGGCGGGGTTGGGGTGTGAAAAATCTGTAATTTGGAAAACGGGTTTTTGAATTCGGGGTTGGAAAATGGAATTTAAGGGATTTAGAGAAATGGATTGGGGAAAGTGGGAGATTACAGATAGTAGGGTTCTTGATTACGAGGATATTTTGCAGTGCGAGTGACATTGTGTTATCAGTATAGTGATTGAGCTGATGCTTAATGGGTTGAACATTAATGGGCGTTTGGTTGTAGAACTGTAAATAACTGCATCGTCATGTTAGGAGCTGTTCGATGATTTCAATGGTTGGCGCCGGGAGTATTAAGCCGCGCACAATAGCTTTTCATTGCTAAAACAACTAATGTACAACATTTCGCAAAATGTAGTAACTTAAAGGGTGCCAAGTGCAATTAGAAAATACATTTTACCAAAAAAGTAATAATTTGAGGATACAATAATTTAATAAATACAAAATATCAAAAAAATAATAATAATGGTAAATTATACGAAAATGTGTTAATTGAGGGCATAAAATCTTCAATCTAAGGGAAAAAGACTTCATTTTGACTCTTTATTTGAACACTTCTCTCAATCATTCAAACACACACACATAAAGAACAGAGAGAGAGAATGGCGAGCAGTGGAGGATATGGCGATGCGAGTCAAAAGATAGACTATGTGTTCAAGGTGGTGCTCATCGGTGACTCGGCCGTCGGCAAGTCTCAAATACTGTCCCGTTTCGCCAGAAATGAGTTCAGTTTGGATTCAAAGGCTACTATCGGTGTCGAGTTCCAGACTCGCACCATGGTTATACAGCACAAGTCTGTTAAAGCTCAGATCTGGGACACCGCTGGCCAAGAAAGGTTTGCTTTTGCTCACTTGTCTTTTATTCTACCTCATCTTTGCTCGATCTATTTGTGATTTCCGAGTTTTAGATCATGAATTGAGTTTCATTTCCATAACTTCAATACTTAGATGCAGCCATGAATTACTCTGTATTTGATGTTTGTAGTTCCTTAATCTGTTCTTAGCAAATACAGGATTGCAGAGTTAATTACTAGATTCTTACTTGGTTTTTCTCCTTAGCAATTTGGTTATCTTGTTCAATTACTACAATTGAGAGTTCAGTGTCAATAAGTATGTGATCTTAAGCCTAATTCCTGATGTTCATCACATGAAGCATTCCCAGTGTTTAGATTCTAAGAATACGAATCGAATTTTTCGCCCTGATTCTAAACCTCTCTCTATTTGTGCCATAAACAGATACAGAGCTGTGACAAGTGCATATTACAGGGGTGCTGTAGGGGCAATGTTGGTTTACGACATAACAAAACGCCAAACATTTGACCACATCCCACGTTGGCTAGAAGAGTTGCGTGCTCATGCAGACAAAAATATTGTAATAATCTTGATTGGTAATAAAACTGATCTTGAAGACCACAGAGCAGTGCCTATGGAGGATGCTAAGGAATTTGCAGAAAAGGAAGGACTGTTCTTCTTAGAAACATCAGCATTAGAAGCTACGAATGTGGAGGAAGCGTTTTTAACTGTGTTGACTGAGATTTTCAACATTGTGAACAAGAAAAATCTTGTTGCAGATGAAGATCAAGTAAATGGCAATCCAGGGTCTTTAGCTGGTAAGAAGATTGTTATTCCTGGTCCTGCTCAAATAATCCCGGAAAAGAAAAGTATGTGTTGTAGATCATGATTTTTCACTGTTTGTTAATGCATGGCGTATTCAGTTGTAAATTTTACGTTCTTACGGGTTTTGCAGTAAATGGGTTATTTGGTTTTGATATGGAGAAAACAGCAGTGAACTTATATTGATTTGTTGTCTGATTAATTTATGAATGTACCTTTTATCCACAAGTCACCTATACTTTACCAATTACCATTATCTTTTGTGGTTTTTTTCTGATAATAAACATATTTCCTAAAATTCCCCTAAAACCAATTTTTTTCACTAACTGGACTCATTCATAAGAACTAAATGTCACCAAATAGCTTCACTGAAATAACATTACATGAAAGTACAAACTACAAACCTTTCCCTGCTTAAGAGCACCTACTCATGATCCTACAATGGGAAATATTCGAACCCCAAAACCATAAATCACTGCCGGAAAACTGATTCTTCAAAATTTCAAATTACAAATAAAGTTACCAAAACATGAAAAATCAGAATACAAATGCTAAAACCTCGTAAAATGTATGGTTCAATCAAGAGTTGCTGGTGGAACGGTTACGCTATCTTGTGTAGTTTCAGAACCATTGGCCTTTTCTTCTTCACCAGCCACTGGAATAGAATGATTATCCTCCGTTGATACGAGCATTGATACTCTTCCCAACAGTTCCTGACAGTCAAGTGCTGTCACCATTACGTTAACATTTGTTCTACCTCTCCAACACCCAATGGCAATCGGCGTAGCATCTTCTTGTATAGAATCTGATGAGACCTGGCCTTCTGAAGACGATGAAAGAAAGAGTCATCATAATAGAAACAGGTTGTCTCTAGCAAGATTATTCTTAAGAGATAATTGCATGCACACCCCTTCACTTACTGTGTAATACCACGAGGCCCCCAAGATTTTTAAAATTACCAGGACACCCTCTATCAGATCATGACAACTCGAGAAATCAAAAAATGAGTTAAATTAGTAATCTTCTTTTTACTGTGTCAATCGGTGAAACTGTAATATGTTTTCTTGAGCAGAAGTTATAGTAATTTCTTAAACCTCGGGATATTTTTCGTAATCAAGGTGTCATGCAGGGGTGCCTATGTAATTTACACTTATATGGAGGACTCACGTGGGGTCCACTATATAATTACTATTGCTATGGGACTTGGAGTCTTAGAATACCATAAGAATTACTTGTCTCTCTATCATACGAGTTTAATCTCAAAATGTGGATTTAGAATAGGAAATTAGACAAACCTCTATTAAGTACCACCACACAACAACCCAGCATAAGCTTCGACGCCTTCTCTCCAAAATCGGGATTAACAAAATCAGCAAATTTAATGCTTTTGTGTTGCAATAGATGCTTAAAATCTACTGCAGATGCATATAAGATTTGCTTGGTCATATGTGGAAGTATCAATGGCAATCCTTCAGATGATATCCGGAATAAACAGGGTGCGGATGATCCCTCCTTTGAGCTCTGTCGTTCCTAGAATATAAAACAGAATCATAAGATAAATTATATTATAATATATAAATGATAAAAGGAATTTTGATCTACAAAAGGAATTTTCTATGTAAAAACCTAAGTATTTGAGCATGCTTTTTGGTTACAATCTCATAAATAGAACGCAAACTGAGAAAAGAGTCGAAAATAAGTAACTTACAAACATCTTAAGCCCAACGGACGCAATCTTAAGCTGCTGGCCACCTAGAAGATTCAATTCAAGAACATCCCTCACAGAATTTGAAACATAGTAAATTCTTTTCACATGGTTCATTTCCTCGTTTCTTGTAATCAAATGACCTTTGAATGGAAAAGATTCCTTGATTCCATAGAATTCCATGATCTTGTCCACAACAGTATCTTCCTTGTAGAATATAACAGGGTCCACTCCTCGCCATCTCCCCTGCATTTGTAGCTTCCTTTTTCCCACCACCACATTGGCACCATTTTTCACATCCGAAGAAGGTTGAGTTTCCTCTTTTTTAGTTTCTTCAGTTATCTTATTCTGGTCAGTGTCCATAGGATCTTCACCCATTCCATCATCAAGTCCACTTAAATTAACGTCATCCCCATTTGAGTCCTCTTTGACTTCAACTATCAATTTTTGAGGTTGAATGGTACTAGAATGTTCTTTCTTTTTAGGAAAACTTGTGGGTTTCTTCTCATTTGCTGCAGTGGCTGATATGACATGAATTTATGCAATTAGAGGGGAAAGTAAAATATAAAAAAGATGGGGAAATTTGTAATATAGGTCCCATAAGATATGACCTATTGCAATTTCAGTCGTATTGTTTACATTATTGCATAGTTAGTCGTATTATGATGCAATATTTCAGAATCATGGCATCATCCAGCAAAAAGGGACAGAAAGCATTAGTTTAATCAAATGTATTGCACGTGATCGTCAGCCCTCGCATGAAATTTAGTTTTAATGGATTGGACTAAAAATACAAACGATATGCATTTTATGGGACCAAATTTGCAGATCTGTAAACATTGGAACTTAAGTTGCAGGAGGATCTATTCTACGGGGGTAACCTTGTAATTCTCCCACAAAGAAATAACATGTGAAATGTGAAAGTAAATCAGAAATCAGAAAACTGACAGTAAAATGCCACAAGCATTTTTATTTGTCCTTTTCCTTTTCTTTTGAGGGGGATGGGATTACTAAAAGACCACAAACAGTTCATTCACTCAGCTAGAAATATAATAGTACTTACCAGGTAGGGAGGCGATCTTGTGAAAAACAGCAATAAAGAAAGCTCCAGAGTTTTGATCGTGAGGCACTATCCTCATACAATGGTCCAAAGGTAAAGCTGAAACTTCTGCCTCCAAATCATTAGTTTGAGGTAATGAATCATTATTTGCGGAACTGCCATCACCGTTTTCACTAAGTTGTCCAGTTTCTGTTTCATGATCCTGCTCGGGTATCTCCTCATAAGATTTACCCGAAGGAAACATGCCTGGAGTTACCACAGATCTACGGTATTTAGGGACATCTTTATAAGATACCCACCACTGCCCTTTATCACGAACCTGCAAAAAGATATGGAAATATTAATCCAATTGATAGATACTCAATAAGAATGGAAATTGTTAGAGGCGTTTTTTTCCTGATTCTGCACCAATTAAACTGTAGCTTCCTATATGTCGTATAAATGAAAAAGTGGAGTCAACTGTAATACTATTACTGCATGTGGGTCATTGTTGATGTGGCATCGGTGTGAATACACATGAACATGAGGTACTAACCTTCCATTTCTTAAGCCCTGGCCGACGAACAAGCAGAGGAAGTTCATTTGAGACATCCACAAGTTCAATTGCCCCTCCACATCTCCTCAAAACCTGAGGGAACAAGATAATATAAAAGCACATACAAAGATAAACATACAATATTATCCCAAAGCCACAAAAATTTGCATTAACACTGTTTTCATTACACTGATATAAATGTAGATTAAAGTTGCAAATGGTAAAGTTCGCAAAAAGGATCAGAAAATTTTTTGAGGATGCTCCACTCTCACTCTCACTCATTTTACAATATTTTGCTTTTCAGGACAAAAAATTCACTTGGAAATCAGAATTAGTTCGTATCAATTCATAAGGTTTTTACTAAAAACAATTATAAACTACCTCAGCAACAACAGCCTCATTCTCCACTGGATTAATTGAGCAAGTCGAATATATCATTCGTCCACCAACTTTAAGTAAAGCTAAACCTGAAATGACCATGCAAGAAATCAACACAAAAGGTAATTTGGGGTAATCCAATGTCGAGATGAAACAAAGAAATTAAGCATCTGTGTAACGTATGTACACATATAACATCGAATGGCTATTTCAAAAATAACATTTTGGTCCTTAATGCTTGAAGGTAAAATAAGTTTCTGTCATTTTATGTTGGATCTCATAACTAAGATATAAGGGACAAAATTCAACTCAGAAAGAAGGTTACCTCGCATTGCTATCTGAACTTGTAGGCCATGTAGACCATTACCCATCCCTGAATTCCTGCAATGAAGAAGGGATAAGGAAGGAGGAATGAACAATAAAATACGGCTAGAAAATTGGGGAAAAGGAAGGGATGGGCTCTTTTTGATTATGGTCTTCTTCTCTGTAGGCTCCTCTACTGCACCCAAGTCTATTGGCATGGATAGTAAGTACTGTTCCTCTTCGTGAGTAAGTTTCAGAGACTTCTTCGAAGACTGTGTACTGTGAGTATTCGTGTGGCTATGATGTGATGCTGGTTAGGTTTGTTATTGTTTTTAGAAAACGGTTGGAAGTTGCACTGTGTCTAACCAAATGTGATTTTTGATGTATGATGTGTGAAATAGAGTGAGTTAATTTGATATTAACTATGTGACCAAAAGTACTATAATAAGAGAAAATAATTAGAGTGAAGAAAGAATAATTGGAGAAGGTAATTATTGACAACAGATAGTGTGAAGTGATGGATATGGACCAAAAGGTATTATATAGAGAAAAGTAAACATTAAGTTGCAAAAAGATGCCTTTGGTCGAAAATAGATAGGTATATTTTTTAGAAAATTGTGATCCATAAAGTAGAAACTATTTTCAAAACTTACACAAAGAGGGAGCTAAATTTTAATTGCAGCAGTTGAAAATAGTTACCATTTCCGCCAAATATCAGGAGCCTTGCGTAAAGTGCCATCACCACTACAAGGGACATCACACAGAACACGATCAAACTGAAGCTGACTGATACGAGGTTCTTTAATATTTCCATTCTCACGTGAGTGATTCCGTAAGTGACAGCTAGGAAATTGTTGGGCTTCATGATTTGTGACTATCAAATTTGCAGTACACATCCTTTTCGTTTGATGAATAAGAAGATTACATCTCTGGACATCCAGATCATTTGCTATCACCTATACCAGATACATGTGAAAAGTAAATAAGAAATAAAGCCAAAACAAGCTGCTTCTACACTCTGTGTGTGACCATTGGATTGGATTAGAAGTCGTCAAGAAAAATGTTTTTTATCTTCAAATATTAGCATTTTGCGCTTTGTTTTGTGAATAAAACTTTTGTGCTTCCTTTTCGTACTAAAAATCTGAGGATCAAACATATCATAAAGATTTAAACTGAGTAAGAAGGAATTTTACCATCCCACTGGGTAAAGTTCCTGGTTCTATTAACTTGTATATCATCTCCAGTAACTGAAACGTTTTCGAACCTGGTGCTGCACACACTGCATTATGCAGAGGAAATTCATGAAGTCTGAATATCATATATTTCACTAGATATTTATAATGGATTTTGTGATAAGTACGAGGCAGTACAACGTTAGCACTCTTTACGGAAACAAATTCGCAAATAGTGTTTTAAGAGCCTAGATTAGCTTACTGTCAAGAACAAAATGATCTGGATGTACATCAAGAAACAATGGAGGAACCTGAATCACAAAGCAAAAAAATTACATAAGCAATAAAAAGAGTGCTATCAATACTCTAACAATCACAAGCTTTATTTGATAACTGGGCTTAGGGAGAAAAGAGAGGGAAATTGGCCCACCATGCTAACAGCTTCCTGTCTGGTAACGTTTCCAATTTCATTTTCTAGCTTCAAGAACTCATGAAACCTGAAACGTATTATGCAATGATGGTGAAATCAACAGGAACCATCACTGACTGAATAAATCACAGCACCAAATACATGGCAGGCTCATAATACAATATACAAGCTTTCACAAAAAGATTGTCTAGGCAAAATCAGCATTAAACTTTGGTAAACTGACGACTATAAGACAATCTCAAGAGGTATAGCACCTACACTTTCAACATAACATCTTTCTTTCAATCAAAAAGGAAAATGTAGGACATTTCCAATCCAAAAATCATTTCCAACACAATGAGTGGCACACCATCTTCACCACATAGACGAAGGATTTAGATTGTTTTCTGCAGCCTAAAATACTCAACTGTCTCGGGCTCTTGCAAAGGGAGGTGAAACTTGTTCGTGCACAAGAACACATAGGCTTACGGCAAAAAAAGAGGTCAAAGAATCATAACATGATAAAGTGCTTCTTGTACATGATCATCGAGATACTGCTAGAACTAAGCAAATTTGGACACCTACAATTATTTGGTATGCACTATGCATACACAATCAAGGGTGGCTTACGTAAAATTGTTCAGCTGGTCATGCACTCATATTATACACAGAATAATTCCAAGCACTCATATTATACACAGAATAACTGTTTACTGATTCTACTCTCTAAAAAGTATGTTTGTAGAACACATCACTGATCACTCACCTCGCAAGGGTTTGATTCTTGCGTAACTGGTTCCGAGAAAAATTTGACTGCCAAGCTAGATTTTCTGGGTACCAGGGTAATGGTTTTATCGGTTCCACTTCATTTCCATCTGTATCCTGCATCAATTTAACGCAACGAGATAGATCAATGAACTATATGACTATGCTGATATTGCCACATGAATTTAGTGCATTCATTAACTGAAGAAAATATGACAGGTTCAACCAATGTACCTCTGCCTGAAGAGATTTCATAAAGTCATTCTCCAACTGCAACCGAATATCCTCATAAAACTGGCTACTGCAAAATTGATAAAGATGGTGTATAACTGTATATGACCTCAAACAAGTTCCATATTCTCGTGTGAAAAGGATTTATCTTTTCTCCACTTGGGGGTAGAAAAGGAGTAAAAGATTATGATGATGAGTGAAATCCAAACAAATTAATAACGCTTTGTTTGGTTCAAGGAAATCTATAGGGAAATAAAACACAAGGAAAATCATTTACCCTTGTTTGGTTACTATAAAACGAAAAGGATAAGAAAATAGTACGGAAAATCTATTACTATTTTGAACCAATGATTCCCAGTCCCACACAGCTAAAGCCAAAAATTGTGGGCAAATCAATTGTTCTGAAAACATTTCATCACCAACTACTTATTACCATAATCACAAAAAAGACAGCAGAAAAAGGAAATTTATAAATCCACAAGGCAAACTGAGAAAAATGGAGGTAGGTTTAAAGAACCTGGAATTGATTCTGAAAGCAGCAGGGAGCGGTGTTCTAAGGCACTCAATGAAAGTATCCCATTCTTCAGCCGACACAATTTCTTGGCCCTTCATAACACCAACACAAAAACAATAATCACACAATTAGAAACAAAATCTACAGCAGATTTTACACTTAAAAACAGAACAGAGTTTAATTGGGTACTTTGTAGTACTCATCGAAGGAGGGGTTCTGAGTGGCAAACGGCTCCCAACTGGGATTGGCGTTAGTAGTAGCGTTGTTATTGGAATCATCACCATTAGTGGGTGTGGCGTTAGTGGAAGAATCAAGGTCATCAGGTTTAGGGCGTTTCCAGACGTTTTCTCTGTTCTGGCGAAAGTGTTTTCTCTGAGTACGTGATCTACCTCTGCCTCCCATTATTGGTTGTCTGTTGAGAGTACACTGTAGACTGTAAAGAGTGGGTGGGTGGGTGGGTGGTTTGAGTACGATGAAGAACAAGAAGAAGAGGCGGGTTGAGAGAGAGAGAGGTTATAATTGATTTAATGGGGGGTTTTGGGTTTTTTTTTCTTCTAAAGGGCAATTGGGCCCATTAGACGGGCTTAACGCCTATATATACGGTTCGATTCCAGTGGCCCAGTTACAAGATATATTAAATTAAAAAATAAAAAACTTCTAGAAACTCTTCTATATGTATATCTTGTTACTCGGTCTCCTATGAGTAATTTGGATCTCGTTATTTTGGGTGCATATGTTGGAAATTTAAGCAACTGAAGTATTTGTACAATTGGTATGTTGATGAAAATTTTGAAAATTACTTGTGACTCAAATGTATAATATTTATATATATATATAGTATGTAATTATGTTTCGATTTGAGTAGAGATATTACTAGCCTTTTGAATTTCTTGATTCAAGTTCTGAATAACTAAGACAATTGACGTTAAAGGTAGATATTTGCCCGAATTATCCACTTCATCTGATGTTCAAGGTAGATTTACACCTCAAGAATTAACATCACTCTCTTCCAAATATTTTGAATCTATTAAAATTCGCTCTAAGTTTGTGTATTACGAAGAGAGTACTTACAGTGTACACTACGTTTAAAATTTTGGAATAGTCATAAAACATTAATCATTGTACAATAAAACACAAAACTAGCTTTCAAGTTCACAGTTGAATTATTAAAAACAAAGTTGATACTGAAAAATAGTTATAAGATTGTCAAAAAATGAGAATTGACAACTATAGCTAAAGCTATCAGGATTGCACATAGCACGGCCATGTAAACAGATCAAATATAAGACAAAAGGCACAATCCCAATGTGTGAGCAGCTAGCATCTAAAAATGGCCCACCAAATGCAAACTAAATATCTTCCTCCATCAGAACCAGACATAAATGACCAATTCAAATAAATCAAACAGCATGGCATAGAATAAGTTATAAGCTGATAGCATCAACAAAAAACATCTAAGAATATCTCGATGAAAACAAATAGTCAAGTGCGTAAACGTTCATGATAAACTTCCTTTAACACAAACCCATCAAAACTAGCTGGGCAACGAAAGCACCAAGCAATGACATACTCTTAAATGCGGCAAGAATGATGCACCATTCAAGCAGCAATGGATGGCTTTGAGGCTGCAGAGAGTCTAGATCTCTTCTTAGCCAAACTCTCACTGCGCCTTTCCCTTTGTTCCTTCAATCGACTCGCAAGAAGCTTCTGGTACTCAGCAGCCTCGGCCTTGGCCTTAACAATTCTCTTCTTCTTGTCAGCAATTCTAGCTCTCTTCCTTTGCAATGTCAAAGGAGTCACCAACCTCTGAATCTTGGGAGCCTTGCTCACTTTCTTACCTGTCACATAAAAGATCAAAAATTAACAAGTCTCAAAAAAGGTCTATTGATAGATAGGATTTCTTTAGTGTGAATTTATAGACACTTTAAAGATGTTAATTACAATAAACACCTAAGGTGTCACATTTTCACATATTTTTTGAATTATTAGGACTGGACAAGGGATGTCTATAATAATTTGTAAAACTTTATGGGACCCATTAATTATCCAATAAATGAAGGTCTGTTCTTGTAGTAATCCTCTTTTACTTAAGAAATGCATTAAATTTACTAACCATTTTTGGTGGTGAATGTACGGCGGTAAGTGTTGACATACTTCCTAACATCATCTTCCTTGGAAAGGTTGAAGAGCTTGCGGATCTTTGAAGCTCTCTTTGGACCTCTCATCCTTGGCTTCTCAGTATCAGTCAGTCCAGGAAGATCATTGTCACCCTTTTTCACTATTACCAGGTTCAAAACAGAGAGATCAGGGCTAACAATGCAACCACGAACAGACTTCCTTCTTCGCTCTCCAGTTCTCCTACCATGACCACGAAAGCATGGGGTGCCTGTCCAAGCAAGCAACCAGAGAAAAGTAATTTAATAATCAATCTTTAAGAGGCTTGCTAGAAAATGCTAAAAAAACTCCTTCCTACATACCTCTGTGTAGCAAGAGCCTGACACGACCAGGAGTCAACACACCCTGCTTCATTGGGAAACCTTGCTTGTCACAGCCTCCCATGATCTTGAACACGTATCCCTTAAACTCCTGAAATATGGGTGATTTGTAACCACATTAGAATAAACATTATCTGGCAAAAATTGCTAAACCATTTGAAGAACTAGGTATCATGTCCAAGACAACATACCTCACCCAACTCATCTCCATTGACTTCCTGCGAGATCCTCTTGTCCCAGAATACTCGGCTGCAATTCGACAAAGTTATCAAGTAAGACAAGCTAGCTTCCTTGGAATGTCATGTGACTAACTATTCACGGGATAGAAGACTAAGCAACAAGCTACCATATGACACCATACCAGATCGGGACAGGCGCCGGCCATGGTGGAAATTAAATCTAACTTTACCTACATCTAACTTTATCACTAAAAACACTGTAGAGAAAATCCAAAGTCCACTAAGAAACAAACTATATTTCGTGCTCCAGCAACATACTAGGACAATCAAACAATCATCAGTAACCAGATTAAATTACTAAGGTCCTACAAGGCATGTTTTTATAACTTACAATTCAAAACTAAGATAAGGCACACAAGGATCAAGAAAACCAATTAAAACGATTTAAAAGTGCTTAACCAATTCTCAGCTTCCAATAAGAACAGAGTGAAAGGAAGGAAAAAATACTACAACCGAGGAAATAGATTAAGTGATTGGTAAGATCACATGAGTTTCCAACTAAAAAGTTGAACTAGATCATCCAACTGCATGGCAACGTTTTATCTATTTGAATGTTAGTTAATGTGGGTAAAGCAGTTAGTATAAATCTCTCCACGTCATTATAACAAATCCAAACCCAATCAGCTGTCACACACACACACACAAACAAAACAAATTCAACAGCTCAATACGAATCCAATTCATCCTACTCCCTCCCAAATCCCATCTCTAAGAATTAGTCAAACGACGCCTATAATATATCATCTAATAACCCCAACTATGATTCCTCGAAGCTACTGACTATCTACTTTCCTAGAAGCAATTAACAACCGATAGCAACAAAAACATAGAAGCTTCCAAGAATTAAAACGAATACATACAGTTTCAGATCATCGTCAATTTCCAGCTTCTTCTGGCACCCAGTGGTCGGATTCGCTATGTTGAACTACATTCAAACAAAAAGATTTACGACAAATTTCAATTTGAGAATTTAAGCTATACCCATACATATTTACGTCTGTTCGAGTGCGAGCGATAGAAAAGAGAAATGAAAAACCTTCATTGTCGATCAAGGCAGAGCACCACCAGCAGCAGCAGCAAGATGAGAAATTCTCTGAAATGCTCTCAGCCTCTCCTATTGTGAAACTAGGGTTTTGACAAGCTTATATAGTAGTGATAGGATATAGTAGGTTTTATTTCCTTGGGCTCATTAAGGTACATTATGATTTGATGGACTCAGGCCCAATAGTTTGGCCCATATACTTTAAATATTTCTGTATTTGAATATAGCAAGCGATGTAAGTGGGCCTTTAGCCCTACATATTGCCCTTTCCAAATGTTGCACGGCCCTATTTATTGTTCTACATGGGCTGAAATTTTTTAAAGGATATACAGTAGAAACTCTATAAATTAATACTCTTGGGACCACCAAAATTTATTAATTAAAAGAGTTATTATTAATCGATAAATTAATAATTATTAATTTATACATTAATTAATATTTTATTAATTTATAATGAAATATTCAACTTACAAACACCATTCAAACTTTCACTTCATTATAGTACAATGCATGTACAATAATTAAAAAATATTTTTTATATAAATACAAGATAATAATGCTAACACAAATAAATTATACACACGACATGCCTTCTAATCTTAAAGGTGTTAAAAAACAATAATGACCGACGAGATTCGAAGAGCATTATGCATGCACAACAAGGATAATCCAAGTCTCAATCAAAAGCAATTGTAAGAATGGATGTTAGCAATTATGCAAGCACAACAAGGATAATTCAAGGACAATTGCAAATTGATTTGCAAGGTGAAACTGATTTCAACAAAAAAAAAAGACAATTGAATCATTTTTTAAAAAAATTCATAAATCATTCATGTAATATGTAGTATATAAGGAATTATTAATTTATATTTTATATGGGACCTATAGAAATTATTGAAAATGTATTATCTTATAGTTTTAGCGAATTATTAATTTAGCACCCCATCCCCGAGTCGGGACCGGCCAAAAATATTATTTTAGAGAGTTTATTAATTAATCGAGTATTAATTTATCGAGTTTCTACTGTATATGTATAGATACAAATGTGAGTGGTATTAATTATGGATAAATGCTTTATGTTCTTTTTGTTATGATTTAGTCTGATGATTATTTTGTTCAATATATAAAAAAAAAATACTATTTACTAGGGTAAGATAAATGTAATCACTTAAATATGTGCCCAATTAATAAAACCCTAACAAAAAGTTTCACTTTCATAAACCAAGGCCATAATTGTTTGTGGTTTTAAATCCATGAATTTGAAAACTTGATTACAAAGATAGATAAAAAGGGATAAATAGAAATTTAACACTCACATTTATCATTCATACGAGTTTGTTATACACAGATGATTACGATTATCTGACGTTTTTTCAAAAGCGAGAGATTTTTTTAATCTCATTCACAATGCACAAACAAAATCTCCACTTGTCTCAACATCATCTATATCTGCATCAGTGTTTATACCATCGACATCCATGCTTCCTTCGGACAACAAAGCTCCGATTTTCTGACCCTCCACGGGTTTTCGGGCCTCTTGTATTATTACCAATGCTTCTTCAATGCTTTGAGAAGGACAATCTTCACCGTTTTTCGTCACGAACGAATTTGCTTCTTCTCCTTCCATAAATTCTATCGGTAGATTCATTACAAACCACGGGTGTTTTTTAATTTCTGTCATGGTTATTCTCTGCATTACCACCAATAAGATCAAATAAAGTGACAAAAATCGTACGATTCTTAGAGAGTCTAAAGGGATTAGTTAACTCAATAGTAAAAAGATTAGAATTTTCGACCTTTTCGGGGTCATCAACGAAAATTCGAGACAAGAGATGTCTGCACTCCGTAGAAACTCTAACATAGTCGGGGATTGAATAATGCACACTAAGTATTCTCTGCAAAAGGAATTCAATAATAATACCCTTCTTACCAAACTATAAAAAAAAAAAAAAAAAGTCAACAAATTTTTAAATTAATAAGTCCAATAACAACTCACATTAATTGTTTTCTTGAAATTTCTTGGATCATCTGGATCTTCAAAGGGATATCCACCAACTAACATTACATATAATGTAACCCCACATGACCAAACATCTGCAATCTTTAGACACCAAGAACAATATTCTATTATGACTTAGTTGAAAAAACAAACAAATTAAGTAGATTCAAGTATTGAATATTAGTATAATTATAGTTAATTATTGTTACCTTGCCATCATATTTTTTCTTTGATAAGACCTCCGGCGCAATATAGGCCGGTGTTCCAACGGTCGATTTTGGTTGAGAATGTAACACCGATGACTGAAAAATCAATCACAAAATCGAGCAATAAGCTTCTAAATAGAAAACGGACGAAAATTGCGAAAAAAAAAAAAAAAAACCTTAGAATAACCAAAATCGCATATTTTGAGGCGGGGCGCTGAGCTCCCATCCAACAATGTGTTTTCGAGCTTTAGATCTCTGTGACAAATTTGCTGCAAATTTTGTGAAAATTATTAACATTTTGTGATTATTTCAAAATCACGAGAAAATCGAAGTTGCTCGGGATTATTACCATGGAATGGCAGTAACTGACTCCGGATATCAGTTGTTGAAAGAAAAACCGCGCCTAAAACAAAACGAAACATATTTGCATGAAAAAATAATCTGCAATCTAAAGGGGCTTCGATTTTTTTCATAAAAGTCCAGTCATAGTATTCAGAAAATAGCGATTTTTTTTTAATATTTGGAATAAAAAACGAAACCAAGTAATTGAACGAAAGAAATGTCGATAATATACCTCATCTTCACCAAATCTCCCAGCATTGCATATTCGTTCGAAAAGCTCGCCTCCTGAGGCGTATTCCATGACTATGGCTAGATGAGTAGGAGTAAGCAACACCTTCAAAAATGCATATATTTGTTTCAGATAGAAACATTTTCAAAACAATTATTTGCCTTTTAAGCAAAATCCTCTATTCATACCAACAATTTAAAATGAAATAATTCGTCTATGTTCTTCATTTTTATACATAAACAGATTTAGGATCAGAATCTTTTTTGTTCATTCCAAAGATTAATTACAAGTGAAAATGTTTTATACTGAGATTCTTAAAATCATATTAAAAACAGGAAATTCAGTCGAAACAAAACAAAAAAAAAAGGTGGTCTTTTTTTCCTATTTCGAACACACAGTTGCATAAATTGTATTTAATAAAGCTACTTCTTTTTTACCTCTTTGAATCTGATAATATTGGGGTGCTTCAATGACCTATGGTTCATGATTTCCCTCTGTACATGTTCATCAATCTTCATAAACAAAAAACTTAGAATATCAAAGGAACTATAAAAAACCCATTAAAACAAAATCATCAATTTGAAGATTAAAACCAAAAAAATATATATATAAAGAACTGACCTTTTTGCCTCTCTCAGTGTATTTGACTGCATAGAGTTCACCAGTCCATTTATCTTTGACTAGCTTGGCCACTCCAAAGTTTCCAGATCCTATATCCTTCAAGATCTCATATCTTTCCATCTTTGTTATATCTTTACAAATTAAATTCTATATATATATATATATATATATATATATGTATAATTGTTTATATATAAGGTTAAGCTAGGGTAGCCCTTTATTCTGAACAAATTAAAGAGGAAAAGGAGCTATATGTTTGCAGTATTTGCATGAGAAAAAGTTACCCTTTTTTATAGTTTTCTGGATTATATATATATATATATATAAATATCTGTATAATAATGGAGGTGTCAAATGATGGTAGTTGTTTAATTCTTGCAAACTGGTGAACACAGAAGTTAGGTTTGATGATATACTGCATCATCATCAACATTATATCTTTTGGACAGGGAATGGAGGAATGTGACACGTGGCGCGATGCTAGCGGCTGAAATTATAGTATTACTTTGACTTGGTGCTTGCCTTCTGGTGATATTCATTGGTTCTGCCCTACAATAAAAAAAAATCAGATATTTTTTAAATAAATCAACTTTCTTGCTATAATGGGAAATAAAATGGATTCACAGTTTCATTATTTAATTGTTTAAAGGCTATTTTTTTTAATAATAATGCTGGTGATGAATCAAAATATTTCATAATACATGACAAACATTAAATCGATTTCACTAGAATTTGTTTATTATAAAATCATTCGAGATTTCTATATTGATTGTTTCACCTTTTGAATTGATTGCACCAAAAGTTTGTGGACCTGGGAAAGTTGATTTGATCATGCTTTTGCTAATTTGGATGTCGATATGGGCAAAGGAAAACTATCGTCGGCAAATAAAAATGTATTATGTTTTTTAACTTTTCTTCCTAAAAAATTATTTTGCTTTCAAGATATTTTATTTCAAATTAGTATATTACTATTTTTTGTAAAACAAAGAAAACTTATTTTATCTTATTTTCATATTTTAAAGATGTTTTATATACTTATGTGACCCAATTATTTAAATAATTCAAATTTTAACTAAAAAATATAGAAAAACAAAACCTAACATTTTGAAAGAAGAAAATTACGTGGACGATCCAAAGGCTCGAGAAAAAAAAAAGGCAAAGTTTAAATTGTGGGCCCATGTGATGAGCTTTGGAATTTTTCATATTTTGTTTTGTAGTTATGTTGTCACGATTAACATCACATAATCTATCTTGGTCCGGAACTGTTGGTCCCGGAGCCTTACAACCACACATTTAGGGGTGGAGGGTGATTTTTCCAACCCACAAAAGAAAAACCACCCCACCAAACATTCAAAATGTGTGGTCTTAAGTGGGCGAGACCAACAGTCCCGGACCAACTTAAAATTTTCCCGATTAACATAAATCATCTTCAATTTGTCATGTCCATTATAATCAATCCTCTTTTATTTGTATTGTTTTTACTTTATTCTCTTCTTTCTATTTCAGAAAAGTAGATAATAAAGGAAAATAGAGCCAAATCTAATAAGACATAAGTTCTCACCTAAATTAGTTACCATATTTAAAGTCGAATAGTCTATAATTAAACACGCCTCATATGTAGATGGATTGAATAATTGAACTTCGATAAGCTTGGCTTATTTGACATCCTTGTTGGGTTTTGCGTGTTATAACGGATCGACTGAATATGACATTAACAAATTTACGATGTTTCGACTATATACAAGTGGGGGCATAAATGAGTCGAGTCGAACGGAGCAATTAGATGTTATGATCCTAATTGCAAGGTATGGGACTTGAGTCCCACATCGGAATTATGGGGTTCTAATGTGGGATTTATATGGCTTTGGGCTCTTCCACCTCATCAGCTAGCTTTTGGGGTTGGGTTCTCCCAAGGTCATATCAATTGGTATCAGAGTCATCCACTGCTCCTCCCAGTTGCAAGCGCACAGCCAGCCCGCGTGGGCGCCCACGCCGGGGCTGCGGAGCGTGCGCGTGGGCGCCGGGGTTGGGTTCTCCCAAGGTCATATCATTAGAGCACGTCGGTGGGTGTTCAGCTGTAAAAATTGTATTAGAGCTTAGTTTGATTTAGAGCTGTCATTGGGTGGGCTAGGCTCAGACCCAAATACAATTGAGTCGAACCAAGCTCAAACGAGCTTTAACCGAATGGATTACGAATCGAGTTCCAGTAGTTTGAATATTTTGTATATGTTTTTAATTATTTTTTACTAATCAAATCGAACTTCAAGATTTATCAAACACAAATAATTGTTCAAGCCTGGTTTGGTAAATTTGTAACCCGAGCTTTTAGCTACTGAACTCGAGTCGATCATTCAGTAGATTGGTTCAATTTTCAGTCATATATATACAAGTGGATTCACAAAACTCAGTAAAACTAACGCATTTTTGTTCATTTCTCGTCATTCTTCAAGGCCACACCATAAAAACTCACCTTCCCGAGCAACCCAATCAACCTAAATTTCATACCCGGGAAATCTAGACTCCCCGGGCTCGACCAAATCGAACCACATGCAAGCAACACCGGCTAGCCCTTCAAAAAGGGAATGTGTATCCTCGGCTCGATCAAACCGTTCTTCGTTCATGGTGATGTGAAGATTGTGATACAAGTAAGTTGCAAAGGCTTTTGCTCTATATTCGTATAAGCTATCACCGGTCAGTCGAAGAAGGGACAGAAATGTATAAACATTTCCTGCTGTTCCATCTGCCAATCCCACCTTCTTCACTAACCCATTTTTCCATACAACTTCCCCTGCTTCAATTGCTGCATCTCGAAATTCCCTGTCGTTTGGGAGTACCTGCAAAAGCAAGAGACCACAAGGATGATAAATCAAGCGGCTTTTAATATCGTTTATCTACATTAATTTCGTAGTGAATTAAATATTTTTATCGTGAAATAGATTCTCATAAGTCCAATAGACTTATATAGTACATCAAGAACTGCCTTTATCGGATTGTAAGCTTGAGTATGGAGGTTTACATGTATAACTCAAAGCAATAGCACAATAAAAGAAGGTATTTAAGTAAATATAGTCGGAAATTTCACTTTTACGAAAAATTTACGCTTTTAGAATTCCACAATTCGAGGCCATTAAGAAAACAATCTTAAAAACGGCGACACTAGCTTGACCAGATATCCGATCTCATATTTTTGCCCTTCTCCTCAAATGTCTAGTATTTTTTAACTTATCCCATTCATTCATTCATTCTCAACACTTAATTGAGGGCTATAGGTAGAACTAGCACAACTATATCAGGTCCTCTAATAACAATCAAAAGCCCAAAATCCCAAAATTTATTGGGAAAATCTCATATCACAACCCTATATATCCCATAAGAATGTGAATGATTGTTAAAACTCAAGCATAAGCAATTTCGAGCTAATATGCAAACATTTGTAATAGGATATTTGCTGCTTACCCCTGATGCTTTGCAGAGAGTAATAGCAATCCCACCAGCTCCATGTGACCAATTGACCACCTTATCCCTTGAGTTACCTTCACTTACAGGATAATTCCCGCTACGCAGAAACCTAGTACTCATCATGTACCTCAAAGTCGCCTTAACATCTTCAATATCATTACCAGATAACGGGAAGTGTAATAAAACATGTAAGATACCAGCAAGTCCATTAGCCGCACCCCAGTACCGGGTCCCATGCCACCTGTACATTAGTGGGCATGCCGTGTTATGAGAAGCCCCTGCTCGGCCGCCTGCTAGAACCGCTTCAACAACTGGCATGAGAAGATTGTTCGGGATTATTTGAGAGCCTAAGTACTTATTTATGAATAAAGCAGCCCATAGGAAGCCAGCTCGTCCGTAGAGAAGATCGTATGACATCCCGAGTCCACCTTCTTCGGGTCCCACAGGTAGAGCTCCCTCTTGTGCCATCTAAAATATGAAGGATCGGGATAGGTGTAAGATAATTGCCTTTGAATGAATAGTAAAATGCTGCAAGCATTATTCGAGAACTTGAAACATATGCAAATAGGGGGAAAAAAAAGAGAGTATATTGTCCAACAAGTTCTTCGTTATGAAATACCCTTTTTGTTATTTTAACATCAAACCGATATTTCAAGTAAGTTACCAAAAAAGAAGTAAAAAAAATCAAGCCATGACAAGTTCTTGGCCATGAAATATCTTTTATTTCAAGTGTTTGGCGAAAATCAGCCCATGACCGAAATTTATGCAATATTTTCAAAATTATACGGGATGCAATGTGTAATAAAACATTAGGTCCAAATGTGAATTCTTATTTATCCACTAAACAAATATATTAAGCTAGCCCATGAGTTCTTTTGGTATTGTGATGTCCAAAATGCATGGCCATAATCCTGCCTTCAAAGACAGATGAAGGACCCTGGAAATTGACAATCTGTGGTCCATTATCAAAAGAAAACGTGTAACTAATAAGACGTTTCTATATTCATATTAACATATCAATCCAAGTGTTACCACAAATACAATAGATAAGGACCTCAAGTATAACCAAAACATCTCAATACAGCAGTCAATTATCTACTATGATAGCCATACCTCGAGAAAACGGTCGAAATAGAAGTCAAGCTTGGCTTGATCCCTGCAGTAATTTGCAGCTATAGCCCCGAGTGCATAAACCCCTCCTCTACCGCAAAGAAAAGTAACATTTCTGCGAATAGATAAAGAAATTGATGTCAGATAATCAAAAGCCAATATTTCGAACAAGTTCAAAAATTTCCAGGAGAGAACTCGATTAAATGATTGTTGAATAATATCATATAGATATAGATGTTACATGCAGATAATTTTCTAAATCAATATATAGTCATTTCCACCAAATGATTCTGAAATTCAGATCAAAGCTTAGCTCAAGCATGTATGACTCCTGAACAACAAAACCAAATCAAAACCCCCTCTTAGTCCTAAGCAATTTATATCCTCTAAAACTTCAGGAATTAATGCTTGACACTGACAGTAAGTAAATTCATAGTTACAAAGGTCGTAATAATCCCCTGTTTTTTGCTGTTCCAGATACAAAATCCCCAAAACTGGACATAATATAGTCTATAAGTAATACAGTAACACTGTTGTTCTAAAGAGGAGAGGGGGGGACATACATAATATAACTATTAGTGAAAGAGATTAAATTAAAGTCGACCTGGTTGAGGTATGGGCAACGGCGGCGCAGGCATCAACGATCTCGGTGCACAGCTGCAAGTCGCGGTGGTCGCCGGTGGCCTCGAAAGCCCGCAAGCACGTGAAAGCTGTTCCCATTAAACCTGTATAAATAGTCGGGTCCAAGCTCCCATTACTCTCTCGTCTTCTCCACGTCATTTCTACTACCTGCAGATTATTCCATCCCCATTTAATACCCACCCATTAAAATAAATGCTGAATTTCTATCTATAGCTAAATAATCAGTGTAAAGAAACAGTAGAAAAAATGAACTTATAATTGCAGGCACAAATTAAGACACACCTGGTCTTTGAGAGATATGGCAGCTTTCAGAAGAGTATCAGCGGTGAGTGCAAGATCATAGCCCATTTGGAGTAAATCGAACCGTTCATTTCCATCTTCGTTGGTGTTGTTATTGTTACTTTCCTGCGAAGCGTACTCTACCACCCAAGACGACATATTCTCTCTATATTCTTAAACTATAAAGATATTTATTAAATGATAGCTATTCTTGTTATGGATAGATGAAGAAGAATCTGCTTTGTGGGCGGGATTTTATATACGCAGACGCTAATACCAGGAATGGGACAGTAATTCTGTGTGTTGAGATGCGGTTGCATCATTCTTGCGGTGGGGCAGCGTTGATGGCGACATTCCGTCCCAGCGAGTAAATCAGAAACAACTATTTAGCGGTGTGTTTCACGAGTTTTTTTCCTTTTCATATTTTTTTCTTCCATTTTCAGTATGAAAACTTAAATTGTAATGGGATAGTCTTTTCTATTTTAAATTCTTATTTCAAATTTTTATTACTGTATTCAAATACACTTATTAAGGATATTCAACACGTGTAAATATTTTGTTCGATTGGGATCTTCCGCTCTAAATCCATATTCCATCCTCTATTCCATGATGTAGATGTTTGACATGTGTCATCGTATTAGTCATTGTTTGTTATGTACTTATACTTCGCAAATCACCACGAATGAATCTGAATTCAAATGTTGATTAAGCAAAAAAAGAATCGCAAAAAAAGAATCAAACATTTCAAGTTATCTTGGTTTCTTTAATTATTTGACTCTATTTCTCCTTTTATCTTTTTTTATTTTTAATTTATAAAGCAAAAAAGGATTAATGTCTATGACACATGTCAAACATCCACATAATGGTGTAGATGATGAAACATTATTTTGGAGCAGAAGATCCTAATCCATACTTTGTCATGTCTCAAACATTTAATGTATGGAATAGAAGATTGAACACAATTTGAAATAGAATATCTTGTCCCTATTACAAATATGGGGTGAGAAATTCTATTCCAAATATTATTTCATTTTCTATTATACTATGTTACATGTATCAAAATATTTAAACATATTAAATATATCTTAATAAGTACATTCTGTAAATTACACATGTGAAATCTAGATTACAAAATCTTATTTTTGGCGGTAAGTTACCTACTGTAGGTAGGGCTCATAAGGGCGAGGCATATCCGGTAAGACTCGAACTCGCGAAATACTTGTGAAAATATATTTTACTCAAACTCAAATTCGAACGTGTGAAATACTTGCAAGATGGTGCTCTATTCGGACCAATTACATAGCAACGAGTTCGACGCATTTTGGATCGAATGAAGACTCTGAGGGGTATTATTCGCATAAAAAGAAAACTGATATTTTGTAAACGGAAAATTTAAGTATTCTTCGAATAAAATATAGTGAATATTAGACTTAGAGGGTGTTTGACTAAGCTTATAAGCTCTTTTAAACATCTTATAAGATATTTGAGAGCTTATAAGCTCTATAAAAGTGTTTGGATAATTTTAAAAAAAATATAGTTTATAAGATCAAAAAATAAGATATTTTGGTCTTATAAGCAAAAACAAAATAAGTTGGCCTAACACACCTTATTTGATAATCTTAAATATTAAATATTGTTTATATTTTTTAAAAGACATAAATAATCATAGTTAATTTGATTCTTTCCAATAATACATTTCTCCGGAAAAATATTTATTTTTATTATTGCACAATTCTTTCGTATAATATTTGAAAACATCTTATAAGTTCAATAAACTTATTTTATCCAAACACTTAAGAGCTTATTTTTTAAACAAGACCAAACATCTTATAAGCTCTTAAAACATCTTATAAAATGTAAGAACTTATAAGATGTTTTAAATAAGCTTAGCCAAACGCCCTCTTAGACCCGAACTACCTAACACCATCATGTTCGAAAAGGGTAAAATTAAAATTTAATGAGTATCAACTATCAAGTAGCTATTTTGGTTTATAAACATAAAATTGACTACTTTATATTTGCCTTAGGCAGTTTTATAGCACATGGTTTTGGTGCTACAAGAATACTTTGTTATGATAATCTAGCTTCACTAACGTGATAGTTCAAATTTATTGTAGGCCAAACTTAAAGACATATGTACATATAATTAAATTGAATGTACTTTAACTAATAAATGAAAAACCTTTATCGTTATTTATTTATTTAATTGAAAAATCAAATGGATTGAATTCTTTTTCTTGTAACATGTAAAGTTAAACCCAAAGTTGTAATATTATTTGTAAAATGTTTGCTATATTTGAGAAGCCAATCATATCTAAGTCTAGTAATTAGGTTGAGATAAGATCCACTTAATCCTCTATTAAATTAATATGTAGGACTGTGTAAAAGTGTACTGCTTCTTGATCTTAGCCATAAGCCCACAAGCTCAATAAATATATATTAATTTTTAATAAGTTTTCTAAGTTTCATCACTCACCATTATTGAATTATTGGTGAGGTGTATGAGTTGTATTTTAATCATTTGCCAGGCAAATTGACTTAATTAAAATTACAAAGAATTATTATTTGTTCATTATATTAAATCAGAATAGGATAATTTTTATATATATATATATATAAAGGGAAATGGACTTTAATAATTTAAGACTAATAATGTACTTGTTCCTCCTGTTGCCAGCCTGTATCATCTTCTTAAAGACTATTTAAATCACAATCCATCATTGACTTTGCCCCATTTTAAAATTTTGGAGATAAAAAAAAATGCTAATTGAGATTTTAATGATTTTAAGAGTTTTTATACTCCAAATTTTTGTTTTAATATAAATATTGACATATAATTGATAAAAAAATCATTACATTAATAATTTTAATTATCGAATTTTTTTAATTTTGGTTTAATAATTATTACAAAAAATTCTTTAGAAGAGACTTGTGCAGTCATATTATTAAAAGTATGGGGCTAAATATACAAATACAATACAGTATAGGACACAGAGTGTTAATACCTAACAATGGCAGGGTGGGTACAAAATGTAAATTCGCCTAACTTTAAAATAACTACAAACGGAATCCAAAAGCCGCCCTTCATATTTTCCACACACACTTTCTCCATTTCCATATCCCAAATATTCTCTCTCTAGAAATCAAAATCACAAACTCATTCTTTTGCAAATTCTGAAATGGCGTCCCTACGTGAGGAGAACGTGTACCTGGCCAAGCTCGCGGAGCAGGCCGAGCGCTACGAGGAGATGGTCGAGTTCATGGAGAAAGTCGTCGGCGCCGTTGACGGCGACGAGCTTAATGTCGAGGAGCGCAACCTCCTCTCCGTAGCGTACAAGAACGTCATCGGCGCTCGACGTGCCTCATGGAGGATCATTTCCTCTATCGAGCAGAAGGAGGAGAGCCGCGGCAACGAAAGCCACGTGTCGTCCATCAAAACCTACAGATCTAAGATCGAGTCCGAGCTCTCGTCGATCTGCGACGGCATTCTCAAGCTCCTCGATTCGAAACTCATTGGATCTGCAGCCACAGGTGATTCTAAGGTGTTTTATTTGAAAATGAAGGGTGATTATCACCGCTACTTGGCGGAGTTTAAGACTGGAGGTGAGCGCAAGGAAGCTGCTGAGAACACTCTCTCCGCTTACAAGGCCGCTCAGGTTAGATCTCGAATTCGATTGTTATAATTTTATGTTTCTGATATTTCTTTCCTCGGTTCATTTTGTATTTTGTGATGTATATCTAGTACAAAATGTGGTGGATCTGGAGATCTTAGTTTGTCAAATGTTTTACATGTTTTATTGATTCGGAGAATTATATTTGGGCATTCATTTGTTATTTCTTCAGATGATTGCAGAGAGAGTTTTATGCGCCAATTGGGTACATAATTTTCATCTGTTGTTGTGATTTAGATTTAGATGCAACTAGATGTCTAATGAAACTCGATTTGGAATGATTACTTGTTTTTAATATGTAAGACATGTGTTCATTCTGGAGAACCTAAAATTTTGTATATATCAACTTGATTCTAATCCTGCAGTTGTTCTTATATTGGTCAAGTTTAATGTGATTATTTGTGTACATTCGTGGACTTCACTTTTATTTAGAGACAACTGCAATCAATGTAGATTATGTTATTCATAGATTATTGAGGTGTGAATGTGTTTCTGGTGTCTGCAGGATATTGCTGTTGCTGAGCTGGCTCCAACTCATCCAATCCGTCTAGGACTGGCACTCAACTTCTCAGTGTTTTACTATGAGATTTTGAATTCTCCTGATCGTGCCTGCACTCTTGCCAAACAGGTCTGTTTGAGAAAATCAAACTTGCTATTACCACCTTTATTGTTCCATTGTTATCCCTTTTTCGCAACCCTTTACAAAACTAAACTTGTCTTTTTTCATTAGATATAAAATTTATAGGCCTGTGCTGATGTTTACTTGTACGATTTAAGGCTTTTGACGAGGCGATAGCTGAGTTGGACACTCTTGGAGAGGAATCATACAAGGATAGCACTCTGATCATGCAACTTCTCCGTGACAACCTCACTTTGTGGACTTCCGACATGCAGGTAGGTTTTTCTGTTCTTCGTTCTTGAAGCATTTCAAAATTAAATTGTGGAATGAATTCACTTATTGATATGTTAATTTTTCTCATGTAGGATGACATTTCTGATGAAATCAAGGAAGCGCCAAAGGCAGACAATGAATAGTAGATTTTTGTGGGTTGTTTCACTATTGTCTCTATACTAGTATGTTTTTTCTTTTTGGTTTTCTGAAAAGAATTGCTGCTTGTAGCAAGTATTTAAGCTTTGACAGTCTACGTCTGGGGGTGACCACCAATTTTAGATGTCTTTATCCCTCTTGCTTCATGATTTTTATGTCTTTCGTTTCCTTTAACAGCACTGATGTTTGTGCCAAGTGTTTGGTTATGATTCATGTGTACGTCTTCAAAGAACATAATCCATCCTTATTTGCTCGTAATTTTCAATATCTGAAGCTTGAATATCTTGTTCTGAGCTGATTCCCTCATTTTGATCATAATTTTGAATTTCAATTATTATCATAATTATGTTTTGTTCTTGCGAACTGGGAAGTAACTATGTTCATGCTAAGATTAAAGACGTCAAAAAATACCTAACCAGATAGGTTTATAGTTAATTACAAAATTATTGCCACCAATAACTGGAAATCCCTCGTATACTATTAGATCACTTCTGTCGATCTTATGATACATGAGGGATTGGTTACTCAGTAGAATTGTCCACTAATTACTAACACTGGAAATCGAATTCAGCCATAGAATATGGGTAAGCACGCACACACCTTTCGTCTATAGAGATGGAAAAGTATTGGCTGTAAAGGTCCTGAAGGGCCGGGCACCTAAGTCACATAATTCTTCTGAAGTGACTCTAGTGGCATGAGTGGTGGTCCGGAGAACTGCCAAGTCCCATAGTGGGGCTCTAGTGTCTTAATTTGCGCACTGAGCTATCATAAGTCGTGCTCAATTATAATCTGGTCTAGATCAGACATTCAATAATTTAGGCAAGGCCCACGTTCCACCTCCTTTCCCTGCAAGTTTGCAACCAGTCGAAAATACATTCTACAAAAATGCTGAGAAGATTTCCGAACAAAAATAGACTAAATATGAAATTAAGGGTATCGAGTGAAACTTTTGAAATGAATAATGGGAGGATCCACGAAAGAGAGGCTAATTGGATGGAGGAAAACATGAAAAATGGAAGGCGTTCTCAAGATCAAGGATAAGTTAGGATTTTGTGTATAATTCCCTACAAGTGAGGATAAGATTTCGAACACGTATGAACTGAACTGACAATTTAAAATTGCAAACAGAAACCAAACTGAACTGACAATTTAAAATTGCAAACAGAAACCAGTAAGAACACGACAAACAAAGCATCATTCACAAAATCAAATAGCATATCCAAGGTCATAATCGTTCCTCCAGCACAACACAGAGTACCAATATTACCAGCAGTCAGTTTTTTCTAATGAACAAGCACAAACTAATACTAGAAAGTCAGATAATATCCACTTATATGTTGATTGACACAAAACGATACTACACAACCATTTCTACATTTAAGCAAGAAAAACAAGCAGTTTAAGCACGCTCGCCCCTGATCCTGCGAGCCAGTTGAATGTCTTTAGGCATAATGGTCACACGCTTGGCATGGATGGCACACAGGTTAGTGTCTTCAAAGAGCCCCACAAGATAGGCTTCAGCAGCCTCCTGAAGTGCCAAAACAGCATGGCTCTGGAAACGCAGATCAGTCTACAACCACAGGACATTAATTAGGGAGTCAACCAAAGAAGGCCCGACAATAAACAATAAGGATAAGTTTGTACAAGTTTTTTGAGTAAACTTCTGGGAAATGTGTGTTCTGCATATCTGTGTAAAAAATATGCGAAGACAAATGCATTTGTTTACGTTTTAAAAGATGGTTAGAAATATGAGATCTAGAAGGATTAATGCAAGAACGGGAAAAAAAGTTCACATAGGTACTTTAGTAATGAGGGAGGTTTGATACATACAAAGGAGTAACTACATAAAGAAACAAAAAAATGTGTTCTGCATTGAGATAAGTTTGCATTCCTACAAATTCCGTCTAAAAAAAAGAATGATGTTGAGAAACATAAGGAAACATGAACAATATACTTCCACTAAACAAAAAAAAAAACTCCAAGTTTTGAATCAAACCTTAAAATCCTGGGCAATTTCACGAACAAGCCTCTGGAAGGGCAACTTCCTGATCAAGAGCTCAGTACTCTTCTGGTACTTGCGAATTTCACTGTGTTACAATATTAATAAGATTGTCAACCATCATCAAGAAATCAAAGGTAAAAATAAATAAATGGATATCTCACAATCATGATGAGACAGTTACTCACCGCAGAGCGACAGTACCGGGACGGTAACGATGGGGCTTCTTCACTCCACCAGTGGTTGGAGCAGACTTACGGGCAGCCTATAACAAATATAGGTATTAGAATCAGATGACCCAGCAAAATAGTACAGAATGCAAATTTCATGCACAACTAGTAAATAGAAACAAAACATAACAGATGAGGAACCTTTGTAGCGAGTTGCTTCCTGGGAGCTTTCCCTCCAGTAGACTTACGAGCAGTTTGCTTTGTACGTGCCATCTGATTGTAAACAAAGACATTTTTTAGTGTACAGTGTAATTTCCAGAACTAATTCATGTTTCATAAATCTAATAGAGTCCAGCTGGATGGTTGCAAGCATAATCAATCTCAATTACAACATAAGTATGTGCATTCCAAAAAATGAAGTTATGGGAAAACTTTATTCTTAATTCAATTGAACACAAACCTTAATGTACGGAGTAAATTAATGGCAAAGTTGATTCCCGCACCAAATTCATGTACATCAAGTATGTACATTGTGAAACAACACCACGAGTCCAACATTAATTAAATCATCGTACGTCCAAAGTACAGAAATCAGGAAATTTATTCAATAAGAAGATCAATATTACGTATATAAACATTTTAAACTCGTGAAATTGCAAAGCAACAGCATACAAACCCTAATGATAACAAAAATAATAGAGAAATATACAAAAGAATTCAAGAAAACCGTCAAATCAAAGACGGATACATTAAACGAACAAATAAAAAGAATACGATTAGCGAATCCTAAATCACAATCCACAGATCAACAATCAACCAAAACCCTAGCTTAACTCGTACATAAAATTGCATACACAGAACACATGGAAAAGAACGCAAACCGGTAAAGAAGAAGGAATTAAAGAACAGAAAATTTACCTCTCGATTGAACAGAAATCTCTCTCCTTAATCTCTCTCTCTCTCTCTCAGTTCTATATGCGGAGCAAATGATAAAGTTTGAGACAGATGGATTTTGTTAGGTATATATACGGAGTTGAAAGGGTCGGCGGTTCAGTAGAATCTGACGGTCAGAAATAATTATCCTTGTGTTTTTAATGATTAATCTAACGGGCTTCTATGCGGCACATTGTGTTTTCTCGTGGTAAATGGACGGCTAGGATCAGAAGCTTAACATGTGACATGGATTGAGAGGCCTCCGTGCTCGTTCACTATTGGTTGACATTATAAGATTAATTTCCAATAAGTACATAATAATGATAATATGACGCACATTATGAATAATTAAAAAAAATATATAATGTACACCAAATTATAGTAAACAAAATTCGACATGTTATATTGATGCATTATAATTCGAAAATAATGAACCCACAATCTTTTTATTATAATGTTTTAAATGTGCTACGAAATAAACCATGAGAGCAACAACATATAAGGCAAATAAACCACGATTATTGCAATTTACTTTAATAAACATGTCACAAGAGTTCCAATAATTATTCATCTACATTTCAAATTCACACATAGACAAAGCCTCTGTATAAATATATCCAAAAACATTATAAAAAAAAAAAAAAAAAAAAAACTTCAACCGCCACCTTTTTCTACTTTACAAAGTTATGAACAAATTACATCTAAATTTTGTAATAAATTAACAAACTATAGAAACCAGAAAACCCCCAAATAAGCTAATAAGCAATTCTAATGATCAACATATATTCGCATCTGCTTTGACAAATTTACCCCGTCGACGAAATGGCGGATATTCTTTTGCTCGTTTAATATACAAACTTTTGCGGTACCCTTTCGTAAATAGCTATGAAAAGCTAAAACAATCTGTAACCTTAAGGTGAGTAGCGAGCCGGGTGATTGCAGTTTGCACAGATTTGGAGTTGAAAGCTAGAGAAATGGGAAGTTCGGGTATGCAAACGGGTAGATATTCGTCGCCTTTTTCTCGTACACAAAACAATGTCAAAACGGCTCGACAGAAAATAAATCTGCAGAAATTAAAGCGTATAAAATAAGCCCGTTACATAAGTATATTCAACTAGAAAAATTTGAAGAAAAAAATTCTTTAGCCTCTTATATTGAAATAGGGATTATGGGTCTGTTTTACATTGAAATATAAGCCGATAGGACTTCAAATCGTTTGACCTTTTTTTTTTTTTGAAATGAGGCCAATAATGGGTTGTATACTAGGTACTATTCTCAGCTGATGCTTTTCAAACGTTATATATATATAGGGGTGGCAATTGGGTTGAATGGGTTGGGTTTGGGTCGGGACCATTTGCATTGGGCTTAAAGTGGGTTGGGTCCAATTGGGTTCAATGTCGAAAAATATGCATTATAGTTGGACACAATAAGAACTCATTATGTATCAAAGTGGTGTAATGAGTTGTTGTAGAGTGTAAAATGTAGATTATTAACCCAAAGTGTAAAATAGTTTGGACCCAAATTGAGCCCAATTTAAAACCCAGTTGGACCCAGATATTATTAAGAGCCAACACAGTTGGAACTAAAATGCTAAAATGTTAGGACTCAGCCCATTGAAAACTTAGTTAGGGTTGGGTTGAAATATATGTATGGACCCAAATTGACACCCTTAGACTTATATCCAATGACAATCATGACAATAATCGAGAGAGAAATTAAGTACCTAAGAATAAGCCTTCGAAGAAATGGATCAGATAGAAGTTGAGCCCAAACCAGATTGAGTCCAGTCGAAGTACAGAGGATCTCTTCCCACCGAGCGAAGGCAGTGGAGAGAATGCTTTCTGTGTTATGGTACATTTCCTGAGACGAATAATTTAAAAGACGTTAAATAACATAAAAGTTAGTTAGAATATGAGGAATGAAAAACTATTTAAAGGGTCACTAACCATATCATCAATGGTTAAGTTATAATCGACTAATTGACAGAAAGCCTGTAATGGAGCAGTTAGGAAGAAAGTGAATTGACTTCCAAGTTGGGCCGTATCAATGCCACTTGGATTCTTGAATGAAGGCTTCAAAGGAGAAAGAAATAAAGCTGCGGGTTCACCCATTTCTGCTCCATGTAGAACCTGAAAAACAGTCTTACATATCAGCACTTGACGGAAAAAAAAAAAAAAAAAAAAAACTTCCAAGTAAAGTAGGAATTTAGATTTAGCCGTCACTCGATAAGCACAAAATATGTGCTTATTTCTATAACCTCGTTTGCAACTGAACTCTGATATAGGCAGGCAAAAGGCCTAAAGTGCTTGTACAAGTTACTATACAAATTCTTAACAAACCTGCCTTGAATGCATGGCTGTTACAGCTATCTATTATCAGGAAAAGAGGCTTTCTGGTGAAAGGAATTATGTCACCAGGAAAGAGGATATTTGAACCTGCAAAACAAACACTAGTCTGTTAGCTATAAATAGAAGAAAAAGTACTAATAAATTATTTTACGTTCCTACCTCCATTTCTGCTTGGACCTAACACCAAATAATTCTCATAAAACTGATTTGATTTTCCCTTAGCAGTAATATGATTATCGCAAAGACCATTGCTCTGTTCACGATGAATATGGGAAGTACTTGGCATAGCACTTTTTCTTGAAATCCCAGAGTTTTCGATATGTGAGGAACTATAATGAGCAGAATTTCCTGCATCAGAATAGTATGGTTTCAGTTGCTGAAAATAGCAATATTTACAATTTACATACACCTAGATTACCAATCAATTGCAAGTAGAGGGGAAACCTGAGGCAGACAAGTATATTAGCATAACACTGTCTGGTGAAAGTTCCTCACAAACTGTTGCAATCACCTGCCAATACATGCGCAGCCCACAAAAGGCGCAAGTTGTTAGAACTTTGAGAAATAAAAAAAACGGGTAAGAAAATGGTTTTTTCAGATACAAATGCGCCTACATCTTTGTAGTAACCCTAATTGGATGCAGTCATTATTTAAGGCCATGTCTGGATACCTTTTTGAATTCTATATTCTGTTTTTCTGGATCACAATATTATAATATTTTCAATTACAACTCGTTTTCAACCAAAAGCGCCTTTTTTCAATTTCATTTTTACATATCCATATTTAAACTAACTCATTCATTTTGCATATCAAAACAAAAAATCACTTCATTTTACAAATTTCAATCATTTTCCAGAAACATTACCAAACACAAAGAACATCACATTATTTTCGCAGTAATGCACGAACCCGATGCACGAATCATGTAAATTTTAAAGCACACACACAAAAACATATCCACGTAAAGCCTATTTTATCGAAGGTTTTGGAACTCACTGATATCAACTGTGTCACAGATGGACGATGAAGAACAGCTTTTTTAGGATTTGGAGGCAAATTTGGATCTGTCATATCGGCAATCAAATTTATATCTATCAATCCAGAAGTAACAGATTGCTCAGCCAGCACCCCATTATCCCTTGATTCAACAGGAGGTTTCTTATAGAAAGATCCACTCGGTTCAAATTCCAGGCATTGTAGCATTCTGAAAGTGTCTAAAGTGAAATCTGCAAATTTCACCTGAAATCACAATGTTAATCGAACTTCAATAGAAATAAATTCTAACATCCTTAAAATCTAAAAAAAAAAAGTTAAATGGTCATAACCTCATTTCTGTGATAGCTTGTTAGCAGTGCATCTCTAAACTTCAGAATTCTTTTAGCATGAAATTTGGCGATATAAGGAAGTGATGCTGGATAAGAATCGAACATGGGAGTATAACGCAATGGTCTAGCAGTCAGGACAGCTGAATCAGCTTTTGTAAATCGCACAATTTCATGCACCACTAGCTTCCATTCTTTGAAGTTGGTTTCCTAGAGGAAAATCTATATATTGTTGGTTATACAGTTAACTGCGACAAAGTTCATTAATGTTCAAGATGACAAATATAGTGCAAAATTAGTGAGTCAAAATATAACTGGACAAAAATGAACAATAAAACGTATCAACCGCACGTGTATTGTCAATACAAGCGCTGTGATAAGGAATAAAATAATTCCAACAGGGGATACAGTCAAATCGGTACCCCGTGGCATGAACTAACTGAAGCCTACAGAAGCTCCCAACTGAAACGACAGCTTGGCTCTCATTATGTTCCAAAAGCTGACCAGATTTTAGTTTTGAGATTTACAACTTAAGCTCAAAGACTGATTGAACTACCCAAAATTCTTGCAGCTATTCATCTAGTAGGTGTAGTGATAGTATTCGACAATAACGATAAAACGAAATTGCTAGCTATTTAGTGAATATGATACCATTACCAAATTAACGCCACTAAAAGTACAACGAAAACAGGTCAAAACAGATTCATCTAACAACAATCTGGCACTTAAAGCGAAGAAATAATTATGAATCTCAAAAGGGAGAGAATAATCACTTAATGCTGTTTGGCTAGGTGTCTCTTTCAAGCTTTCAAGACCCTATCTATTGGACAATAATGAGCCAATGAACCATGGAGCAAACAGTATATACATGGGACAGTCTATATTTGTTGCACGAACTCAGTAGTTCCAATAAGAACCATAAAGAATTTTCCCGATCGATCAGATACCATCATTACCCTTCATTTTCAAACCTCCTTAACCACCTTGACCAGAAAATAATCTATGGTATAAGAATTTACATTTTTACACAATATTCTTTACATGTACTCAATTCCACCCAGTTTTGTAACCAAAAAGAACCACCCAAATTGGATAGTCAAATGGCTACATATATAAAATGAAAAAGCAGCATAGATAAAGTGTATCATGTAGGCACAACAGTTCCACAATGATAGCTATTCATTACTTGAATTTTCTGAAGCACATGATATTTGACAGAAAATAGAAGAAAAATACTGCATATTATCTAAAAGAAGCAAGATAATAATGATTAACTCCAGTCTAAATAATTGAATAGAAAAACAGAACACATCCAAATAAACAAACAAATATATGGAAATTGAAATAGCAAAACAATTAATTCATTACCCGAAAATTAACTTTACTATCGTCAACGAGCTCCTTAAACCTCTCCACAAGAAACTTCACCATCTCCACGCGATTAAGAATCAATGAAACCATCAAAAACCTAGCATAAAACCTCAATTCCTTGAACCTAACCCCTCGATCCTTAGCCGAGCCATCAAAATACTTCCTGCTGAAGATCGCCTCGTAGAAAATGTACGCCTCGAGCAAAAACCTAGCCTCGCTAGTCCTCAAATACTGGTTGAAGTACAGCTGACCTATTCTGGACGCGATCTCACCAATCTCCCATCGGTGGAGCCCCGATTCCATCAATTTCGCCCTATTCTCCTGTTGGTACTTCCATAACCGCATGTAAGCCTTGAACACTTTGTGGAAGAAGTGTCCGTACGTGGGTCCGCTGCCGCCGTAGGGATGCAGAGGAGCGTCGCGCACACGCGCGAATTTGCGCTCGGCGGCTTCGACGAGAGCGCGGAATGTTTTCGGAACTAGTTCCTCTTTCGACATTCAGAATGAGGATTGATTAACTAGTCCTGGTTGTGGGATGAAGTTTAATTCGATTGATTTATTATGAGATGAAACATTTCTCTTTTTTTCTTGATGGGAGTATTTTAATATTTATTGGGAAAGAGAGAGGTGTGAAATTGAAGAGTGAGCTGGACAAGTAGAGGAGATGTGGTGGTAAAAAATATTCGTTTTTTTGGTTTAGTTTCTGAGTAGTGGCGGCGGAGGAAGAATATTCCGGCGGCGGTAGGAGGATTGACGGTGAGAAATAGAGATGGAGATAGAGGTGTTAATTGTTTGATGTAATTATGGTATTGCATAATAAAATGAGATGTGGGTTTTGATTTTCATTTAAGGCGTTTGTTGATTATTGACTTATTGTTGGGTCAATTTCAATAATATAATATATGTTTATATATTCAGTAGGGGTGTACATAAACTCGCCCAATCCGCCTGAACCGCTCAAACCGACCCAACCCGTCCGCAAACCGTCGGTTTTAAAATTTTAAAAAATAGTGGCGGTTTGATATTCTTGCCACCCGCCACTTCCCGGTCTGGTGGTGAATTTAGAATTTGCAACCCGCCTAAACCGCAACCCAACCGCTAGTTATATATAATGCACACAAATTATATTATAAGGATTAACAACAAGCTTTTTAAAACAATATATATATTTTTTTTTTCTAGCAACGATAATGTTATTCATATTTATATTATACATTTTACTTTTATTTGGTAAAAGAAATTAAATATTTTGTTCGAACACTTATTTGTATTCTACTTTAACAAAGTTTTATCCTCACAACAAAGAAAATATGTTATACATACTTATTATTAAATTTTTATGAGATTTTAGTTTATAATAATATTAAAATATTTACTCATTATAAATTATGACTATTTGAATATTATTTATAACACCACTTGATTTTCTTTATCCACCAACTCACTTTTTAAATTAAATCTACAAGGAGCAATATATTTTTCATAGTGAAATAATAACTAGTTAAACGACAAAAAATTGGAAAGACATAAAACCGCCAATCCGCCAGCCAAATTCATTAACCCGACCGAACCGAATCGTGCGGTTTGAAAAGATAATTGTATAATTTTGGGTTGCTATTTTGTCCACCCGCTCTTGTCGGGCCGGGTTGATTTTTTACTTTAAAACCGCCCGAACCCGACCGCGTACACCCCTAATATTCAGTATACACTCTAATTTAAAATAAATTTCATTCTGATATATTACATGGTTTCATATCAGAATATGTGATTGAGCTAATATCTAATATTCCAATAGTGTTCAATTAAACACTTTTTAAATGTTGTGTGAACTTTTTAATTATTAATAATATAAAAAATATAATTTACAAAGAAAATATATGAGAAAAATATAATTCTAACATATATTGATGAGGTAATGTTATCTTCAATGAATTATTGTTATAAAATTATTACATCTATTATAACACAAAACTTATAATCTTATTGTGTTGTATCGAATTAAAACAATTATTATGACCTATGATTGAATGTGCACATCAAATCTTGATAGAAATTTTTTATGTTCATTAAATGCTAAATTAACCAATTGTAATGAGGGCCATGCAATTAATATGTGATAATAATTATTACGCAATTAAGATGATTAGCAACCTACTAGGCTCCTAAATACTAGGTTTATTTCACAACTAACGGTCTATTGGCCATTTTGATTGGTGGATGTTCTATTTAATGATGACATTCTTTTGGATTTAGAAAAATATTTCAATCGATTTTATTTTAATAAATATTCATTTTAAATATGTTACATTTATAAAATCCAAATTTGATGTACATTAAAAGGTAAAGATCATGACACACATCAAATACAATAAATTACAGATATTTGAATTCTAATCTCAATTATTTTGTTTAAAAGATTGTACATAACAAATTTGTAATTCTGAAAATCAAGAAACATAAAAATGGTGACAAATGAAATTTATATAAATCAAAATGAAAATATAGGGTACAAATCTCTATTATAATCCTCTGATTCTTCCTTCAAAATATATATTTGATTGTTGGAGTTGACTTCGCTTCTTTGATCTTCTCCAACATTGACTTGAATATTTATAACGTTATTGCGAGGGCTTGACAGCTTAATCTCGGATCAAACGTGTGATTTGATATATGGAATTTGAAATCTTCAAGGTTGACTTGTATCTTTGATCTTCCTTGAGCTTGATTTGAACTTCTATAACGTTAATTCGTAGGTTTAGCACCGCAATTACGAATCAAACGCTATAATTTGATGAACTTCTTCAAGAACGCCTTGAATATGTGAAGAACCTTCGTAGAGACCTTCGTAGAGAAAATTTGGAGAGCTTCTTTCGTCTTCTCTAGCTTTTTGATTGAACTTCTGTGTGTAAATTATGAGCTACAAAGTACTCTATTTATAGGTGTATGATTGAAGAGTTGTGGATAATTTGGATTCCATTGATAATTATCCATTTGATTTAATAAATAATTATCATAATTTCGGAGCCATTTGATTGGCTAATAGAAGATCTAGATAGATCTTCTAGATATTATCCAAAAATCAACTTGATTTGATAATTATCTATAAATTAACTTAAATAGATAAATATCATTTGTCGTAGACGACTTTTGATTGGTCAATATTTCTACGTGGCATGATTTGATTGATTGCAAAATTTCAATATCTACAAGGATATTTCTCAATTATTGTTTGAAGTTCAAATAATGCAACAATTATTAACACTTTTGTTTTATTTAATTTTTGACGAAGTTATTAATTATTAAACCTTGAAAGAAAGATGCGTTCACTGTTGAGGTTTACAGCTATCGCTTTTGTCATGAGTCATAATAATAGGGAAAAAATAAAATATTATTAAGCTTGATTTTGTGGATTACTTGCTTGTTTTATGTCCAAATTTTCTTCATCATTCCAAGCATTTTCTTAAGGAACACTTCAAATTATAATATAAATTCCATTTAAAATTAATGTATTTATTCTATGAATCGAATCTGACGTAAAATTTTCTTAAAGTTTTTAATTTCTAACCCATAATAATACAACGTTGCTAGAAAATAATTAATATAATTGGTCCTGAAACATTATTTTTCTAGTTGATTAACTAATAACAAACATTAACTCGATCTTTCACTATATGCAATTTTCGAATTGCAAAAATATTTAATTGGAATTATATTAATATTATTAAACACATAAAATTAAAATTAATGGTGAAGAGTTGACATTCTGAAGGACATGATGATGCTGCCTTATCGATTAATAATTCACACACTCGTGTAACTTTGCATTATTTTTAGTGTCTTTTTCTATTATTTTCTATCATTATTATAAATAGTATTTTGACATTTTTTATTTGGAAGTACATGGGGCTAAGTTATGGACTTCAATAATTTGAACATCTGGGTCCCACTTTCTTTTTTGTAAATAAGAACTAATTAGTACCTAAAATTATCATACATAAAATTAAATTATACACAACAAAACAAATTCATACTAAAATTTTGTAAGAGCAAAAGATGAAGTTTCCTCTGTCTTTATGACTTTATTATCTGCTTTCCCAATTTTCAATGGGGAAATTCTTTTCATTTGCTTTATTAGGTGAAAACTTTGTCCCATTATCTCTTGTGCTTTAGCTTGGATTTCTGAATAAATCTTAATTTACTTAGTAAAACAAACCAAAATCTTGGTTTAGTCATTTATTTTTTATTTTTATTGTTTATTATTATTTGAAAAGGGAAGATAAAATAAAGGAAGCCAATGGTAAGCAAATTTAGTGGAAGAGCTTTTAGCAACCTCTTTAGGGATCTTCTAAAGCATACCTATTTGATTAAGGGTCAAAAGAGAGAGGAATGAAGAAGATAGAAGTTGATGAAAACTATAATAGTGCATGTGTAATGATTATTATTATTATCATTCAGATTTTTAAAAAGTCATATATCTATTTAATAATTGAATTTAATTGTTGTGGTTAGGAGTGTTAATTTAAAAAGTCATTCAGATCCGAGCTCGAGCTCGAGCTCAAAAACATAATTTTTTTTAAATAAAATAATAATTTTTTTTATAAAATATATTGTTAATTTTATATTTAGTTAAATGTAGTCATAATTAATGTCAATAATATTATTATTTATACATATATTATTATAATATATCATATTATATAAAAATATACGAATAAATATTTATTTTTTATATATTAATTAAAAAAAATTATTCCAGCTCGCGAGCTGGAGAACAGTTATATTTGGGCTCGAGCTCGAATTTTTTCGAGCTTGAATCGAGTTTTTTTTCGAGCTGGCTCGCTGAGCTCGTGAGTTGGCTCGACTCGTGAACACCCATAATTGTGGTGGTAGTGTAAGATGTTAATTTTAAATTCAAGTCCCATTAAACGTGTATGGATTATCATAATATAAACTCATTTTTTAATTTTTTTCAACCAATTAATTCGATTGATTTTATAATAATATATTTTAAATGAATATGTACTATATTGCTTATTATTAATCACATACTAGTTGAACTCATGTTTTAAATTTTGTTCTAAAAATGCCTATATTTCAATTTAAATGAATTTCACGAATTTTTCATATGCTCTATGCTCGCCCATGATTATTTAATACATAGAAACACAAAATTATATAAGATTTACTTGTTTAATTTCATTTGTTATTTTTATGAAAATGATATGTTATATACTAGCATTTAATTAATGTGGTCCATTTTTGAATAGCTTTAGTCTGGTATTAATTTGTATGTACATGAAGTGGTGGAACTATACATGTGTGTTGGGCAAAGGATGTTGTGTCTTGATCAAGTAATAAAGTTGAAAATGTTATTGTCTCACATTCCTAAGGCTTATATTATATACCAACTTAGGGATAGAACGGATTTTTTGGTACATTTTTCAGTTTCATTTTCATATGCCAAGGGAGTTTTGTCCCATGTTGAGTGAACTAGAATCACTTTTTTCCTATATGATGGTAAGGCATGAGTTTCTTTTGTTTATTCTTAAGATAATATTCATCTCCATTGGTATTATAGTTTTCAGTAATTATTGTTACTAATATACAATAATTTAATTCTTGATATAGTAAGTAACATATCAAGAATACTCGAATAAAATGTTGTTTTAAACTTTCTTAAAAGAATATGACAAATTGAAGAATATGTACAACTTTAGAAAGTATTCAAGTGTAAAAAAGGGTACAATTCGGTGTTAGTAGTGAATAAATGAGGACACAGAGCGAGCTCTTTATAATAATTTGAAAATTATATTGCAATAACAATGTCACGAGAAAATAATTTTTGAACTCCAACATACTCCAAATTTTAGGTTAGAAGTGGTCTAATCTGGCGTGGGTTGGGTTCGTTTGACTCCAATCCACCCCAAGTACTTGAACAATTTAGTTTTTTATTTATTTTGCAATTTAGTCCTTATAATGTAATAAATTTTTTAAAAATAGCGTAAAAAATAGAGTTATGAACTTAGTATTATCATAACTCTATATTTAACCCATTTTTCAAAAAAATCATAACTCTATATTTAGCCCTAACAATCGAATAATTTTTTTGAAAAATGGCGTTAAATATAGAGTTATGATAATACTAAATTCATAACTCTATTTTTAATGCTATTTTTTTAAAATTTATTCCATTGTAAGGGCTAAATTGCAAAATATATATTTTTTTAAAAAAGCCTTTAAATATATTTTGAAAGGAAAAGCCTATTTTATAGATGTAGCCCAATTGCATAAATTTTTTCACTCACTTGGAATTGGGCCTTTACAAATCCTACAAAATAATCAAAAGATTCAAATACGATGTGGGCTCGGATATATTAACCCCGGAGGATTTGGGCCTGGAATTGAAAATACAAGTTTTAATTAATAAATAATAATTGAAATATTCAACACAAAAGAGAATTATGACGAAATAGTTTGGCGCACAATTTCTTCAACAACACGATCAAAATATTCAAGAAAAGAAAGAGGAAAATCAAGAAATCGTGCTGCAGCTTGTTGTAATTTCTGGAAACCGATCTATTTCTTGAATTCTCCTCCCAAAAAATTACACCATCAACAAAAGATGTGGGTATTTTATTTGATCTCGTTACCATTAACCCTAGGCATGGTGATTTTAACCCTAAAATACTTCTCCGGTCCAGACGTGCCGAGATACGTGTTTTTGACGGTTGGATACACTTGGTTCTGCTCAATTTCGATCATCATTCTTGTACCTGCCGACATTTGGACGGTAAATTCTTGCTCCTTCTCATTAGTTTGATCGATTTTTAGCTCAGTTTTTTTTGTGCTGAATTAGGTTTGAACTTAGTTAATTTGTCTGGATTCTGGTTATGTTTTGATTATTGTTTTAGATGATGTGGTTAGATTAGTTTTATCCTCTTTTTGTTGAGTTTAGTTCTGGGCTTTCTTTTTAGTTGAACATTGAATGAAATATTCGGGTATCTGGGGTTTTAAAAGGAAGATGATGTGCGTGTCATGATGAATATGTGAGACGAAGATCAGAATTTTGTATTGAATAATGCCACAGCAAGAATTGGAAGATAACCATTGTGAATGGATTTTGTTTTAAGATCTTAATTTGAAGGTCTCAATCAAGTTTAGCCAATAAATGAAATAGTGGGCTTGGATATTGACATGGTTTGTTAGGAGTCTTGACCAGTGATGGAAAATTTGAGACACAGAGAGAAATTATCTAAGCAACTCCAGAGAAAATTTATGGAAGTGAATTGAGGATAACTTCCTTTCATTTCAATTTAAAAAATGAATAAGACAGCGGAAGAGATGGTGAAAGTTGAAAAAACAAGTTTGGTTTTAGAGGCTTGAATTTCTAGGCCATAGGAGGTTAAATTACGTGTAAAGAAACTGAATTACTGAAGCTGCTAATTTATAGTTCTTATAAGATCTTAATGAATCAAAGTGCATGAGAACTCTATGAAAAACAGTGGAGGGTGAAATGTGATCATGTGAAACTATGCGCGTACTGCATGTTCGTGGACTCTCTTGTTAACGTATGACAAGGTTCTGCTTTGGGTAGATCTTATTATAGGATCTGTTGGTGGTTGTGGTATGTTTATTTAAAATATATATTTTATATTTATACACAATAATTTAGCGGGTCTTGCCTCAGTTATGTCTTTGCTTTTCCTCGAAGCAGCTGTGAAGATTTTCATCTTATTCTTGTTGTATGAATACTTTTTCTTATGAGCAATGATCCACATTCAATTCCTTTAAATATATTACAAATTATGAAATTCATGCAAGTAAAGGATGCCAATGGACATACAAACAGTGCTTTGCGATATACTTTAAGTTTATCATAATCTCTTTCTTGTCCTGCAGACTGTAGTTGGTCATGATAGTGGAGGCATCTCTTTCTTCTTTAGTTGGTCCTACTGGAGTACATTTCTGCTCACATGGTATGCATTTTTGAGATATCTGTATTTGTTATCATATAACTACCTGCATAGTTCAGGAATTCTGCTGTCTACATTCAGATTTACTTCTGTGGATTTTGCCTTTTGTTTTCCTATTGCTATTTTGATTACGTGAGTTGTGTTGATGTAGTTTGTCTGCACGCTTTGGTTGGCATAAAACTGTTCAACGTTCATATAAATATCTGTGGCTAAAAAAGAATCAGCACGAGAGGAGTGTTTTCCTGTAAAAGAACTGGAAAATATTAAGGTTATGTTTGACTCGTAGAATATAAATTTGAGGAAAGTATTTTGAGTTGAGGGCTTCAAATGACTTCAGGATAGATTTCAAATGACTCCAATGTTAAAAAATAGGTTAAATGACTTCATGATGGATTATCTATACAATCTTTATTGGATTTACTATCATTAATTTAAAATTTTAACTCTAGAATTCTTAATTCGATCACACTGCAGGGTCAATATACATTTCAATTTGGTTTCAGAACTCCCTATGGAGAACTATGTGGCCGTTAATTGCATGCAGATCTTGTGTTTTCGCCCACACATTTTCTTATTTTCGTTCATTTTCCGAGAAAGAAACTGTTGCTTGAGGTTCACTTTGATTTAGAGAAATGGAGTCCAAAAGTTGTTTGTTCTTCAATATCCTATTTATTTTATGTTTTGATCCTCATGGAACATATAGGTAGAGAAATATCTATCATTTCATTTCCGTGTTCTCGATAAACATTATTCTCTCAGATGTGTTGTTCGTAAGTGTAGATTTTGAGTCCCTTCAATTGCTTTATTTCTTATTATCAAAGACTTCAGGTCTTGCAAGAACGTGAGTAGAAACCATTTTTAACATTGTTCACACATTTTTTAAGTTTTTAATAATTTTCACGATTCTCTTGCATATCCATTGGGAAGGAAGGGAACGATATGGGATAGGGAGGTCACTTCTGTTTGTGACTCTATATACTGAAACTTTTTAATAGGATTTTTCTAGCCTATACTGAGTCCACATTATAGGGATTCTATTCATTATTATTGTGTTTCAGTTCCTCAGTAAATATTTCCAAGGAAAATAGAGTTATTTTGAGATACTAATTCAATATTAATTTCCTGCTGCAGGCTTGCTGTGCCCCTCATACAGGGTTACGAAGACGCTGGGGACTTTACGATGATGGAAAGATTGAAGACTAGCATACGTGTAAACTTAGTCTTCTATTTAATTGTGGGATCCATTGGTCTATTCGGACTTATTATCCTCATCACAACGCACAAAAATTGGTTGGTTTCTTCTTCTCTTGACGCTTGTTTCTCTTCATTCTGTTCCTACTGAGGTGTCTGGAGAGTCTGAACTTGCTTCAAACCTATTAGTGACAAGTATAATTCTTCAGGAAATTGGCTAAATGTGCCTCTTGTCTTAGTAATCTTTATGTTAGGTTTATCCTTCTGGACTCTGTGAACCTGCTACATCTATGTGCTGTGGTCATAACTCAATTAGTGGTTCAGAATCTGCATTGTGAAAAAATATCTTTCTTAATTATCAAAGCTGCATACTTTATCCTATTTGAGTTCAAGAGTTGATGGCGGAGCTTGTTGATGACATTCGAAGTTGGAAACTCGAATTAGGGAACGAACAGAACAGTAAAGTATTTTAGCTGTACTGTCTGTAACTCTGGACTAATTGCATTATAGATAAAGAATATGAGCAACTCTAACTGAATTATATTTCTTGAGATCTGTTAGTTTAAGGGATGCTCTACTTAGCATGATTTTGGGAAAGCCTGCTTTCACTTATTTGAACTTTTTTATTTTTGTTTTCTGTTTTCTTCTCTGGTAGGATTGGAAGTACAGGTATATTGGGTTTTGCAATGGCGTGCTCAAATACGTTTGGACTTGTGACGGGGACATTTCTTCTTGGTTTTGGTTTGAGTGAAATACCAAAAGGCATTTGGAGAAATGCTGACTGGACGACTCGGCAAAAGGTTCTGTCACACAAGATAGCAAAAACGGCGTTGAAACTTGATGATGCTCACAAAGAGTTTTCAAATGCCATTGTGGTTAGTGTTTGTGCCGATATGCATATACTCTATATATTGATTTGAGTTTTTGTTCAACCCCATATTACTTCTGGTTTGATTGTTTTCCCTTGCATAGAAAAACTTTTACCTTACTTATAAGCACATATAATGAACATTTAGGCAATTCCTATGCATCGAGCATACTTTAATGTATTTCCTGATCTCTCATCTTTCTAATGTTCATTCTTTCCAGCTTACCTTTTTGTTCCTTTCAATGCTATTAGGTTGCCCAGGCAACATCAAAACAGATGTCCAAGCGTGATCCACTGAGACCTCATATGGATGTTATCGACAATATGTTAGTCCACATGGTATTTCTTTGTCTTGTATTTCCCGGAGAAGTCATTTCACGTGGTTATATATTATATGCATTTCAATTTGATTTTCTACATCCCAGTTAAAGGAAGATCCTTCTTTCAAGCCCCAAGGGGGTCAGTTGGGAGAAAATGACATGGACTACGATACAGATGAAAAATCAATGGCAACACTAAGGCGTCATCTTCGAGGAGCTCGGGAGGAGTACTATAGATGCAAAAGGTGAAGTTGTTAGCCGCTACATACTTGCAAGCTCTTCAATAAATGAGTTCCATATCTAGAATGCACGTCTCCATATATTCATGTCTGCTTCCGTTAATTGTTCGTCATTTTATCATCTGCATTTCCTTTTTGTTTCTAATTATGTTAGCTAAATATTTTCTATTTCCTTCTCAAGATTGTTGCCTATGATAATTATCATATTGTTTATTCGTTATGTGTGTCTTACTCCTTTGTCCATAATCACCAGTTCTTTTTTTAATTGCTCATGCTCATCTGTTTGATACTCTACGTAGCTTAAGTTTTTGAAAAATAAATTGCTAGCATATTCTACTTCTTTACTGCTATTTGTTTTGCAGCGAGTACATGACCTATGTTACAGAGGCTCTTGAACTAGAAGATACAATAAAGAATTTTGAAAGACGCAGTATTACTGGATGGTTTGCAACTTCCCCTCTTTGTTTTTCATAGTACTTGATTTTGTTCCTCATCTAAAAGCAACAAATATGCTACATGAATGTGACATTTGACACTTTTACCTTATTGACATCTAACTGGAAGTCTGAAACATGAAGCTAGACTATCTGATTGAATTTTGTTTTCATGATGAGTTTGATGGAACCTACTTATATTGTGACAAATTTGTGAAAGGTAGCAAGATAGTACGAAGTTTTATCATTGTAGAGCTCAGAATTAGATCAAACCAAATTACATTCCAGTTTATACTGATTGCGTTTACCTGATGCTATCCCGAGTCCTGAAATATCCATCAGGGCGTATTTTTTTTACTGATTACGTTTACCTGATGCTAGCTGATGGCATGTATATCTTTAAGCTGTTCTTCAGTTTTTGCTACTCTTCTTTGTTAAAAGAATACTTCAGGTAGACTGCTATTTTAAAATGGCAAATAACTTGCCTCCACAATAATAACTCTTTGTTTTGTATGTTAGGTCTCAGCCCAGATTATATTTCATTATACAATTCTAGCACATTGTTGTTCATAAACTTCTGTCCCTTGTTTGATTTTCGAACTATGATACTATAACACAGGAAGTTTGTCTCAAGCTTCAGATCTGAACGAACTGGTACATTGGGGTCCTTCCTCGATATGGCAGGTAATATTTTTGTTCCTGATCTGCAAATTTGACCTTTGCTTGACTATTGGTTTATCCTGATTCCCGAATATGAAAAAAGAAGATGATGTCATATTTGCTTTGTTTTTGAAAACTGGTCTGTCCATTTGTAGGTTGTTAATAAAATTGTTTACTATAAAGCTACTTGGCAAATATTATCTATCTGGATTTTCATGATTTACTTATCCATTTATCAGTTGTTCTGCAACATATCATGCATATTAAGCATAGTCCGGTCAGAATCTGATTGCTCTTTGCTTTTGTTTTACCCAGAATTAGTATGGCGGTGTATTTTACGGAAGCAATTGGAGAAAGTCTTGGCTGTTGTTCTTGGTTGCATGTCAGTTGCAATTCTCCTGGCTGAGGCCACTTTGTTAACTAGTGGGGTTGATTTATCTTTATTCTCCATCCTCATAAAATCAGTAGGACATGACGAGGTTCTGGTGCAGGTATATATCCCGGCAACTTTACGAAAGTTCTCCAAATAATTGCATGCTTGTTTAGTAAAGAATATTTCAGAATCGAGTAGGTTATTATGGCCTGATAAATTTGCAATTAATCTTGGAGACTGTTCCTTGGAGAAATTCATCGTTTTCTTCATGATGGATCTGATTGTATATAATACATATGTGTGTATGTGCTGTGAATTGTGATTTCAGTGCAAACGTCTACTTTCTACTCAACTGCCTAATCTAATATTGTGCACAGTCTAGAGTGCATGTTTCACATGCAATCTCACGTTGGTATTTGTGTCTAATCACTTCTTTTCTTGTCGTGCCAGGTCTTTGCATTTGTTCCTCTGATGTACATGTGTGTTTGCACATATTATTCACTTTTCAAAGTTGGAATGCTAATGTTTTATTCATTGACACCAAGACAGACAAGCTCCGTGAGCTTGTTAATGATATGCTCGTGAGTTCTCTCCTGGTTGCATAATTTTTATTGATGTTATAATGTTTTTAAATAGCTAACAAACTCTTCCTTACTCTGCCTTCCAGAATGGTTGCTCGTTACGCGCCTCCAATTTCATATAATTTTCTCAATCTCATTAGTCTTGAGGGGCACAAAGAAACTATTTTTGAGCAGGTGAGCTTCCTGTTTTGCTTTTGGCCTATGTTTGTGAGTTTGTTCACGTATTGGCGAAGTATTTTACTCTTTATTATTAGATGTATGCTCCAGTACAAGATTCTATTTAGTATTATTGTCCATCATTCTGCATATCTCTGTAACTGAATACCATTGACAAATAGATCGAAATAGACTGCCAAATTTGTAATTTGTTCGTAACCAGCGGATCTTGTGTTTCTTAGCAATCACTTGCAGTTAAATGTAAATCCTTTTATGTTTTATAAGATGCCAAAATATTCAGAAATTAAGAAGTTGAAAATACAAGCTGTAAATACTGTCAATTTGGAGAATCCCTCATAAAATATCTTTGAAAACCAATTCTTTCTTAATTTAAGGAGTTAAGGCTAATTTATCCCAAAAATCATTGGATTTTAATGGTGTTAGAATGAAAGCTAACTTACAGCTTTTCAAAGTAAAAGCTTGTGGAGTGGTTTTTTTCGGGCGAAAATTATTTTTATGTATGTTTCGGATATAAAAGTTTACTTTAGAGTTTTTTAAAGTAATTTTATTCCTAAAATTTATGTATACTACCTTAATATGAATAATTTTATGCTGCTTATTACATCTCTATCTGTGATGTTGATTATAGTTTATTTTTTCTGGACATTTTGTAGCTTTTTTTTTTCTATTTCATTGGTCGTCTAGTTATTTTCCAGTTAGCAAGTTATATTTGATGCTGTTCATTGTTGCTAATTAGGAGTTTTTGTTAGTTTGTTTGATTTGGGATTTTTTTTCCTTTTTGCAGCGCATGGGAAACATTGATGACGCTGTACCATTCTTTGGGGATGGATTTAACAGAATTTATCCCCTTATCATGGTTATCTACACAATTCTGGTAGCTAGCAATTTCTTTGACAGAATCATCAGTTTCTTTGGCAACTGGAGGATTTTTAGACTTCACCGGGAATCAGATGATATGGATGGGTTTGATCCATCTGGATTGCTTATACTGCAGAAAGGTAAACAATTTTGTCTGCATTGGTACCAAAATACTGTAATCTCTTGTAACAAAAATATTTTGGTGATTGAAGTAGTACTCCATTCTTAGTCCAGTACAATACTCTAGACGCGTATATTTTACTTTCAAAACTTTATGTATCCCACAGAAAGAACCTGGCTTGAACAAGGGCGAAAAGTAGGGGAGCATGTTATTCCCTTGGCTAGAAATTTCAATGGCATGAGCGAGGATTTGGAGTCTGGCCATAATAACCATGTATGTGATCTTTTCCCCACTGTTAGCATCTTTTCATTAATAATCTCCTACAAATGCAAGAGAAGAACCGTCATGGAAATATAGCTGCACTTCTGTACTATTCCCTTTATTCTGAATTTGTTCGTCTTGGATGTGTAATTGTGTACAAGACTTAAAATATCACTCCCTGAAAGTGGAAGTTCTTCCCAAAATATACGTTCACGTAAGTGAGTGCGAGTAATAATGTGATACCACTAACTCTTGACCGTGGACAAAAGTTTAAAGATGCCTATATTTAAAACAAATATCATTTAAATTTGGGGATAAATTCATGCACAACCCACACTTATTGGGTAATTACCACGAGCACATGAGGCCTTGTCAGTTACCAAGACACCCCCTTATCAGATTTTAACAATTTGAGAAACAGGGGTGTAATCGTATTCTGTTTTCACTGATAGGGGAAGTTATGGTAATTTTTCAAATTTCGGGGTATTTCTTGTATTTAGAATCTTTTACAGGAGATGTCTATCTATCCTTAAAATGTGGTGCTAGTCATGCTAGGACAATAATTTTGGGAAAGATGAGTATTTATGTGCTTTGTGACAGTGACTATGTACATAAAGTGCGCTCACGTTGGTTGGTGTTATCATTTAAATGTATTGTTTATTGCTCGTATATGTTCAGTCCATTATCTTCTAGTCCATGACCTTTTCATTTGATGGTAAAAATTCCAGATTAACACAGTTGAAATGAAGGCGACACCCAACTCGAGCAAGCCCGACATAAAGGGAAGTTCATCAAAGACTCAAAAAGACGAGACAAGAAGGTATTCAGGGACCAAAGAAGCCATAAGCAGCAAATACACAGCCATAAGAGAACAAAGCAAATCCACATCAAACACAAAGCCAGTCGAGAATATTGCCTCGGCTAAAGTCTCATTGCTCAATTCTGGCAATTCTCAGCCTAACAACACACCATTAGCTCAATCCGGTTTAGCTTCAAAATGGGCATCTATGAAACAAGGTTTTCAAACTTTTAAGGCAAATATAGAAGCAAAGAAATTGTTGCCTTTGCGTCAAGTTGAAGAAACCAAACTCTTGTCTGGTGCTTCTTCGTCCTCTGAATCGTTAGATCAAATATTTCAGAAATTGAAACGACCAAGTGTAGATCACGGGCTTTCTGATGATGATGAGGATGAAGATGATAATGAAATCAGGGTTTCAGGTAAAAGTAGATGACACTGAGAGATGGATATATATATATATATACGTATCTAATGCCCGCAAAATGTACAGATTGTTTTGCAGAAGGGTTCTATACTAAAATTCTCACCAATTTTTGATAGTTTACTGATGTATTATGGTTGTTTGGGTGGGTTGGGGGGGGTGGGTGGTTTTGAGGGCTACTACCGATTTGATATTGGACAACAAGGTGGTTATAAAGCCAAAGGGAAATACTACATGTATGTAACCAGGTCGAAAAACACGAACTATGTTACACTATAAGATTGATTCAAGTCTTATAATTGTATTGGCAAGTTACTTTAAATTGGCATGGTTGTATCTTTATAAGAAGTTATTAACATGGGAAAACTTCGATCCCTTTGTGATACTACTGATTTTCTGGGTTATTATATGCTGGATTGTGTGCAATAAAGATGATTTTATTCACATGGTAGAAGTTTGGGTGCTGAAATTATTTATACCCTATTATGATCTAACAGTGAAAAGTTGATTGTCTAAGATGACTCGTTATTTTTTGGGTTTTCGATCAGAATTTTTTGCTACTATATTTTTCTTAAAACTATATATTCGGTTATACTAAATTGGTTTTTAAACTTTGATATTAGTGGCATAATTGATCTTAACTCTAAGATAAAAATAGAATTAGAAAAACACAAAGCAAAATATTATTGAAGTCATGGTGACAAGGAGAATGTGATTATGGTTCTGGATATATTAGATAGATAGATATATAAAGTAGGAGTGGATATATATATATATATATATATATATATATACATTATACATGTATGATATATAGATAGATATAGTAGGAGATTGATAGAAACACGTTGTTGACTATAAGAATTATTTCCGGTCTCTATATATTGGGATGGTAATGCCGTGAAGGAATGTGGCTCCTCATTCACACCAGTTTATGTACGTATACTATTTTATTTTTTAATAATGATGCCATAATGCATATGCGAAGAACATGGCTACAATATGAAATTTATTGAATTATTTTTTGATAGGTATGATACATTAAATAAATCAAGATAATACAATATATAATGTATATATCGTTGAAGGTTTATCTCTCCCATACACAAAAATCCAAGATTTGAGCACATTGGAAATTTCAAAGCACAGACACGTACACACACTTGATATATTATATTTTATGATATGAATAATAGTAAAATGATCTTAACTAACTAACATGCACACTTTTTCCAACTAGATCTAAATGCAATAATTAACGATCCAAATGTCAATCTCTATACCCTAGATTTGGTCATCTTTAAAATAAATTTGATCATTTTATAAATACTATTAGAGTATAGAATTATAGATTGCATCAAATATCATGTATATGTTTGTTGCTTATAATTTGGCTTAGAAATAGACTTTCTTTGTTACCTTTTTACCTTTATATACATGTATATTGAATTGTATCTTTTTCATTGAATATACAAGAATTCACATCTAACTCTAACAAGTACCTCTATATATATAGCTTAATTTTGCACGCAGTTAATCGACCAATAAGTCTATTTTAAAAAAGCTTCTGAACTTCAAATTACTAGACAATACATTTGTCTGTGACTCAATGTATAATTGATCCTATTCGAATTATAGAATATGAAAGCTATGGATTTTCATAATCCTAAAGACTCTAAAACACTATCCTAAGAAATAATATACATCATGATATTAATCCATTATCCATGCAATTGATGGAAACTCATATCTAGTCCCCGTCTTATCTTCATTAATTCGACAAGTGAACTACACTTCAATTTCACAAAATCAAGTTAATTAATTAAATGTATAAGTGTCAACAAGTTATCCTCTATAAAAGTTCACAATCTTACTTAGTCCAACTCAAGACAATCACTTAATTAACAAAAACATATATATATATATATTGATTTTACAATTTTCTAATTGAGTAGGTTCATTCCAATGAACAAGCAATCATTTACAATCATGTGCATTTAACTTCAATTTTCCACCCAAAATAAATCTCCAAACAACAATTACAATCTTATTTCCTTGAATTATTACTCTCCTAATCAAAACCCTTAAACCCTAGTAATGGATTCTACACAGGCTCAGAATTAGATGATTAAAAGTTAAAACTTAGCTTTCTTGCTACTTGATCTAAGCAACAGCAATTTATTCCAGAACCCACCTTTCTTCTTCTTCCTTTCATCATTCACATGACTCATGATTTGATTATTATTTCTCGAAGCAAAAGCAATCGATCTGCTCTTTTTCAATCCATTAATATTCCCACTTATGGCCATGTAAACTGAATCCATGATGTCAGAAGCCACGCGGTGGTGCCGGCGGCGCGTGGCCGGCGACGCGCAACCGGAAGAAGTGGCGGAGGAGGAGAAGTAATATACAGGCGAAGATGAATAGACGTTAGAGGGTCTTGAATGGGCTTGAATTGTTGATAGCCTTTCTCTCAGACAAGATGGGCAAATCCCAGGTTGTGGGATTTCATTTGGATGTTTTCTGCAATAATTTTCTGATTCAGACCAACCCATATACATGATTTAGATGATGAATTTATTTAACCTTAATATGAAGCTGGGAAGAATAAAGACGTGTTATTTGTGATCTATAATTCTGAGATTTGTGGGAATGTTTGGTGCATGAATTTATATATGAATTGGATGACACAAAGACGCGTTGAGTTTTCTTCTTTTTTTTTTTTTTTTTTATTTTTTTATTTTTAAAAATTGAATTTTGGGCAAATTTATGACTTTGTTTTCAGACATTGGGACCAGATATACATACAACCGACTTTTTAATGTTTGGTTTTGGGTTCAATCAAGAGAGCCTTGGGGGGTTAGGTTGGTTTCTAATTTTAGTTCTTCTCTTAATTATATCTCACTCTTAATATATATATTCATATATAAAATAAAAATATTTAACCATTTTAATGAGAATATTATACTACGTTCATTTGAATTTAATGTAGTCGGTTTGAGGGTATATTTTGAAGTAGCATGATTACGAATTGAGTTTACAAATTAATATAATATACTGGTCGATCCATGTATTCTGGTTTGGCTCGTTTATAAGTCTCTTTTGATGGAGTCTCAAACATTTTGTTCACTCATAATTGATTTAATCATGAACATATATCATGATTATCATTAAATATACGCAATGAGTGACAATAATTTTCACATTATCACAATAAGAATTTGTAGTAATATAATGAAACCACAAATGCAGCGACAATATAACTATCATTACATATGTATTTATTATTAATTATTAGTTGTGATAAAAAGTTACTTTGCCATTAATCATCAAATATATTCAATACAACTAACTTTTTTTTTTAACATTTAATTAAGCCTGGCCTTATATATATGGTGTACATTATTGAAAATAACATAATATTTAAATAATTGAATTGAATTGTGTTGCATGAAATGAAATGAAAGTAGACAAGAGAGAGCCGCCGTACGAGGAGGAGGTGATTTATTGAGCTTTGTGCACCTTTCACACGTGCACGTGCCCTAAATTCTATCCACGTGCGTTTGTCGAACAAATAAAGGACCAAAAATCCAATACGAGATTGATGAATTAAATTGAAACATCTATGAAGCTTCATTGATCCCATCATTTTCTTGATTATTGCATCTATAAATCTATATTAATTATGTTGACTTTGAATTTCGTTCACCATATTTTTAGTACATCAATTAAGATTTAGATTGTCTAGGACATATAAATATAACTATTTTGTTGTGATTTCATAAATCATTTATAGTGAACAAATGAAAAAAGGGGTTGTATAAAATTTTTAATTCAATATTATTGTAGATCAATATTCTAACGAAAAATACATCAATTTATAAAATTTGGATGCTGAAGAAATAAATAAATCAGAATGTTTTGAGCAAATCCATAAACACACTAACTTTTTAGTCAATTTTGTTATTTAAATTTGTAGTTTTTGATCGTGTTAACATCCCAAAGTCATGATGTGATTTAGAACCAGCTCATTTTCAATCAATTATACATATCTATTTCTATAGTACCTAGATTGACTAAGGTTATATAGTAACGTCGGTGCTTACAATTTACATAATCATAAACTAGATTTTTATTACATATTTATTTTCTTAATTAAAGAAATACCAGGTTTCATTTTTTTATGAAACTTTCAGGATTATTGGAAAATAAAAGAAAAAGAAATTGATACTTCAAAAGGACATTATATATATCAAATACATTAGTTTTTTTTTATTTTTTTCCCTCCTTTTTCCCACTAAATAAAGCGAGACGAATGAAAAAATCAACCCAAATTTTGGTATTGAAAATTGAAGGTATTAACTATTAATATGTTGTGTTTCACAACATTTGCAATTTAGTCCATTTAGACCCTAATATAGTACTATTGGGCCGGGCCTTTTGAAATTGGACTGGGCTTCTTATATATGCAATCTTGGACCCTTTTTCGTAAGGCTTTAAGTAACTCGAAATTAATGATCCAATAGACAAATAAGGCCTTAAAAGCACATATAACACCACTGGTATAATGAATTTCTAATCATATCCATGCATGCACTGATAATTACTACATAGTACATACCCATTTCATTAAGCCCGATAAATCTTAGAATTATAAAAAAAAAAAAAACTTGATTATTTCAAAATAAATACATAATCAGTTTCTGAATATTAAACAGAGTATGTAGAGCCCACATTTAATATAATAATCTGTAGCTTAGCCATGTTTTCTAGTGAAATTACTGCTGCCACAGTAGAATATGCTTTTACTATAATCATTGAATTACAGGAATCTTAAGCCACCCACTCTATTTGGATAAATATTGAATGATTAATCATTAAACTAAAAATAATTTAATTTAATCAAAACTTAGGCCAGAAATTTGAACTAAATTAACATAAATCTAGGATCAGCTGCTAATGCAACCACTCAGATGTGTTTGTCTGAGAATCTATGATTATTTTTTAATATTGTCTGAGTTAAACAAAGTCAATTTGAGATTTTAAATAATCCAATCCTGACCTTAACTAAACAATATTATAATAAATACTCCAGGGAAACCCAAACTTAATTATTTAGCAATTTACTTGTAATTAGTTATTCTTTATATGGTGATTTATGGTTTTAAAAAAAAAACAAATAAACGACATAATATATCTTTTACAGGTTTTCTTCTCATTAATATGTTCCCATACATATCAAAACTGTTAAATCTATTAATTTATTTTTCCAATAAGAAAATAAAATAAAAGAGTGAAAAAAGGTGATTTATTTTGTTTTAATACAAAAAAAAGGTGACATTGAACTGAGAATCTTTAAAGCCAAAATAGCAGGAAAAAGAACACATTTTTTTCCTCATTATCATGGCATTCAGATTTCAGATGCATGTACATAATACATAACCTTTTTTCCCTTAAGCCCCACGTGAATTCTGAACAATCTGATCCGTGTAACCCCACAAAACCCACCCCCCTTTCTGTCCCACAAAATTTGATCTTTGGAGGTGGCTATGGCTGCCATTTTTGATCCCAATTATTCATTATTACACATAGTTTTTTGGCAAGAAATTCAAATAAAAGAAGGGTTTTTGATTGATCATAGTTTAGTTCCATTCCTCAGAGGTGTACCAATGGAGGGTTGGAGCTTGATCATTTGTGAACAAACTACTGCACGACTCAAAATTATGCTCCTCAATCTTCACAAACTGTGTCTGGTAATAACAGTTCTTGTTGGGATCTGAAGAAAAAGATGATCTATTGTGAATATGGTGAAGAATTGGGCTTTCGTGATCGTTCAAAATTGCACTTGAATCACTATCTGAGAACCCTTCTTTGAAATGATCAGTAAAAATTAATCGATTCTCGAAATCGAGCTCAATTGCAGCTTCATCTTCTTCATTATCAGATTTGATATGGGTTTCATCAAGTTTGCTTTTTTCTTCAGTTTCAGACAACAATGGCTCTTCCTTAATATAAGCTTTGAGTTCATTTTCATTCAGCTTTGATTTAATCTCCCTGATCTACACAAAACACAAATACATAATTAAACAACCATTATTATATATTATTTCAGAATCAAAACAAGGTCTAGAATATTAAAAATCATGTTAAAAAGTACCTCTTTGAGCAAATTTTCATTATCCCTTTGGAGTGATTCATAGTTATGGCTAAGTGCATCGTAATTAGCTTTAAGTACGCCATAATCTCTCTCCAATTGCTTCGTCTTCCACCGTGCACGGCGGTTCTGGAACCAAACCGCCACCTGCCTCGGCTGCAAACCAATTTCCTGAGCTAGCTTCATTTTCCTCTCAGGTTCAAGCTTGTTTTCAACCTCAAAATTCTTCTCCAATGCCTTAACTTGATCTAATCTCAATCTCCTTTTCTTCTCAACACAAACTTCATCCTCATCTGGACCGTCCAAAATCGTACTCTGAAATTCCCCCGAGTAAATGGGATTATTAATCCCTTCATTATCATTATGTTCATCTACAACAAACCAACCAAGAATCAGTACCATTAAAGACATAAAAAGTTACTAAAAGAAGAAAAAAAGTAGTCTTTATTTGAGTTGAAAACATAGTATAATTTCAAGTTTGAATCTTTTGGGTTATTATTATATTTCACTTGAAATTTATCAAACTATGAACAGATTTATATGAAACCAACCTGTAGAGTTGGGACAAATTGACATAAAAGAAGCACACAATGGATCTGAACAGGCAAGTCTCTTCATAACGTGAGTTGATGATAATGACTGAACAAAATTACAGAGATGAAATGGATCTATTAGATCTGTTTAACATCACCAGCTTTTGATTACTTCAGTTTGATTTCTACAAGTTATAGTTAACAAAAACTTTGATGTTTAGAAGGAGATATATATATATATATATAGATAGATAGATAGATAGATACAGAGAGCTCAAAAGAGGGAGAATCTGTTTGTTTTTCACTTGCTACAAGAGAGTGATGTGTATCCAAATAAACAATATATCATTTTGCAGCGTTTTCACTATCTCGGGTACTCCATATTTTTCCTCTTTTTTATCAATTATCCATAAAAAATTAATAAGAAAACCCAAAAAACCCATTTATATTTCTTCTATTAATTAATTACATGATATATTAACTCGATCAAGAAGACAGTACAAAAACTGTTCATCTACAGAAGAAATGTGGGGTGGGTGTTTAAATAAAACCAAATGGGGTCTTAACATATGGTTAGAATCTGACTGGGGTTAAGTACATGTTTGGTTATTGGGTTTGGGTTTTTGTCACCATAATGAAATGAAAAGCCCAAATGCAAATTCTTTTTGGTATTTTAAATGTATATATATGGATAGATTTTATGATATTTGGGGTGTAATAGTTTAGTGTTATAAACAAATAGTTTAAGCTGCTTTCTATTTATTGTAAACAATTGAAGCATTTTAAACTATATCAATTTACATTTTATTTCGAGATTTTTGGTTATGATAATTGATTATGATAATTTTCTGAATAATTGTCAATGATATATAGATATATGTTATAAATTGATGATTGTGTTGGTAGTTACGTATATTTTTTACTTTTTTTAATTTCAATTTATAATATTTAATAGTCAATACTCGCTTCTTTCTTTCTTCTTTTTCTTTCTTTAACTAAAGTTAAAGTCTTGACATCAGATTCTATATCACAAATTTATGTGAAAATGATAAATAAATATATTTGGGTGTGTAAATGATAAAGTTAGTTCTTTCTTTAATAATTATGTAAAAATAAAAAAATAAAAAAGTAAAAAAATAAAATAATTAGAATAAATTATTAAGATGAGATAAAAAGGAAAATAATAGATGTGGCAATTTATGATTATTAAAATTGAAAAGAATGTATAATTCAATGAAAATTGTTACAGTGTGAAATTATAATATATTGTGATCGAGAAGAAAAAAAAAATCCCTTTTTGTATTTCCATTGTTATTTGTCCTATTTGTCCTAAAAACTCCGTACATACATACATACACAGTACACCGTATTCTCGTACTCGCCGCCATTATTTTAGCGCACTCTCTCTATCTCTACGCTCCATACATCAATCGACCCTTCTCTCAGGTTCCTTTGCACACCCAAACAGTGTCTAGGGTTTTTCAAGATTTCGACTTTTGCTCAAAACCCCAAACCGTACAATGTACAACCGCAACGGCGCCGTTTCGGGCGGCGGCCACCGGAGGCCATCTCCGGACACCCATCCCCGCCAGTTCAACCACCACGGCCCACCCTTTCGCCGCCCTCCACACCTACAACACCACTGGAAGCCCCAATTTTCGCCCCACTACCGTGATCGACCCCCTAATACTTCCCCTTCAAAACCTAATTTCATAGTTCAGCTCCGATCGGACGCTCCTCGGGCTGTGGAAGTGGACCATACCAAAGCCGTAATTCAGAAGCTTAAATTCCAGCCACAGAAATCAAATGTTGTTGCGTCTAATTTTGTTTCTGGTACGCTTTATTATGAGCAATGGAGTGAGGCTTTAGAGACTGTTGTTCAGTTGTGGGACATGAAATTGAGTGATCAAGGGGAAATATTTTGGCCTGGGGTTATATTCAACGTTGAGGTGCCTTCCGATAAGTTGGAGTTGAACGATCGGTTGAAGGTTGTGTTTGTGGAGAAATTGAAAGGGTTATTGAATGGGTATATGATTCAAAAATGGGAGGAGAAACTTGATAATGTGAAGGAGGAGATTAAGAAGGTTTCTGGTTCGAATAAGCTGATAAAAATAGAGGTATGGCAGGAGATGAGGAGGAAAAAAGAGGGGTTGAATGCTGAGAAGGATTTGATATCGAAAAGGTTGGAGGAGTTCAAGAGTGGAATTAATTATATTGTGAATTGTTTGGAAAATGGGAAATTGAATGATGAAGAGGTTATTCCTGTTTTTCGTATTTCGGATGGAGAAATAAACTGGGCCAGAATTTACAAGTTGATGATGAGGGAATGTAGGAGGCTTGATGATGGACTGCCGATTTACGCCCATCGAACTGATATCTTGAAGCAAATACATAGTCAACAGGTTTCTTTTGAATTTAGTGTTTGATTACTTGAGTAAAGTTGTTTTTTTGCTATTTGTTGCATTTGCTTTTTTAATATTTAGAGCAAAGATGGGATCCATGTTATACTTGTTGCTCACTTAATTTAGCCAGATACCTCTTATGAAGAGCCTGAACGAACATGTGAATTAAGTGTAAAACTGCATGGAGTTCTAGTATTGTCAATATGCATTTGACTAACTGAATGCTCAATGAAAGCCATTCTATAAAATGCTTTTCCACGGGAAAATGTCACATTAAGGAAAACGTATGGATACGAGAGCGTGCAACTTAAAATTTCTCTTATTTTTGGTTTTTTTAGTTGATTTGAATATTAATTTTTTTCCCATTATTTAAACTACATGTGCTGAATGATGTGTGTTGATTCTTCTTGAAGATTTAGCCTCTTCATCATACTCCAGAAAAGGCCTTCCCCCAATATGCTGTATCCGCATTCTTCTTTTGGATTTTGTATACGCGATTGGAGATATTTTCTACAGGGGTAGAGAATTTCTACAGAACAAATAAATAATGACAAAATGTGAAAGAATCCTTGTTTGAGAAGATACAAAATTAGCCCAAATTATATTTACTTTTTTTGTTAGAGTAATGGAATTCCCTAAATCCCTTAAATTATTTAGTTCCTGCACAAAGTTTTCTAAGGAGGCTCAAAGTCTTATCATGCGAAGGGGGTTGTATGATCGGAACTCACATTTTGTTATTTGCATTAATGTTTGTCTTGAACTCGTTGTTTTTCAGCTTTTGACATCTATCTATCATTTATATCACAGGTGACAGTACTAATAGGAGAGACTGGTTCTGGAAAGAGCACACAGTTAGTTCAATTTCTTGCTGATTCTGGAGTTTCTGGCAATGACTCTATAATTTGCACTCAGCCACGTAAACTTGCTGCAATGTCATTGGCAGAAAGGGTTAAAGAGGAAAGTGCAGGCTGTTACAAAGATACTCCAGTCACCTGTTATCCATCGTATTCATCTATTCAGCAATTTGATTCCAAGGTGATATTTATGACGGATAATTGCCTGTTGCAGCACTACATGAGAGATAAGCAACTGTCGAAAATCTCATGCATTATTGTTGATGAGGCTCATGAAAGAAGCTTAAACACAGACCTCCTTTTGGCTTTAATCAAGAATTTACTGTGTCAGAGGCCGTTTCTCAGGCTTATCATCATGTCTGCAACTGCTGATGCAGACCAATTTGCAGAGTACTTTTTTGGTTGTAGAACGTTGCATGTGACGGGCAGAAACTTTCCTGTTGATACTAAATATGTACCTTGTGAAAACGACGGATTTTCTGTTTCCAAATTAATCCCTTCATATGTTCATGATGTTGTGAGGGTAGTAACTGAGATAAACAGAAATGAAAGGGATGGCACTATTCTTGCCTTCTTGACTTCTCAAATGGAAGTAGAATTTGCTTGTGAGGAGTTTCGAGCATCCTCTGCTATTGCATTACCTTTACATGGCAAACTTTCTTTTGAGGACCAACGAAAAGTTTTTCTGACGTATCCCGGGAAAAGAAAAGTTATATTTGCTACTAATGTTGCTGAGACATCATTGACTATTCCAGGTATCAAATACGAACTTTATGTAATTGAAGATACTCTTAGTTTCAATATTTTATATGAAAAATATATTATTAACCACTTGCATTGATGAAAATGACCCTGAATGAAAAAAGGTGCCAGACTAAAATTTTAATTTCGAGTGATAAGTACTTCTTTCAATAAATATAGAAGTATCATAGAAAAAAAAGGTTATGGTTCGTCACTAATGTTGATCAGATGTCTTTGACAATTCCAGGTGTTAAATATGTGGTTGATTCTGGAATGGTGAAGGACAGTAGATTTGAACCCTCTACTGGCATGAATGTTTTGAGGGTTTGCAGAATAAGCCGGAGCTCCGCTAATCAACGAGCGGGTCGTGCTGGAAGAACTGAACCAGGGACATGTTACAGACTCTACACAGAAAGTGATTTTGAATCACTGCTGCCTCATCAGGAACCAGAAATACGAAAAGTTCATCTCGGTGTTGCAGTTATGAAAATTCTTGCTTTGGGCATTAAGAATGTTGAGGAATTTGACTTTGTTGATGCACCTAGCGTAAAAGCTATAGATATGGCTGTGAGAAATCTTGTTCACTTGGGAATTGTTGCAGTGAAAGATAATGTTTATGGATTAACTTCGGAAGGGAGGGAGATGGTTAAATTGGGTATTGAGCCTCGGCTCGGTAAAATAATTCTACAAAGCGTTCGTAATCGCTTGGGTAAAGAAGGTCTTGTTCTTGCTGCAGTAATGGCAAATTCTAGTAGCATATTTTGCAGAGTTGGTAAACAAGAAGATAAGTTCAAATCCGATTGCCTTAAGGTGCAGTTTTGCCATCCTAATGGTGATCTTTTCACGTTGCTTGCTGTGTATAAAGAGTGGGAGGCTGTGCCTCGGGAAAAGAAAAATGTCTGGTGTTGGGAAAATAGTATTAATGCAAAGTCAATGAGGAGATGCTATGACACTGTGGTAGAGCTGGAAAATAGCCTTCAAAATGAACTTAATATCATTGTGCCAAACTACTATTATTGGAATCCTCAAGTACAAAGTGAACATGATACGACTTTGAAAAATATAATACTCTCTTCTTTAGCAGAAAATGTGGCTATGTACTCAGGGTATGATCAGCTTGGTTATGAAGTTGCATTGACGAGGAAACATATTCAACTGCATCCTTCATGTTCTTTGTTGAATTTTGGTCAAAGGCCGGGTTGGGTTGTGTTTGGTGACATTCTTTCGGTATCAAATGAATATCTTGTCTGTGTTACTGCGTTTGACTTTAATCACTTGTCAACCCTTTCTCCTCCTCCATTGTTTGACTTTGTGAGTATGGTTAGTCAACAGTTGCAAAAGAGGGTTTTGTCGGGTTTTGGAAGCGTAATACTGAAAAGGTTTTGTGGGAAATTTAATAGCAATACGCGTCGCCTTGTTTCTTGCATTAGAGAATCGTGTGAAGATGAACGGATAGGCGTTGAAGTTGATGTTGCTCAGAACGAGATAACTCTTTATGCTCCTGAAAGGCACATCGATAAAGTGTGTGGTCTTGTGAATGATGGATTGGAGTATGAAAAAAGGTTGTTGCGAAATGAATGCTTGGAGAAATGCTTATACACTGGTGGGCCCACGGTTTTGCCCTCAATTGCCTTGTTCGGAGGTGGGGCGGAGATAAAACACTTGGAACTTGAGAAGAGATATTTGACTGTCGATATATTCCATTCTAACATTGATGGGCTCGACGATAAGGAGTTATTGTCTTTTCTCGAGATGTTTACCTTGGGTCAAATTTGCGCAGTTAGCAAGTTTTCAAGCGTTGTTCTTGACAATGAGGAGAAAGATAAATGGGGAAGGGTCACATTTCTCACACCCGATGCTGCAAAAAGAGCTGTTGATTTATCTCAGTTTGAAATTTTTGGTGGGTTGTTGAAGTTAGTTCCTTCGAGAAACATTTATGTTGGCGATCACAAAACTTCATTTCCTGCCCTTAGAGCAAAAATCTTTTGGCCTCGTAGATGTAGTAAAGGGGTAGGAATTGTTAAATGTGATCAGCATGATATCCCTTCTATGCTTAATGATTTCTCTAATCTCGTAATAGGAGAAAGGCTCGTTTATTGTGAACTGAGCGATAAGTTTATGGACAATATTGTAATTACGGGACTTGATAGGGATCTCTCTGAGGCCGAAATATTTCAGGTGTTGAGTGCATCAACAAGCAGGCGAATATTGGACTTTTTTCTTGTGAGAGGAAAAGAAGTTTATAATCCCCCTCCAATTGTGGCTTGCGAAGAAGCAATTCTTCGAGAAATTTCTCCATTTATGCCTAAAAGGTCTCCACAGGTTAACGGGGTACGTGTTCAGGTATTTCCTCCAGAACCCAAAGATAGTTTCATGAGAGCTGCAATTACTTTTGATGGGAGCTTACATTTGGAGGCGGCTAAGGCCCTTGAGCAAATTGATGGTAAAGTTTTACCAGGATGTCTTTCATGGCAGAAAATAAGATGTCTGCAATTGTTTCATAGCTCAGTTTCTTGTCCCGCGGCTGTTTATCATGTTGTTAGGGACCAGCTTGATGCGTTGCTCTCGAGGATGCGTCGACGAAAAGGTACTTTTAATTTTTTCGTTTTTTAAGTTTTCTGAATATTCATTTCTTGTTCATTGTGCTTGATTTGAGATATTTTTCTACAGCAGTAGAGAATTTCTGTAGAACAAATAAACAATGGCGAAAATGGAAGAATTTCCTGAATTGTTTTTAAAGAAACACAATTAGTTCAGTTTACAAATCTTTATTAGTTAGTGTGTGATGGAATTTCCTGGAACTCATAAATCAATAAGTAGTTCCTGCACGAAAATGTCAACGGGTTTAGATTCAACCAAATGGATTTTGGGCTTTATTACGTATCTATCTACATTTGTAGAAGTAAATTATTTAATGGCATATCTGTAAATTTGTTTTCAACTTGGTTGACGAAAATTTAATGTATGAGAGAAAAAACTGGGTTCTTTAGTGCAAAAGCTTTAGTGGAGTTAAGTTCATCTTATTAAAATAGGCATATAAGTATCTAACCCTCAGTCTTGATTTCATTTTCTTGCAAAGTTTGATCTTATTTGCATTTTGCACTATTAAGGCAGATACACTTTTTCTGCTATAACATAATTAAACTTTCAACTTTGCAGGTGTTGAATGTTGTAATCTAGAGAGAAACCAGAATGGTTCTTATCGAGTAAGGATATCTGCCAGTGCTACAAAAATTGTGGCAGAGTTGAGAAGACCTCTGGAGCAGCTCATGAAAGGGAAAATTCTTGAAAATCCCGACATTACCCCTGCAGTTCTTCAAGTTCTCTTTTCCCAAGAGGGTTTCATGCTCATGAAATCCATTCAACGAGAAACCGGGACCCATATATTCTTCGATAGACGCAACATGATTGTTAGACTCTTTGGTTCTCCAGATAAGATCAATGGTGCGGAAAATAGACTTGTCAAAGCCATTCTTGCTCTACATGACACCAAACAACTTGAAATTCGGCTGAGAGATGGGATCTTACCCCCGGATATGATGAAGAGAGTAGTTCAGAATTTTGGGCCGGACCTTCATGGGCTTAAGGAGAAAGTTCCGGAATGTGAGTTCCGTTTAAACACGAAAAGACACTGTATATCCATTGTGGGCCCAAAAGAATCAAAGCAAAAAGTCGAGAACATAATTCAAGATCTCGCGCAGACGAGCGAATTACTAAGTTCAAGGGACAATGAAAATGAATCTGCCTGTCCCATTTGTTTGTGTGAAGTGGAGGATTCTTACATGATTGAAAACTGTTGTCATAAATTCTGCCGTTCATGTTTGGTCGAGCAGTGCGAGTCTGCAATCAAGGGTCACGATAACTTCCCCTTGAAGTGCACCAAAGAGGGTTGTGGGGCGCCCATTTTGCTTACCGACTTGAGGTCATTATTGTCCAGCGAGAAACTGGATGAACTTTTTTGGGCTTCGTTGGATGCCTATGTGGCAGCCAATGGGGGGAATTTCCGATTCTGTCCCTCACCTGACTGCCCTTCTGTTTACCGGGTGGCGGACCCCGACGGGCCCGGTGCACCATTCGTGTGTGGTGCATGCTTTGTGGAGACGTGTACAAAGTGCCACGTGGAATATCATCCGTACCTTTCATGTGAGAAGTACAAAGAGTTCAAAGACGACCCAGAATCGTCTCTTAAGGAGTGGTGCAAAGGAAAAGACGCGAAAATGTGCCCGGTTTGTGGGTTCACTATTGAGAAAATCGAGGGGTGCAATCATATCGAGTGTAGATGTGGGAAGCATATTTGTTGGGTATGCTTAGGGTTCTTTGGAAGCAGCGAGGAATGCTATGGGCATTTAAGGTCCGTTCATCTCGCAATTATTTGAAATATGTGATATATAACAATTTATGATCGTCATTTGTATATATGCCTGCTTATGTGTATTATCTATAGTCTACGTTAATGGTAGAAAGTTGAATTGTCCCGGGTTAATCCATTAACCCCTTTGTATATAAGTTTTCGAGAAGTGAAGTGGACCCCTTTTCTTCACATATATGCTTGCATTTTTGCAATTCTATGTGAGCCTGTGTGCTTATTTGTATGTGCTAACTGCTAAGCTTATTCTTATCATCTGTGGTAACTGTGGGCTTCATAATTTTCTCTTGTGATTTTTGTGTTACAACTTCTCGATATGTTTTATTTGTGGGCTTTGATTAAGTGGAGGATAAGGATATCCCGGATTTGTGAGTCTCGTGAATCAGCAATAATGACTTGTGATCTGTGAGATTATCGTGTTCATACGGTGTATATTGTGATTGTTTCGTACCCATAAATTTGAGACCCCACCTAATGATCTATTGAGTTCTGGTATTTTATGGTAAGAACCAGTAGAATCTGTTTTTCCTTTTCCACCTGTATTTCTAACAAAAACATAAGCTATGCAAAGCTGAACAAAACCTGGTTGAATCAAAAGAAAAATCAAAGGATTGCAAATCCCATCCCAGTAATAGCCAAACAACACACTACAGCTATACACCAGTTTTTGCTGCTATAATCCTCATCACAATCTTCAAATCTCGACCATTTTTCGCCACCATTTTCTCTCTGCAACTTCGTAACTTCAAACTCGAGCAATTTAATCCAATTCCGATGAGCAAACACCCTTAACGACTCTTTCACCACCAGATTTGAGATCTCATCCTTCTCCTTGTTTAGGACAGCGAGTTTTCTTTCTGCCTCTCTTGCTCGTGTTTGTGATAGCCTCAACGCCTTCAAAATCTCCAACTTCTTGTAGTTTTCTGAGCTATCTGTAGATGTAAGAAAAAGATCCTTCTTGGTGTAGCTTTTGCTTATCGATGAAATAAACGTGTCATCTGGGCTAGGAAAGAGTTTTGTTGGAGGCGGTAAATCGCAGTTTTGCATTAGATTGGGTGTTGTTTTGGGATAAACAACAGTTGAGCCCTTAGATATCTGGTTTGGTGCTATTCGTACTGCCATTTTTGTTGGAGTTGATTTTGTTATCTTGGAAGTGTAGGATTTGGTGTGTTTTGATGTTAAAAGAGGATATTTTGTCAAACTTTTTTGGAGAATTAATTGTGCTATGGGTGGTGGGATATAGTGAGGTTGGCATATAGTTGAAAAAGAGTAGTTTATTGAAGTTTTATATATATATATATATATATGTATGTATATCTTAGTAAAGAAGATGGAAAAATAAATGGGGATTGCTTATTATCTCATTTAGGTGGTTACTTGCAAGTTAGGACTTATGGATTATTATATTAGAGGAGAAAATCCCTTGCTTGTGGGAATAATCAATTCACAAATTGGCACAACTTTCCTGCCAAATTTAAATTTAAATGGACTTCGGCTTTTCGAGATTTATATCTATTCATTGGCTAAATAAATTATACAAAATGATAGAGGACTTGACTTCTCGTTAGGCCCATTTCATGAACCACGAAAGGCCCATTTTGATTCTTATTATCCAAAATGTGTTTACACATATCCAATCGGAATGATTATCAAAATTATCGTTTTAATTATATTTTTTGATCTATAATGTAGAATCAATATTAAGATAGTTATAGTTAAGTTTCTAAAATGATTTGATCTTGTTATAGGCTCTGCAGTTTACAAATTACAATGATTGGTTCATGAACTTTTGATTGGTAAATATTCGCATAAAAAGATTATACATATATACAATCAATATACATATATGTACTTTTGTCTATAAGAAAATATATGTACTTTGCCTCAAAATCATGAAAGTTGATTCAACTTTTTCTTTGCCAGATTGTAGATTACAGAAAAATCTGTGTTTTTTCACATGGCTAAGTCATATGCCTTCGTGCTCTTTTTTCTTTCCTGTCATGATTTTTTTTAGTTTTACTATTTTCTTCAATTTTGTTTTCTTATATTAATGCATAACTTCAATTTAAACTTTACGTAATCATACTTCACTAAAAATAGTTTTTTTTTTTTTAAATTTTGAATTGGGTTCATAATATATGTCTAAAACGGCAACCAAAAATGGAAGAATTAATTTTGTACAAATTCGATAAAGATTAATATATGAAATTAATATAGTACTCTTTGAAGCCAATTTGCTCTCTTACAAATTTAAGTAAAACCTAATAAGGTGAATAAACCCAACCTATTATGTATTTAATCGAAATCAAGCTCGTTAAGAAACAATAATCACGAGTCACGACTTAGTTATCGAGGTGATTATTTTGATTTTGGACAGTTTTTAAATATACTCTCTTTTGGACAATTTTACAACCGATCGACTATATTAATTTATAATAACAATAATGATAAAAAAAATTAATGAAACTGTACAATGGGGTTCCACCAGGGTCTCTGAATGAGCTAGATTGGGTTCATGTTAGAAGCACATATTTTCTTACAAAACACTATTTATAGTGTTTCTATTCTACCAATAATTTGTCAGTTTTCAGAACCCGATAGATACTTGTCAATGTTCTTGTTTAATAATATGCACTCCAAATTGGCCGACGAGGTTATTGATTAATAGCAATATAATTTATTGATGATGCTTAATTATAATAAATATTATATCGGGTTAATGTGATTAATACAATATTATAATCAAATAAACGCATACCTTTGGTTGCTGTAATCAATAAATTTAACATAAATTTAGTGTGTAATAAAAACACATCAAATTAGAGCTACTCATTACATTTTTAATTACTAAAGAAAATTCGTCCAAATACATTTTTTTAAACTATTTTTTCCCAAGAATAAAAAAAGAAGAAACGATAGTCCATCAAATCTGCTATATATTCTCATTCCTTCTGGAAGTTACAAATCAATCATTAAAGAAATGAAATGAGATTAAAATTAATTAAAACCAGAAATAGAAATGGACCCCATTTTGGTAATTATTATGAATAAAATAAAGTAGCACATAGATTTTAGATATATGCAAAAAGGTTTTCGACTTTTCACTTGCATGTCTCCAACTTAGCCAAATTAGGAGAGTCATGTCTGATATTTCTGCCATCATATACATCATTCCCAAACCTACATTATTATTAGAAGACATAAATTGAATATTTATATATTTTTATTATTATTAGAAGACATAAATTGAATATTTATATATTTTATTTTATTATTTGATTAAATATCGAGTTTTTAATTAAATTGAGTTTCAACTAATTTTTAACAAACCTTATTAGTATATTTTTTTAATATATGCTCTATGATTTATTGTCTAATTTCAAATAGAGAATTAAAGTATGGGTCACAAAAGAATGTCTAAATTGGTATGCTATGTTAAAGATTCGAACCAAAATAATTCTTTTACTATAAATTTTGAATTAACTCATTTCACTTGTAATTGTATAATAATGCCACAAACTTAGTTCATATGTATGATTAAAGATAGTCTTAATACAACCACTTAAAAAAAATATTCGAACTAATTGCTATAATGGAACGAAAGAAAAACAAAGCCTCAAAATTTAAATATAAATAAACTTCGTTAACATGCAATAATTACATCAGAATTCAAATATAATTAATTTATATTGCTTTAATCATATGCAAATAAAAACCTAGACAACTCTAGACTCGATTTTTAAAATATAACCCTCAATCAACTTTTATAATTAATTACGCAAGTCCTTATCAAATTTGTCTTCATCATTTGTTTATATATAAAAAATGACTTAGGCCCGATAATTCTGTAAACCTAGGCATTTCTTTTTGTTATTTATTTGATTCATACATATATCAATATGTATATAGAATATTTCAAACTAATCATAGTTGGGCAAATTAACATTAGATTAATCAAACAAGTTTCCCAAAAGACTATATGACATGCTACATTATATTCATAGAGTAACATAAAATAAGATCACTCTAAAAGTAGGTTCTACCTAAAATTATAATATTTTTATATAGAAATAAGGCAATAATTTGACAATAAAAAAAATAAAATTGACATTTAAATTTGACTAGAATTCTGGGGTCGTGCGGCTGGCTGTCTCAGGTAGATGTAGACTGTTCTTGGATCATTCTCAACATATCATGCACAGCTGTGGCTATCTCATTTGCAGTAGTATATTGGCATTCATCTTCAACCTGTAATTTAAATATTTTAATTTTAATCCATGCCCACTTATATACACTAATTGTTTAATTCATTTTTAAATAATCATTAAATAAGAATTACATTAAAAAACCGTGCTACTTTACTACATCGGTGTAAATTTACATGTAATAAGTTAGGAAAAATTGCAAGTTCCATAAGATATCATAATTCTAGTTTTAGTTCCATATTTTACGAAATTTTAAAAATATAATCTTAATAATCTAAAAATAATTGAGGAAGATGAATGAAACGTTGAGACTAAACTATATATTCTAATTTTTAATTTTTAAATTATTCTTCAGGGTTAAAAGACATTTGTTTAACGACTATTTAATAGAGTTGGTTTAGTAGAAAAATCAAAATGCAATTTATAATAACAAAAATAAAGTATGAAACTAATATTATTATAAAAAATGATTAATATTTGCAACTAGTATGAAATATTAGAATACTTTTAAAAATCACATAAATTATGAAATTAAAATTAAAATCATAGTATTTTACTATTTTATGAGATTAAAATTAAAATTTTCCAATAAATTATTTACTTCTATCTTTGTTAACTACAAACTAAGTACCGATAAAATTTCAATGTATATAATAATATATGCAACAAGGAAATAAATTTATATATATGTACGTCAAATTGATATGTTTTAGATCTTATTAGGTCATGTGTGACACATTCATTTGTTCGATGCAAATATTATTAATGTACCTTAACATTATTTTATCAAAAAAATAAATAAAAAAAAGTTTGTACCTTAACACTGAAAGAGTAGAGTACAGATTGATCAACGGTGGTGATGTTTAGATGGAGAATCGTAAGGCCAATAGATTGAAATCCAGCCACCATTCTGAGTAGCTGTTTTGGCCTTCTTTCTGATAATACCTTGATATTTGCATGACTCTCCGCCATTGTCACCTCTATGTCAGCTACGGTGGACCGCCTTTCCGCCACCCCGTCCACGGCGGCGGCGGCGGCATTTTCCGGTGACGTCGAGTATTGAGGGAACTTGAAGAAATTAGAGAATATGGCGTTTGGAGTCTGTTCATTGTCTGGTTTATGGGCTTCAAGAAAATGGACAAGCTGTTCAAGTTCCTTAACGAAATTAATAGCACCCCCAACAATGGATGCTTGATCCCCCTAATTAAAAACGAAATTAAGATTATAATCAAAAAGTAATATTGATAATTATTTGAATAAAATTGATTGGATTTTGGTTTATATTTTTATTTGTTACCCTTTGAGCATAAGAAGGAGGCATTAATGAACGTAAAACGGCGAGATAATCATTCATCTGTCGCCGGCGATTTCTCTCCACCGCAATATGAGTCATCCTCTGGTTTTCCATTTCCTCCACGTTCTTCGTCCTCCGCCTCTTCCGCCGGCTCGCCGCCGCAACCGGAGCCACGGCCGGACAGCATCCACCTCCGGCTAAAAACCCATCTCCGGCGCAAGTCTCCGGCGAAGAAGTAGTACCGTTCTGAGCAGCAACAGAACAAATAGAAGATTCCCAATATCCACCATTAATGAATTTACCAGCTTGCTCGCCATTTATAACACAAAGATCATTTTCAACACTTGGCTTCACATCTTGAAAGGATTGTAAATCGCAACTAAATTCTTTGCTGTAGCCATTATAATTGAAAGGATCTTGCGGGAACACGACAGCCTTTAACGGCATTTTTTCTTCAGTTATCTGACTTTATTACTCTGTTTTTGTGGGCACGTAAGAATCTGTGTGTGTTTTGGTCTCCTTTTAAAGGCTTAAGCTTGATATTTTTGTTCAATAAAAACCCACAAGTTGCATCTAGCCACGTGTTTCGATTCACACGTGGGGCTTATATCATATAAACGAGTCGATTTATAATCGAGTTTGATTATTTTTCATGTTCAAATTCGAGCTCGTTTATTGAATAATTGATTTTACCATCTATGTAAAAACAGTAAAATCTTAGTCGGCAGTGGAGAAATCAATGTGACAAACACACACAAAAGCAAAGACAAAATCTGCAATCATCTTATGATAAACATTTATTTTTATTTGATTTTATTACAAAACTATAAGTAATTTAATCATTTTAGAGCAAAACCCAGATTTCGATAAAACATTCTGTGACGTATGGATTATTCCCCTTTTGGACTGTGGAATATATTCTTCAACAATAGTTAATGTAACTTGCGTGAAAAACAACAAATCTTAGGCATTTTATTTATTATTGTTTTTGATCTAAAAATTCTTTTGACTACCTTTTGGTTTCATACAAGAGGTTATATATACTAAATCAGGACTTAATTAGCCTTAAAACTTGATGAAAACTGAGAGCCATTTTATGTAACAAGTAATTATGGATCTCGATAATTTTTTTTTTTTTTTTTATTATGACAAGGGAACCCGTAGCCGCTACCGTTAGGTGCGCACTGGGTAAACCCCGCTCTTGTGTAATAGCCTGCAAACCACACAAGAGAGGTAAACCAGCTTAGGTTGCCCATAACTGACAGGCTCACAGCGATAATTTAATTAATGTGCTTGTGACCAAGAGTTCTCATACAAGATTCAAACAATCACAAGAAATTTACCAATGTTTTGACTCTTATATATGTATATATATACGATACAAAATAAAATATTAGATAAAGAAATAAAAATTGTGATGTATATAATTGAGTCTTGAGCAAGTGGAAGATTATTTATGTAATGGGTATTAATTAATACAGTGCCTAAGCACTTTTGTTCTCATATTCAGGTTATTTAATGTATATAAACTAGAGTTACTTGTCTCTAAATAGCTTCTTAACCTTTTTGCTTCATCTAGAGTTCATTGGATAAATTATGACTACTAGGCAGAAATATTTATACAAATTGGTGTATTCTATTATAAACCAATCCGTTAATTGCGGACCAAAGATTCCTGTCTAATATATATTTTTATAAGTATAACAAATTATTATTGTGACATATATAACCTACCTATTTCGTACGAATAATTATATATAAGACTTTGTAGCCATGTTCACTCAACTCTTTAAATGCTTAGGAGGCTATGTGAAATGCGATTTAATATAAAGTTGAAAGTGCTTTTATTAATCATTATATGGTGATTAGTTTTAAATAAATTTTTAGAAAATAAGAAAACGCGTAACAAAAAAAATGACAAAAACATTGTTCCAAAATCATACACGTAAAATCCAATATCAATATGGTTTTGCTATATTCTATATTGCTCCCATATGAATATATAATTATATATTTTGAATGACTAGATTTTATGACCCACAAGTGATTCTACTCATAAAATGCAATGAACTAAGTATATTTTTTTGGTAAGTGCTCCCAAAATTAGTTACCAAGAGGCCGAGGACTCGAGATTTTAACATAAACTTTTGGTTAACGTATGTGTGTATATATATATATATATATATATATATATATATATAATTCTGTAAATGTTATTAGAAAGAGCACCAAATATTTGCATATATATATATATATATATATATATATATATATATTCCTTTATTCCCCCCTTTTCATTTTCCAACACAAAGCAAATGTAATATCACATGACTATACCTCATGTCCTTCAGTTCTCTAGCAACATAACAACAATAATATACATATACATATATATAAGATTAATATATATATATATATATATATATTAGAATCAAAACATACTACTGTGGTCACGTCAGAAGAATTTTTGTTTGGTTGTTAAATACTTAAATTGTGTGCTTAAAACCATAGCCTGAGATATAAGTACTTCTAGTTCAATGAATACCATCTTTGCTTCATTATCAAAGAAAACACAATACCACGGTTGGTTTCTCAATTTTTCTGTGTTTTTCTTGTTTGTATTTGTGATTAGCTAGATAAAATCTCCACAATAATAATAGAACTAAACAATATTACAGCTATATATGCGTCATATACTATATTTGGACACAAGGGCAGTAGTGGTTTCAATTCAATTCAATGAAACAATTATCAACTTCCCTATATATAAAATATGTCTACTAATGTATTAAAAAACCCATAAAATCTTAAATTCAACAAAATCATCAAGACAAGAAAACATTCATCTGGCCAATGTTATATCTACTAATTTTTTTGTCTTCCATATATATCAATCAATGATCATACTTAAAATGCTCGAACTCGTATACCATTACAACTATATATAAAATTTGATTTCAGGATTTTCACCATATTCATAGCCTCCCCCTTGAAGCTATATTTAAGTTATATCATTATCAAGTGTTGTATTAGATATTAGATCTATATCTATAGGTGAAAATGTCCAAGCAATTGGCCCATCCCATCTGGTGACACTTTGATTTGTTCCCAATACTAAAAATATATCCAAAAAGTCATTGATATATAATCCATCATCATTTTATTTAAATCCTAAATCCAGATCTATTAATTATAATGAAACATTACGTCATCGTATAAGCTAATTCCAGATGTATTAATAATGAAACATTACGTAATCGTATAAGCTATTCACTTGCTGAAAAGTTTCGGATATACACGAAAAGGATTACATATATCCATTTAATAAAAAGAGACTAATATGGCTATAGATATTTGTCCAATGTATATTTACAGATATAAATATATATATATATATATATATATATCACACTGTTTGACCAAATTATATTTGAACAAAAGGGCAGGTAGTGGTTTCAATTTAATTAATTAAACAATTATCAACTTTCCTATATAAAATGTTAATTTCTTACGTTCCAATATTGTATTCAAAAAACACAAAAAGTCTAACAAAAATCTATTCAACACATTCATCTAAAACAAAAAAAAAACTAGAAAATTAACCTGCTTAATCCAATCCTTCCTGATTGGAACTTGACCGAGTCACCAGTCTTCATAACTCGCTCAAACCGAACCGACTCACTCATCTTCTCCCCTCTCGTCAAAGTCAACAATCTCCCACCATCTTTGTAAACCTTCAAAACTCCGATCCCATCTTTTAATTCTTGAACCAAACCCCACATCATCTCAATTGAAGGCTTTTTAACCATGTATAAAGCTGATAATCTCTCTTTACAGTCTTGCAATCTATTCAATGCACAAGCTAACTCGACCGAGTCGCCAAAACTGAGTTGACTGAGTCTCTCGTTTAACTCATTGAGTCTTAAAGATATCCCATTAACTGCTGATAGATAATCGTTCAACAGTAGTGACAGGATTTCCTTTACTATGATATTGTCCTCGATGAGGAGGGAATCTGGTGCTTTGCATGTTTCTTCGATCAGAAGGACCATCGAATCAACGTCTCTGATCAAATCTGAGTTTAAAAACGACGAGATTCTCTGTTCTTGATTCTCTTTAACCACACTGCATGAAGATGAGCACAGAAAATAACCCAAAACCCTAGAAGTGGAAAGTAGCGTTTCGAGGTAACGCGCGTAAAATCGAACCCATGACGAGAGAGCCCACGTGGCGGCGGTGGCGCCGTCCCGGAAAGACGATAGTTTGAGATAGTTGTACCCTCCGGTGGTCGGAAAAATCGAGAGCTGATCTTGGAGAATGAACGGCCCTCGTTTGATGATGTTGTGGATTACTAGAAGGCATTTGAGGGCGACTATACAGTTTCCGGTGCGGTGAAGGCGGTCCATGAGGGCGGTGATGATGCATGATGCGGTGGCGCGTGAGCTGTCGCCGAGTTGGAGGAGGGCGGAGAGACGGTGGTCGTCGGGCGGAGCGGGAGGCGAGTGGGTGGTGGCGCGTAGGACGGCGAAGCGGAGAGATATGGCGTTTGGTTTTGAGACTAAGAGTGCTTTGGATTGTGATGCTTTGTCTTTGATGAGCCCTAAAATGTCTGTAAAAGTTATTTTTCTTCCCATGGAGAAAAAGAAAGGAGTTGAAGAGTTTGAAGAGAAGATCGATAATTTTTATTTTGTTTTACGTGTAAATTGGATTTAAATATATATATAGGTGATTAATTTGAAGAAGTCATAATGATTTTAGTCAAAGTGTTTGGAAAGTGGATATTTATTATATTCTTTCCTTTTGGTAATTTATATTATTATGTTCTTCAAAAGAGGAAGTGGGTGTAATTATATCAATTAAAAGAGAAAGTGGGTATTATTATGTTACATGCGTAAAACTATATGAAGATTCCAATCTCATAACGAAACATGATGACAACATAAATATTTAACGTAATTTAATAACCTTTTTGTTGCGTATGCTTCTTAAATCAAGATCTAAATAAATAAAATGAATAATTTAAGAATAAAATGTGTATTTTGTTTCAGAAATTTGGGATGACATGATTTTTCCTTTTATTACAAATATTCCTGGTAAATGATGTAGCTGAATTGAACGATAAGAGTTGACTATTTGTCATTTTTTTGATTGTATAATCCAAATACAGTGTACAAGGCATAATATAACATCGGCAAGTTGAATGGATGTTATGCAACATGACAAATTATTCGACATCAATTATATTAGACATATTTTGACTTTCACCAATACGTTTATAAACATATATAGATTGACCATTTACTTGAAATTTAAATTGTTTTTGTGACCTTTATGTAATTAAGGTAACGAAATAGAAAAAAAAGCAACAAATATCGAACTACTTCAAATAATCATTATGTAATTATAATATCCATATTCGAAATTCATCAAAGTTGTCTTAATGTCTAAACACTCATTATTTCTAATTTGTTTTTGTATTGGATAGTCTTATAGTTAAAAAAAAAGATTGACATTTAGACACTAAAAAATGTATATAATATTAGTTGAAAATAGTTCAAGTGGGAATTTCAAAATTGTCACTATTATAAACATACGTTATAAGAATATTTATTCTTGTCAACAAAATAGTTTTCACAAATTAAATAATGGTAAGAATTACATGCAAAATGTCACTTTTGATAATTAATTATAATGAAATTGTTATCATTATTAATAAATGTTTAATGACAATGTAGTAATAACAAATATAGTTGTATGAGGAGGTGGTTGCATATATTATATATAATATATATATATTTAAATAACTTGCATATACAATTTATTTTTATACAAGTGTATTGTAGAAATGTTGATTAATATTGAGCTAAGTTTGCTTTGGGCCAACCTTTTGAAGAGTACTGTACTTTTGTTCAATTCACATTCTTTTTGTCCACCATTAATGTACCATCTTTTATTATATAAGTTAATATAGCCTACGGGCCTTTGCTTTATTTTGATCCAAAATGAGTAGAAAATGGAACCTTTGAATCTGTATCTATAGTTAGCCAACTATCCGACTATATATCTATTTAAACTAAATATTTAAATTTCGATAGATGTAGGCTTGTTTTTTGAATATACCATGACATGAGATATATAAATGTTTTGTATCTCTTTATGATATGATGAATTTTATAAATTCTTACCAAGATTTCCATAATTAATAGTACAAATATTCGTATATTTTCATCTAAATTAGTTTATTTATTTGCTTATGCTTTATTCTAGCAGACTATATCCTTCACTTTGTGGAGTAAGTATGAAGTATGAACCAGTAGAAGTAATAATTGAGGATAGAAAAATAAATTATGACCCAAATTTCTAAACAATAAAAAAAGAAAAAGTAAAGTTTCAACGTTACCATTTGTAACGAGAGCAAACATGAAAAGAAAAAGCAAGATAGAGAGACCACAAGAGCAGAGACGTTACTGTTTGTTGTCTTTCTCGTTTTAAACAGTTCAATTCAATAAAGAGAAAAAGAATAAAGTAAAAGCAGCAATCATTGTATTTGTATAGTGGAGAGAATTTGGTTCAAAACTTGGAATAACTGGGTCAAACCGACCCGACCCGACCCATTTTTGGAATTTTATTTTAGTTTTTACATCTTGATATATGCGATACATATTTGCCAACAGTCACAAATCTGACAAGTCGGCAACCATATGATTTTTTTAATCACAATTATAGGTACATTGGATTTTATTTTTATATAAATATAAAAAAAATAAAAAAGTAAAAGAGGCTAAATGGGCCCGGGCCCTTTATGACCTTAAAGGGGCGAATCCCTCAGGGGCCGGTCTTAAGCCTAATTGGGCCAGGCCAGCTCTTTAACACCTTTAAGATATTTGGTGGAAAATACATTTTGGAAGAAATATTAGCTAAATCATATCATACATATTACCAAGTGCAAGACTCATTATGAATAATATCAAAATTAAACTTGTCTTCACCAACCTAGGTGTTATACAATTTCAAAGTTAAACACACAATAAATTCTTCAAATAATTTGTCATAATGTAGCTAAAAACCCACCATACAAATTTTGAGAAAAAATAATAATAAAAAAAATAACTTTTAGAATTACTTTATTTCTTTTTAGTTTGATAATAGAAAAAGATAAATCTATTTACCTCCACGAGCAATGATGGTACCAGAAAACTGGGTGAGTGGAGGAAGATATTTAAGCTTGGGACCAAAATCTTACATACTATAATTAAGTTTTGGGTTTGAAAATACAATTTTACGCATCTCTGACAAATTTGATGCAATCTAACTTTCATATCATATGTAAAAATAGTTTTAAATTAAAAATTTAAACTATTGAGTATTGACTAAATTATTAATTAGTGAACATAATTTTTTCTAAGGAATGATTGAAGGGATTTTTATATTATCAGACAATTATAATGCATAAAATAATATAGTTAGATAGTTGTAATTTAACGTATATTGGAACAAGGAGTATCTAAGCAAAGCTTCTATGATTGACCAAAAGTTGGAGGTTTGGTTGTAATGTTTGTACGGTATTCTTCAAAATGCTTAGTGTTAATATTATATACTTCACATTTCTCCTTTAGTTGTTGCAATATATATATATATATATATATATATATATATATATATATATATATATATATATATATATATATATATATATATATATATATCTACCATAAAGTATGCATACTTCAACACAATTTTTCGTATTAGTCACTATAATTCCTTAATACTATTGTGTTCAAATTAAGGGGGAAAAATGTATCATTAAATAAAACAAAAATAAAATAAAATTACAACATTGTGTCATAGTAATGCGATTTATGTACAATATCAAAAAGTATTAGTTCAAATTGCAAAATAAAAAAAAAAAGGATTATGGATGTAATTATTAGTAAAAGAGAATATACTTGTCCATTGGATATATGACACACCTAATGATTATTTCAATCTAAAAAAAATTATTTTGCCAACTTTTTTCAGAGACTTAATTTAATTGATAAATATTTTTTCTTGCTTAGATTCAGAAGATTATTTGTGAATTTAATCTAAATAAAATTCAAATATATGTGCAGATAACAAATTTAAGAACTTTCTCAAGTACATGTTCAATTTTGGGTGTAACGTGCTAGATTTCCATTTTCTAATTATGGGAAGGCATGAATGGTAAAGCAAACTCCACGCAGCAAATCCAATATCCCTCGAGTCATCCCAATCAGCTAGATTGCTAATGATTTCCCCCCACTTTTGCATTTATCATTCAAATTTTTATTTCATTTTCTAATTAATTTCATAGATATACATTAACTATATACAATTAATTACACTTGATATTTATACGTGATATAAATACGAAATTAAATAGTCGATTAAAATTTTAAATGATTTCCTTAATACGTACCCATTCTCTTGTTATTTTATGACTTCTATTTTCCTCATTTGCGTGATGGATGACATATACATTTTTGCAAAATAAAAAACCACTGTTCATATAATAAATCCGTATATTTCAAGCACAAAAAATAGGTATATTTGGAATGCAAAGTTTGGAAAAACAATCATAATTTAATTCCACTTTGCATGTACCCCAATATATACCCACCCACCAATCACCATTGATTCTTTAATCTATCTTTTCCCTTTTTTTCCAGCCCAAAAGGTCACACAAAAAGGCCACAAATTATAACCACTTACTCACACGCACAAAACTACATAAAAAAGTATAAAAAAAATAAATTAATTTAGCACTAAACACTAATTTCTCTTAATATATAAACCCCATTTCTTACACCAATTCTTCAAGAGCCTTCCCCATTCACTCCACACAACATGGTGATGATGACCGGCGGCGCCACCTGTGTCACCACCGTGGACTGCCACAAACAAGTCCGTTCATGGCGGCTCCTCCGCTCCATCTTACAGCTTCTAATCCCCACATGCATTATCACCCAAGATTTCACTCAAGAAAAAACACAATCCCACAAAAATCCCTTACACAAAAAACCTTCTTACAAACCCTCATCCACAATCACAGGCACATTATTCGGTTCTCGTCGTGGAAAAGTAAGCCTCTGTATCCAAACAAACCCTAAATCAACATCTCCAATTCTCCTTCTTGAACTTGCTATACCCACAAATGTTCTTGCCAAGGAAATGAAAGTGGGGTCCATTAGAATCGCATTCGAATGTAACTCGAGAAAAAAATACTCGGGTTCACCTTTATCCATGCCCTTATGGAGTATGTATTTCAATGGCAGAAAATTAGGGTTTGCTGTAAAGAGAAAACCATTAAAGGCTGATATTCAAGTTCTGCAAGAAATGGAAACAGTTGAAATTGGTGCTGGGATAGTAAGATCAGTTGAGCAAGATGAAGATGTAATGTATCTGAGAGGGAAATTTGAGAGGTTTCATGGGTCTGCAAATTCTGAGTCGTTTCATTTGATTGATCCAGATGGTAGTAATAGTGGGCAAGAGCTGAGTTTTTATTTCCTTCGATCGTGTTAATGATTCGTGGGGTTTTTTTTTTTCTGTATTTAATATTTTTTTTCGATGTTTTTTTGGGACTGGCACAGATTTAATTTTTGAGTCTTGCTTTTTGCATGGCTTTATTTCATGTGATGGTGGATTTGCGTGCTAGTAACCAAATTTCAGTTCTTGTAAAATTGTTGAGAATTGAAGTGTTTTTTATTTTATTTATTATTATTATAAAGGGGTATCTCTTTCTATTTGCTTCTTTTTCCATATATACTTATATATAAGTATTGTATATAATACATAATTAATATTTATTTATTATTAATATATTGGACAGAATGTTAAACAAACATGGATATACACGAGTCGAGTTGGCCAAATTTTTCGCTAGAACTTGATCCTGAGTTGAGCATGTAATCCAGAAGAAACATAATTTAAATTTTTAGTGACATATATTATTAAGTTCGTATTAATATATATTTTCAAATATTTTTGTGAAAAAAATACTAAACATATTATTATTTATACTTATATGATATTAAAAAAATATTATATTATATACATGAATATATTAATAAATAAATTAATATTAAATTTTATATATATATTAAAAAAATATTTTTTACTCAACAAGCATTTTTTGGCTCGAGCTCGACTCATCAAAAAACTCGGCTTGTTATCAACCCAAACTTGAGTGTGACTTATTTTTAAGCTTATTTTCAAGCTGACTCGACTCGTTAATCACAATGCACATATAGTACTTAAACTTCGAATATCCATTAACAATACTTTAGGTGAACACAAAAATATAACTTATACATGAAACAAGGAATTTTACTCATAATTTTGAATGCTTAATAATTATCAGGTTCGCTTTTTCGTGGAATTATATTAATTAATATACGAAACCGTGGAAGACAAGAAGCTAATATATAGAAATACTACTGTTATTTGTTATATATATATATATATTTGGATGATTAATTGTGTATTTGTTGCATGCATGAGCTGTTATTGATTCTTTCTGTCGTGGTACAAAGACTAACGAAACAAACTGTTTGTTTGTGAATGGCTGAAGCATGTTAAAAATATAAATATATTATATATATATGCATCATTAATTTAATATATTTGATGGAATAACTTTTCCCCTTTTTCCCTCTCTTGTCTAGCTAGGTATTCTCACGTGTAGGATTCATAATTGACTTTTCTATCTGTCGAATTGGAAGAGATATATATATGTTAAAAAAGATTACACGAAATGCATTGATGACCATTCGTCTGCAAGTGGCAATGTTGCCAAGGTATGTACAAGTTACTAATATCCGTATTACAAATTATAAATTTACGAAAATTTTAATATATATTTTGAGGTATTTGAATTTCAATTCTGAATAAATGAAAACGTATGGGACTTCATAAAAATAAACGAAATTTTGAAAGGAAACTTTTGAACTCTTTTATCAAATTATCACAAAATACGTATTCTAAATTATAAGTTGCTGTTTTTACTAGATGCTGTTACTAAAATATGTTTGTAACGTACGTATAAGATTATGAAAATGAATATATGATTGCATGACTAAAAATTTATTGAGACGATGTGGTGCCAATGCAGTGATTGTACTCTAAATTTGCAAGAATTATAAATACCAACGATAATGATTATAATGCAAGAATTAAAAAAATGAAAAAATTTGATTGAGATTCAAAATCGTTTTTGGTTTTGTGGAAGCTGTTGGTCTTTTTCCATCTTCCAACAGCTAATTGATAGTTTTCTTCTAAAGACACCATAGTTTTTCTTTAAACATTTTCAAATATAAATAAACTTATTTTTCAACATTTTCAATGAACCATACTAAGACTTCTATTGTATTAAGAAATTGAAATTCAAACTGAATCATTGCTTATGAATATTGAAATATTCCATCATTCGGAATACAGGTAAAAGACATCGTATACTAAGAGTCATTGCAAAAAAAAGAAGAAAACGACTTAAATTTGCCCTTTGTATTAGTTTAATTTGGAGTATGAGTCCTTTATTTCGATTAAACTTGCGACCATTTTTCGACATGTTTACTTGCTCTCTCTGCCTGCAATTTCATAAACAAAGATATATATCGAAGGAAAAAATAAGAAAAATTTATTGAATGCAATAAGTGTTTAAGAAAATAAAACAAAAAGGTCAAAAAAATTCTTTATTCAAAAGAGTTACCTCTTTATCCCAGTCACATCTCATGGTAATGATGATCAAAATCAATGTTTGAAATGCAGTTCCACCAAAGATCATTCCAGCCCATAATCCCTAATTAAGTCCAAATTGATTTACGTTAGAAACAAATATGTATATAAAGACATCATGCATAAATATATATATATATATATATATATGTTGATGTAATTGTTTTTTATTTGATGACACCATTCATATTACGTTATGTATACAATTTACTGAAAAAATACGTATATAAGTGACATGAATTTAATTTGAATCATGCAATCTTTGAATCCTAACTTAAAAATGCAGTGTTTTCTAGATCAGTGGTACAAGGTTGCATCCAGAATATGAAATGAATTAACAGATTTTTGAATGCTTGAGAAATTTTAGAAACATGTATTTGATTTTGTAATTTTATGTATTTATATATATTTCAATATTTTCTTGTGAAATTTCATATTAAATTAGAAGATTTACCATAACTCCCATGTCGAAAACCAACTGCATCAATAACCCAAGTGGTAATCCAACTATATAATAACAGCCAAGATTAATATAAGCGACATGTGTTTGCCATCCTGCCCCCACAGCTACTCCTGTAAAATGTGAATAAAAATCATTAAATTAAATGGTAATTAATTAATATAATCAAATGTTTAAGATTAAAAATATTTTTACGCACCAGAGAGAACAGGCTGAATACTGTTAAGAAGGATAGTTAACCCTAAAAGAAGGGTCATGCCATTGACAGCAGCAAGAACAGCCTTGCTTGAAGAGAAAAACAATGCAATTTGTTCATGAAAAATTAGAACTATAATCATTAATATAATCCCGATTATCGTCGATGTCAAAACCGAAACGATTGTGGCAAATTTGGCTGCTTTTCCATTTCCAGCTCCAAGCTCATTAGCCACCCTTACACTGCAAAAATATTTGTTAAAAATAAACGACGAAAAAAATGTTTTTTTTTTACAATATATGAATAGGGTTTAAGGTATTTGATCGACCCCTATTTGGCTTGCATTTAATAAAATATTTAGTTGCTAGAAGTATTTTATGTTTAGGTTTTTGGGCTTTTGCCCTTTTGTAGATTAATTTTATTGTTTTGCATTTTTTTTTGTCTTAATTATACTAATTTTTACACAAGTGAATCTCTTACCCGGTTCCAGCAAAGAAGGAGAGGGGAATACTCATCTCCCATGCATTTATAGCCATACTGCCAATAAATTTTTTAAAAAATAAAGTTAGTATACAAAAATATAAAATTTAAAAAGTTTTTCGTTAAAATGTATAAACTTTTTTCAATTATATTGGTTAGAAATAGGGTAATTATTCATTCATATTTGTCCTCCATTTACAAACTTTACTATCATTAGTTGATAAAAACTAGTAATAATAATCATTATAATTAACAAAAAAGAATTTCCATAACCAATGCGTCTAATTACTAGCCTACTTATTCACTTACCAAACTGATAATGCATCAACAGCAATGGCTGCATCCTTCATGTTTCCAGTCATCAGTACCAATATTCTATAGTACCAATTCTCCAAACTGTTGTACAAAAAATTCTATCAATATATTATATTAAATTTAAAACCTCCAAAAAGATATAACTAAAAAATGCAACATTAATCTAATTATAATAATATGAAGGAAAATATTGTAATATTAGTCTCAATATTCAGAAATTTAAGAAACTAATCTTATAGGACTAGTCTCAAAAAGAAAACATGCACCGTTCTATTAATTTTATAAAAAAACAATTAAATTAAAATGGCAACAGTCCTATTCTATAAACAAATATTGCAAATTTTCCAAAATATAATTAAATATATTAGAAAGAAAAAACAATTAAACTCACAGGAGCATGACTCCAGATGAAGCAGATAACTTCAAGAAATCCCAAAGCCCACAAAACGCCTCCATAGAAAAACCAGTCCAGGTCTCAGGACAACCGCCGCCCACGGTGTAGATAAACATCCCAAGAATAAAAACCCACCACGAAATATTCAGGGTCACGGCGGCGCCCACCGCCCCGAAATCGAAAACCCTCACAAACAACCACGTGACGACCACGTGTACCACCAGCCCCGCCAGCGCCGACCAAGCATAGATGGCGTTCTTAACCTGGCACTGCAAAAACCTCTGCAGTGGGAAAATGATGGCGAAACTGAAATGCAAAGGAATGATCCATAGAGCTAAGTTTCCGGCGAGATCAGCCACCGCTTTGGGCTGGCCGAGAAGGAGCAGAAGGGGGCCGGCGAATAGGTATAAGGGAAGAAGAATAACGCAGAGTGAAAGGAGCACTATCCATGAACGCTGCACGTAAACGCCCAGCATGTGGTACTGTTTGGCGCCGTAAGCTTGCCCGCATAGTGTCTCCAGGGCACTCGCCATGCCCAGCTGAGGTTTAGGTCAAATAGCGCAGAGAAAGATGTATATATGTTAATCATTAAATAAGTGGAGAATTGTAAGTATAAAATGATTTAAACTGTAAATATAGAAGAATGTGAAGAATATCAGATACTATTCATGATTATACTAATATATAATGATAGAGTTGAGATAAATAAATATAAAAAAAGTTGAATTACAAAAGTTTAGATAGGTTAATAATTAACATAGTTACTAATAGGAGAGTAACAGTTATTACAATGATCCAGCGCATCGGAAATGATAATATTTTTTTTCTATTAATTGGATAAAAATGAGATAAATCAAATGGTATTAAATGTAAAATGAAATGGGAGAGAAAAGAAAAATGAAACGCGAGTTTTACGTGAAAAACTCAAATTGGGAAAAACCACAGGACCGAAGTCGAAAACTTTCACTTAGGGGTGACAAACAGGCGGTTTGGGTTGGGTTTGGGTTGGGTCTTAAATGGAACCAAATTCAACCCGACTCGCATTTTGTTCTTTATAATTTAGATTATTGACAAACGATTTGGGTCTAACTTGATATTAGTTGGATCATCTAGGAACCAAGATGAAACCAATTAGGAACCAAATAAAATTTCTTAGGAACCAACCCAACCCAAACTAGTTTAATTGGGTCGGAACCACGGTTCCAGACCTATTTTGCCACCCCTACTTCCACTATATCAGTAATGGGCTTACACAAATTCTCCCTAAACTAAATAAGGATTACCAAATCTTCAACAGTATATCTCTTGGATTACAAAATACATCGAGTTTAAAAACTTGGAATAGTAAAAGAAAAATGGAGTATTTTTCTCTTTTATATTTTCTCCTTACTATTTTCTCTCATCACTCGTATGAGTGGTTTCTCTTAATCTCACTAGATTGGCTTTCAATTTCTTTTCCGCATACTCACCTGAGGAAATGAGCCCTATTTATAGAGCTCCGCATCGACAACATTATTAAAGGGAACACAAGCAAGTTATAGGCTTACAACAAAGCATGGGCTCTTTTGACCGGGATAAGTTTCTCTATTCTAAATCCCTATTCCATATATTTAGTTATTTGACATGTGTAATTCACAAAAACACTTATTAATGGATGTTTAGCATGTATAAATTTTTTTTAACACGTGTCAAACATTTAATACATGGAATAGAAAATCTGATTCCCCTTTACCTACCTTTGATGGGCATTTAATTTCCATGCATATTTTCAATGGTTTTTCCTATTCTTGTTGTCAATTTCTTTCACCACAAGGGGTGGACCATGAGGTACTCCTAAAATTTAAGACGAGGAAGAAGATACGGGTGAACCTAACGTAATTATGATGGGAATGAGTTTCACAAATTATACCTTAAAAGCATGTCTTAAATAAATTTTAAGAATGAAAGGGTAATGATTATGACTATAATTTTTTAAACGATTGTTGGGAGAATTTCAAGCACTAATAAACTCCCATAATTTATATTCAACATCGCAATAATTCTATTCAATATAATAAGACATGATCATGGACCAAATCATTCTCAAAAATCAATTGAAATGTACATTAATAAAGTTGACTGTAATTTAACAGAAATTTTAGTTAGAACTAAATAAACTTAAAAAATTACCAGATGAAAAATACGACGCGATGCTCATCATAACACGTCCCAACTGGACATGTTGATTATGAAAACACACCATCATTAAGGAATGCTTGTGGTATAAAAATTAGGGTTCTAAGTGTTTTGGATCTTTACCCCCACCGACATTCAGCACAAAAAATGCATACATATCTATGTACCTATATATACTTACGTAAACATATACATATACATATATATATACGTATATGTTCTTAATGAATGAAGAAGAATACCAAGAGGCCAAAATCGAAACCAGTGATGACACTAATGAGGATAGATATAGCTGCAAGTTCGGTGTCTCCTATGTGGCCTGCAAAAGCTTGTGTAATGATATTATAAGAGTATGTAATAATACGACTTATTATTGCTGGTCCAACTATACGCCATAGCATCTTTGATTCACACAAAACCCTTCTTCCAAGACCTTCATTTTCACCATTGTTTTCTATTGAATGATACTCTAATAATGGAGCTTTGCTTTCCTCTCCCATATTTTCACTATACCTATTATGAAAACCCTCTTGTAGCCTGTTTACTTATATATAGATGTAGAATATATATGTAGGGACTGTAAATTTTAATAAGACTATATAAGAAATAAAATATTCAATGTGTTAGTCTACTATTCTTACAAATAGGACTAACAATTGAGTCGGGTTTTAGGTTATAAGTGAGTCGAATCTAATTAAATATGTAATTAAATATGACAATTTGTATAACTAGAAACCCCTCAAACTAGTCGTATTCCCAGAAGTCTTTGTGTGTCCTTTTCTTTTCTCATTTATTAGATCTATATCCAAATAATTCATTTATTTCAGCTTATTAATATACATTCTAGTCGCAATAATATATATATATATAATTGGAGGTGTATTATTTGATTCTCATGGCAATGGCAGAGATAAATAAAATGAAGATTGATAATTACTAATTACGAGTAAACGAAGTGTTGTCCAGATTAGTGGCATGTGCAGCCCGTGGCGTGTGGAATCGTCTGATAAATTTGCTTGTAGATGGCACGAGGATAGTATACCAATATCGCGTGTCTATTTAATTACAAGATAATCATTTATCGTTACTAGAAAATGCATTTTTTTCAATATAAAATTAGCTTGGCTTTTCCGAACTTCCCAACTTACCCTATTATTTTAGAAATATAAAATAAAGTAAAATAGTTTATGTACGACTTCAAATAATAGCAATTAGAAACGAGATTTTTGGTCATATATATGGGTATATATTAACTAATTATTTTTTTCTCTTCTTGTATTGATTTTAGAAATGCGTAACTTTGAGCTATTCCTTTTAGTATTGATGATCGTCACTTATCATTTACCACATTATAATATATTTGAAATTCAGTTAATTTTGAATTATTCGAAGTCATTAATTTCACAATCTTTATTCCTCAAGATATATATATATATATATATAAATGTTCTTCAATGTAAGCTCGTGCATCTTTTATCTACTTAGAAAATATTCTTTTTGTTGCCAATATGACCAGTCATCGATCACCCACCCCGAAATCTAATCCAAAGAGTTGAAAAAAATGTTGATTGAACTTGTGTGTATATATATATATATATATATATATATATATATATATACACATACAAATTGGACTTTCCAAATGAGATGGTTGCATTCCTCGTGATGAAAAAAAAATGAATTTAACCCAAAAAAAAAGAATAAGTAACAATGTATGTGGTACAAAATTGTTTAAATGGCGTGTGAAACGCGAGGGCTATGAGAATATGGACAGACTAAACACAATTCATGAGAAAAGCAAGCATTCATCGGGTAATAAATTGGGTTTTAATTGCAAAGGTTGGATATCAGTCTTGACATTACAAGTTTTCTTTAAAGTCCAATGTAATTACAAAATTATTTAAACAAGAGTGTCAGATATTTCATATGATTCTAAAATGGAGTAATTTGAAATCTATCATAGTCGCGGAGAAAATATGTCAAAATGAATGACAATGAATGTGAAATCCATCGGAGCATGAATTCATCCAAACAAACTTAAGGGTGTGTTTGGATCGAGTGATTTGGATTTGAGAAAGAGATTTGGAGGAATGATTTCAAATGACTCTAAAATGGAGTAACCACCATAGTTGTGGAGAAACTAGCTTAAAATGAATGCCAAAGGATTTGAAATCCATTGTAACATAAATTCATCCAAACAAACTTAAATGAACTTGTCGATGAATTTGAAATCCATGTTTTCAAATCCTTCAATCCAAACACACCATAAATAAATTTGTCGATAAATTTGAAATCCATAGTTTCAAATCCTTCAATCCAAACACACCATTAACTCCTGCAATTCTTAAATACAAGAACAACCAAGATACATTGTTTTCATTCTCACTTGCTTGCTAAATTTCAGTCTAAGTCTATGTTCATATATTACATTAATTGTATTATCACATCATCACATGTTATGTCACATAACTTATGTGAGGCTAATTCTAATTTATTTCAAATTTTGTACTTGAAAATTACTTCGAAGCGAGTTGGGTTTTTGTTGGGTCAAAATTATATTGTAACCCAAATAGAACAATTGTGAAGATAAACCAAAACTAGCTCATATATATATAGAGAGAAAAGTTTGGCCCAATTTATCTAAATCCATATCCACATTAAGAAGGCAATTTATCTTCAGGGAATTGTTCTAATATTGCAGATATAGCAACAATGAGTTGTATATATATGTAATGTATATGCCCAATAAATACAGGCAGGCCCAAAAGTTAATTGTCATATATTGAGATTTTGGTTTCTTTTTTTACTATATTTGCATATAAGACATCTGGCAACGTTACTATTGATTATAAATTGCCATAAACATTACTTTCAATGTATTTTATTGTAGACTTTGAAATCCTTAACCATACAATCGACATAATATGAATTGGAAATCAATAAAGTCTCTAATATTTAAATTATTTGCAAAACTGAGCTGTCCCATTTTATGAACGTTATATGAATTCAAAAAGGCAATATTATAAAAATAATAAACAATATTATGATTTTTGACTACTTGCAAACATTAAACTAAAGGCAAAAAGGCCTTTTTTCTACTTTTTTTTTTTAATCTTTACAGTAGCGGTACCGACGGTGATTCACGTGCCAGATTCTATTGCCAGCAGATACATTGATGTCATTGCTCACCAAATAGAGTTTTTTTTTATAATTTAATTAGTATTATAAGCTATTATTTTCTCATAAATTGCTTTCATATAAAAAGTTTAGAAAAAAGAAGTAATTAATGAAAAGAATAATATGAACGAACATGTGTGGTGGAGCACCTAAAGCTGCTATTTATTGGCATCCAATGCAAATGTTCTCCAAAAGTATTATCTAAACTGCAATGAGAACTACATATGAGTTATGACAAGAAATTTTAATGCGGATTAAATTCAACCCAATTAAATTAATTATGTGATGATTATATTAAATTTATCATATTAATTGAATTATGATAAGCTTGATTTGGAACAAAATTTTACGTAACATTATATGTCATAATCGTGTCTCTACCTAGTTTCCACTTTCAAACAAGCAGCTTCCAAATTAATGCACAATCAAGATGTTTATTATATTTTTATATCGGAAATTTTAACCCAAATCTAGTTCAACCAAAAATTAACTTAAATCTAGCATATATATATATATCAAATATATATGCATAATGAACTATATTTTTTTGTATTTTTTTTGTGTGTTAATAATAGTAAGTGCATTATTGGGATCATGGCATTGGATACTAATATAATTCTCGAATGAAGTTAATTTTTGTCTCGATACAAACTAAAGTAGAGACGATATTAAAAGGGGTGACGAATATATATTGAAAGCTTTATAAAAAGTATTCATTCGTATAAAGAACACATAAAAGAATAAGAAGTGAATTTATTGATTGATATACATGTGACTCCCCTAAATAAATAATATTTCATCATCGAGCCAAGACAAGATCCATGTGCGTGCCACCCAAATAATAATAATAATCAAACAAATGATCCACATCTAAATTTTAAGTAAAAATTAAATGAACAAACACACACATATACCCAAACAAAAAAAAAAATGAATAACACTAAAAAGTACAAAACAAATCTCATCCGTCCATCAATAAAAGCACAGATCTAAATAGCATCCACGTGGAAGCCCTACATCAAGGCCACCGCGACAAGTGCAGCTGCGAAGGCGGTGCCACCAATAGCCGCCCTGCTCATGAACCCACTGTTGGAACCGTCTGATGGAGACTGGTCGGCGGCGGGACCTGCGGCGGGGCCACCGGCGGGGACTCCGGCGGTGGGTGTAGCAGCGCCTGGTGCGGGGGAGGGGGTTTCTTCAGAAGGGGATGGGGTGGGGGAGGCGACAGGGCCTGGGGTTGGAGCAGAAGGCGACGGCGATGGGGTGGGTGGCGCAACCGGTGCGACGGTGGGGCTGGCGGTGGGGGATACTTGTGGTGCGCCGGCGGGTGATTGAGCCATGCATGAGGTGGCCAAAAGTGCTAAGAGAATGAAAACCTTAAGCCCTGTTGACGCCATTGAAATTTCTTAGAGAGAGAGAGATATACAGTAAGATGGCTAGAAGTAGGGTTATCGACTTTGAAGATGGACAAAACAAGATTGGAAAGTAAAGATATATATAAAAAGAGAGAGGAGAGAGAGAGAGGAGAGAGAAAGGGATCAATAATGATAAGATTCCATGATAAGGGTTTTAATATACTAAATTTACAGACATGCATGTGTTAGTTTGAAACAAATCTAACAGCTTTGTCATAAAAATGATTAATTAAGGTTAATATGAAAATTATTCATATTAAAGTTTGTCTTGTAAGTTAAGGGTAATAGGGATGTGTAATAATTTACTTCTGCAATTCATCTCTCATTAGATGGTAATTAACGCAAAACCTTGCGTAGAAGTTGTTAGTAATTAATGATTTTAGTTATCCAAGTAATTATATATCAATCCATTCACATACGAACAAATTAATTGACAAATTAATAATTGATGTCTTGACTTTGCTTTATTTCAGTAAATAATGACAAAAAATCATTTTAACTTTTTTCCTCTCTTAATTTGAGAAACTTCTCACCAAAATTTAATCATTGTGTTTCTCTATTTACATGTTTAAACTACCCTAAATTCATAGCTTTAATCAATATTTATTCCATTCAATTTCGAGTTTTTTTATGTCAAGATTATTTTGTCACAAATGAAATGTGCATATAGCCCCCAATCGGTATAAATTATATTTTAAACTCGTAATAATTTATTTATTTATTTTTCACTTCTACTCATTACATTTGTATCTTTGCTTTCACTACAAGACCCGTACATAAATGAATCAAAATGGGAATGTAAAAAAGAAAAAGACGTACCAAAACACTTTGGAAAAGAAAACTTGGAACAATTCAGAAATGAGCTGTATTTAACCTTTATGAAAAGGTTTCACTTTGAGTTGGTTACATGTCCTTGTTATAATTTCTTTGAATTTTCTTCAAGTTTTGCTGCCATATTATTTTCTTTTGGTAGTTAAACAAATTCCAAAATTATAAACTTTCAAAATTTTTCTTTGAAATGAATTCATTTTCGTATGGTAGGTAAACTGTCATTATCTTTTAAATAATGGGTTTTGGAATAGTTTAATATAATTTAATTTATTGACAAAATTGTATTAGTTTTTTATTAATCAATGTATAAGTGATGCACATGATCTTATATACAAAACAGCCTTTGACAGACTGTCCGGGGACCTGGCTTGAAGCTTAGAAGATTTTAGTAAGTCTTTGGATTCGGAATTCGAATAGATAATTATTAACTAATATTTGTTCATATATACTTATGTAGTTTGGTAAATATAAATAATTGTGATTATATATATATAAACTCCAAATTTTATGATCTTATAAAATCATTACAAGTGTTTGGGAGGTATTTTGAAGGAGTTTTTGGAGGGATTTTATTCAGAATATGATATAATTTGAGTCAAAATTAAAGTTTGTTTAAATGTTATTCTGAAGTTGAAATTAAATTATTGGACTTAAATCTAACTGGACAGTGCAAACACGTCTAGACGACCTCTTACTATTGTTATAAGTGCAATACACGTATAAATACTATTTGGTAGTTTTTTGAAAGTTCGATTCATAATTAAATAAATTATTAATTAGAAATTATTAAAAAAGTTGTAAAAATGTTGATTTAATCAAGCTTTATTATTCAAATTTAACTCGATTAAAATTCATTCATAGTTAACTCAATAAACAACCAACTAATTCAAATGAAAATTTTAGAATTCAATAAAATAATTAATAATAAAATTAAAATATTATAATTAGCCGACCACCACTTTGATTCACTTTTAATGGAAGTCCACAACGTAAACATTAATCAGATCATAATTTCTAATTAGACGCTCTTCGAGATACGTGTGAGATCCCTATTTGATGATGATCAAAAATATTAATTATAATTAATTAATAATTATGAAAGACTAATTCAAAAGTACACGTGTATGAATTATTGCAGTGATTATGGGGACAGACAGAGTGTTGTGATGAGAAACCAGAATGGATTTTTTAAAGAATATATATATATATATTATATATATATATATATTATATATATACATATATATTAATCGTTGGGGTTTGAAATAGCTGTAATATAGCCGTTTTCATTGAAAAAACATAATAAATTAGTCCATATCTTTCCGGTGGAAAACAACCAACATTTTCATTTTTCATAAAGTTGTCGTTACATTTTTGTATATATCTTCTATGTTCTGTCATTACATTATTGGTTTGGTTTTTTCTCAGCTAAAGACGAATTAGAAACTTCTTAGGTGGTCTTGCGTCGACAACAAGTGAGAAAATTTTGTTGGTTTTTTTTTCTAAATTTTGTTTCATTAGGGTAAATGTAAAGGTGACAAATCGAATTTTAACGGGTTTTAATAAATTAATTCGTTAAGATTAATTATAATATTATCACATTAACTTCTTAAGTATAAGTATAAAAGTCAGATCGATTTCGATTCTATTTATTTACGAGTTGAAATTGGCTTGTGGTCGGCCTAACAAGCAAATCCATTTATATATATTTTTATTTTTTATTTCTTTTTTGTTTATATTAATTTAAAAAATGTATTAAAAAGTTTGAATTAGGATTCAAACTCTTGCCATCGCTCCTTACACTTACACATTGGCTGCACTGAATTTAGTTTCAAAAATTAGATTATTAGTATATATAATTATTAATAAACTGTAAGAGTTAGGTCCAATATAATCAAATTGGGTTGGATATGGGTCAAATCAGCCCACGAGTAAAAATATGGCTGATTTGGTCCATCAGTCTTGAAGGCCCATCACTTTAATTGAACAATAAGTGGGCTGAAAGGAATGTGGACTGCTAATATAGTATATCCATACGATATGGGCTTATCTACTAATGTTGGGCTAAATTCTTTTGGGCCTTTTAAATATATAATAAATATTTTCTCTATTCATTATCTTCTGAACATGATGGAGCAGCTAAGAACCGTAAAGAAGACAACAATGGAGACGACAAGAAATCCGTATCGCGGAGAAAAGACCCGACCCGGGATCGACCCGAATCCGAAGCACGAATCCGTACGTTATTATATTGTATATATGTGTACATGAGGGCAAGCGGTGCAAGTTGGAAAAGGTGGCAAAAGTTAAATCATTCTTATTCAATTCTTTCCATAAAATGCTCACAGAAAATTATTATATCTGTGTGTATATATATATATATATATATATATATATATAATGCACATAGAAAAGATCTGCAGAAGCGTCAGTTATTTCTGCAAAATGATAACAAAAAGGTAGTTTGGAAGAATTGATTACTCTAAACTAACAGAATCCCACTCATTCAATTTAGGAAGAAAATACAATGGAAAAAAGAAAATTACAGCTTATAGACAGCATATACATTTCATTTATTTAAATCTCCATTTTCCAAATTTGAGAATTCAGTTATGAAATCCACGTACGGTATGCAGCTACATATCTTTCATTAGATATATATATTTAGGAATAAATAAATTAAACAAACTTAGTTTTTAGCTTAATTATTCTACTTGTTTAAAACATCAAAAATCATAAAACTTAATGAAAATATACTTAATGGATAAAGGGATTCAAAGTTAAAGAGAGTCCAAACTTAGAACAAACTCATGATGTGAAAACAACAATAAAAAAACCCTAGTTTTAAGGTTGACTTAATTGAATGAGCTAGTAACAATAACAACGATGTGAATAACAAATGTAACACAATCCAATAATTAATCATCCCAAATTCGAAACGTTGATCATCTTAACAATAATAAACACATAAAATACTAAATAAAAATTGAATTAATTTATTTCCTATCTAGGTTTTCTTACCAAGAGTGTGCTTGTTATTGTGCATCCAAACCTTAAGCACTTGTCTATTAATCCCCACTTCATTACAGAATTGCTGCACAATCTCTTCATCCTGTTTCTGAATTTTCCAATCCAAACGCGCCGCTAAGCTCAACATCTTGTCCTTTTGCTCTTGAGTAAACTTTGTTCTGAATCTCTTCTTCTCACCGCCACTAGGGTTCGAATAATACCCTTCTAGCTCATCTCTCGACCCTCCGCCGCCGGCGGAGCTCGAGGGAAGAGCAAGCGGCGGTGGCGGCCTTTGCTGAGATGGCGCCACGTGGAGGTACCCGCCAGGGCTGCGGTAACCGTAATGTCCATGTGGGTGGTGGGCTATGACTAGCTGTTGGTGGTGTGAAGTGAACGCGCCGCCACTGGGTTCATTTTCCTTGCGGTGGAAATTGCGGTGGCAGCTACAGGCGGCGCACTTGAGGGATTCCATTGTGCCGTCTTCACCAGCAGGCATGAACTCACGGCAGCCGTCCACGGCGTGGGCGCCGATGCCGACGGCGTGGTTTTTTAAGCACTCCTTGTAACGTGGCTTCCTGAGCGGCGGCGCGTTTGGTGCAGACGCGGTGGTGTTGGGGTTCTGGAGCGAGTCATTGTAACTCAGTGGCAAGACAAGGTCTTCATTTTGCTCTTCCTCTGGATCCTCAGGCTCCATTCTTATTTAGTTTTAGTTTATCACTGTAATTATATATATGATATATATTTATAATATATGACTCTTATTTGGATAATGGGACGTTTTGGAAATAGGAATTTTGTTTTTTTACATAAAATAGCTCGAATTGCATCACTATTAATCTCCAGCCATTATATTTGCAAAAAATATATTTTGTGTTATCTATCTAAAGAAAAACTATAAGTTTTTTTACTTTGATTTGATCAAAATTAAATATATTTTATGTAAAAGTGTGTTGTATAAGAATTGTCTAGTTACCATGTTAGGTCAAACGTTTTGTTGTCATAGTTAATGTAATAATTATAAACTTTATATTTATTGAGATTACAAGTTGTGCATGTCATATATACATGTTGCTAGGAAATGTAATAATTAGTAGAATATGTATGAATTTATTAGACCTTTTCCAAACTACTTTCAGAGGTACAACACAGGAGATAATACCAGCTTTCTATTTCATATTTGAACAGTGGTTTAGTAATGAAACCAATACAAATTCTCATTAAAAATAATGTGGCTAAGTGGACCTCAAATTTTAAATCAGAATTAGTGTTTTATAGCTAGCTCAAAGACATGTCTGAATATATATTACTATAACCATTGATGTTTTATATTTCTATTCTACATTTGAACTCATTGCATGCATACATATTTTTTAAAATAATTACTATAGTGTAGATTTATGACAATTATGGTGCAAATTTGAAATATCAATTTTAATGGAGGACTTAAAGTGTTATATTACCATAGGACTGAAGTCACATGCAGCCGGGAGCTGCAGGTTTTACTTTGTCTTTTGTTGGAAATTTATGGTAATAAATAAGATTAGAGAAGAAGATAAGATAATGTGATGTCCAAGAGTGTGGACACAAAAAATTCAACCCAGTGGAATTAGATTTTTTTTTTGGATTTAGGGTTCTAAAATAATCTACATTATTTATACATATAAATACATAATTTTTATATGTCTATATTCATATAATTGAGTTATGTAAATTTTGAGTTTATCTCTATTGATGCTCGCTCCTTTTTCATTAATTATTGAACTGACAAGTTATAAACATTTTTTGTACTTAAATTCATGTTTGTGAACTAACCAAAAATCTCGTCACCTAGCTAATAAGAGAAAATCTCATTTTCGGATTAGACACAATATTATTTTATAAAAAAATATGACAATTTTGCAGTTTGTTATATTTATTATGTGAAAAATACAACAGGATGAAGGGACAAAAATCCTTTGTGGGGGAAATGCTTATCCTGTTTAATGTTGATTTTTAAAAAAATGGTCCAAAAATAGAAAAAGAATTCGTAAAATAATATAAGCAGAATGCTGGGGGTCCCTGGACTGATGGGTTTCATGTGATGAGGATACGCGACGTATGACTTGACATTGCTCACTCAACCTGTCAGCTGCAAGGAAACCATTCTCATTTATATATATATATATATATATATATATATATATATATATATATATATTATATATTATATGCAGTGTTTATATATGTTATATAGTTTATATATGGCCAGATTTTCAAAATTGTTTTTAAAACTTTGTATAAGATTATTCGAATCACAAATTATTAGAAAACGAACATTATTATCGACATTTGTTCCTCATTGTACTTGCACCAATATATCTATTACTATAATTCATGCATGACTTTAGTTATTTTATCTAATTCAATACCTTCTAACACATAAATATGCATTATATATTTATATAATTAATACAAAATTAATTCCTTGGGCCATATTATACCCTAAATTCCCCATCTATGCAATGATGCTCGACATAACCTGCTGGGCCTTTTTTATTTTTATTTTTTTTCTGTCGAATTAATCATACGCAATATGTCCAATAATGTGTATTATTATATATGTAGAGCAGTGCTACAGTTTTAGATTCTGCTAATTACTTTGCAGGCATTATATATGTCTTGTCATGACAATGTTTATTTTGTAGAAAAAAGTTATTTTCCTCTGTATTGAGTTCAAGTATGTGAATTTGTATTTTTTTTTTCAAGGACGCATTCGACATAGATTATTTAGGTTTCCACTTAAAAAAAGATATTTACTGTGACTGGAAATGTTTATGTACACTTGGACATTACATGACTAGTTTAAGGAATATCAATATATTGTATATATCATTCTCAATATAACAAGAATTATATTCAAACTTTACATAGTTGATAATTTGTGATTTGTTGTAAGTTTGTAACTTGAGAGTAGCGCATATTTAATATTATTAAACATGTGTTAGCCAGTTTGAAAATAATTTTTTCAGGATGATTAAAAATGATAAAATAAATTTATTATCATTCATTATTTTTGACAAAAGTTCTCTATCATTTAAAAAATGCTCAGATTGTGACAAGACATAAAGAAAGATGACAAATGCCCTTCTCCCAACCCGTATCAATAATGGCCCCATCAAAGCAATGAACAACTCATTTAAATTCCCCAAAACCCTAATCAAACTATATACAAAATTATTTTATAAGATATGGTAAATTTAGGGTTTTAACTCTTTCTTTGTAAGGGCCCTCCTTTTTTGGGTTATTATGGAGTTTACTTTATTGTACTTGTATTTTCATTTGTAGTAATATACATTTGACAATAAATTCTGAAAGTAATCCATATGTTAGAAATATTTTTTTCATTTTGATAAGAACATATATTGGAATTCATTGTCAGTATGTAAAAGATGAGACAGTTGAAAAGCCCCAATATAACTTGGGCCCGAAAGTTGGGGCTAATGTATGTTCATGAGGAATTCTTAGAAGGCCCAGCCCAATATACTCTTATTCGTAACGCCGGCATCAGCCCAACTAACTATTTCAACCGGAAAGTGAAAATTTGAAGCCTAATAACTCAATTGGGTAAAACTGATAAAATTTGTTTAAAATAAATTAAATTACTAAAACTCGATAAAGTATATTTGAGATTAATTAGTTAATAATCAACCACAAATTCAATTTTTCAAACAAAATTTCAAGATACTTAAAGATTTCCATATCCTAACAATATGTCACTAATTAAATCTACTACTAATTGTAGGGGTGTTCAAAAATAACCGAACCGACCGAACCGAACCGAAAACCGAACCGAAAATTTCGGTTCGGTTTTTAACCGAACCGAAATTTTCGGTTCGGTTTTCGGTTATGATTTTTTCAAAAATTCGGTTTTCGGTTCGGTTTCGGTTTGTGGTGTCGGTTAACCGGACCGAACCGAAAACCGAATTTTTTTTATTTAATTAAATAAATATATGTTATATTATTAATTATTGATTAAAATTAGTAAGAATGTATTGTAGTCTAGGTGGTTAAGAGGCTTGGGTTTCTCCTAGAGGTCACAGGTTCGAAACTCAGCTGAAGCAAAATTTTTTTTTTTATTTTTTAACCCAAAAAATAAATCAAAATAGAAAAAAAAATAAAAAAAAAATTAAAAATTAAAATTCGGTTTTTTCGGTTTTTAACCGAACCGGTTTAAAATAGAAAAAAAAATAAAAAAAAAATTAAAAATTAAAATTCGGTTTTTTCGGTTTTTAACCGAACCGAACCGAACTATTTCGGTTCGGTTTTCGGTTCTAAAAATTACCGAACCGAAATTTCGGTTAACCGAAATTTCGGTTCGGTTTTTGACCGAACCGGACCGAGTTGCACCCCTAACTAATTGTCTCTTAATAAACTACAGAAATTTATTAATGATTAGTCTAATAAAATCAAATAATTAATGAATTAAAGATTCGTTTTCTCCATTTAAGGCATGATGCATGACTTGATCAAGTATGTCATCATTTTGTGGTCAACTTCATTTTCTCAATCGTATCTTCATATTTCAGAGCACATCATTGCTTTCGAAAAGTAATTTAAAAATTATTTTAAAATTCATATATATATTTTAGTATTATGCCCTTAATGACATCCTTAAATCACTTTATTCTTTTTATTTTTTGGAAAAAATTCTAGTAAGCCAAAAACATATTTCAGGTTCAAGTATTAATCATAAGTGTTTGAAATAAGATTCTTTTTTCTATAAATATATATAGTAAAGAACCTAATAACTAATACATTCGAAAAGCACCACCTTACATTTCCCTTGCAACATTGTTTTACAACAACCTTAGTACTAATTGTATTTTTAGTCCGTTATTTTTGTCACTATTGAATTTTGATCCTGATTTTTTATTTACAAATTGATCTTGTAACTTTTAAAAATGAGAATTTTAGTTTGATTTTGACTGGATACCGACCAACTCCATTTATATGTTAAGGGCAAAAAAAAAATCATAATAAATCTTCATATTCTCAATATTTGTAAAGTTTGACTAGTAAAATGAGAGACTTTTTTGATATGTTTTATAGTTTAGACACCTTTTTAATATGTTTTTCCAATGATCTACCTAAGATAAAATTAATAAATATTGGGTACAAGAGCGGGGTTTACCCAGTGCGCACCTCACAGTAGCGGCTGCGGGTTTCCCTCGTCATCAAAAAAAAAAAATAATAATACATAAATAAATAAATAAATATTGGGTACAAAAGTTTTTGTCCCTTTTTATGTTTGTTCCTAAATCGGTGATATGAGAAAGCAGCTTTCAACATTTCTTATTAAACCCCAACCGTTGAAAATTGACAAGTTAAAGAAGAAAACAAAAAAAGAAAAAGAAAAGTAAAACCAAAAAGCACTAATAAAATCCTTTACTCTTTTTCTGTATAAATAATAATAATAATATAATAATAATAATAATAATACTGTTAATTAACTAAAAAACAAATCTAAAGCTCCTCTCTTTCTCCGTCGCCGCGATCTCATCAAATCTGTATGTGATTCTGTGTATATATATATATACACATATATACGTATACGCACATATACTTGCATAGTTTTTGTGAAACTCTTTTAATTTACTCTCATTGATGGACGCGCTTTCGCCGGCGATCAAACCTAGTCTGATTCTCCGGCAGGGGAGTTGTGGCCCTGATCATGCTCTGTTCTCTGTCGTGTCGATCAAGAATCCGAAATCGACGACGGTCAGGAGAATTGAGGTGAAAGCGCAAGCAGGAAAGCACGTTTCTAGTAAGACCAACATTGATTACAGTGATCCGGATTGGAAATCCAAGTACCAGGAGGAATTCGAGGCTCGCTTCAACATTCCGCATATCACGGATGTGCTCCAGGACGCTGTTTCATACCCTTCAACCTTCTGCCTTAAGATGAGGTTTTTTACTGAGGCTTAATTCGGAACTATTAAATTAACTCTTTTTAATGTTCTCTTGTTTCTGCTTTCTTTTTTTCTTTTTATTCCTCTGGATTGGGTTCTCATGGATTGTTTTTGCGCCTGGAATAGATGATGATAATGAGTTTATTATGATGATTTTGTTCTAAACCTTGTGTAATGTCAACTTCCTTTGATATCCCTGTAGGAACTTTTTTCAAAATTGTTTCGTATGATGATCACAAAAGTCAAGATTCAATTTTTTTAGTGATACACCGAGTTTAGATTTCCTTTGTATAGTTTAGATGATCACAATAGTTTGCCTGTTAGTTGCTGGTTTATTTGTCTACTTTGTGTTATAAGTACCTGCAATGTTATGGTTACATTGTATTTCTTGAGAATTTGACACCAGAATGAATTGTTTTTCGGTCAACTGAAAGTTTCACTTTTGCACCATTCCATTTTAGAGAATAATTATTACAAGATACTGTTACAGGACTCCTGTAAGTTCCGATTTTGCGGAAGGTTATCCATCGGATGACGAATGGCATGGATACATTAACAACAACGACAGAGTACTGCTTAAGGTATAATTTTGTTTGTCTTCTTGTTCATTATTACAGCACCGTGCGCTAACTAGTTTGCAATGCTTACGTGGGCTCTATTATTTTGGGAGCTTCTTCTTTATATTTCTCGTCTTTCCGATTATGACATTTTTTATTAATGGTGATTTTATTAAGTTGACATGTATTGTTGATATGTATTAGGTTATTAGCTATTATAATTTGGATTCTGTTCTTAATCCTACAATTTATAATCTGAAGCTTAAGTCTGCGAAAACATTTGCATATAAAACCACCTGGGGAAAAAGTTGTTATCAGGTCAACTGCATACATTCGGGCACATTCAACATAGAAAACCTCATTTAACGTGTTTCTCGAGGCCTATGAAAGAAATTATTTTCACTCTATATTTTAATATTCTTAGATTGCACATAGCTTTCTGAAAACAAATGATGTTTCGTTTCTCTAGGAAATCAGAGGCTCATTCCACTTGTCAAGCATTGTGTTTTTAATATTGAGCGTCACTGAGAAAATTCTGTATATAATGATTTCAGGTGATACATTATTCCTCTCCTAGATCCGCGGGTGCAGAATGTATTGATCCAGATTGTACATGGGTGGAGCAATGGTATAAACCTGTTAACTAATTTGCTTCATTCTGTTGGAGTTTGATGTGATCCTGAACTCTAAATTGATGAAGAAAATAAATTCATCATTGTATTGTACATTAGAGTATATTCCATTGCATTGCAGTGATTCTTATATATTCCTATGAAGCTTTTATTATTTTCAATGATATCTGTCATATTATATTTACACTACTTATGATGATCAGTGCAACAATTCATGGAATCCACCATTCCGTTTAATTTCAGGGTTCACCGTGCTGGGCCGCGAGAGAAAATATACTTCAAACCTGAAGATGTGAAAGCCGCAATTATTACTTGTGGAGGTCTCTGTCCTGGTCTGAATGATGTCATACGACAGGTATATTCATGCAAGAATCAGTGGTTTGTTACAGTTTACATATTGATGTCCTTACAGTTCAACTATAATAGTACTCGCTATAAGTCTCCCCTATTTATCTTCAAACATCTAGTACAGGTATGCTCCGTGAGCTAATATTACTGAATCACTTCATATACGTATATAGAAAATTTCTTTTAAAAAGAGGATAAAAACCGTTTTCCTCACCTGGACTAGATGAAGATAACATAAATTGTTGGAGGCTAGAGATAATTCACTATAATTTGACTTTCTTATAACCTGGGAAGTATGTATCCAATACCAACCTGTGTAGAGTCTTACAGCTGTTAAAAAGCAATGGGGTATTTAACTTCTTTCGGTATTTGTTATCACTGCAGATTGTTATCACTCTCGAGATATATGGCGTGCAAAAGATAGTGGGAATCCCCTTTGGCTATCGTGGGTTTTCTGACAGCAATTTATCTGAAATGCCTGTGAGTTAATTTCCTATTCTGTGTTGGTTTTTGTGTAACTATTCATCTCTTTATTCGAAACAAATTCTTTTATTTGGTAGACCATCATAAACTGCTTTTATCAATGCTCTTTAACATATTGTTGAGTTAAATCTGATTGTGAATTATGATGATCGTCTGGAGATAAATCCTCTAGGACAGTGGAAAATTGTTTGCTTATTGAAGAACTTTAGACATGTTTTAACTATTCCTTAAAGTATACTTATAGAAGGAGATCTTTCTTTTTTGTTGTTGAGGATTGTCATTCGTTTCTGTCTAAATCAGGTTGACCAATAATAGTTACTAGTATTCCTGGTCTCAGAGTTGTCCAATGTAACATTATCCCTTATTTACTTGCCTCGTTTAGCCAACAAAAATTTCATTCCCTTGCCGCACTATCTCTATAAATCGTCATTTTTATGCTCTCAGTCTTTCTTTCTGATATTAATTCCAATATTAAAAACTTGGGCCAGACTTATTTATTATCATGCTTTTGTTTAACTTTTCAGAACAAGTCTTCCTCTTGCGTGTCTGATCAAATTCTGTGTATTTTTATATATATCATTGCAGCTATCCCGGAAAGTAGTTCAAAACATCCATCTCTCTGGTGGAAGCTTGCTAGGAGTCTCGCGTGGAGGTCCAACAGTTAGTGAAATAGTTGACAGTATGGAGGTACACATTCTGCTTGCTTTTCGTCTGGATTCATCATAATTAATAGTTTTCTCGATGATACATTTGGTTTGATGTAAACGTATAATTTATTACAGGAAAGGGGAATCAATATGCTCTTTGTTCTGGGTGGAAACGGTACACATGCTGGTGCCAATGCCATACATGAAGAGGTTTTGCACTATAACCATTGTACTCAAATTGTAGCCATATCCTAGATATTGTAGGAGTTTTTAATTTCATTAAAATCTTATACTTAGCTCAAAGTTGAAGTAATTAACTAGGAAATATTTGTTTTTAATGAAATTCAACCTAGTTTAGTCCACCTTATGGCGAAGACACGAGAGATGTGCATATAGTAGAACTAGAAAAGTTTTCGTCATTAGATCCCTAGACAAAGAAAAAAGGATACAGTTTATTTCTCCGTCTTGGATGATGTTATGACTAATCTTATAATTATGCATGTCTAGATCTTCTCTTGAGTGCTGTAGCACTTTCTACATCCAATTTTGTTGAATATTATATTCTTGGTGTTTGCTATCCAGTGTCGTAAAAGACGATTAAAGGTAGCTGTAGTTGGTGTACCAAAAACCATAGACAATGATATTTTGCTTATGGATAAAACATTCGGTTTTGATACGGCTGTCGAAGAGGCACAAAGAGCAATCAATTCTGCATATATCGAGGTACGAAAATGATGCTCCTTTTCTATCTTCTAAGTTTATATTCCATCAAGAATTGATTATTCATTTGTAACTCATTATTATCCATGCCATTAATTGAGATGTTACTCTCTGTTGTTTCACAGGCTCACAGTGCCTATCGTGGCATTGGGATTGTGAAATTGATGGGTCGTAGTAGTGGGTTTATAGCTATGCAGGCATCTCTTGCTAGTGGGCAAATTGATATATGCTTAGTTCCAGAGGTACAAAAAAATTTCACAAACACCTATAAAAATATGTATACTATTGTGAGCCTATTATCACAGTTTTTTTTTCCTTAAATGCAAATTAGGTACCATTTAATTTGCATGGACCTCATGGTGTGTTGAGTCACTTAAGATACCTGCTTGAGACAAAGGGATCTGCTGTTGTTTGTGTCGCTGAGGGAGCTGGGCAGGTTAGTCGAAATTGATTGAACTTTGGAAATTGATTGATTTATGTAAATTAATTGTGGCCTTAATTGATTATCCACAAACACAATAATTGAAAGAGTACTTAAAAAGGCAAAAAAGCAAACTTTTAGTGAGCAATGTAGGTGCTAATTATGAACAATGGGCATACGACAGATGGATTTTTTTTCAGGTGCTTATATCTCTGTTTTGACATTTTGTTTGTAGGATCTTCTTGAGAAAACCAATGCTAAAGATGCATCAGGAAATACTATACTCGGAGATATTGGCGTTTATATACAACAAGAGGTTGGTTTTCTAACCTGGTTCTTCATGTGAAAATTTTGATTAATTATTTTGTTTTTCTCTTTCTTTCATCGAATGTGGTCTCTTATTCTTTTAGTTGGACCATTCATCTTCTTGGCTTGCTTGTCATGATTAAAACTTATACTGTAACCTGTTGGATTCGAGTTTTGCAAAAGACGGTGCTAATTGAGTCCAATTAGAGCTACTACCGAATGTTCTTGTAACAGGCTTGTAATGCAGTTATTAGATGTTTTTCCTGGTTGATAGATGTTTTTATAGACAAAGCTACACTACAAAGTGTAAAAATCCTCTATTCTAATAATCTTAAGATGCTTTTTCGTCTTAAATTTCTGTAGATTATTAATTATGTGACCATTTTATTGCTACTAATGCAAATTACTTATACCTTGCAGACGAAGAAATTCTTTAAAGAGATGGGATCTCCAGCAGATGTGAAATACATTGATCCAACATACATGATCCGTGCATGCCGTGCAAATGCATCAGATGGAATTCTCTGCACTGTTCTTGGACAAAATGCTGTAAGTCCTCTTCAAACTTTTGAAGCTAGCTTTTATTTTCTCTTATGCTCACATGTCATGTTCAAAAGCTATACTTTGTTTGAACAATTAAGCAAATAAGGTATATAGTATATACTATTAGGCACTCATATATTCGCATTTGAATAAATGTTATTACAATATAGTAATATTCTTTAAAGAAAAAGTTATAGTACATTGATACTTAGATAGTACGGTAAATTACATGTACACCTCCTCCTTTACTAGGTATTTACCCCAAGCCCCCCAAGGTTTTGTAAATTACCAAGACTCTCCCACATCCTAACAACTCGGGGTGAAATTGTTTCCGACTTTTATTTTCATAATCAGGGTCTCACATACCGTGTAAAAAATCAAATCTTAATAATCTTGTATCATCCCGAGACTAAAATAGCGAATATTTACTCAACATAATCGAATGTTTTGGCAGGTCCATGGTGCATTCGCGGGGTACAGTGGGATCACAGTGGGAATATGCAATACACATTACGTCTATTTCCCGATTCCTGAAGTCATTACTAAGCCCAAGGTTGTCGACCCTAACAGCCGTATGTGGCATCGTTGCTTAACATCAACAGGCCAACCAGATTTCTAAATTAGAAGAATGGTAAGTTATATTTATGCTCGAGAAATATCATATTTCATATTGTAGACTAGAGGAATGGGCAAAGATATAATGGTTCGAATTTTTCCCATATTTTTTTTTCAAGTGTATAGTATACGCATTGCGATTTAGCAATGCTTTGTGGTAATAAGCTTGCTTACAGACTGAGAAAAGTCATTTTTATGGCTTTAAAGAGAGAATATTAAGTTAAGTTTAATAACCTTATTGGTTAGAACTTGTTCTACTTCAATAAAAAAGCCCTTAATTTGGTAGTTCTGATTATCTTTCTCAATTTGTGATTTCTCCCAATTTGTTGCATGTTTGACCCCATATTCTATGCTAATTGCATATATTAGTTGTAAATTGTAATGATCAGTTTTGTTTAATTCTGTGTATATTTTAAAATTATTTGCTAGATGCCATAGCTGATGTGATGGGGAGATGAAAGTTACAAGTTGAAATACTTCAGTTTGCACAGTAATTATAGGAATATATTCAAGGTAAATGATATTTACACTAGTTTAAAATTAGATGGATACAATTTTCACATTGTATATACATTAAAATAGATAAAGTTGACTTCAGTTCGGTAAATTGCATGTGGATCCACGTATACTGATAAGTACACTACTATAAAATTAGATATCTACTCCATGTTAGTTAATTCAAGGAAACTAAAATACTGAAAAAAAATCAACAACTTGTTGGGGGAAAAATAATTAAAATAAATAAATAATACTCTATAAAATATTCGTTTTATATCATCAATAAGATAATTTTTGTTACATTACTATCCCTAAAATAATATTTTCATCCCAGTTCAGTACTTTAGTTATTTTCGATCATTTTAACAGGACCCATCGATTTCAGTTGCACATTAATTCTCAAATTTTGTACAACTTTGGTCACTGACTCAAAATGATATGGAAATTATGTTACTGGATTTTTTTGAACAAAACTTAAATACAATTTTATCTTATTTTAGTTATTATTATTTGACTAATATAAATTCGTATAGATAATATTTCAGAAGAATAATAAAATAAACTTTTAATATAATAAGTTCATGTATTGGAAAATAAAAATTTATAGTTGCATCCTCTTTATTTAAAAAATTATTACAAACTTTTAATTTGAAAAATTATACTAAAGTATGTTATGTGCTCAAGATGAGTGGGTTGGATGGATAGTAATGACACTAAATAAAATAAACAATTAGTTTACGTACCCCCTAGTTAAAAGTTAAATATCATGAATTATTAAAAAACACAAATATTGCCAACTTAATCATATGATAGTTTAATAAAGAGACACTTGTTTTATATCTATTTAAACAAGTCATAAAAAGACAAATACCATTAATTATGAAAAAAATAAAAATTGCCAACTTGGTCACATGCTAGTTTTATTAAAAGAATATATTTGTTTCATATCAATTTAAGCTTCTATAAATTTGGCAACATGATTAGCCCTCCAATCACATTACCTTAACAAGTGTTAAAGATGGTGAAGACTTCATCAGTTAATAATTTGGCTTTCTTTTGCCTTCTTTTGATCGTCGCAGGTAATTATTATTTCTCTTTCTTTCGTATATATATATATATATAAATATATTGATGAAATATGATTTATATCTATATATGTGTATATATATATACATACTGTATATACATGCAGTGCTTGGAATGATGCTGGAAGTGGAAGCCAACGAAACGACCTCAAGAAAGCTTCTCGAATTTAACAAACGCCTAAACGCATGTGCTTGTTGGCCACTCTGTAGTCTATGTTAGACCAATCCAATAAAGTGTCTATTTCTCTTGAATTATTGGACTCGCTCTGAAATGAAATAAAGTTACTAATAGATAATAATAATAATAATAATAATAATAATAATAATAATAATAATAATAATAATAATAATAATAATAATAATAATAATAATAATAATAATAATAATAATAATAATAATAATAATAATAATAATAATAATAATAATAATAATAATATATAAGCCTTAGCTTTTACTATAATGAATAATATTGTCTTTTGTTTTATTATTGTTTTGTTCCATAAAATATTAATTTCATTAATCGTATGCATAAATTACAATCTTCAATACTATTACAATGTTTCTGATTTTATTGTATCAAAGGGCATGGATTGATGACAATTTTGAGTAGTTTATTATAGATGCGTAAGGTTAAATATGAAAAAAAAAAAAGTTTCTACTAGTTAATTCCAAAGTATTTGGACTATATTAATATGAATAAGGTGATTACCAAAAAATAAAAAGCAATATAAACTTCTGTAAATTGCCTGGTGCAATTTTGACACTTCCATTCGAAATTAAAAGTGAATAAAATGGCGATCATTATAGTTTATTAGTCGTATTCTACTTCAATAAAAAGCCCTTAATTTAGTAATTTTGATTATTTTTCTATGCTTTAGCTCAAGTTCACTGTTTCATTTCATATTGTAGACTAGCCCAATGGTTCGAGTTCGTCCCATATTTTTTTTTTCAAGTGTATAGTATACGCATTTGCGATTTAGCAATGCTTTGTGGTAATAAGCTTGCTTATAGACTGAGAGAGTCATTTTTATGACTTGAAAGAGAGAATATTAAGTTAAGATTAATAACCTTATTAGTTATAGCCCGAGATTAGGGTTTTGTTTTAGCTGTTGTATTAAAGGAAAATTGTTAAACTCTTAATTTCCTTAGAACTTGTTCTACTTCAATAAAAAGCTCTTAATTTAGTAGTTTTAATTATCTATTCGGAGTTGAAAAGTTACAAGTTGAAATACTTCAGTTTGCATAGTAATTACAGGCATATGGATCTAGGTAAAATGGTAAATACACTAGTTTATAATTAGATGGATCCAATTTTCCCATTTTATATACATTAAAATAGATGAAGTTACGTACGTAACTGATAATTACACTACTATAAAATTAGATGACATTTACTCAATGTTGGTTTTTAAATTTTGTCTATATCTTCGGAAAAATCTACTTAATACATACTAAAAAAAAAACTTCAACAACTTGTTGGGGGAAAAATAATGGAAATAATACTCCGTAAAATATTCATTTTATCACTAAGATAAATTTTTACACTACTATCCCTAAAACTAAAACAATATTTTCATCTGATCGATTTCAGATTTACATTAATCCTTAAAGTATTAAGTTTGTACAACTTTGGTCACTCAAAATGATATGGAAATTATGTTCCTATATATTTTTGAATGAAACTTACATACAATTTTATCTTATTTTAGTTATTATTATTTAATTAATATAAATTAGTATAGATAATATTTAAGAAAATAATAAAACAAACTTTTAATATTTTTAGTTCATGTATTGAAAATAAAATTTATAATGGGTTAATTACATCCTATTTAATTTAAAGAATTATAACAAAGTCTGTTATGTGCTCAATATGAGTGGTTGGGTGGATAATAATGACACTAAATAAAATAAATAGTTATTGTAACTACTCCTAATTAAAAGTTAAATATCAAGAATAATTATAAAACACAAATATTGCCAACTTAATTATATGATAGTTTAATAAAGAGACACTTGTTTTATATCTATTTAACAAGTCATAAACCCTAAGTAAAAAGACAAATACCATTAATTATTAAAAAAAAAAACAAATTGCCAACTTGTTCACATCTAATTTAATTTAAAGAATATATTTGTTTTATATCAAGTTAAGCTTCTATAAATTTGGCAACATGATTAACCCTCCAATCACATTACCTTAACAAGCGTTAAAGATGGTGAAGACTTCATCAGTTGATAATTTGGCTTTCTTTTGCCTTCTTTTGGTCGTCTTTGTTTTTGGTAATTATTATTTCTCTTTCTCTTCTTACACGTATGTATATATATAAATATACCGATGAAATATGGCTTATATATAACTATATGTGTGTGTATATATATATATACATGCAGTGCTTGGAACGATGTTGCAAGTGGAAGCCAACGAAACGACCTCAAGAAAGCTTCTCGACTTCAACAAAAACCTAAACGAGTGTCCTTGTTGGCCAATTTGTCCTTGTCCTAATTGAAGCATAATAAAGCCTTTCTAGTGTTTATCTCTCACAAGTATGTATGGTTTTCGTACGTATTATTGTAAAAGAGATAAATACGGAATATTTACTTCAATTATTGGATTCGATTTATCATAAATTACCAATCGATAATAATATATAAGTCTTATCTTTTACTCTAATGAATAAATTGAAGTTACTTAATGTAGTGTAGTGCAAATGTGGAGACCATATGTACTGCTTCTTAAATAACAACGTTTCTTGTTTTGTATCTTTTTGGTTATTGTAATGATATACAGTGACAATAACACCACTTCAATAATATTGTTTTTTGTTTTTCTATGTTTTAATAATATTTTGTTCCATAAAATATTAATTTTATTTTATAGATGGATCGTATGCATAAATTACACTATTTATAATCTTCAATACTATTACAATGTTTCTGATTTCGTTGCATCGAAGGGCATCCGATTGATGACAGTGTGAGTAATCTATTATTGATGCGTAAAGTTAAATACGAAAAAATTAAAGAATTGACAAGAAGTTCTGACGATTTTTCTTAAGTTTTGGCTCTAGCTTAACACCATGTTTGGTACAAAAACAAATTTAAAGAAATGCGAAAAATCTCAATTTTGTATAGTTTTCCAAAGAAAATTAATAATGAGAAATAATCTTTGGGAGTTGTTAAAGGTATCTCAACTTTTGTTATTGAGACTTCAACTCTCTTTTGATGTCATTAAATAGACCAAAATACTATATATTGTGAAATACAAATTTCTCATAATAGAATAAGAAAAACCCTAACTCCCCTCTCTCCAAATAGTATGTTTCCCATATTTCAATTACATCTAAAATGGAATTTTTGAATGAATGTTCTAGTTAAAATTGAATATGGGACAATTTTTAAGTTACAAAATTAAAAGTAAAATTCTCTTAGGTGTGTTTGGATTAAGGGATTTGAATTTGGGGAGGGGAGGGGATTTTGAGAAGGATTTGAAATGACACCTAAAATGGAGTCATTTGAAATCCATCGTAACTTAAAATGAATGACAAGGGATTTGAAATTCATCATAACATGAATTCATCCAAACAAGCTTAAATAGATTTGTCGATAAATTTGAAATCCATAGTTTTCAAACAAGCTTAAGGGTGTGTTTGGATTGAAGGATTTCAAATCCATCGACAAATCCATTTAAGTTAGTTTGGATGAATTCATGTTACGATGGATTTCAAATCTCTTGTCATTCATTTTGGCCTGTTTTTTCCTCAACATGGTGGATTTCAAGTTACTCAATTTTAGAGTCATTTGAAATCCTTCCTCCAAATCCCTTCCTCAAATCCAAATCACTCGATCCAAACAAAATTAAAATGTGACAAAGTTATGAGAAAATTAAAATGTGACAAAGTTATGAGAAAAAAATTGTGATTTCCCCCAATTTGTCGCATGTTTGAGTCCATCTTCAATGTTAATTGCATATATTAGTGATGAGTCCCACTGAAAACCGATGGCATTTTTATAATTCGTTAATACCCATTTGATGTAGGCCTAAAATTGTGTCTTTTATTGGTCAGACTTTTAGGTGAGATATGGGCTCCAACTCAAACTTTCAAGATGACATTTATTCAATGTTGGTTTTTAAATTTTGTCTATATCTTCAGAAAAATCTACTCAATGCATAAATCAGGAAACTAAAATACTTAAAAAAAAAAACTTCAACAACTTGTTGGGGAAAAATAATGAAAATAATACTCCCTAAAATATTCATTTTATCACTAAGATAAATATTTACACTTATACTATTCCTAAAACAATATTTTCATCTGATCGATTTCAGTTTTACATTAATCCTTAAAAGTATTAAGTTTGTACAACTTTGGTCACTCAAAATGATATGGAAATTATGTTCCTATATATTTTTGAATGAAATTTACATACAATTTTATCTTATTTTAGTTATAATTATTTAACTAATATAAATTAGTATAGATAATATTTAAGAAAATAGTAAAACAAACTTTTAATATTTTAGTTCATGTATTGAAAATAAAATTTATAATTAGTTAATTACATCCTATTTAATTTAAAGAATTATAACAAAGTCTTATGTGCTCGATATGAGTGGTTGGATGGATAATAATGACACTAAATAAAATAAATAATTATTGTAAGTACTCCTAATTAAAAGTTAAATATCAAGAATAATTAAAAAACACAATTATTGCCAACTTAATCATATGATAGTTTAATAAAGAGGCACTTGTTTTATATCCATTTAACAAGCTCATAAACCCTAGGTAAAAGACAAATACCATTAATTATTAAAAAAACACAAATTGCCAAGTTGTACACATCTAATTTAATTAAAAGAATATATTTGTTTTATATCAAGTTAAGCTTCTATAAATTTGGCAACCTGATTAGCCCTCCAATCACATTACCTTAACAAGCGTTAAAGATGGTGAAGACTTCATCACTTAATAATTTGGCTTTCTTTTGCCTTCTTTTGTTGGTCGTTGTTTTCGTTAATTATTATTTCTCTTTCTCTTATAAATATGCATATATATAAATATACCGATGAAATATACCTTATATCTATATGTGTGTGTAATATATATATATATATATATATATATATATACATGCAGTCCTTGGAATATTTCTCTTTCTCTTAGACATATGTGTATGTATAAATATACCGATGAAATATGACTTATATCTATATGTGTATATATATATATATACATGCAGTGCTTGGAACGATGTTGGAAGTGGAAGCCAATGAAACGACCTCAAGAAAGCTTTTGGAGTACAACAAACACCTAAACGGATGTGATTGTCCGCCGATTTGTGTTTGTTAAAAACCCTAATCGATTCAATAAAGTGTTTTTAGTGTTTATCTCTCACATGTATGTATGTATGTATGGTTTTCGTACGTACTTGCGTAAAAGAGATAAATATAAAATACTCTTATTGGACTCAATTTGGTAATAATATATAAGCCTTATCTTTTACTCTAATGAATAAATTTTGAAGTTACTTAATGTAGTAGTGCTTCTTAAATAACAATATTTCTTGTTTTCTGTATTTTTAGTTATCGTAATGATATACTTCATGCTAATGCAGTGACAATAACACCACTTCAATAATATTGTTTTTTGTTTTTCTTTGTTTTAATAATGTTTTGTTCCATAAAATATTAATCTTATTTTATAGATGATCGTATGCATAAATTACACTAGTTATAATTAATCTTTAATACTATTACAATATTTCTGAAATTGTTGTATCAAAGGGCATCTGATTGTTGACAATTTTGAGTAATTTATTATAGATGCGTAAGGTTAAAAACTTAAATACGAAAACAAATAAAGTTTCTACTCCTTAATTCCAAAGTATTTGGACTACACTAATATGAATAAGGTGATTGAAGGGGTGATTACCAAAAAAATAAAAAGCAATATAAACTTCTGTAAAACTGCCTGGTGCAATTTTGACACTTCAATTCGAAATTAAAAGTGAATAAAATGGCGATCATTATAGTTCGTTAGTTGTATTCCACTTCAATAAAAACCCTTAATTTAGTAGTTTTGATTATTTTTCTCATGCATTAGCTCAAGTTCACTATTTCGTTTATGGACTATTTAGAACAAACTTGTCTATTCGGAGTTGGCCTAAAACTCGCTATTTTTCTAAAGCTTTAGCTCCAGATTAGCACCATGTTTGGTACAAAAACCAATTTAAAGAAATGCGAAAATCTCAGTTTTGTATAGTTTCCTAAAGAAAATAATGAGAAAGATAATCTTTGAGAGTTGTTAAAATGTATCTATTGCCATTTCAACTCTCTTTTGATTCATTAAATAGACCAAAATGCCCTTTATCATGAAATACAAATTTTCAAGACTACATTAGGTAAATGATTTTTACATTAATGTAAAATTAAATGGATCCATTTTCCCATTGTATCGATATTAAAATATGTTCAATATATTAAGTTGACTTCACTAAGATGCATGCATGTGGATCCACGTTAATGATAAGTACACTACTATAAAATTAGATGACATCTACTTAATTTTTTTTTATAAATTTTCCCTATATCTATATTAAAATCTACTCCATACATAAATGATTAGTGTAAGTAAGCCTAAGTAAAAGACAAATATCATTAATTATTAAAAAACCACATGATAGTTTAATTAAAGAAAATACTTGTTTTATATCTATTTAAAAGTCATAAGACCTAAGTAAAAGACAAATATCATAAATTATTAAATAAAACACAAATTGCCAACTTGTTCACATGCTAGTTTAATTAAAGAAAAAATATGTCAATTCAAGCTTCTATAAATTTGGCAACATGATTAGCCCTCCAATCACATTACCTTAACAAGTGTTAAAAGATGGTGAAGTCTTCATCAGTTAACAATTTGGCTCTCTTTTGTCTTCTTTTGTTCGTTGCTGCTTCTGGTAATTATTATTTTTCTTTCTCTTATACGTATATATATATATACATATATATACTGATGAAATACAACTTATATCTATATGTGTATGCAGTGCTTGGAACGATGTTGCAAGCAGAGGCCAAAGAAACGACCTCAAGAAAGCTTCTCGACTTTTACAAATGCCTAAACGGATGTCCTTCTTGGCCGATTTGTTCTTGTCCATCTAAATGCCTAAATGGATGTCCTTCTTGGCCGATTTGTTCTTGTTAAAAAACCCTAATCGAAATATCTATGTTAGACCAATCCAATAAAGTGTTTCTAATGTCTATCTCTCACATGTATGTACGGTTTTCGTACGTATTAGTGTGAAAAAGATAAGTACATAATGTTTACTTGAATTATTGGACTTGGTATGAAATAAAATTACTAATCGGTAATAATGTGTAAGCCTTAAACTTCATTTGAATAAATTTGAAGTTACTTAATGTAGTAGTGCAAATGTGGAGACAATATGTACTGCTTCTTAAATAACAACGTTTCTTGTTTTCTGTCTTTTTGGTTATTGTAATGATATACTGCATGCTAATGCAGTGACAATAACACCACTTCAATAATATTGTTTCTTGTTTGTCTTTGTTTTATTAATGTTTTGTTCCTTAAAATATTAATTTTATTCTTTTTTTAATTATGATCGTATATGCATAAATTACATCAGTTATAAATATCACTATTATTTATGTTTCTGATAAATTACATTAGTTATATTATTAACTCTCAAACGTGTACAAAATTATCCAAAAAAAAGGAAGTAATTGTTGACTTGACAAACAATACGGGATTTTGATTTTCAACGCCGTTTAGGGGTGTTGGGCTGTTGTGTTTGATATACACTTGGATTCAAAGTGAATCCAGCCCAATACCAAAGCCCATTAACTCAGCAATCTGCATGGTGAGCCCATAATTACGGGTCTCTAGCTTACCACATTAGCCCATTGAGGCTATATATATATATATATTATATATTATTGATTTGTATTTGAACCATTTTTCAAATAATCAAATTTGTATCGTAATAAATTGACATATTGATCGATACTCAGGGAATATGACAATATTCGTGTATGCAAATTACTGATGATTTCCCTTTTTTCGACATTCCCATTTCTGAAATTTAATGCTTTCACGGGGTCCCTTTGTGAACCCAATTTAAATATCTGTGCAATTGAAGATTTTGACACTTCCATTCGTATTTAATTCAGTAAATTAAAGAGTGAATGAAAATGATGACCATTTTCTTCTTAATTACATCAGGACCATTATAGTTGTAACAGTTAATGAACCAGTTTCAATTATTTACAAATATTCTTCATAAAAGTTCCATATTGGATGAAAGAGAGGTGAAAACTTGATAGAAATTAATTGCCTTAGATTGGAATTGAATTTGATTTGTTTTGTATGTAATTGGAAAGTGTTATTTCCCTCTTTAATTGTGTGCTGTATTCACATTTGGATTAGAATATATGCCCCACTTTAAGAGTCATGTTTTTTGGGATCCTAGAGCACTTGGCTACAAAGCTCAAAGTATGTGAGAGAGAGAGAGAGATCATTATATGATTTACAAATTATAATATATATATATGTGTGTATATATAAAGACTACAAATAAGAAAATTTTACACTGTCAATTATGAATGGTTCAAGGTATTTAAGGGAACAGAATGGGAAAACCAGGGGCAAATTGCTAATAAGTGAAAGTTGGGGGAGTATTAGAGCATCTCAAACCAGAATAGTGGATTTTGCAGCAATTTGGCGCAACTACAGTAAATCCACTCCAACCCAGAACACTATTCACTGCACTAAAAAAGAATCTTACAAAATATTCTTTTTTTTCATCTTTTTTATAATATTACAATCTTTCACAAATAAAACTCAAAACTTTACTTATTGTACATTTTCACCCAAGAAAATATATTTCACTAATAAATTTTACAAAAATAAAAATATTTTATCGAAATTAATTAATTATAAAATATTCTTTATATAATTTAAAGTAATTAATAATAAAATATTCATTTTATATATAAATTAGAGTATAAATATTTATTTGTAATTTAATTATAAACTCAAATTAATGCATAATTAAATAAAATATAATCAATGGGCTATAATTATAACTAATTAAATTATAAGGGCTAAATTATAAAATAATTCAAATTTTATAAATTAGAAAAGGACTAAAATGAAAATAAACAAAAATAGATGGGCTAAACTGAAAACCCGACAAAAATGCCAAAAAAAAATTCAGCTGCACCAGAATTGGTGCAGCTACAGTTCTGCGCAAAATCTGGCGCAGTAATTGGCGTTGGGTTAGAGACAACCCAGGGCCGATTATCCCTCCACCCACGCTAATATAGCGTGGATTGGAGATGCTCTTACAATTATTAATCAAATTTTCAGGACTCATCATTAAATAAAAAAAGCCCATTAGTGCATCGGGCCGGGCTGAGCCCACTGCCACCCAAAATTTAATACGTATTTAATTAAATATAAATGACCAGAATCTTATAAATTTTAGTTTCCAGAATTACATTCCCAAGGTTTCTTATGCCATAAAAACCCCCTTTCTTTATATAGTATTTCAGGAATTAAAAAAACAATACATATATAAAGAAAAAATACAGATGTTGACTGGTCATACACAGCAGTCAAAACAAAAAGACAAGTGGGCCTGGGCCTGGCCCACATAGCCCGTTTCAGATCCCAAAAACAGCATGACATGTAATCATTACTCGTAAACCCAAAGCGAACCATATCTTTTATTCGCATGTCTTTTGCCACGTGGTGCATTTATACTACTTTTGTAACCAACTGAAAGTCGCACTTTCCTTGAACGCGCTTATCAACTCTTGGCGAAATAGCATTTTCAGTTTAGACCTAAAAGGTGATATTGCTCGACTCGTTTTGTACTTGTCCTTATCACAAATTCCCTTTTTATGATTTGAATTTATTAAAATATTTCCACTACTTAAACTATCTTTTTCTAGTTAAATGAAATAATACGATACATATTGACTATCGTATCAAATAATATTAATATATTACTAATTATTTACAATACATTCTCTTCATGCAATATGAATATATAAGACTCGAAGCAATGGAGAAAAAGAACATTGTTTACAAAATAATGATTTTTATTATATAAAAAGTGACAAAAATACATAAACAAATACATCTCAACATATACATCTCTTTTTCTCCCCATAATTATGTAATACTATAAATCTCTTCATGCTCAAACCATGGAAACTCTCCCAATTTCCCTCTCTATTATTCATTTATTTATTTTTTTGGTTTATTATTCATTGAGTTGAAGAGTCACCATTCTCTAAAGTTGATATTTGGTCCAATTTCCTCTTTTTAGTATCTGGACTAGTGTGTGAAGAACTTGGGCATGACTCAACTGTTTTTTCACCACTTTTATAGCTCAAGCATGCTGCTTCCAACACCCCAATTGGGCTATGAGGAACTATTGATGATGAAATTGTTGCATTTCCAACACTTTCGTGATTCGCCGTTTTAGTAGTATATGATTTTGAATCGACCTGAATCAGTTCGAGACACTTCACCACTCTGTCCTGCAAAAAAACCCGAGAATTCAAATTTAAATTTAGAAATTGCCTATATAGTGTTAAAAAAAGATTCAATTTTCTAATATGACTCTAAAATTAACTCGCATCAACTACTTTTGAGGGTAGTTTGGTCAATATACTCAGAATTATAATGTTTTTAGTCTTTTTACCAATGCTTTTAAGGGTACTTTTGTCAACATACTAAGATTTTTAAGTTTTTCGGCTTATAATCTAAAACGCTTGGTTAGTCGAACAGAATACATAACGTTATGAACCGGAGAGAATTTTTTTTCTAAAAAATGAAAATCAATTCATAAAATTGTGTTGCCTAAGATTTTATTACTAGGGACCATTAGAAGTGAAGTACCTTATCTACCCCTATGAAACCAGATAATGCCTTATCAATGTCCATTGCTTCTTCTATTTCTCCTGAAATATATATAGCCACAGCTGCAGCTATTTCAGAGGGCCTAAATTCCAAGAAGTCAATACCTGCATTCAATTTTCCAACCAAAAATCACTGAATCAAATATTTCATCTCATTTTTTACACATTAAATTCATAAAAATCATTCATTAATATATAGTACTAAAAATGATTAAATTTTAAGACCTTGAATTGTGCTCAAAATGATTTGAATTGATCTAAAGATCAAGGGCCCTGATGGAAATTCACCATCATTCATCTTTCTAAGGTAAAAATCAATGTAGTTGAATGGAGTATAAGCTTTGATCTTCCAATTTAATCGGCCCAAAACCAAAATCTCCATTCGTTGTATCGTTTTTCCTTCAAACAAGAATTTCGATTCCCCTGCCTAATTAATTCGACCAAATAGTCACAAAATCGAATCAAAATAAACTCGTAAAAACATATATATACATAAAAAAAATTGCATTTATGCAAATTTTTACCTGTAAGTCGATTGTAGAAGGAACATTAACCTCCTCCATTTTGGCTGCCAATGATAAACAAGCCACAGATAGTAATTGAACTTCCCATGTTTTATCTCCCTAAAAAAATGGTTTAAGGCAAAAAAAAATCATGAATCAAATTCAAACACAATAAAATATAACAAAATTAATAAGGATGAATATTCAAGGTTTTTATTTATATTTTACCCTTAGTAATGTACAAATAGGTAATTCATACACCGATAGGAACCGATCGAAGTAACTCATAGCCGAGTATAAACACAATTCTCCAAATCTGTAGTAGGTACAAGCCTGTAAAGCACAAACAAGATTAAGGTTATGTTATTGCAGATTTTTATTCAATTGCTTATTAAATGAATGATTAATAAATATAGGAAATATTTTAAATTTGAACACTTAATTTACAATCTCTTTTGGATGAAGATGAAAAAAATACATCCAAGTTTAGGGAAAACAATTGGAGCATGAGTAGAAAATCAGGAATTACCAAAATGGCACAGAATTTATAAGAAAAATTATCTACAAACAATAATGTGAATTAAAATGGAAGAAAATTTAAAATCCCATTTGTGCAATAACAAATGAACAATAAAAAAAGTTGAAAAACAGGATTGATCCTCATTATATATTTTGAAAATAATCAAATGAAAGAAATAATTGAAAAAAAAGAATTAATTGAGTTCACCTTCAACATCCAATCAAGAGCATTTTTTCTCAAACTGATATTCAACTCTCCACTTCTCAATCTATTGACATAATCATATCTAGGCAAATGCTCCCTCTCTCTCTCAACCATCCAACCAATGCATTCATCACTGAGACAGGGCAAGCAAATCAACGGCTCAAAATCTGATCCACCGTCGATAAAGATCATCCCTTTTCCACCGTTGGATTGATAGTTCTGGTCAACAATGCCACCATCATCATCATCAAAGCAAAAGCTTTTGGTTTCTTCATTACAGAACAGGTCTGTTGTTGCAGAGTCAAAGCTGTTTTTATCAGCCATTGGGAAACAAAATGTTGCTTGGCTGTGAAATGAAAGTTATCAAAATCTCATAAAAGAAAGGATTTTTTATGGGATTTTTTTTTGCATGTTAAATATTGGCATTATATTTCAGCCATATCTGTAAGACCCACACAGAGAAAGAGAGAAAGATGAGTGAAAGTGAGACTATAGAGACAGTATATATATATAGGGGAGAGGGGGGTGGGGTGGGGTGGGGGTAGGGGGGGTAGAGGAGCTTTAATGCAACAAATTAACATTTGTCTTTAGGGTAAAGGTGGGGTTGAGGAAGAAAATATTTTTTTGGGTCGAATAATAATTAATAAAAATATATACAAAATATGTTATATAATATATATATATATATATAAATTATACAAGCAAACTTAGAGACACAAAATTTTGATAATAAGAAAGAAAATAAAGGTGATCACTGGTAGAAAATAGAAATGTCAATGTGCCAATTTTGTAATTTTGAAAAGTTTGGGGCTTTAAGTCAAATATAGATTTGATTAGACAGAAAAGAACTGAATGGTTAGTGGACTAGTGGTTAATAAGCGAGTGAGAGACAGTAATGATGTAATAATGACTTAGAGAGATTGCATTTTAATTTTTTTAACTTAGAGATTAAAAAATAGAACCTACTAAAACTTGTTTCTATTTTCATTTTCACCCCATTAACTCCAAAAGTTTGGAAAAGTGGCCACTTATAGCTTCACTTTGGGATTTATACCCCTTTTTTCAATTTAAGTGTTGTTTTTTGTACTTTTGAGTGAGTGCATGGAAAGATTTTATGTTGGAGAATTGGTATAGGAAAGGATTTGAAATAATTATAATGACTTAGAGAGGTATATATACAGTATTATTTCAACTTAGTAAAAGAAATACGGACATATAACACTTATGAAACTCTTAAATGTTGGTTGTTGGACGTGAAAAAAGATAAGCATTAATTAACGGCACTTATATATGAAATTATCGATAGCAAAAATCTCAATTGATATGACACTAAATTTCTGCACGATATTGGATGTCATTATCTCATTTAATTTTCTCGTATAATTAGATGATATGAATTGTTAAAAAGAGATATTTCAAAATGAAACATCTCCAAAGTATGAAAATAAGATTAAACAAAAAAGAATATTCTTAACTATCATTTGATTTTAAACGAAAAATAATTTATATATATATATATATATAAACATAAAAAATACAAAAAAAAAAAAGAGAAAATCCCAAAAACCGAACCGATCCAAGCATTTGTTAACTTTTTAAATTTCATTTTAAACTGCAAACGAACCAAACCAAATCGATGCAACTCCCTACTCGTTTCACTCGCGTTTCATGATACTGATTTCACCTACTCTAATAATAAAATAGATGTAAAGAAAACATGACAAAGATACTATGAAATTTGTCTTCAAATTTACAGCTCATTTGATCCAATAATTCATCGAAATTTAGACATCTTTGTTTCTCTTTTTACTTCCTTTTAGCCTTCTATCTTTGTGGCCAAAGACTCATCATTCATCATACAAACTAAAACGGTAGAAAGAATAAGAATAAAGTCCAATACCACTTTTTTACTGGCTTTTACCATTCAAATTTATTGCAAAGATTATTATATATATATATATATGTTAATTTAAAAGGAGCAAAAGATGTAAGATTCCTAGACTGTAAGAATAACTAAGCAAAACTTGTGGATGACTCACATTGTAGGGAATCAATTGGTAAAATTTTCAGGTTTATGACCTCACAGTCAAAGTTTCATAACAGAAGGGCAACAAAAGTACAATTTAGTCACAATTCAAATTCAACTAAATGAAATCATGGTTATAAGGAGATGCCCGGTTTGAGATTCGTGATAATCACAATAATCTATACGATAATATAATGAAGGCTTACTTAGTTGAATAATAAGACACCATTTGAATTGGTAAATAATTTGAGTACAAAGTTTGTGATAATAATGAGTGACAAAAAAAATCAAAAATGCTAGATAGCTCATGAGTCAAAGAAGGATTACTTTGGAAACTCACAAACGTTCAAATGTACTGTGCTTCTTCATGAGTCAAAAAAATGTTTTCATATAAACTGCAATTATTCTTGTTGACGAACTTCTTGGTATTTGGCCCCTTGTCAAGTTAATCATGGATGTTCCACAATCTTGGCACAAAAAAAAGAACAAAATTGATTGATTTACTGAGAGAAAAATGGATCATATCATTGTGCAAATAATTTAGATGTACTTAAAAAATTGTCTATATGATTCCTCACAATGACAATCTTCTGAATTTTGCCCTTTTCAAGCTTTTTTGTTTTTTATGTAATTATCTCAGCCTTGTCCCAAAAAAAATCTCAGACTTTGGTGATACTTTAGTGTTTGTTTTTGTTTCCACATAAAACATAAATTAATGTAGCAATCAAATCACGTAAGTTTTTGTCTATTAATAATTATTAATGATTGAAAATTATAATATAATACTAAAATTGTAATGATTGATATATATATATATATATATATATATATGTGTGTGTGAAATAGAAAGTGTTATATATATACATATGTATAAAACAAAGTGGGCCATGAAATTAATTAAAATTTCAAAATTGAAATACAAATTTTGGACCAAAAAAATAGTGGGGGGAAATTGTGAAGACCAAACGCAAGTTGGTCAAAATTTTGGCCAAAAGCTGGCTGAAAATGAAACCAAACATAGCCATGGATTTGGGAAGACTATTAAATTCTTCGAAAATGTAGTAAGATGTCGTAAGCAAGAATATAAACTACACAATTATGTGAACAAAAGGGAAAATGTAACTAGAAATAGTTGATAAAAATTGCTTGGATGTAGAAGATAGGGCTAAATCTAAGATAATTGCTGTAAGAAACTGTCGAAATTGAGTTTACAATGCAAGAAGGGGTGCAAACTATGGCTATGATTTTTACTTGTGTTGGTTTCCCTATTTCTTTCTCTTTTTCCCAATATTCTTTTCTTATCATAAGACAATTATAAAGTGTACATTACTTATATAATAAATAAATGTAATTTACTCATTGGGCAATTAAACAAACCCTTGTGCAATAATGATCTCCTTATATATAATTCTCTTACGACCTCAAAACTTGGTCTAGGTAAACAAAAAAACCATCTCAATTGTAGTTGCTTGAGCCTTCTATTAAATTTTTGGAAGCCAAATTCCTAAGTTTATAAAAGGATGGTCGAGTTTGTACTCACTATTTAGAAAAATTGGCAACAAAGTATTATATTCCAATTTGCACACATTTCGAAAAGCATTACGTATTCGAGGGTTTGTGAACAAGATAACGAATAATGTAGGCACGGACTGTAAGTCTGTAACCAGATAGGAAATCAACAACAGCAACCTTATATAAAGACACAAATGGATAAGCAAAATCCATTAGAAAAAAAAAAATTAGACCCGTTTCATAGCAATCGATTTTTAACAGCAAAAGAGACAGAATAAAATGCGTAAACAACAGATTCAGCCACATTGCTAAAAGAACCAAAGTTGAGGAGAAATGATACTGCTTTCATCCAACATCCTACACAGCAGTCAAAAGGCAATTTTGAATCTTTCAAAAGTCCAAAATAAAACATAAGTGTTTTTGCAAAAACATAGAATAAAATACAAAGGCCATCACCACTCATCAGTCGCATATATGCAAATTACAGATAGATTATGACATTTCAAGCCCACCTCCATTTTAGGAGCAGATACAGCGCAATTGACTCAAGCTTCATCTATTTGGTCCTGCATTAACCCCCAAAACATGAAAATATAAGTATACACCAATCAGATGATAAATAGTATTTATTAAATACTATTCGCTTTCCATGTAATGGAATTGGATTAGGATTGCACACAAATTTCCGTAATCAAATGATGATTTCCGAAACTTCTTATTTAAGAAAATTCACATCCCATTTCAAGAATGGGCATGGTTCATGACTGATATAAAGAGGAGATCATACAGATTCTCTATCTGATGATAACCTGATTTCATAGGCATACAGCAGCTTGTGGACAAAGCTGGATACAAAGTTTAAATAGGAGTGAAAAGCATACAAAGTAATTTCCCATGTGGAGCTTCCTAGTCTCTATATGTCAATTTCCTAATTAAAATCAAGGGCAACTATTTTATAAGCTTAATTTTATACGTGAAAGGATGACAAGTTTTGATCATTCTACGTTGACGGGGGAATTTACAATAGAAAATTTAGGGTGGATTCTTAAAGGCACTAGTTTTTGCAGAAAGAAACAAGGCTTGTGCTTGGAACAAATTTGGGATATTCAAAGCTGGCCAACCTCAAAATTTGATCAAAATAACAATAATGGAATTAAATTCAATAAATTACTAGGACAAGAAAAGGAACGGCCAATCACCCTAGAAAGGCAGGGGACAGATTACTCGTACAAGAGATATTTTGAACATAAATACGAAAAAGCAATTCGAAAAGATTAACATAAACAAAATGCTCTACTCCACATCTCATCTTCAATACCCATAGTATATGTATCTATGGTAATACCGTTTTCTTGTTTGTTTGGCAAACAAAAGCCTTCTAAATCATAAGTTGTCGCTTACCTGCATATCGGAGGTCCAAAGAGTAAGATTGTCTCTCAGAAGTTGCATAATGAGAGTGCTATCCTTGTAGGACTCTTCACCCAGAGTGTCCAACTCAGCAATTGCTTCCTCAAAAGCCTGAATAGCAAAGAAGACACTCAATTTTCAACAAAGAAAATCTAGATGTGAAAGTATTGAAAATTCTAGCCCGGTCAGGGTTCAGCCAAACAGAACCTAATCGTGTAACGTGGTAAGTGAATCACACTTTTCTCATTACAATTTGAGTTGAGTGACTAATGACAAGCCAAGTATTAAATTTGTTTGATTGGTGGGGTGTGGTCAAGTCCAATCAGGACAAAAATCTTCCATGACAACAATTAAATGTTACTTCCATTACATCATTTGACTTTAAAAACGCCCGAAGGAAGGCAGTAAAACGGAAAAAATTAGTATGCTTCAAATTGCAAGGCATTAAGAATTGAAGATAAATTGATTAATAAACTCTATGAAAGGTGAAATTAAGGAACCTGTTTGGCCATGCTGCAGGCCTTCTCTGATGAATTCAAAATCTCATAGTAAAACACAGAGAAGTTTAGAGCCAAGCCCAACCGAATAGGATGAGTTGAAGCAAGATCCACAAGTGCTATATCCTGTTTACATAAATTATAAAATGATCTATCAGAACAGTGACTGAATTGTTCAATTATTCTTTTAGCCATAAATGATTTAAACAAGTTACGAAAACACAAGTGATCATCAATTCCACATAACTACACCAATAATAGGAACAATTAGCAACAAAAAGTTCTGTGAAGTATAGTACCTGAGCAGCTTTATAGGCGAGCATAGTATCCTCAGCAGCCTCCTTCCTCTCATTCCCAACCTTAAATTCGGCCATATACCTATGATAATCCCCCTTCATCTTCAAGTAAAACACCTTGGACTCACTCGTGGCAGCCGATGGGATCAAATAATCGACCAAGACTTTCAAAATCCCAGCGCAGACTTGCGACAGCTCCGTCTCAACCTTAGATCTGTAGTCCTTGACAAGCACCACGTGGTCGTCGTTCTTGCGGCTCTCCTCCTTCTGCTCGATCGACGATACTATGCGCCAGGCGGCTCGGAGCGAGCCGATGACGTTCTTGTAAGCCACGGAGAGGAGATTGCGCTCTTCCACGGAGAGCTCGGAGCCGGCTGACGCCGCGACTAAGCTGTCCATGAACTGGACCATCTCCTCGTACCGCTCCGCTTGCTCGGCTAGCTTAGCCATGTACAGGTACTGCTCGCGGCTCAGAGCCATGTTTGTGTTGTTAGAGAGAGAAATATTTGGGGGAAAATTGTTGAATTTTAGGCGAAAATATGAATTATGTGTGTATTATATTATATATATATATATATATAGGAGTGAGTTTGTCTGAGAATTTTGAGGTGACCTAAGCTTATTAGGGTTGGATATTTTTTTGTAAATTTTGTCGGCGCGTGGAACTACTATTACTAATTCTTTATTTTTTAATGTGATTTTTATGATTAATAGTACCTAAATTTTGATTTGACGGTGATACTCCATATATAGAAAAATTTGGTTTGATTTAGAATAATGGGTTTCTTGAGTATTATTTATGATATGAAGCGATTAATAATTTATTTTATAAGTTGTATTTTGAATTGGTCAAGCAAAATCGAATTAAAATTTACATTATTTATATATAGATATAGAATAATTCAAGCTCCATCTAGACATGTTGCACATTTTACTCTTTGAAAACTTAAACTCACACCAATACTTAGGATACGTATTAGTTAACTATCGTTTTTGTGCCGTACCTAAAAGATTACAAAATTATGATTTTATCAATCTAGATTATTCATATTTGACAAACTACATTTTCAAGGAAAATTAAATTTGTAACTAAAGTCATGAGATTCATGTGCCTGACCAAGTTTATTAAAATTTACGTCAAGTCAAACCAATATTAATGTTATATTATGTGGTATATTACACATAGATATAAGTATGATGGATAAGTATGAGAAGAATCAAAGAAGAAGCTGAGGTGGATTGGAGTCAATTCCACTTGGACTCCTCTTAATGTCAAAACCGGCTACTTTGGGCCGTTTAAGAATAAACAATTTGGGTGACCTAGGTCACGGGTTCGAATCCTGATGAGGGAATGCCTATTTGCCTTCTCTACTGTGAGCCTGTCAGCTATGGGCAACCTAGGCTGGTTTACCTCTGTTGTGTGGTTTGCAGGCTATTACACAAGAGCGGGGTTTACCCAGTGCGCACCTCACGGTAGCGGTTGCGGGTTTTCCTCGTCATCCAAAAAAAAAAAAAAAGAATAAACAATTTGGGCCCATTAAATATTCATTAATTAAATTATTAATCAACAATTAAAAACTATAGAATACATTATTCTACCACAGTTTGGTTTGACACAAAAATGAAATTAATTAATTGGTGCAAACAATGTCCATCACTTTGGAAGTAATGTCCCATTCCTTTGAGCAATTATTATAAATTGGATATTATTTTAATTGTTTACATATGTGAAATCAATTATTTTATGTAGTAGCATTTTGATGTACAAAATTGTGTAAGGAAATGTGAGCTGTTTTTGCACATTTTTCAAGTGAAATCCGCTGGCAAATGAAGACAAAGATGTCCCCCTCGTCACGTGGATAATCGTATGGGTGACAACTAAATTTTTTGGTTTTAAATATTTTATGAAAATTAACCACTAATAAATAAACAACCTACTAATTAATTATAATTAATAAAAATGAAAACTACTAATTTTTACTACTAAGAGAAAGCCCATGTCCTATCATTTGTATGCTACGCTCAACAACATACGGAAAATTATTATATGTATAATGATATACATTGATTTTATAAATACAAATTATTTCGTCCTATAAATAACTTATATTACTGCCTATTGTAAAGTATATATTTTAATATTTATTCGGGTATTTGTTATTCAATTTATAATTTAAAATTCTGAATAATAAGGTTGTTTTCGTTGGGAGTTTGAAATTTGTGAGGATGATGATGATTTTTATTTATATACATGATACAATTTTGATATACAATTTATAAGGACATCTTTATGTTGCTTATATGGATTATTTTTATGGATTATGTATAAAATAATCCAAATAAAAATAAATTGAGTAGAAAAATAAATAGAGAATAAGAAAACAATAATAAATAATAAAAAAAGAACGTTAAACCCTAGCATTTAATTTATATTCTTCTATATAATAGTTCCTAGAACCCTAATTAAGATAATTTTGGTGATCGAAAAAATGGAGTTGTGCACATTTCGAGGCATCTCAAAATTTTCTCTACTCCACCCTACTTTACAGCCCGCTCCCAATCACATTCAATCCATTAATCATTGTAAAACGAATTCTGCGTTCCTTGTCAATCAAATTCGATTAAACACAGGTAATTTTCATTTCATCTCCTTGTTTTTTGTTTCCGTTGTGATGCTAGTTTGGGTTGTTTTTCTTTTGAATAAAGATTTGTAGGAGGATCTAGGGTTTTTAGTTTCGAATAATTTTTTTTGAATTTCTATCGTTTTTCTCTTCTTTCGAGAAATTCTCAAATGAACGCACTCTTTTTCGATTAATAATTGTTTCTAGTTTCATTTTTGGTAGTGTAAAGTAACAGAGTTGGATGTTAAAATTCATTTAGACCTTTTGCAGGACCATTTTTTTTCCTTTACCGTTTTGTGATTGATGTTTTCTTTAAATTTTTCTGCACTAGCCAAACATACTTTCTGTATTCTGATTGATTTGTGTTGCCTTCCGTAGGAAAATGTTGATGATATTCCATTTTGCTTACTGTGAACAGGGTCGCGACGATATATAAGTTCATCTCTCAGGCCAGCCACATCTGAGGACACATCAACTGAAACAACCCCTTACTTCAAAGATGAACGGCCTGAACTTGAATCTAACGATGTGAAAATAGTTGAAGATACACAGTCTGATGAGAAAAAAGAAGTTTATGATACTCAGCTAAATGAAGCGCCACAAGAAGGTTCTTTGGGTGATAATTCGCTGGAACTGTTTAAAATCTTGGAGGATTTTAACATAAAGGTTTGTTGGTGTTCTTTACTGTCAGAAGTCAATTATCCAACTCCCCTGTCTGCATATTAGTTACCTGATGATCTGTTGTGATCATATAATTTTTAGAAATAAAGTTGGCTATTATAAAAATGATATTTTCTTTTTATCTCCTCCTTTACGTTATAGCATAAGTCCAATGCCCTATAAATATTTGCTTTCAAAAGTTCCTAGCTGTTAGATGTCTTTGGATATTTAGTTAATGCAAATAGGTAGCTGATAATGTGAACTTGGTTGCTGTGATGAGTATTTCTCAACAATTTGAAAGCTCATGAATACTTGATGAGACATCGACTATCAGGTCGATCTGAGCGGTTACCTGAGCAACCTTTCATTGTATTATTGGTAGGATTTTTCCTCGTATGATCACTCACCTGTTTATATCTTCCTGATGTTTCTTTGATACTTTAAAAGCGTAATTTTCCTCCACATGTATTTCTTTAGTCACCACAAAAAAAAAAAAAACAGTAATTTTACTAAACATCAACAAATTCTTGGACATCTCATGATAAAGTATAAGATCCAATCCCATCTTCTGTAATTTTGATAATGTAAAGATAATATTTGATCCCATTTTGACATTTCAATGAAAAATAGAAGCATGGGCATGTGAAAAAAGCGATTATAACTATTACATAATACCTATGATTATCTTCCGCCTGTGAAGATGATTTGTTTTCAAAAAATTGAACAAAAAACACTTACGAAAAATCCATTTTTTGATATTTACTCGCCTTGTAGTCCAGATAAGTAATTTGTTACTGATTTTGATTCTGATAATGTACGCCCTCAATTTCAGTTCGATTATGAGGACACATATTCGCTTCTCGTACTTGGCGGTGGTGGTGCAGTTGGACTTTGGTTAGCAGCTGCTATTGTTGGTGCCATTGATTCTATTCCCGTTGTGAGTATTTTTATTTGGGCATGGCTGTAATCCTTTTTTATAAATGCTTCTTAACGAAGGCCTTTGCTAAGTACAAAATTATTTCGATTTTGATATTTTAGCTACCGAAAATGTTGGGACTCGTTGGTCTTGGCTACACAGTCTGGTTCACCTCACGCTATCTAATCTTCAAGGTTCGCGTTTCTTATTATTCAATGTAGAATATTCTTTTACGTTATGCCAGTACTAACAGAAACCAATTTACACTTGTCTTCAGGAAAATAGGAACGAGTTGGCTGCTAAAGTCGAACAGATTAAGCAGCAGGTGCTCGGTTCAAAAGAAGATTAATGCTGAAAAATGATTTTCCGATCTCTGTTTAGTGAAAATAGTTCGCCCGAGTTTGGCCTGATTCAATTAGTCATATAGGCACCTGCAAAAACAATTGGGTTAAGGATGATTTTCTCTTTGAAGTTGACAATATGTACATGGCAAAGAAAACCAGACCAAAGAAACCAAAGTTAGTTATATGCTAGAAGTTTGAATTTTATTTGCTTTACTCTTTAAATACTTAAAAGCTCGTCTTTTTTGAGCTTTTGGAAGATGGTTTATAACAACATTTTGATGCCTTAAAACTGTCTTTTCAGTAGCCAACTTCTTTATTTCTAAAGTTTGATTCCAATTTCAAAAATTTGGGATAATTTTTGAATGGACGGTTGGCCCATGGAATATGTGATGACTAGTGACTCAATTTTGAATTAACACAGTCCATTATAGAATGATTAAATAATTGCATATTATAGAAATTTATGTGAGATTTATAAGTGATTATTTATATTTTTGAAATGTGTAGAATTGTAAAATATATTAAATTGATAATTATAATTTAATGAATAATGGGTGGAATCAATCCTCAAAATAGCAATGTTATTTAATGTACTTTTCTTAATTGCTAAGGTAATAATACAATATAAATTCATCAATAGATTTGTGATGTTATGGAAAACAGCAATAAGTCTCCAATTTCGTCTAGCACGGATAATAATGCATTGCAGTATCCCCATTCATTCACACTGACTTACTTAAAATTCTACTTTAATTTGAATAAAAAGTGTCATGCTTATAATTAGTAATTACGTCCTAAATTATTAAATTAACATAAGATTAAATTAATCACACGCTAATCTAAACCTGAACCCCTACACAGCCGCGCCACTAAACAAGTGACCGTTGAAATATATTCAAACCACATATATGGTCCCCATCCCACCTCCCACCAAAATCTCTCATCATCAATCTCTCTCTCTTTTTTCAATTTTTTAACGTTCCTTTTCTACTTTCTTAATCTAGATTTTACTTCAAAACCCATATTTGTTTAATCCAGGAATCTGAAATTGCATAAGGAAGAAGACAGAAAAAACAAAGCTTCTTGGGAAAGGAAAGTGTTATTTAATAGTGCTGTTACAATACATTGTACAGAGTGATTTTGGGCTCTTCATATTCTCTTACTAGGTTTCACATTGTAAGTTCGTTGTACGCTATTTGCTGTAATTATTTAAGTTTCTTGTATGTATGTATGGTAGTTTTCCCTGTTTATTTTGCCATGTCAGTTCATATTTCTTGGTAGACTTTTGGGTACATTGTCTGAATTTCTTAACCCTTTTTTGATAGCGTTGAGTTCAATCTATTGAAAGCATGAAAAATTGGGGTTTCATATTGGGTTTGTGAGGGTTTAACAATAAGGTGGAAGAAGAGGAACATACAACTGGGTTTAATAATTTATAGTGCAAAATCAAGTTTACTTTCACCCTCCTTCCTTCAAATTCGGTAATTTAGATATTTGTAGTTGTTTCTGTGTGCTGATATGTGTTTTAGTTTATTTCTGACAGCATAGTCTTTTGAATTTTTTCTTGTGTAATATACATTACTTTTTTCTGAAATTCCTGAGTTGGGGTTATGAATGATGTGCCTTTGTGATTGTTATTCAGTAGTTCGCAATTCTCTGCCAACTTTATAATGAAACAGTTGATTTCAAAATTTAAATTTTGAATGTTGTACAGGTGTGAAAAAAGGGCAAATTTGCAATGTCAACTTCAAAACTACAACCCGATTCATTATCCGGGTTAAGATACCGTGGCTTCAACTCCAATTTACCCTCAGTGTCCCGCTTTCGAAGTGGCCACATGCCTTCTGGAATGAATGTTAGCAGAGTTACATTCGACCAATCAGAGTCTGACATGGACACCACGTCCGACTCAGAGGGTGAGCGTTATGGTGCAGGTGACTCACCAGAATCATCCCCACAAGACGATAAATTTACCAACGCTGGCGCAAAAATTAATCTCGTTGAGGATGGTTATAGTAGTGGAAACTATTTGGGAAGAGTGGGAAGAGGAAGTGGTGGATTTTCAGCTTTAAACCGTGGTTTTGCTGATGATGAATTGTCAGAATCTGTTACGAGCTCGGAAGTGAATTCTACACCGTCTGTGAGCAACAATGGTGTTTTACGCGAGAGGCAATCAAATCGTGGGGCTAATTTATCTGGCATTGATACTATGAAACAGGTTAGCGCCTTTTAAACCGGAGGTTTGATGTATACTATGGCGTGGTGTGGTTGAGAGAGTTTAATGATTGTTCTAATATCTTTTGGAAAAGGAGCTAATAAAAGCCTCTCCACGAGAGCGGTTTGAGTCAGAATTGTAGCCTTTTCCCTTTTGTTTTGGTGTGGGGAGGCATAGACATCTTGTCTTCCTTAAGGGCAACGAATGGCAATTTAGAAATTTGAAGGGATAAAAAATTTCAATGCTATTTATTTGCTGTTGATTTTCTTAAAAAGTTCTGCTGATTTTTTTCGTGAAATCAGGGGATTCTATTGTTAACTACAACTAGCAATCATAGTAAAAGCAAATTATTCACCTCTAGTATTGCCAATTGTTATATCATCTAATAGGTCATCCTGTTACTTGTCATTGCCATTACTAAAATCAACTCTAATTCTTGTGTGCTATATAGAATATTTTCTCATTTTGGTAGTGTTTGCAGGACTTTGACAATGCATCACAGCAGAATCCAAGTGCACCTCCATTGGCTGGCTCTTTTAGGCCTTTGAATCTGGTTTCTGAAATACGTCCAACTTCAACTGCTGATACTAGCATTTGCTCAGCAGCATCGGGAGGTTCAGCAGCTGAGATCCAACCTAACATCAACAAGAGCACAATATCGAATGCTACAGAAGTTAATCCTCCCAAAGTGCCCGTGAGGTAAGCACATTCCCCCAACCCAAAAAAAAAGAAAAGAAAAATAGAATGTAGCAGTGTGGCTTTTAAAGTAACTTTCGATATTTAAAGTTAATTAAGCATTGTTTCACAGGAATTCTGCTGTATCATCTCATCCTGTGCCTGCTCGTTATCCTACATTTCATGCAAGGTAACTTAGCTAGTGTTTATGCTATTAGTTTTAAAAATTCTTAAATTTACAATAATCTGGTGAATTTCTTTTACTGCACTATATTGACTAGTCCCTGTTATTCATCGTTGAAATCAAATATAGCGGGCTAGGTTATTGGTATGCTGTTCTCTCGTATGATGCATGCGTCAGGCTATGTCTACATTCCTGGGCTAGGGGCTGTATGGAAGCTCCTCCTTTCTTGGAAAGCGAATGTGCTCTGCTTAGGGACGCGTTTGGGTAAAATTTGAATTCTGCCACAAGATTTTTTAATTAATTTGCTCCTTGTACGTGTATATATGATTTAATTCCTAAGGAGTAACTATAAAAAGGTACATTTTGTTGCCTGATCTTTATACTATTCCTTATTGAAAAATTTAGGTTGAAAAACGTATTGTTACAGTCTGAGGAAGAGCTACAGAGAAAACATACTTCAGAACTTGTCAGTGAAGGCGCTTCCGTTAAAACTAAGAAAACTATTGGCAAGATTAAAGTTCAAGGTATAAAATAATGAATTTAAGCTTTAAGTTCTTTTTTATGGCGTATAGTGTTCTATAACATTTTAAAATTGAATTATCTTGCAGTGCGTAAAGTAAAAATGGGGATGGAACTACCCACTGGCTGCTCATGTACATCTTTAAAAACATCGTCCATAGTTAAGTTGGAATCTTTTCAACTCCGGTTATCAAATGTAAAAGCAGTTGTTTCCTCCGAAAAGAAGGCATTGCGAAAGGAGCGTATAACGCCAATTATGTCTGTCAATGGATCGTTATTACATCCGAGTATGGCATGTATAATTGTTGGAACTCGTCGCTATTTGAAAGAAGTACCTGAGCTTATTAAAACTGGCTTAAATGCTTGGCGCAGCAGTTCCTCATCCTATGAAGTGGTCCAAGGTAAGAAAATCCCATATAACATCCCGGGACCTTTAGGTTGCGTTTGGATGGAAAGATTTGAAAACTATTAAGAATTCCAAATTCAGGGTCATGAATCTATTCAGTTTGTTTGGTCAATTTCAGGTTATAATGGATTTCGAATCCTTTATAAGTTTGGTTCATGGGTTTTGGTTAGTAAAATGAGAAGGAAAATATTACGTGTTTCAATTAATAGTACCAGAAGTCCAGGTCCAAACGGAGAAGCAGCCGCAACTTTGAATTATTTTCTCAATAATTCTGATGGATTTCAACTCTATCTAATTTTGGAGTCACTTGATATCCTTAATTCCAAATTCTCCTATCCAAACACAACCTTACAATTTCCTATCAAGAATTTTGGCTTAAGTATTTACTTTTTTTATTACAGAATCATATTCATGTTTGTTGAGATTAAAAAGTTCACCGCAAGATGATGCAGTGAGAATGCAGCCAGGATCTGGTGAAACTCGAGTATTGTACGTGTATTTTTTTTTTACATTGTTCTCTTGTTATTTCTACAATCATGCAATAATGGATAATTAAAATTTTCCATTCTTTTTCATAGCTTGCCAGATGGACTTGGTGATGATTTGATAATTGAAGTTCACGATTCTAAGGGAACATATATTGGGGATGCTGTAGTGCAAGTGGCTGATATCGCTGATGAATCTGTAAGACGTTTAGATTTCAAGTTTGATTTTTTGTGATTGCATAAATCATGTCTGTTTGTGTGTGTGAATTGAATGGGTTTTGTTAATGGCTTAATACAGGGGGAGAAGGTACGCGCATGTATTATATATCGAGAACCAGAGCATGAACAAGTTGGAAAAATACAGTTGAATATCAATTATTCAACAACTTCGGATGAAAATAGCAATAAGGTATGGCATGAGATCATGAAATAACATTGGTGTACGTCATATGGTCTTCTGTGTCAAAATATATTTTCTTGGTGTTGAACATGAATCATAACAATTATTAAACACACCCTTAAGTTGTCTTTTGATTGAATGATTAAAAGCCATGAAGTTTAAATTCATCAACAAATTGATCTTGTTTGGATAATTTTCATTTATCATGGATTTCAAATTCCTTGGAACTTGTTTTGAGCCAATTTTTCAATGATATGGTGTATTTTGAATACAGCTAATCAGGAACCATTTGAAATACTTCCTTCAAATACATACCCCATATCTTTCTTAAATCTAAATCCTTTAATCCAAATACAACTTTATTGTATCTTGTTTTGGTTGTTCACGACCAAACCCGGAAATTGGTATTCTTTTAGTTTGTGTTTAGATTCAGAAATGAATTTGGAGGAAGGATTTTAAATGACTCTAAATTGGAGCCATTTGAAATCCACCGTAATGATTGAAAATAGATTTAAAAAAAAAAAAGTGAGTTCCAAGTGATTTAAAAACGCGTATAACATGAAATCACCTAAACACAACCTTATGCTTAGTGAATAAATCCTACAAAGAACATTTCCTTTTTTCATTGAAATTTGTTTTTTTTTAACTTGATATAAATCTATTTCGAAGTGTGCATCTGTGGCGGAGACTATAGCATATGATTGCGTTCTGGAGACTGCAATGAAAATCCAACAGTTTCAGCAACGGAACTTATTCCTACATGGTTCATGGAGATGGTTGGTCACTGAATTTGCATCTTATTTTGGAGTTTCAGATGCATACACGAAGCTCAGGTACCGTAATTTTGTAAGATGCTGGTTTGTTGTAAGAATGAACTGCTGTAATAATTTTCTCTGTTTTATTTGTTTTACTGAGATAGAAATTTCATATATTTCAGATATCTTTCATATGTTATGGACGTCGCGACACCAACTGCCGACTGTCTCGATTTGGTGCATGATTTATTGCTACCAGTGGTGATCAAAGGCAAAACTAAGCACACATTGAGTCACCAAGAGGTACGCGGTATATAAGAAAAACAATATTCATTTAGTTTTAATTGCATGATTGCTGAAATATTCTTAATTTTTCATCCCTCTGTATTTTATGGCTATTTATAATGTTTATCGTTACCCTTTTTTAATTTTTTTTACATTTTGAGCCGAAACATATCAGTATACTATACAGGTTTAGTTCTTATAATTGGCATTAGAACAAATGAAACTTTATTTTTATGTTTACAAATTTTGAAATTTTTTGTGACCATTTATCAGGTTCGTATTTTGGGAGAAGTGTCCGAAGAAATTGAGCAAATACTTACTTTGGTATTTGAGAATTACAAGTCATTGGACGAATCATTGCCTTCAGGAATAGTAGATGTATTTGGACCTGCTACAAGATTAGCAGCCCCTGCTCTTGATCCTGCTTTGAAGCTTTACAAGCTGTTGCATGACATTCTTTCACCTGAAGTGCAGTCAAAGTTATGCAGATATTTTCAGGTGAGGCACTATTACATTTATCCATCTTCAATGTATAACAATGTTAACTTATATACATTCAAATAAACATGAACTTAATACCCATTACAAAATAAAATAATAATGTGAAATCAATCTACATTTATATTCATAGCTATAAACCAAAAAATTAGACACATTTATATTTTTCTCAAAAATTAAAGACATGCTTGAAATGATGAGTTCTTTTGTTAAAGTAATTATATTTCTCAACAATTTTATATTAAGAAACATGTCTAATGTTTCAAACTGATAGGTCCTTACAAAATATACAGGCCAGGTCTCGAATATTGGCTAACCAGAACTGTTTCCGTCCCTTCTTAATGTGATTTTTCAATCAATAATTGAGAACCTTTTGTGCAGAATGCCACGAAGAAAAGATCTAGAAGGCACCTATCAGAAAGTGATGAGTTTGTTTCCAACAACAATGAAAATATATTGTTGGATCCATTGGCTCTTTCTACAGCTTATAGGAAAATGAAATCGTTATGCTTGAATTTCCGAAACGAGATTCTGACCGACATCGAAATCCATAAGCAAGATCTTCTCCCAAGGTAAATTTGTTTCTCTTCCGTGTAGTTACATTTACAGATAATTACATGCACCCCTCACTTATTAAGAAATTACCATGAGTCCTGATTTTTGCAAATTACCAAGGCACCCTTATCAAATCCTGACAGCTCGAATATAAGAAGGGGTCAAATTTGAATTTACTTTACTGACTGAAAACTGTAATATGCTTTTATCGATTGGGATGTTATGGTAATTTCTCATTCCTCGGGATGTTTTTTCATGATTAGAGCCTCACATTGTGGATGTCTACAGAATTTACTCTTACATGTATAACTCTGAATTTCTAAACTAAACATTGGTTTTTGGCTTTTCTTGCAGTTTTATAGATCTTCCAAACCTTTCATCATCCATATATAGCACAGAGCTCTACAGTAGATTACGAGCATTCCTAAATTCGTGCCCTCCTGCTGGACCATCACCTCCAGTTGTGGAACTTGTCATAGCTACTGCAGATTTTCAAAGGGATCTTTCCTTGTGGAATATTAGGTAAATCATTTATGGTTGCCATTTTTTTCTATGTTGCCTAAACTCATAGGTTTTATAATGCCTTTCTTGCAGTTATATCAAGGGTGGGGTTGATGCAAAAGAGTTGTTCCACTTGTATATAACCCGCTGGATCCAGGATAAGCGTTTCGCTTTACTTGAATTGTGCAAGCTTGAAAGGGTATGACTGTATACTTCATCCTTTAGTTCATGACATTGTACCATTGCAGAATTGTATTTGCATTCTAATCAGCCTTATTTTTAAATCTGCAATTTTGAAGAGCCTTCATATGTTACTCCAATTGCTGAGATGCATAATTAGACAGCTTCTTAGCAGATGATATCTTTATACCCATGTTCATTTTCTTTTATCATGAATACAGGACCCCTGAATTCCTTGAGGGTGTGTTTGGATTGAGTGATTTGGATTTGAGGAAGGGATTTGGAGGAAGGATTTCAAATGACTCTAAAATGGAGTAATTTGGAATTTACCATAGTTGTAGAGAAAATAGCTTAAAATGAATGCCAAAGGATTTGAAATTCATCATAACATGAATTCATCCAAACAAACTTAAATGGATTTGTCGATAATTTTGAAATCAATAGTTTTGAAATCCTTCAATCCAAAGACACCCTGAGTTTACTTTATGTTTGGATATAAGGATTTGGAGGAAGGACTTCCAGTGATTTGAGATTAGGTGGATTTGAAATCTGCGGGAACAAAAAATTGAAAATGAGTGCAAAAGGATTTGAAATGTGGAACTAGTTATGTGAATAATGCATGAAATTTGTTTGTTATTATTTATTTTTTACTATTGTAATGCAGATAAAATCCTCCGGATTTTCCACACAACATACATCATCTCCTTTCATTGATGACATCTATCACCGGCTCAAGGAGACGCTCACAGAATATGATGTCATAATCAGTCGGTGGCCTGAATACACTTTTACTCTGGAAAATGTATGTCCTTTTTCTTACTCTTTCTTAGTTAACTCTTTCACAATCATTTCGTGGAATAAAAAGAAGATTATTATTATTATTATTATTATTATTATTATTTTGTATTTTTAAAGGCCATAGCAGAGGTTGAGAAGGCAGTAGTGGAAAGCTTGGAGAAGCAGTATGCTGAAGTCTTGTCTCCACTTAAAGAAAACACTCCTATTAAATTCGGTTTGAAATATGTCCAAAAATTCACAAAAGGGAACGTCTCGCCATACAATGTGTCAACTGAGGTAAAATGAAATATTTTCTTTTTCTCGATTTGTATACTTTTTCCTGAGTGCAAATTTAATACATGTTCTTTCTTTTTTCTCAGTTGGGGGTCGTTTTGAATTCCCTGAAACGGATGCTTGAGACTCTTCGACCCCAGATAGAATCCCAACTAAAGGTGTGGGGTTCTCGTATACCTGAAGGTGGCAGTAATGTGGTTGCAGGGGAGAGTTTAAGTGAAGTAACAGTGATGATTAGATCCAAGTTCAGAGCTTATGTGCAAGCCGTTTTAGATAAGCTTGTCGAAAATGTAAGTACTATTTCATAAGAGGGTCATAAGCAGTTTGATTATACATGATGACATCATCACTACACTTTATGGCATCTCATATATACGTCGATTTCCAGAAATTGTATAGTTATGAAAAGTTGCATTTAAAATTTTTATTGCACCCTTTTTAATTGTGTGCAGACAAAACTGCATAATGTTACAAAGCTGAAGAAAATAATTCAAGAATCTAAAGACAATGTGGTAGAATCTGATATACGGCGTAGAATGCAGCCTTTGAAGGAGTTGTTGGCTAATACCGTTGATCAGTTGCACCTTGTACTTGAAACTCAAGTGTTTGTGATTGTTTGCAGAGGTTTCTGGGATAGAATGGGCCAGGTAGAAAGCTATTTAAAAGCAAATTAACAATAAATCTCTCGTTATTAATTACTCATTCTAATCAGAGTTGTGTTAAATGCAGGATGTGCTAAAGTTTCTTGAAGACAGGAAAGAAAATAGAACCTGGTATAAAGCTTCACGAGTTGCAGTAACTGTAAGTAAATTCGACAATTTTTCTACTATATCGATGTTGTCAGTTTACCCATGTTTCATGATGTCCTTTAGGAGATTACATTGATAAGGTTACAGTAGTGAGGGTTTAATTACTGAGACAACCCTTGTGAGACTCTAATTACAAAAAACATTACGAGATTTGAGAAATTGCAATAATTTCTCCAAGAAACTTATCTCTCAAGCGTATTACAGATTCACCCTCCTAGCAACAAACAGCAATTTACAATATCTCATATTTTTCAAATTTCGAGTGGTCTGATCTGAAGGGGTGTATTGGTAATTTGCAAAAAATGTCAAAGCACTTATGGCAATTACAAACCTTGTAAGAATGTCATTTGAGGTTTAAGTATTTTATGTAACCAGTGGAAGTTTTTTTCTCTGTTTATTGCTTATTTGATCAATAGCTAAAATATATTATTCGTTGCTAATATGAAACTAAATTATTCAGGTTTTAGACGACACATTTGCTTCACAAATGCAACAGTTGCTAGGTAACTCGTTGCAGGCAAAAGACTTGGAACCCCCGAGATGTATCCTAGAAGTGCGTTCGATGCTCTGCAAAGATATCAAGAACCAAAAGGGTAATAACTATTTCTACTAGATTTTCGAGACCCCATGCAAATGGAGATTTCAATTCGATGTTCGTTTTGGGTCCTCGGGAAATAAAGATATCTGTTTTTAGAGTATATATAGAATTATGAGTTGAAGAGCTTAAGAGAAATGTGAATGCTCAAGTTGAGGAAAACCAGTGATGCAGAAAGAAACGCCAATGCTCATGGCGTTGTTTCTAATATTGGGAGGTGCAATTATAGGAAAGTCTATACTTTCATGGGGAAACTTTTATAATTTGATGTTCTTTTTGAATGAGAATTTTTTAATTTTTGAAATGCCTTATCATTCAATAGTTTTTCATGTTAATCTTTGTGGTAATTCTTTATAGAAATATGCATATATAGTTAGTTATCTACACTTGTTTTATAGTGATTTTCAACGAGTCTCAGGATTTGTAATTTTTTTATAATTTTTGACTTATTTATGTATGATGGATGGGTTTCATATAGGACCTATTTGAATCCTGAATAATTGTCAATTATATTGCATAAATTGAATTCATAGGCAAGCCAATTAACTAGGGGTGTTCAAAAATAACCGAACCGACCGAACCGAAAATCGAAAACCGAAAATTCGGTTCGGTTTTTAACCGAACCGAAAATTTCGGTTCGGTTTTCGGTTATGATTTTTTCAAAAATTCGGTTTTCGGTTCGGTTTCGGTTTGTGGTGTCGGTTAACCGGACCGAACCGAAAATCGAATTTTTTTTATTTAAATAAATAAATATATATTATATTATTAATTATTGATTAAAATTAGTAAGAATGCATTGTAGTCTAGGTGGTTAAGAGGTTTGGGTTTCTCTTAGAGGTCACAGGTTCGAAACTCAGTTGAAGCAAAATTTTTTTTTTATTTTTTAACCCAAAAAATAAATCAAAATAGAAAAAAAAAATAAAAAAAATAAAAAATTAAAATTCGGTTTTTTCGGTTTTTAACCGAACCGGTTCGGTTTTTAACCGAACCGGTTCGGTTAAAAACCGAACCGAACCGAACTATTTCGATTCGGTTTTCGGTTCTAAAAATTACCGAACCGAAATTTCGGTTCGGTTTTTGACCGAACCGGACCGAGTTGCACCCCTACAATTAACCATATGGGTTTCAAAGCCTATATCTTGGAGTAGTGTTTCTTCTATCATGATCTAGAATCAACATTCTCGGTTCATAATATATTGTTGAATCGGGTGGTTAAAGTTACTAGATGGGCTTAGATCATTGGTCCAATCTATTATAAAAATTTTAATTATGTATTTTTAAAAAAATTCTTACAACTTTTTTTGATAAACAAGTCAATTCTTACAACTCGAATCTGTTACACGTATATGATATTGATTTTTCAAATAAGCATAGCTCATATATAGGCCATTGGGATGAAGCCATTTTTCATAATAGCTGTCTCCTCCATATAATGTACAAACAATCATATAATAATATGAACAAATATTAAAATAGTGGGGGCAACCCCTGTAGAGTTGGTAAGGGCGTTTGAACTTGTGGCCTAGGTCACGGGTTCGAATCTTGATGAGGGAATGCCTATTTGCCTCTCTACTGTGAGCCGGTCAGCTATGGGCAACCTAGACTGGTTTACCTCTCTTGCCTGATTTGCAGGCTATTACACAAGAGCGGGGTTTACCCAGTGCGCAAATATTAAAATAGTTATCAAATTGTGCTGATCGAGAAATAGATGCTATTTTGATCCTACGTCACCATTTCAATTTTCAATAATTGAACCCCATGTATAAAAGTGATACTGCTCAGCCGAAAGCAAAATGGGCCCACGTGCAAATGTCCAAACATAGACCTTGTTATTTTGTATCATATATTAATCACTTGTGTATACACATATCTAATAAGAAATATAAATTGAAATAAAATTAAATAATTATTTTAGTACAATATTGAATATTCTGTAGATTAAACTCATTTTACTAGCATCTTATGGAATTTATTTGGGTGGTGCACAAAATATATCTATGATGAAGTTTTTTCATTCTTCCTTTTCTTGTAATTTGTTTCTTAGAATAAATGCTAAACCAAACAATTTGCAAAATATGACCCTTCTTTAGCTGTAAAGAAAGCGTAATAATAAATCAATTTCATTTATTCATCAGTACAAATTCTTATTCAAAATATAAGACGTTACAATTAACTTTTATGAAATGCTATTCATAATATCACGAAGAAAGAAAGATAAATAACCACATATATATATAAGATTTTCATTTTCTTTAATGTATTTAAGAGTTGTGAAAATGTATATTGCCATAACTCATAAGATTTGAGCAAAATTTTTATCGAACACAATCTTCTCCAAAGTTGCAGGGATGTTGTCCGTCCAAAGTGGCGCATTATTTTATTGCATCTAAAAATCTTCAAACCAACCCCACAAATTGTTCCACTTTACATGGACCCATTCTAACAAAACGAATGTAAAATTACGTTTCAATTTCAATGATTTTTTTGTCTGATATTAAGTTAAAAATATGAAAATATGAATATCATAAATTCATTCAAATCAATTATTATCATGTGACCCCAATCAATGCTTAAACATGGCTAATTATCCTTAATGATTTTTGGCTAATACGTTTCTTTAAGAAATATTTGGAAAAAGAACTCAAAAGACTCATACGGGAATGAATTATAGAATAAATAATGAATTTATTGCTCTAATCGATCCATTAATACTCTAGAACAACCTAAAAGAATAACAATAAAAAAAAAAGTATTACTAGAGTATAATACATTTAAATAATTAAATAATTCTCAATCTTCATCTTCATCATCTTCGGCATCATCAACTAATATCTAAAAGTCCTTTAACAATTTCCTGACCTGTTCCAGAGTAACAAAAAGCACAACAGTAAACGGACCTTGCCTAGAAATCGTCGGAATAAAGCCTTTATAAAGCGCCATTGGCCCTTCTGCTTTAATCGTCTTCATAGCACAATCAAGCGCCCCACTGTACGGCGCCGTTTTGCCGGCCTCCACCTTCATGTTCATCACCCGTGTCTTTATCACATCCACCGGATTCGACGCCACCGCCGCCACAAACCCCGCCGCGAAGCTCGCCGTGACGTGGGTCCCAAGCCCATCCTTCATCAGATCCTTCTCCAGTATCATCTCCTTGAACTGATCGTAAGACGCCAGTTGCGACGCCGTAACCAGCATAGCGCGGTTCACGGTGAGCGACGATCCGCGCCACAGGCTAGTAATCCCCTCGTTTTTGCTCATTTGTGAAATAGCGTCAACAACGCTCTTGTAATTGCGGCGCTGAGCCAATGGGAGGCGGCCATCTGCCTGCATACGGACCATTGCCACGTCAGCGGGGTTTCCGACGGCGGCGCCGACAGCTCCTGCGATGAGCCCGGCGGTGATTTTTTTCATCAAGGGCAAGTTGTTGGTGGTGGGGTCGGACCATTTTGTTTTCAGGATGTCGTAGAGACCCATACGGGTGGTGGAGTAGAGGGTTTGCCGGAGGACGGTGGCGGAGACGCCGGAGAAGAGGGCGGCGGCGCCGTCTTGTTGGACGATGCGGAGTGCGACGGAAGCGAGGCCGACGCGGGGGGGTGGGAGGTGGATTTGGTGGGTGGCGGCGGCGGTGGTGGTGTGAAAGGCGAGAGCGGGGCGGAGGGTTTGAACGGGCGCCGCCGTGGCCTCGCCCTGGAGCTGCATGCGAACCTTGATTAGATCGAGTGGGTGGGTGCTGCAACCGGCAACGATGGAAGCTATTCCTCCTTCAACAAATCCCTTCACACCCATCTTATAATTCTAATTTTTATCAAATTAAATTAGAAATTTGATTCCTGTGAAAAGAATTTAGAGAAATTTAAGAATGTCCTAATTATATAACTGGAAATCAGTACATAAAAAATCAAAATACATACTGATTTTTCAGTGAATTATAAGTATAGATCTGTGTAATATTGAAATGTGAGTGATTTGATTAATGGAGGCGTATATATATAGGAGGAAGGAAAAAGCAAGGAAAGTAGGGTTTTCATTAAAGCTAGAAAAATAGAAAATTATTATTGTTTTGTTTAGGTTATGGAAATCTGTGTTGACTCTCCTCCAACTTTCACGCGGGTTCCTTTCTGAATGTTTCTTTTATTTTGAATTGGAAAGTGGGCCCCCCACTTGCCTTTCATATTTCTTATAATACTTTGTTAATTGGGATTTAATTATATATGTTGTTATTCATCACTCACTTTCGTATAATTATAGAATAAAGAAATCATTATGTTTTTGGGTTGAATATATTCATTCCATCATGCATGCATGAACATTAAATAATGTTATCTTGAATAAAAATCAACAAGTGGTTGGTATAAGTAATTCAACATTTTCACTGTTGATCATTTATAAATGTTGATACTATTTGTTAGGAACACTTTATTTTTCAGTGGGCTGACCCAGTACGAACAAGATTGCTTTGAGCCAATATTACTTGTGATTTAGGCCAAAAAAAAATTTGAATAAAAGAGCTATATTATTCAATATTGTTCATCTTTGGACATTGCATTATTAGAGCTCTCTAGACCAATTGAGAGATCCCAATTGGTCCAACACTAATTCAACTTGACAACATGAGAACCTTGCAATGAAATCAATTCTTGGTATTAGTTTTCTCGTAAGGTGTGCAAAACAAAAGGAGAAGTCAAAAATTATTCGTATTTTCTTTTATCAACGTCCATGTGTTGTAGATAAAATCTTTATAAAAAATCAATCTTTATATTTTACGAATAAAAATATTTTACTAAAGAATTTGATCTTATAATATAATTTCATTTTCCTTTCAAACTGTTGGAGGGTATCAATGAACATAAGATAATACAACTAATGACATTTGTCTTAGTTAAATCAATAAGTTTGGTTACAGATATGCAATTTATCCAACTCCCATCAATATTATTAATCTAGACATTGTTAAACTTTATATTGCAAAATAATGATTATAATTTATACCCTCAAAATTAGAGAGCCTAAAATCTAAATTTGACTGGACAAAGTCAAACTGGTCGACTTAATAAAGTCAAAATTGCAAATTAATTGGAAAGGTAAACACATGGTTAAGCAAATTAATAGGAAGTGAAGTAATGTGTCAAGTGGCCAAATTTGAATATTATTAAGATGTAAAAGTAAAGGGGTTAATTATATATAAAAAAAAAAAATGTATGGACTTTAAAGGTATATTATATATGAGGAAGAAATATGTGAATTATGAGTCGAGATTTTTGACATGCCACGGGTCAAGCAAATAGTTCACAAGGAAAGACCTAACCGAGTTGCTGCATCAAACGGTCAAAGGGAGGCTGGTCCACCTGAACCAGGTGGCAATTCTGACTTGAATTTTCAAATATTTGAAATATAATTAAAAAAGAAACAGAAAAAGAAAAAAATTGATCGTCGCCTGAGAGATTCGAACTCTCGCGGGGAAACCCCATGTACTTAGCAGGCACACGCCTTAACCACTCGGCCAAAGCGACTTCTTGATTGTAGTTATACCTTTCACTTTTTCAATGCATTGTCATCTATTTTACGGAAATAATGACTGATATCTTTAATGGGATCAAGTGCTTATATATGATGTTTAGAGAAAGTCTCGTCAAAATGTATATGTAATTCCACATTAATTTACTCGAGTTTTTGGTTTGACATTAACAATATTGGAAATACAATCATTTAGCATTATACTTCGATTTTAACCAAATTTTGGTAATTTATAATGGGAACTGATCTCTCGAATGATAATTCCCATCTCTAGAATTATAGTGACATCTCTTGTTTAAGGGATTACATTGTTGATTAGTTTGTTGCATAGGTTCTCGTAATTTTTAGTTACTACGTTGGAGATAATATATTCTAGTGATTTATAGTTACTACGTTGTTGATAATATTGCCATATATTGCATTATTATTGTTAATGTGCATTTTATGCATATTTTTCATGCGTCGTTTTACGTTTTTTGTCGTATTTTTAGCGTCTCCTTTACGTTGTTGTGTTATTCTAAGATTGTCAATGATGAGAAGGAACAAAATAAAGCAAAAAGATGGAATTTTGATGAGATAAGGAGTTACAAATAAATAAGGGGCAGAATACAAATCAAACTTAGGCGCGGACACGACTAATTTTGAGTAGTACACTGCTGCTGTGAGATTTGAGGACGAGATTCGAAAATCTTAGAGCTGATTTTGATAAACATATATGTCTACCTAAGAAATCTACATATATGTAGATTTTTTTATATTTGCTTATAATTGAGACATGTAAAACTTAATCTACATAAATTTATCCATTGTATTTATTTTTAACACGTGCTAAACAATACTTTATTTTACATTTTAGGATTTCTTTTCCTAGAAATAATCATATTCTCAATAAAAAGTAATGGTGTTGCATTACTAACTCCTAAATACCATTCATCAACATGGGTGTGTGGGCCAAAAGGTAGATGTGGTGGAACTATTGGGTATATTACTTGAAAAGATTGCAAAGTCATTTTCTTCCATGTTTGTATGATTTTGTACTCTTTTGTAAAGATAAGATTCGGTTGAAATAATTTCAAAATTATAACTGCAAAAACAGGAATATTTAAATGTTCCTACTTTTCTCAAGGAAAATAAAACAAATTATTGTATCAATAGTTACAAATTAAATGATTTTTAAAGTATTTTGTAAAATAACAATTAAAATGAAGTGTGTGTTCAAATAAATATGAATAAAATGCAAAAGAAATGACCTTTTGGTAACCAATCAACAATGATTTATTTAAATAAAATGTTGGATTTAAATTTTAGAATACCACCAAGGGGCAATAGAATTAAGTAGTTGAGACTTGAGACTTACTTTGAAAAATATGAATGAGAAGTAAGATTGAATTTTTCCAAAAAGTTACATTAGGTCTTAATTTCACACTTGTAAAAGTTAAATTGAGATTAAAGTAATACCTATACCCACCAAATTAATTACGAAAAACACACAAAAAAGAAAACTTTTTTCGCTATTATGTAATAAGATCATGATCTATATTGAGATTATTACAATAATCAACAAAATCTAGGTTAATTAAATTAGACACAAGGCCGTTTTTGGGAAAATAAATTAAATAAAGAAAAGAAAAAGAGAAAAAGAACCAAACTTGATTTGGGTAAAATTCCTACCCAACCAAACAGGTTCTAATCTCTATCTATACGTTACGGTTATATAAAAATATTATATATATATATATATTCTTGCCTTTTATTTTCTTCTGCTGGGTATTTCATATTCCCTCACTTACCTAAATTCCTTTCTCCCCTCTCACTCGTCAAAATTACGTCAAATTCAATTCACCCCCTTTTCCCGTTTTACCCCTCCACCACCGCCGCCATCACCATCACCACCACAACTGCTAATCCAAACCGTGCTGCAATAATCTCTATGTATTGCAAGAAAACACGGTTTCTAGGGTTTATCTTCGGCTTTTTGTTGATCCTCGCCGCCGGTTGATTCTTTAGTCGGAATTAGGTTTAATTCGATGCTTATAATTGTCGCGATTTTACTTTTTTTTGGCCTTGTAGTTCGCCATAAATGGAGAGGTGCGGCTGCAAAGAAAGAGGAGATTTTGAGGCTTGTGGCTGTGACATCTGAAGAAGAGGCGGAAATTGCTAATCTTCAATTTGTTCAAGAAAATAATTCGCCTCAATTGCAGCCGATTTCGCGGCCTGAAAACCCTTATTTCTGTGCTGTTTGCTATTCCCACACTACTACTAGGTGCGCTCGTTGCAAATCTGTTAGATACTGGTGAGTTTTTTTTTTAAATTGGATTTGAGTTTTTGTTGTTCAAATTCGTGTTTCATACAATCTGATGCTCAATATGTTTTGTTAAATTTACATTTTTTTTTTCAGTTCTGGTAAGTGTCAAATAATTCATTGGAGACTAGGTCATAAGGATGAATGTCGTCCGGCAATTGCAGTTCCTGTTAGCAAGGAAAGTGAACATGTTTCGGAAATGGCTTCAGATAACCAGTTCGAGATGAATTTGAATGATGAATCTAGATTTTGTTCTGATCCCATTGAAGAACAAGGTGATTCTGGATCCTCAAGTAGCTCATCTCCGTCCTTCTTTTCTTCCACTGTACCAAGTGAAACATCATTTGATTCTTCTAGCAGTGAGGTTCACGAGTCTGGAAGTCCAGTCAAGTCCGATAAAGCATCTTCCGTTGGTATCGATTCTCACATGCGTAAAACTACTTCTGACTCTGATGAAGCAGATATACTGACCCCATCCCATACTGTTTATTCTGTAAGCAACAGACCTTGGAGTAACAAGATGGAAAAAACAGTAGAAACTAAAACTGATGAAAGTCACTATTCAACAAGCTATGAAGATAAAAGAAAAGGAGATGAAGCTGTCATGATAGAAGACAATGCAGTTGGTACAGTTGAGTTGAATATCTCACACACCTCTAGCTCTGCAAGAACATCTTCAATTGAAGATTGGAAAAATCAAGCACAACCATCTGCTAGTAAAGTAATGCATTCAACATCTTTCAGGGCTTCAGGCAATCATCAAATGTCAAATGTCGAGTCAAAATTCTCGAAATCTGTGAAGATGCCACCTTCAAATGAATTTTGGGAAAACCAATCATCTCTTCGCAATGGTAAAGAAACAAGATCAGTGGTGTTTGGGGGTTCAGGCAGTTCTAAGAAGATTTCTAAAAGAACTGAGAGCCATCATGCTATTCCTTCAGAAATTGAAGTTGCTCCCATGCTTTCTCAACATAATAGTAAAGGTCTGAAAACATCAGTACAGAAAATTGTACAACAGTTTAGAGCTCCAAAGCAGTCCAAGTCCTATAAATTTGACAGTGTGAAGGACTCTAGAGGCAGTGATGATCATAAGGTTGCTTTTCGGTTAAAATTGAATTTCAAATTTTTAAGTTTTGGTAATTAATTCCTTTCTTCACCGTAGATTATTCATCATGTGTTATACACGATCATGTTTTCTTCTTAACAGGTCATGTTCTCCCCTAAGCTTTTCATGCAATTGTATTCTTGTAATGTGGACCTTCACCCGTTTGGTCTTATGAATTGCGGAAATAGGTGGGTAACTAGCGAGTTGATATGATTGAATTTCTCAATATTTTTCATCTTTGTGATTCTTTTACTTTCCTGCGTGGGCTTTGTGTATTGGAATTGGTATATTATTGTGTTATGTCCGTTTTTGCTTAGTTACATGATTTTGTGATCATTCCTAACCTGTCAATAGATGTAATATTGTTTTTTCTTCATATTTCATCTGGTTAATTGGAGAGCTTTGAAACAGGTGTAAGATCTCACTTAATTCTATGAGCTATGACCATCAATCTCATCAATATTGTCTAGTTATTTAATGACCTTTGCATGTAATCTTTTACTGGAGTTTTCTTTTTATGCATGTGTTTGTGAGTGGGTTAAGGTGATGGCCACACGTAAGAACTAGGCAAAACCGTAAATTACTTAGGTGTGGATTTTCATGAAGAGTTTGAACTTCTCTAGGTTTTTTCCTGTATGCGATAACAATACCTTGATCTACTTTTCCTTTTATATTAATCGCTGAACAGGAGGAACAATCGCAACTACACTTTTGTGTCATTGTATGCTTCTCTCCATGTTCATAATCTATTTCAAGATTACACGTGTGTAGCTTTCCATCGTGCTATTGCTTTACTCCATATGTTATTTCTATCAAGCAAGCCATCTTGGCTTCTTTGTTGCTTTCCAATAATTCTGAGGCATCAAAATTTCACATATGTTCAAATTTTGTGGCTTCATGTGCCTTATTAATTTTTTCGTCTCAGGAGAGGAAGCTTATCTGCCTTCCTTCTTGGAGTATAACATAACCTTTTACTCTTCGTGCAGCTGTTATGCGAATGCAGTGCTGCAGTGTCTGACTTTTACTCGGCCAATTACTTCTTACCTACTTCAAGGATTGCACTCGAAAACATGCAAGTACCGCTTGTGATTCCCTTACTTATATTTTATTGATATCTGTATGAACTCTTGTCCTTATATTTGCTTTCATTACAACGATTCAGGTCGCAAGAGGGATTCGTGCTTTATCTGTAAGTTTGAGCATCTGATTCAGAAGGGAAAAGAAACAAGCTTTTCTGTATCTCCAGTTGGACTGGTGTCTCAAATTCAGACGATTGGAAGAGAAGAAGACGCGCATGAGTTTTTGAGGTAAGTTTTTGGTGAAAGTATGATTTTGTTCTGGTCAATTATTAATGAATAAGATGACAAGTTATTATGTTTATGTGATATCAGAAATGTGGTGGATAAAATGCAATCTGTATGCCTTGAGGAAGCTGGTGTTTCTGGGTCGTTGGCTGAAGATTCAACCCTCTTGGGTCTCACTTTTGGTGGTTACCTTCGATCCAAGGTCAGTCGATGTCAATGTAGAATCTTGAAATCTTGCTGATTTTAAGATTTCAATCTTGCTGTTTTGGTTTTCTAGTTAATTTTAATTTATATTAGTAGTATCGAACTAATGTTCGATGGACTTGCCAGATTAAGTGCATGAAGTGTTCAGAGAGATCTGAGCGGCGTGACCGGATGATGGATCTTACTGTGGAGATTGATGGTAATATATATACGCTTGAAGATGCTCTTGAGCAGTTCACGAGATCCGAAACACTTGGTGGAGATGATAAGTATAAGTGCAGCAGGTCTGTTCATTTTCACTTCGCACTAGTACTTATCCATATCTTGTTGGTTCTTGCTATTACCTTTAATTACTGTTGTATATAATGGTATTTTCTAATCTATCTGCTGGCATCACCAAATCAATAGGGTCATTATCGTAATTATCTCATGAATTCTGTTACGCAGATGTGGCCTTCATGCAACAAGTATGTGCATTGTGTTATAGATGCCGTGTGCTAATGTTCTATGTGAACTCAGAGAACTTTTATAACATCATTATCTATTTCTTCTTTACTGAAATTTTGAATTTCAGCTGGGGAAAATACGTGGAATGTCGCCTGAATGCCGACTTTAGCAAACAATGATCAATATAGAAATTCAAAAGCATAAAGCAGATTGATCTTGTTGATTTCTTGGATTTTAATGGAGTTCAATAAACCTGATATGTTTTCATCGCAGATGCAAGTCTTATCAGAAAGCTAAGAAGAAATTAACTCTACTTGAGGCTCCTAACATTCTTACAATTGTTCTGAAGCGATTTCGGGTAAATCATCTTTATATAGCATTCAAGTTTAATTATTATGTTCATTATCTCTAAATCTTACAGCTATTTGTGTTTGCAGGCGGACAACTTAGAAAAGCTGAATAAGCAAGTTCGGTTTCCCGAGGTTTTGAACCTTTCTCCTTATATGAGTGGAACGGGAAGAGACAAGCACCCCGTTTATCATCTCTACGCTGTGGTTGTTCACTTGGGTATGATGAATTCTGCTTACAGTGGTCACTACGTGAGTTATGTCAAGGATTTCCGAGAAGATTGGTTCAAAATTGATGATAGCCGGGTATGTTATTAAACTCTCTCTCAAACATCTTAGTCCAAGTTATTCTTCTTCTGACACATTATATATTAGGGTGAAGTGCAGATTTTCACAACTCCAATCTATAGGAACACATTACTCTGATGCATTATTCCTAAATCTTTTGAGATGCGTGCCTGAATGAATAAATTGGAATGTTGCAATAAACTTTTGACTGAATGTTGCAATTTATTTTATCCATTGGTCATACACCACCAAACCCGTGACTGAATGAATAAATTGGAATGTTGCAATAAACTTTTGACATGCGACACCCTCTTTGTAACATGGAAATTCAATCGGTTTTAAATAATTATGTAATAAGGTTACTCTGTGTTTATATACTCGTTTGAAAAAATAATTATGCAATTATTTATTAATTGTAAGATAATTTGAATAGATTGAATTGTCAATATATAATGCTAAGTTTGATTGTAATATCATATATAAATGAGAAATTAGTAGACAATGTTTTGGTAAAATATCCTGCTTTATTCAAACGAAATAGGAATTTAATGGTTAAAGTACACTTCCTTTTAAGAGCAGGGGGAAATTGCACATGTGAGTATCTAAGACAATGGTGGAATATCCATGTAGTATTCTAGGGAAAATGTAATAAGGGCTATTCATAAAAGATATACGTTTTTAGAATGGGGGGCAAAATGCTCCATCTCTAATTGATTGCAGAAAATCTACAGTTTACCATACCATATATTATAATTGGAGTCTATAACTAATAAGTGTGTCATAATTCAGATATAAGTTTTTCAAGTTCTCCAGCCACTTTTGGTTGGTTTTGAACTTGTGTGCGTGACAAGATGATTAAACACAATACCTTCTTTTTTTTCTTTGTTAATGTAGGTAAGTCCTGTGGACTTGGAGACTGTCTTATCTGAAAAAGCATATATTCTCTTCTACGCGAGGTAATTTTGAATGATTAGTTTATTTAAAGATACATCAATTTCCTCTAGAACTACTTCGGATTGAGTGCTAATCCTTTTATAGGCATTCCCCGCGAGGTCTATCTTTTGTTGAGAATAGCAGCATGTGTATTGATGAAAAAACTAAGAGAAACATGGAAGCCATTTTTTCGAGTAACAGTGTTAAAAAGAAAAGTTTGAAGGCAAAACCGAGCTCTTCTCTGCATGAGGAGTCCGAAAAATATTCTTTTTGGATGTCTCCCAGTGATAGCCATATATTGGACTCACCAAGTGACAGTTCCTCCATTTTCAGTACCTCGGATGCTGGTTCGTATAGTACAGATAGCACCAAGGACTCTAGTGCAGAGGAAATATCTGGATATATATTCGGCTCTAGCTTGTACCATTTGTAACATATGCGGACCATCATCTTGGTGTACAAATTACGGGTTTGATCAAAGAGGTTTAGAAATCAAATTTGGATTAATTGAGGATGACAATATTTTGCTTAAGGAAGGCCTTCAACGTGATGAAGCTTCAGGAAACATGCCTAGAAGATGAAGGGGTCATTCCCATGTATACTTTGTGCTTCTGGAAAATTCAGACCTACACTGGATTTCACATCAAATTTGCAGATCATGCGACATAAGGAGATTCACATTGTGCTGACATGGTAATAGATGGGGGTTTAGTTCATGCAAGTGTACTCCACAAATCGAGATGATGATGTCACCAGTAATCATTCAACTGCTTACAACTGATTTAGTTATGGACCACTTGGAGTTGCACAAAATGGGGTGATTTTTGGTAAATCCCTGGACCCAGTAGATTTACACCAACACCCCTTGTGAATATACACATGGGTGAATCGGGTCACAAAGAACCACCCTACAAAATGAACCCATATGATTACCGTTTCTTGTGAACGCCTGCAGTAGGTAACTCTTTCCCTATATGATACTCCACTCTAATTAATAGTTGTAGATGTAGTAGATAAAACGAGAGTACATTTACTGTCCTGGAAGGTCATAGTTTTCGTGCGACTGGAGATATCAACTCAAATAAATTTCTTTTGGCGTTTGAGTTGTGGATAACTTACAAGCTGTAAATCGTTGGACTCAAATCTGTTGTATTTAATAACTGATTGTAATTGGCATTAGCCCTTTAATATGGAGGAATCTAAAGCAGCAGTGTTATATTGAACAGCGGTTGATGCCCTGTGTGCGGTACTGTTAATATTATAATTTTAAAGCAAAATATTTTTTCTGGTAATATCAACTCTTTTCTGGCATCGAAATGCTCGTTTGTTTACCCAAAACTTTGATAATTAATTATGAGTTAGCCTAAGAAAGTTGTATTGCATGGGTAGTATAGCCAAACGACACGAACAGTTCGATTTGATTTGTAGCAAGGCCATCCCTCGTGCATTTTCGCTCTAAGGTATGTTAATTAAAGAGGAATGATCTGTTAATTTTGAATAAATGAAGTAAAATTACCTAATGATCCACGTATAGGTATTGATCTTGAATATGAAATGGGAGAAAAATAGTTTAGAAAATGTTATAGCTTGTTCTCTATTAAATTCAATAGAAAAAAGAAAGAGAAATAATTTTGTGCTCAAGTGCATGCATGATACTAATAAATTTCATCAAAGATGAAGGATATATAAGAAATGTAGATTACATAATAATCAAAGAACACATTCAATACAAAGGTAACTCAAGCCTGTAACAACTCACACTGTATAAACTACTACAGAGCCTAATAATGGCATACAAATACATAGTACCAATACAAAGAAACCATAAATTCCAATACGTAGACAATGAAAACGAAGAACATACATAATCAGTAATGGAGTCTCATCAGAAGGAGACTAGTTTGAGGGTGGTGGAGAAAGAAAAGGAAAAGAAGGCATATTAGTAGTTGGGATGTTTGGAATAGAAGGCATTGTGGGCATGGCCGGCAATGGCGGCAATGTGGGTTTTGGGAGTGAAGGATTAGTGGGCAATGGTGTGCTTGGAAGTGGCGGCAGTGTGGCGGCCGGAAAGTTTGGCATGGCGGGGAGAGGCGGCAATGTGGCCACTGGCAGTGTTGGGATTGTAGGCAATGTAGGTTGAGAAGTTTGCAGTAGGTTACGAGCTGCCCAATTCGCCGGAAAACTTGAAATTGAAATCGCGATAATTAGGGTTACAATATAGTGAAATTTAGAGGGTGCCATTTGATTGAATTTTTGAGGATATATGTATTGATTGATTTAAAGTTGATATGAGAGTAATTATCTAGTGAATTTTGGAAACATATATATAGATAGGAATGTGATGAAAAAGTCTTGAGTTTGATTGAATGTAGTTTGAGTAGGTATGAAGAAGAAACATATATTAGGTTAACTAATTAGGAATGATCATAGAAAATTATATTTCTATGAATTCTGGCAAGATTAGTTAAATGAGTTGAAACTATGTTGAGAGTGTACTAGGAAACTATGTAAGAACAGAAATTTGCTTAATATTTTGTGCTTCAAATAATATTTAATTATATCAGAGTTTGATTGAAACATGTGTCAAGATAAAACAATTCCAACAGAAGATTATTTTCAGATCACAGTTTAAATTATATTTAAACTGAGTTTGCAAATGTTTTGAATTAAAGAAAATGACACGTGTCATGATGCACCGAAAAAGTACTGTTATTTTTTACTTGACTAGTAAACAACACGTTCTTTGAACGTGAAGCATATGATCTCATTAAACATTTCATATATATCTATATATTTATATATTTGTTGTTGAACTTAAAGATGTTATAAATTTAAATTTAACTAAATTAAATATGTTTTGAGCATGTGACCTAAAAGTATTTATAATATGTTTCAAAATTTAAAGTATTTAAAGAATAAATATTAATTGATATCATTAAATTAATAATTATAATATAAACATTGAAGGTGTTTTGTGACATGGTTTTGAAATCTAACAATGACTTAACAATGAAAGAATTCTTTTACATGTTCTTATTTATTAGTAGTTTGAACAAAAGAAACGTAGCCTGATGTTGTAAAAATATTATGTAATTTGCATGTTTAAACTCATTATTTTTTAATTAAATTTAGTATTTATATCTAATCTTACCGTAGAGTTCTTATGTAATATATACATATTTTTATTGTAGATATAAACAACATATTTTAATTAGACCATGTGATGTAAAAAAATATTTATAATAAGCCTCAGAATAGAAGGTATTTAAAAAATAAATATTGATTGACATGATATATAAAAATATAATATACTGTAGAATATATAAGAAGTTTCGAGAATATAATCTACAAAATATTTATAATATGTCTAAGAATATATAGTGTATAAAAAATAAATATTGATTGGCACCAAAGATTAAATTAATGATTATAACATGTCGTAGAACATTGAAGGTGTTTTGACAATGTGATCTATAAAATATATATATATATATATATATATATATATATATATATATATATATTATGTATTAGAATAGAAGGTGTTAGGTTAGAATAATTGATAATCAAATATTTTCTGACATATTTCGTGATATAGTAAATGACACGTGCGTTGCAAGTCAATCATATGCTCTTCTTAACATAATTTTATATAGAAATAATATTAATTTTAAAATTTTATATATTTTCAGAATTTTAAAAATTAATCAAAATGAAAGATTGTATTAATTAAAGTATAAGTTTTAGATATATGTAGTCCTTTGTCTTTCTTGTTCTTTTTTTTTTCTTTTAGCCTATGTCAATTTACTAAAGCAATATTAGCATTTTTCCTCAAGAATCACAACTTAATAAAGCAAAATATTATTATATAAACTATTATAACTTTAAGATTGTATGAATTTTCTTGTTTGGCCTATGTTGTCTTTTGAGTTTGTCTCATAAGATTATCTTTATTTTCTTGTTCAATATTCAATTATCTTTTTCCCTCAATCAACATATAATTACCAATCATGTGAATTTATATATTTATATATACACTATAAAAATATTAAAGTAAATATTGAAAAATTATCTTTTGTACATCTTATAGTAATACTCGAAATTTTTAATTAATGCAATTTATTAGAATCAGTTTATATTAAACTGTAACCAGTGGCATAAATCTCATTATTTTTTATCAGATGAAAGACAATATAATCTACAAATATTTACTAAAATACTCTTAATTTACTTCCGAACATTTAGATATTTATAATTGTTTTGGCATTTCACATACAAAGAAATTTATATATTTTCAGAATTTTAAAAATTAATCAAAATGAAAGATTGTATTAATTAAAGTATAAGTTTTTTAAAAATCTAAACCTAGATAATAATGTAATTTCTCTTGTTACATTTTATTGTTCAAATACTTTATTTTTTTCTCTCCTTTAGTATTCAGTGTACTTGCAATTATCATTTATATGATTCAAAATTTTGATATATGTAGTCTTTTGTCTTTCTTGTTTTTTTTCTTCCTTTTAGCCTATGTCAATTTACTAAAGCAATATTAGCATTTTTCCTCAAGAATCACAACTTAATAAAGCAAAATATTATTATATAAACTATTATGACTTTAAGATTGTATGAATTTTCTTGTTTGGCCTATGTTGTCTTTTGAGTTTGTCTCATAAGATTATCTTTATTTTCTTGTTCAATATTCAATTATTTTTTTCCCTCAATCAACATATAATTAGCAATCATGTGAATTTATATATTTATATATACACTATAAAAATATTAAAGTATATATTGAAAAATTATCTTTTGTACATCTTATAGTAATACTCGAAATTTTTAATTAATGCAATTTATTATAATCAGTTTATATTAAACTGTAACCAGTGGCATAAATCTCATTATTTTTTATCAGATGAAAGACAATATAATCTACAAATATTTACTAAAATACTCTTAATTTACTCCCGAACATTTAGATATTTATAATTGTTTTGGCATTTCACATACAAAGAAATTTGAAGAATAACAAATTATATGTTAACAACTTTTTACTCTAATGTATATAATATAGTGTGCTTTTGTATTTTTAAAATTGATTGTTTAATATTTTTGAATATGTGTATTCTAAAATTAAGGGAATGGAAGACATTGTTGTTTAATGATCTTTAATGATCATTGCTTCTTAAGATAAAATATTTAATAGTAATGATATTTGGTTGTAAAGAAAATTAATGAAAGTCCTAAGTGGTAAGAATTCATGAACGTGCAAAATAAGAGCATCTATATGGAATTTTATTGTAGAGTCATATAGTACTTATTATTGTAGATACTTATAAATAAATAAATTGTCATTGTAGAGTCCTAAAGTAAATATACATCTTTATGATAAATATATACAACTTATTTATATGATTTTTTTATTTGACTATTTTGCCATTAAAAAGATAATTACATGGGGACATATTAGGTAGATCAAAAATTCAAAGAAACACCCATACTTTTATAATAGAAATAGATACCTATTGATAACAATCAATTAAATATTGAAAACCAATAAGAGTATTATTCATCAAATAACAGTTGCTAACTCACAAATATTGACGCGTTTCATATGTTTTTGCCCCTTTCCGTTTATTGAATTGATTTATTATCTAAACTCACAAATCAAAATAATATTATGTGGTATAAATTTATGAGTAGACAGGCCATCTACGTGTATTATTACAAAATTTTATTGAAAATCACAGCGAAATAGGCTAAATACAACAGAAAACTACCTGTCAAAATGGAGAATTTTGCCAAATATGTGACATGAGATATGTAATAATACATATAAATCGTTCGACTAAAGTATGAGCATAATTCATGCGTTAGAACATCTATGAAAATAAAATTAAGTATTTTTTTATTATACGAAATGAGTTGTACTATATGAACTTACTTTTGACTCATTTATAATAACACATTTTAATCAATTTAAATCACTTAAAAACTCTATGTACGTAGGTCGAAAACAAGTTTCTAAAACCATGAAAGATATATAGTGCTAAATACTTTTTACAATGATATATTCTGGTGAAAATATTTTTCTCTTCAAAAATCATATAAAGAACTTTTAAGCTCAAATTTAATGGACTAGTATACTTGTTTTAAAACTTAATGTAATTGATTAATTATTTAGATTGTAAAAAATAGATAGAAAACTTAACAATATGGCCACTCTTATTGTCTTGAATATTAACTTTTATTTTGAGTTTTTTGTAGACAAATGTAGTCATAATGTTGTCATTATTTTCAATACTCGATCATATAGTCATAATGAAATAAAATCTCTAACGAAATAGTAGATCTTGATCAAGAAGGAATCAACAATATATATTACATGTATTTATAGATAAAATGAATCTGCCAAATTCTATTCACTGGAATCAAAGATATCATTACAATGCACAGTATCATAATATGATCTCTGCAGACAATATATGAAAACATAAACCAATAGAAGTACAAAAGGAAGCAAATTACAATACCAAAGACAACAAATACTGTAGAACGAAAACCATAAACTCAAGACACAAAATACATAATAAATTGTAATGAACTGAATAATGGGAAATCTAGTTCGACGGCGGTGGTGTGGGCAACGGGAAAGAAGGCATAGTCGCCGGAATGTTTGGAATCGAAGGCATTGTCGGCAGTGGCATGGCTGGCAGTGTCGGCAACACGGCGGTTGGCATTGGCGGCAATGTGGGCTTTGGCAGGGCCGGATTGGTCGGCAGAGTTGGCAAAGGAGTGCTCGGAAGTGGCGGCATTGTGGCGGCCGGAAAACTTGGCATCGCCGGAAGTGGTGGCAATGTGGGCAACGCCGGTTGAGAAGTTTGCAAAAGGTGGCGAGCTGACCAACTTGCATGCATATTTGAAAGTGTGATTATCAAGATAATTAGTGATGCTAAAAAGCTGAAGTTAGAGGCTGCCATTGATTGATTTCGATTTTGATTATTTTGTGTTGTGTTTTGGGAATTGAATTTTTGTGGCAAACATATAGATGGGATTGTGAAGAAAAGTCTTGGGTTAGATTGGATTTAGCTTGGGCAGGTATGAGAATAAGTGATTTAGGTTAACTTCAAATGAGCATGCAGATAATTAGAAACTTAATTATGCTTTATTGTTTATAATCATTTAATTAGAAATTAGGTGTAACAAGAAAGTATACGTGGTTTTGCTACAATTCAATTTGTTGATTTACATTCCTATTGTCCAAATGAAGGTTTAATGATTATAAATTTGTGTTTGATCGACTTTGATGAGTTTATATTGAGCTTGAGATCATATTAACAAATTGAGTTTGAGATCATCTATTGTTGGTTCATTATTTTTTTTAAATCTTTTTTTCTATTTTAAATTATATTTTAATTTAAATAATGCTAAGAGGTGGTAATAATAGAGAACACATACTAAGAGAAAATACATAGTTTTGTGTAAATGTGTGTCATATTGGACATAGAATATTTGTGTGCATACTATTTTAATTTAAATAATGCTAACACGAGGCTCGGCTAATTGTTTATTGGACGTAGTTTAGCACCTACAAAGAAACATATACCAAGATAAATAAAACCTTTGAATTAGTAGTAAACTAGTTATTAACTTATCTTGGTGGGCTTTCTTTCTTCTTGAATACTTGTTTCCAGGTTATATTTTTAGTTTTCTTTTGCAACATAATTAATTCACAATTATCACTAACATTAGTTTCTACCACAATTGATACATCCACACACTAATATTTCTATAAATCTATTTATATGATTACATATATGTGTATAAGCTTGTATTTATTACTCCAAAATTTGTTAGAAAACCAGAAAAAAAAAATTATATTGTTGACTTGAATAATGATCAAACTTTCCTTAAAATGATAATTGCACCGGCCTCAATTTAATTAATTTGCAACTATTTGAAAATTTATATGGACAACGGCTTATAACTATCATATATCCCAATTCTTGTTAAAAAAAATCAATCATCATAAATCATATATTAAACATCTATATCCAGACCATATTATATTTTGAGATTTTTTTAAGAATTGTGAATGTTTGGTTGCATGAATCATAGAAAAGGACACATGGCACATTTTCAAGAATTGCAGAAGTGAGTGTCACAGCACGTGTTGACTGAAGCCGAATAGAATGATTTTGAATCAAACTTTTCTTTCTTTTCAGCTCATAAAATCCAAAATACACCATAGACTTTTGGTACATTAATAGTCATAAAGATAGACTAATTGTCGATAATCGATATCATAGAATACTGTATATTTATTCTGTCATAAAAGAAGGAATATTGTGTATTAATTCTTACCAATTTAATAATACAGAAAGGGGTTTATATTTGCTAATGTCGAATTTAAGCATCGATCCATAATCTTTGGGTTGAATAGAATTATATATAGATAATTAAGTTTATTTATATGGAATTACCAGTGAACAGTGAAGTCCTTTTAAGTCTTCATGCGACGAAAGTAGATTTTAAGATATATAAGAAATGGGGGGCAACCCTCGGTAGAGTTGGTAAGGGCATTTGAACTTGTGGCCTAGGTCACGGGTTCGAATCTTGATGAGGGAATGTCTATTTGCCTTCTCTACTGTGAGCCTGTCAGCTATATATGGGCAACCTAGGCTGGTTTAACTTTCTTGTGTGGTTTGCAGGCTATTACACAAGAGCGGGGTTTACCCAGTGCGCACCTCACGGTAGCGGCTGCGGGTTTCCCTCGTCATCCAAAAAAAAAAGATATATAAGAAATGGTTTTTTTTAATTTACATGGTGACAGTCATTTGTTATTATATATATTTTTTGACAGCAAATAATATCAAATTTAGTAGTAGTGAAAAGATTTAAGTGATATTGTTAAAATGGTCGCTGAATAGATATATAAATGATATTCTAAGTGATAAAGGCTCAGTTTAATATGCCATTACATACAACTAATTTTCTACTGAGTTTAATAATTAATTAGTATATAATATTTAATGGATTAATGTACAAATTATTTTTGTAATAAAATAATTTTTTTAGTCAGTGACATTTATAACTAGGATAACTTGAAGATTGATACTATAGATTAACCAATAATTTTTTCTGTAGTGGCAGTTAAATCACGTATTTATATCTTTTTATAATTCTGGAATAATCATAAACTCTAATAATCATAATATATTGTAATGTCATGATATGACTTGATGGTCAAAATTAAAATAGCTTAATTTGAACAATTCTTAGTGATATTATCACACATATATATTGCAATTTTAAACCAAGGACAGTATATGTGTTTCATGCAGATACATGTCCATCCATAAAATTTAACTATTTGAGAGTATATTTCATAATAAATATCGAATTTTTCTTCTATATATATATATTTAAATTGTAATCGAACTGATAAGACTTTGAATGTTCAAATTTATCTGCATGCATACGTCTTATCGGTGGCCATCCGCCATTAATGCTGAGCTCAAGCTCTTCTGTCTCCAAGTGCTTCATTTTTCCTATAAATAGGCACTCAAAATCATTGTAGTATCAATTCGTAGTAAAATTAAGAAATTTCAAGTAAAAGTAATGAAATCCAAAGGTGTTATTTTCTTTGTCCTAGTTCTTCTTGTTTGTTCAGTTTTTGCTGAAGAAGCCTCCCAAAACAAAGAAGTTACTCCACATGAAACTAAAGGTATATACTTGTTACAATTATATGATTGATTGAGTTCTTTATTGATAATTAATTCGTCACCTAATTAGCTTATGTTTATCTATAAATCCACTTCTGGGTTAGAATTTAAAAGGCTATGATATACTATATAAAGAATGCAAAATTTCTTTTTTTAATTAAACTTTATTTTCTACTTGTGTAGGTGATGAACCGAAGCAAGTACACCAAGGTGGCGGCGGCGGCGGTGGTTATTGCCGGAATAGGTACTGTTGTGGTGGATGGGGCCGCGGCGGTTGCAAACGTTATTGTTGCCAGTCTGGTACTATCATCGTATTATATATGCCAAAATACTTACTACTCACAGTCATAGAAAACATAAGAAATTACATTTTTGGTTCCACTCATAAGTCATAATTAAATTCTCATATTATATCCCATAATTTTGAATTTTTCTCACTTTAGTTCAATTGATGACTTCTGTCCAAAAAATAACTTGAGATTGAGAAATTGTAACATGGAATATAGTCCCATGTATAAATTATCTTCAGAAAAGCTGATAAAAAATGTTGACTAACTGAACATTACGTTTTGGACAGAAATTATTAATGAGACAAAAATTGAGAATCTTTAAAAGATATGAGATATAATGTATTATGAGAATTTTTAAAAGTTATGAGATATAACGTAAGAATACTGCTAAGTCTAAAATTGATATATTTATACGTAGAAAACGAAGTGGAGTTGGCAGAAGAACCAAAGCAAGTAAACCAAGGTGGCGGCGGCGGTGGTGGTTATTGCCGGAATAGGTACTGCTGTGGTGGATGGAGCCACGGCAGTTGCAATCGCTATTGCTGCCAATCTGGTAATATCATCTTACTATAACTAATACAAAACATATATTCCTATATATATATATATATATATGCGATACAATAGTTTTTAATTGATACTATTTGAATATATATATTTAATTAACATATTTGTATGTAGAAAACGAAGTGGAGTTGGCAGAAGAACCAAAGCAAGTAAACCAAGGTGGCGGCGGCGGTGGTGGTTATTGCCGGAATCGGTACTGTTGTGGTGGATGGGGCCGCGGTGGTTGCAATCGCTATTGCTGCCAATCTGGTAATATCATCTTACTATAACTAATTCAAAACATATATTCCTATATATGCGATACAATAGTTTTTAATTGATACTCTTTGATTATATGTTTAATTAATACATTTGTATGTAGAAAACGAAGTGGACGTGGCAGAAGAACCAAAGCAAGTAAACCAAGGTGGCGGCGGTGGTGGTGGTTATTGCCGGAATAGGTACTGTTGTGGTGGATGGAGCCACGGCGGTTGCAATCGTTATTGCTGCCATTATGGTAATATCATCGTACTATGCTAATATATCCACAACTAATGCACAACATATATATATAATCCTATATATATATATGTGATACAATAGTTTTTAATTGATACTATTTGAATATATGTTTAATTAACATATTTGTATGTAGAAAACGAAGTGGAGGTGGCAGAAGAACCGAAGCAAGAAATGCAAGGTGGCGGCGGCGGAGGCGGCGGCGGTGGCTACTGCCGGAATCGGTACTGTTGTGGTGGATGGGGCCGCGGTGGTTGCAAACGTTACTGTTGCAGTGCAGGTATGTTGCTAAAATGCGCATTACTATGTTAACAAATAGGTACATATAAATATAAGCAATTTTGAATTGGAATGTGATTTTTTATCTAGTATTTTATTTCATATTTTCACTATATTTATTTAAAAAAAGAATTCTAAAATCTAGTGTTATAAATATGAGATGATTCTCAAGTTTAAAATAAAAAATCTGAAATGAAATTCCCAAGTAAATTTTCATTTGTTCTCCTTATTTAATTAGATAAATCTTTTTTGCTATCCAACCAAATATCTGATATCTCCTCGAATTCTTCAAATAAATACATAAAGTAAAAGTCATCATAACTCATAAATTTATTATAACTTGGTGCCAACTTTCGAGAGTATAAAAGTTATTATAGTTTAAGAAGTTTAACACAATAGATATTTCTCTACAAATGCAGCAAATGAAGTGGAGCCCACAAACAATGTTGACATCAACGGTGGTGGAGGCGGCGGTGGCCACGGCGGCGATTGCAAATACGGGTGCTGCGCCATCGGCCAGAAAGGCACCAGTTGCACATGCTGCGGCAGTGCTGAAGAGGCCAAAGCTTTCATGGAGAATCAAGCCAAAGAAGAGATCAAGAACTGAAGTTTCTTAATGTTGTAATAATAAAATAGAAAGCCATGTATCCTTATATAATATCTATATGTAGTATTGCAAATAAAAATGTACATGGTAATAAATAAATAAATAAATAAATATGCTGGTGTGGTCTTAATCTATCAAAGACCTACAGTTTGGTTATGCAGTGTGTAATAGGTTTATTTAAACTTCATCATATATAAAAATAAATGTTTCTAGTATTTTCCTATATTTAGAGGTAATTTTGTCAAATGAAACTCTTATTGCCACCAGACATAAAATATTATGACTTACAAAATTAAATGATATTACTAAAATCTGATCACATATGCATGCTAAACTTAACATGTATATATTCACTAGAAGAAGAAATGTTACATGATTTTTCTTTGCTTATTGACGTAGAAAGTATGGAATTAATAAATTTATTAAAACCAATTAATTGTAAGTGATTTTTTCACTAAAACTAATTAAGATAAAAAAATTATAGTAAATAAGCAGTATAATATGTACAGTTTTATGAATGAAGTTAATAATACTTTTAGGGTGTGTTTGGATGAGTGATTTGAAATCCATGGATTTCAAATTTTGCACCAAACTTATTTTCATATAAGAAATAAATGAAAGTCAAATTCCTTTCATCAGCAATACTAGTTCCTTCTCTGAGAAACATAATTCAAACAAAAGAAGAAAAAATAGAGATGTGTATTTTGGTCATCTGATTTTCGATCTCGTAAATACAGTTTCGTAGGATATCATGTGCAGGTCATGTGACTATGAAGTTGGATCATTTTGTTAGTTTCTCAAACTATTTGGGTCCTTTATGAAATTTGCTAAACTAAATAATAGAAATAATAACAAAAATAAAAAAAAATCAAAAAATTAAACTAAAAATCAATGAACAAAATCTAAAAAATACAAGAATATTTCAGAAATATAAAGTTGATCTCCAGCTGTGCACATTTTTATTATACCAAAATAAATAAATGGTAAAATTGCTTCAAAATATTAAAAAAATCTAAAAGAAATTGAAAATGTGTAACATAACAAAAATATTCAAAATTATATACTTTTTAGCTGATTTACGGATCAGGTTATATTTTTGAGGTGAATAATTTATAGAATTGGTACATTATATTTAAAATAAGTCTTACAAGTAAAGAAATGCCAAGTAAAATTTGCAAATTTCTTATATTATAATTTTCTTAAGAAAAATATATTTATCTATATATTAATGATTTTGAAACGAAATTTTGTTTCTTCCTAGTTCCCACTATTATAATTAACATGGAAATTATGTATCTCCACCTGCCGCTGATGAAACTCTTAAAACCTCAACTGCATGCCCACGTTGTATCGGCGAAAGGAGCCAAAAATCCGCCATTAATGCTGCTTAAGCCTTTTTGTGTCTCTTACTGATTTTATAGACCTATAAATAAACCTCATCAAAATCCATTTCTATTCATATATTACTAGAATTTATAAAAAAATTCAAGTGAAAATGAAGTCCAAGGCTTTTGTTCTCATTGCCCTTGTTCTTCTCTACACAGTTTTCGCAGAGGAAATACCTCGAAATAAGATCGAAGGTAATTAAGCTATTATTATACTAATATTTGTTTATAATTAGATCACATTGTTTGAAAAGAGAATTTATACTTATATTTTTATGTACACACTTGTAAATTTCACGATTCAACTAAATGTTTCTAAACAAATATATTTGATCCTTTTAATTTTAAAATCGAACGAAATGATTTGTTTATTTTGAACTCAATTTAATGTTGTTTTTATAGGTGGTGAGCCAAAACATACCGATACGGAGGGGTATTCGGGTGGATGGAGTCATGGTGGTGAGTATGGGGGAGGAACGGTATGTAAATGGGGTTGTTGCAGTGAATCATATGGATATAGCAAAGGTGGTGGTACTTATAGTTGCACTTGTTGCCACACTGCTGCTCAAGCCAAAGCCTATAAAGAAAATAAACCAAAAATCAAGAATTGATATGTAACTTAATTAATATATCGTCGTGGAAATATGTATGAGTATAAAAATAAATCATCTGGTGTTCTTACTTTCACAAGTTAAGGCCCAGGAGTTCTTCTAAAATCGGGGGTAAATTTCACTTTTTGTCACATTTTTCTACACTTTTGATCTCACGCTTTTTGATTTATCTCATATTTGTCTCGAATCCTTGGGTGAAAATTGGTCGTGGGATCAAAATTTCTCAAATTTTACATGGTGTAAACAATTAAATACATATTGAAACGAAAAAAGTTCAAAATCTTGGACTTGTCTTACCTTTCTATAGCACATAAACTATATTGAAATGACTTATACATATTATCAATTGAAGGAAAAATATATCCAAGTACACTTAAATTAATAGGAATTCCACAATTGAAATATATCGAGAAACATAGATGATAGTGATCCATGTTCTATTGTCACACCCCATGAAAATTACATATCCTTCATCCTAAATGGCCTAAACAACAAAAAGAATAAACTCACAATTAATGATAGTAACGGGTCCTTTTGTTCCCGGGCAAATTCTGACCCGAACCCGCCAACAAAGTGGACTTTTCTATGACCAATTTTAGTGCCCTTCTAAGTGTCCCTAAAACCACATCACTTTCACTCTCAACATTTACCCACAAAACACTCTTTGTTCTTCCTCCCATTGTGGACATTTCTGCCCCTACCAACTTTGCTTCTACTGATTTTAGGGCATTTATTATGTCTCGTATTATCTCGGGCCGATCTTCGCAGCACAATGTGGCCTTAATCAAGCCCGGATCATCGCATCGGGTTAGTTTGAGCTCGTCCGTTTCGCTAGGAAACATGAGTTTCCATGTATTGCTGCTCGGGTTTTTATCGTTTGTAGTTTCATCATTTGGTGTTGTTAGTTGTGCGGTTGTTTTCTTTAACTCTTTTACGTGTCGAACCGCTTCGCCTAGTAAAGAAGCCTTGTCGGTCTGTTGTCACACATTGAAGATAGAATTAATGATAGAGAATATTTGATGATATGTAGATTGGAATTAATAGTAGTTGTGAGAAAGATTGATATAGTATGAGAAAACGTTTTTTTATGGAAAAACCGTGATGGGTCCCGCTAAAATGCGAGGATATTTTCGTAATTTAATAAGACAGGTTTAATATATATAAATGATGATAATAAATGGGTTGGGCTAGTCTCTGATATGAGTCACTCTCATATCACTCTCTAACACGGGCCCTAACCCAATGAGACGAGCCCGTGACCCAAAAGTGGCATTATAAATACCACCTCAATTAAATGATAAACTTAATGATAATTAGTCAAACAATTGTGATCTAATTACCGCTAAAATTATCATTAGTTTCATTAAGTTTATTCCAACTCTTTAAAGATTAAAAAGTACTATATTCGATAACTAAGAAAATGTTTGATCTTATCAAAGTAGGTATATAGTCAACTTAATTATACCACCAAGTGTATCCCGCTATTTAATAACACATTACCTTATTTGTCATGTATCGGGTCTGATCACATCTTCACGTTGATATATATTTGATCATCACGCGTATCTCACATTAATTTATGACTGGTTTTTATCTCTTGAGAAAAATAGATTTTGACCTTATTATCTCTACTTCTTATTGAACTAAAGTTCATAGTTGAAGGAAGATAAAACTACTCATTTCTATGTATTTTAACCTCGTATAAGGAAGATAGACACTCTATAACCAGTGTTTTATATCAATTCATAACTAAATCAACATATAATATTGCTAAGTAATGTATATAAGAAAATTTAATAAAATTAACCTTGATGGTATTAGGAAGAATGGACTTGAGGGTGGCAATGTGAGCATTGATTCTCTTTCTTCTTCGTCTTTCGGCTTCTTTGTGGCTAATGCTTGCTGCAACTGCTTTGGCTTCAGCCATGGATCTTGGGCTAAGGTTTTCATTTCCATTATCTATCGATGTACTCAATATTCTCGGAATAATATCGAAAGAATTTGAATAGCTCCCCAGTTCATAAAAACTTGGAATAGAAAACATCTTCTTAATTACTTTTTGACTGGAAAAATCAAATAAAGATCTTAGAAAATGAAAAAAGAGAGCATCAATATATGAAATAAGTCAAAAGAATACACCTAAAAGAAAACCCCATTTACACACACCAAAAACATTAATAAAAAACTAAAATTAAATGTAGAGACACATTTATGGCCATATATATATATATGAATATTATTTGCATTCAAGAATGTAATAATTAACTAATTAAGAGCATTAAAAGAAATATTTGAACCGAACCTGATTGAGATATTTTTTGTGTGTCTGACGATTCTCAGCAGAATCAATTTGAATGGCTGATGATTTCAAGAAATTTGCAAAGGATTTGTTTTCATATGTTTCAAATTTATTTGCCAGTTTAGCAAAATGAGATCTTGAGCTGCATGTTCTTTTATAGAAGCTGTGTGGGACTATTTTTTGTTTTGTTTTTTTCCTATAATTTTATTTCATTGGAACAGAATAAAATCTAGATTTTCATATGCACACTCTTAAAGTTAGCACTAAAGTCAAGATTTTTATCCCACGAAAATAATATAGCACTTATGAGTATTGATATTTTTTAATATGGGTTCATACGACGTATCTAGCTTATTTGACCATAATTCCTACTTTAAATTATTAAACACGATGAGGGCTGGATTTGATTGGATCTTATTTTTAATTTTCTATACTAAAATGTAAAATATAAATTGTAATATTTATCTGGATATCATTTGATGTAACCAAGGACATTTGAACTTGTGGCTTAGGTCACGGGTTCGAATCCTGATGAGGGAATGCCTATTTGCCTTCTCTACTGTGAGCCTGTCAGCTATGGGCAACCTAGGCTGGTTTACCTCTCTTGTGTGGTTTGCAGGCTATTACACAAGAGCGGGGTTTACCCAGTGCGCACCTCACGGTAGCGGCTGCGGGTTTCCCTCGTCATCCAAAAAAAAAAAAAAAAGTAAAGTTTTAATTTCTTATCTTTTCTGAAAAAACAGGTTGCTTTTCTTTCTTTCATTATGTTTTTGAATTTGTGGTAGATCGATGTTAGGGTTTCAATTTTATTTTCTATTTTACAGTCGTTTAATTAGATACCAATCACTTATATATCACATCACATTTATCAATTGTTATTAAATAAACAATTAGTGATCAATATTTAGTAATTATTAATTGTTATAGCAAAATCGACATAAAAATGACATTAGTTTTGTTCTAAAGCATGTTTTTTTTCTAAATATAATTAAACTTAAAAGAGTTATAGCCCCTCGAAATCGGAACAACAATTGTTTCACTCAAGTATTTATCCACAAAAATCCATAATTGGTCAAAGTTAAATCAATGAAGAATATTATAAGACAGTAAATAGAATAGATGATAGTTGGTTAGCAGAATAATAAAAAGAATTCCTTAAGTTTCAAAAGGGCAATCATTTTCCGGCGGGTTACAGAAGAATATATGGATAAATATGACACCAAAAATTCTTACTTTTGTGTTGGTTTTGGGGTCCCAATGAATGATCACAACTTGTTTGTCCATTCATTCCCACACACTAATTCTGACTCACCTTATTTGCTTCAACACACACAAATAGCTAGGACCATTCAAGATATATATATATATATGTATATGCAGTGGCCATGTCTAATCCAACGACACCTTTGATACAAAGGAATGAGCTTCACATCTCATATAGTGATTGTCAAAGTGAGTGATATATATATATATCCTACGTTTTGTGCATGTAATGTAAATATGATAAGGCATAAAAAGTATTTGTTAATAATAGATTATGTCAATGAAAGGACATTTTAGTACTCAAGTATGAGACACTAAGGAGACAAAAGGCAAATGGATAATTATATGTTCCAATATGTGTTTTTGACCAAGTGAACATTACTTACACAACACAAAGGTCTAAAGTGGGACGAAATAGTTTCTTCTGCACTCTGCAAAAAAGTGGACATTTCATTTGAGTTGTCGTCTATCTTTGCCTATACTTTTCACACAATATAAAGTTTGTTTTGTAATTTTCACATGATAATTTTATCTATTGTAAGACCAAAATATTTGGGCCTTGTTTGGTTTAGGTTTGGGTTTGAGAAATGTAGATTAAAATCTGATATTCTCAGGCCCATTAGATTAAATAGGCCCAACTATGTAATCACGTCAAAGATGGGCATCGTCATATTCCCTCTGATTTCAGATCAGCATCCCGACTTTCCTAGAATGGCGATTGCCACTGGCGTAAGGTAAAAACACTAAAGCTACTTATTTACGGCCTTTTGTTTATTAATCCTCTCAAGAAAAAGAATCCCTTAAATGTGATGATGCAAAATTTGTTTATAAAGTGCTTGTTTTTAGGAAGTTTAAAATGTTTATCTGTTGTACTATTGTTTAGAGTGACATTTTGATTTACTTTTAACTGGGATAAAAGTTGTTAGGATTTATAGACTGAAAGCAACGAGCTTTTGTGCCATTAGTATTCATTATCGGAGTTTGGAGTTGAGAGCTATGACGATGACGTTTATTACATTCAATAAAATTTTTGAAAACATTCATGTAGAATGGACAATCAATGATCCAAATGATAGCCCTGTTAGGCAATGAACTTGTTTTTCGTATTCATGAGATTGTATTTCTTTGCTGCTTGATTCCCTCCTTAATCTCTTACAAATCACAAACCCTTTCTCATTTGCTTAAGCAAATTCTCAATGATGACTAAACTTCAATTCAATCCAATTTCGACAACAACTAATCAGGTTAGGTTCATATCAAGGTTTCGTCAACCAACTTTGCTAACATTATGTTTTTTTACCTCCTCTTTTGCAGCTTCATTGGAATATGTATCTTGTCAACATAGCAGATGGAATATGTCAACATTTTAGTTGTATTGGTAGTTGGTACAATTTTTCAATGACCCGTTTTCACAGTGACTCAAGGTGGCTGTTAATTAACGCCGAATATTAGAAATGCCAGAAATAAGTTTCCGATCTCTGATTCTCTTCTCAGCCCTTCTTCGTGTCTTTCTAATTTTGTATGGGGAATGGCAAGATGCTCATATGGAGGTTAGATACACTGATGTAGACTATTTTGTATTTTCTGATGCTGCGGCCTTAATGGCATCTGGGAAGTCACCTTATGAAAGATCTACGTACAGATATTCGCCATTGATAGCTTTTCTTCTAACGCCCAATTCTTTCATTCATCATTCGTGGGGAAAGTTTCTTTTTTCTGCATCAGGTAAATTAGTTTCAATTATGGACAAACTTCTTGAGTGCTAGTGTGTTAGGTTCTTAATGCTATAGTGATCACTATCTGAAAAGGGTCAATCTGGATTATTGTTGATTGAGTATTATCCCTCTTATTTTATTGGAACTACAAAACGTTGTTATTACTAATGATATACATTAAGTTGCTAAGCTTTGTATAGGTACTATTATTATACTCTTTTCCAGTCATAATCAGCAACGAATATCATACATTAAATTCACACGACAGATCTACTGACGGGGTTTCTTATACACAAAATTCTGAAGTTACGAGGGGTTCCTGAAAAACTATGCACATACTCTACGATGGTATGGCTTTTCAACCCATTCACATTCACCATTGGAACGCGTGGAAACTGTGAGCCTGTTGTCTGTTCCATGATTCTATGGATCTTAATATGTCTGATGAATGGTAAAGCTCTTACACCCTTTGTCTGTTTCTGCATATAATTTTCCTTGCTATTGCTGTTATACAGATGTATATTAACTAGTAACCTAATACTAAAAGTGGATCCATCATGACGAGAAAATCAAACATAACTATTTATTGTGAAAACTAAAAGTGACCGACGGATCTCCTTGTATTCATAGTTTACATTTGCACTAGTGTCTGAGTGAGCTTATAAGCTCTTAAAACACTTATAAGCTTATGAGCTCCAGAAAGGATTTTGGATAATTGTTTTCGGAGGACCTTATAAGCTGCCAAGTAAGATATTAAGGAGCTTATAAGTTCTTTCAAAAGAAATCCTAACGTATTTTGTAAGATCTTAACAAACCTCTTTGATTTAGTCATCTTAATTACATAATTGACATTCCTTGCAATTTATAAGCTCTATGTGCTTAATTTATTCAGACACTGAATTTATTTTCAAAATGAGATCCAACATCTTCTGAGCTCCATATACATCTTATATTATATATGTAGGGAGCTTATTGAATGTTCTATATGAGCTTAGTCAACACCTTCTTAGACTTTACAACTCTCATTATTTTTTTCACAGTAGTTTTTTTAATTATTCAATTTTTTGTTGAAAAACATATTGATTTTAATTTGTGTTCTGTCATTTTGGACTACAGGCCATTTGTTACAAGCTGCACTATGGTATGGGCTTGTAGTTCACCTGCGAATATATCCTATAATATATGCATTTCCCATCATCCTACTTCTCGATCCACTCTATTTTCAACCCGGAAAAAAGCCTCTCCTTTCCAACTGGACTTCAAGAACATCAGCATCATCCCAAAAATCGACCAATATAAAAACTACTACTTCAAAATTTATTTGGAACTGTTTAACAAGACTGATCACTTGGAAAAGAGTCAAATTTGGGTTTATTTCAGGATCTATTTTCTTCACCTTAACTGGATTGTGTTTCTATTTCTATGGATGGGATTTCTTACACGAGGCATTGCTATACCATCTCACGCGTACAGACCCGCGTCACAATTTTTCGATATACTTCTATCATATATATCTTAATTACGAACAAGAGTTTTCGATACTGGAAAAACTCATTACGTTTTTGCCTCAGTTTATCGTTCAGCTAGTTCTGATTTCCCGCTTTGCATTAGACTTGCCGTTCTGTTTCTTCGTGCAGACAGTGACATTTGTAGCATTTAACAAGGTTTATTTTTTTTTCTCCCTTTTTCACGCTATTTCTTTCGAGATGTATGAGTAGAATAGTATGATAATTGGTTGTTTTATTACAGGTTATAACAGCACAATACTTTGTGTGGTTTTTCTGTTTATTGCCTCTAATATTGCCATGGACAAAAATGAAGCTCAAATGGAAAGGCCTGGTTTGTATCTGTGTGTGGAGTGGAGCTCAAATTCATTGGTTAATGTGGGGTTATTTGCTTGAATTTCGAGGCAAGAATGTCTTCTTACAACTATGGTTGGCTAGTTTATTGTTCTTGGCAGCCAATACTTTTGTTGTTATTAATGTTGTTCGTAGCCATGTATACTGCCCTCTGTTCAAACAAATAAAAACAGGCAAATTTGAATGAATGTTTTAGAGTTGATATGGTTTTGCTCTTCATCTTTTTTTGTTTATTTTAACAGAAATTTTGAAGGGTTTTTTTAAGATAATTTAATAATAGAGTGGACTTAACGATTTTGGCCTACTCTTCATTATTGAGATGAAAGTAGTTAGGCCATGAAAATCACTCACTCAACTATATGTTGTAATGATTAGAGCATCTTCAACTCAAAAATTCATTTTGTATCAATTTTGATGCAAAAATTGCCCCAATTTAGCGCAGCTACAGTAAATCCACTCCAATTCAGAACAGTATTCACTTCACCAAAAAAGAATCTTAGAGAATATTCTATTTTTTCTATCTTTTTATTATTACAATCTATCACAAATAAAGCCCAAAACTTTTACGTATTGTACATTTTCACCAAAAAAATATACTTTGTTAATAAAAATCACAAAAATAAAAATAAAATTATTATTAAATAATTAAAAATTATATTAATTACATTTCGATATTTCAAATATTAATTAACAATTATATAAGTTATTTAATTAATGAACAAATAATTGAGATAATGATACAATATACATTTTATATAAGTTAGAGTATAAATATGTATTTTATAATTTAATTATGAACTTAAATTAAAGCATAATTGAATAAAATATAATAATTAGGATCTAATTATAACTAATTAAACTTATAAGGGTTAAATTGAAAATAATTTAAACTTTATAAATTTGAAAAAGACTAAATTAAAAATAAACAAAAAGGCAAAAGACCAATGCAAAAAAGAATAAAGAATTTAAAATTATATATATAATAGTTGTGCATATAACGCAGCTACAATGCTGCGCCAGATCTGGCGCAGCAATTGGCGCTGGATTGGAGCAACCCAGCGCCCAAAAAGCACTCCACCCACGCTAATTTAGCGTGGGTTGGAGATGCTCTAAAAGTGGAATATTTTTCTATCCTTAAGATTTTTTATATATGTTATTGATCGAACTTTACAAAGAGTCGGTTGTCAATTTGCATGTTCCGAAGCATTTATATATATATAATATATTAAGAAAGTGATAGATGATTTTTTTTAATCTCTAATTTTGAATGAACAAGTGAAAGTTAACACAGGAAAAAAGGACAACATTTTTGTCAAAAAGTAATTACCTATATGGCTATATCGAGGAGTAAATGCTGACCAAATTTTCGTACGATTTTGTCCTGTTTGCTTTGATGATTTGATTTACTATAATAATTCTTTGACAAATACTTATGCTATAGATGTTTATTTTCACCTTAAAAACAATCTAGTGTACGATTAAACTAATGGTACCGATTAGTATCATTAATTAGTCCATAATTCTTATTTATTTCAAGTTTTAGCAAAAATATGAAATTCACAAACTAAAGTTAGGTAGGACGACTTATCAGCCATGAGTTTGTTCGATAATTGAGTTTAAATAACATAAATGATTGACTTAACATTATAATATACCAACTTTCTTACACATAGTTAACCAAAATAAAAACAAAAAAATTAAAGGATGAGGGAGGGGCCTCAAGAAAAGATTCAATACTTTTATTTCTTAAAATTTGAAAAATAAAATTTTATTATACCACGAACATAGCCTATAGTACTACTCCTTTAAAGCATTCATTCTGTAAATTTCTGAGAAAGAGGAAAAAATAAGAAAATAAGGAAAATTGTCACTCAAGCCAGTCTATTATTACAACTAGCTAGTCTCTTGGGTAGGGACTAGGGACTCTATTTCATAAACTACAATAATAATTTAAAAAATCGTACTACTAGCTAGTTATACATTTATTGCATTATTTTTTTAATTATTTAAAAAAACCTTATTTGGTGAAATAAAATTTAGGTAAATATACAGTGTAGAATTGAAGAGAAAACTATTGGAACTTAGTAGTACATGGTGCAATTATCATGAATTATTACTGTAAATATTAAAATCTAATTCAATTGTAATGCTAGCGGCCTGCCCAGTTCTGTAGAGAATTAATTCATAGTTAAGTAGTACAAATAAATTAGAATTTCCAATAAATATTGAAATAATAGAAGCAAAAATTAAGTTTCAACTTTTCTTATTTAGATAAAATAATATAAGAAATATATTGCTGTTTTACAAACCCTCAAAGCAAAATTAACTTTCAACTTTCAACTTGATTTATTTTGTAGTTCTTTGATTGAATTCATTTTACAAAGAAAAAAAAAGGATATAGAGAAAAGGAGATGATCAACTGACTTTTTCCCCTCATTTTTGGTTGTTGAAATAACTTGTATTTTGACTATAGGCTATATTTGTTTTATATTTTTTTAGTTAAAATTTTGAAAATATTCTTGTAAATGGTGTATTACGGAGAAGATTTTTGTGAATTTAATGTAATATTTGTTGTGTTTGTTTATGTTTAAAAAAGTTAGCAAATTTAAAATGTGTTGAATTTTTATAATAATTGATTGGTTTATAACAATGTTAAAAATTGTACAGTTTAAAAAAACAAAAAGAAAAACACCTAGTGGAGTAAATAATTAGTAATTCATAATTGTATGAAATGATGGATGTAATGATTGATAAACTCACAACTCACAAATATAACAATAATTTAGTACATCAACCACGAGAATTTGGCCATAAAGTCAAAGAAAATCCGACTCTATAATAAAGGATTAAAAAAATTAATGACAAAATTAATGTTAACCCAAAAAGGACAGCAACAAAACTTAAATATTAATTATAAAAACTAATATGTTACTTTTATATTTCTTATAGAGATCATGTATAAAAAAAAAAAATAGTATTCTACTGAAAATTAATTACTCAAAACTGATTCACATATCCTTTCTATACATTTAAAATAAGATTTATTTCCAAATATAGGAAATCTTTGCAAACTATTATGACTTGAAAATAATGCATGAATGATGATTAATATTCACCTACTTTTATAAATATGTAAACATAATGCAAATATACATTATATACACTTTCAACTCTTATCTAAAATTTTTGGGTCACATTAAATTCACCCTACAAAAATAGAACCGATAGGATAGTAAATATCTTCAATAAAAGATGATGTCTTGTTATGTCAATACCTACCGCTATCACCTTTCCTTTTAGTCATACCCAATCTTCATCACAAATAATTTTTGGTAATTTTCCACATATCTATATCATTCGTCGTATATAAATATACATATAAAAATCGTGTATTTATTAGAATAAATATTATAAATTATCTCAAAGCCCACCATATATAATTTTTCCTAATATGTTGGGTGGATGTTTCAAAATTATTAATAATGCATATGGTTACCATAAAAGAACAAATCATGTTGCTTTTTATATAAGTCAATAATTACGACTTCATTAAAAAATTGAGTAAACTCCCCAAAATTGCATCAAAAAAGGGAAGCATCACAGAGAACAAAATCGTGGCATTACAAAATAATGATCCAAACTCATTAATTTAGAATATATATGTAGTTTTATAATGGAGAGTTGTATATATATATTATAAATTATTGAAGAAAATAAATAAAAATCACAGAAATATTTAATATGTCTCTCTCACTCATTGGTGACCTTCTGGCCAACATGAAACAATCAAAAGCAGAAGAAAACACTCCAATCCAAAACTGGTAAAAGCATCAATAAATTCTCTTCCAACCAATCTTATTATTATTATAATTATTTATTATTTTCCTCTATATTTATATTCTCAATAGTACTTGTTTTATTGGTTGAATTATTATTATTATTATTATTATTATTATTATTATTATTATTATTATTATTATTATTATTATTATTATTATTATTATTATTATTATTATCCCACTTCAAATAATAAATAATAATCCATCTTCTCTCTCATCATATCTATAATTCAAACATTGGCCTAATTAAGTGCCTATCTCTCTCAAGCTTTTCCTCTTTAGTGTATACAAATAATCCTTTTTCTTTTTTCTTCCTGTCTTTAGGGTTTGTTCTCTTATTCTCCCACCTCTAAAAATGGCAAAAAATGCCGCCTTTTATCCCTAAATTCCCCATATCTCTTCTATTAAATTCGCATCTGCCACAAATCACAAGCCCCATATTTAGAAACCCTTCTTTTCTATATATCATCTGTTCATTGTATGCTAGTTTATTCCTTGTTTTCTTACTTGAAATTGTGGTAAATTTACACAAAAAAATCTGGGTTTTTATGAACATGGCTAGAGACAAGATTCAGATCAAGAAAATAGACAACGTGACAGCAAGGCAGGTGACTTTTTCAAAGAGACGAAGAGGGCTGTTCAAGAAAGCTGAAGAATTATCAGTTCTTTGTGATGCTGATGTTGCTCTTATCATCTTCTCTTCTACTGGCAAGCTCTTTCACTATGCTAGCTCCAGGTTTCTCTCTCTCTCTCTCTCTCTCTCTACATATACATATATATGTGTGTCTATGTATATATGTATGTATATCATATGGGGTTTCTGGAAGAATCTACAATAATGAAGGGTTTTTGTGGTAGAATAATGAAGAGTGATATTTGTTTATTTAATCTTTGGGTTGGGGTTCTAAAAGAGTGGTCCAGATCAATCAACTTGGTATTATAATCATTCATATAATATTTTTTTCAATTTTCTGCTTGCTGTCAGCTAGCATAGACATAGGTTAATGTCATGGCTTTCTTTTCTCAGCTCAAGTTCTAGATATTTTTCTTGGGGAACTGCATTATATATATATATATATATGTATATAAATAGGAGTATTTAATTTTATACCATTTGTTACTGTTCATCAGCTCTTTGCTATTCTTGTTAATTGTCAATCTGATTTTACATAAATTCTGAGGAATTTATGATAAAATATTGTCTTTTTTCTCAATTAGGTAAACATTAGGTCGTGGGATTTTTCATCGAACTGGTAAAAGGGATTCTTTCACAAGTTCTCGTACAAACAGCATAATTTCTAAATGGAGAAATTGTCTGGCACATAAGTAAATAGTTAGGAAGATAAAACACCTGATATATATTTGATATTTGATGAGAAATCTTAACTAATATTTGGTGTTTAATCAATTTTTTGACTCAGATTCTAGATGCTTCATGTCTGTCTAATTTATGTATTATTTTCATAATGCTCTATAATTAGGCTAAAATTATTTAGATATAAGATAATATTGGGAGCTACTATGATGTAGAATCTTATTAGAAATATGATTGATGAATTATAAATTGAAAGCTAAGATTTCCACTGCAAATGTTTATAGAACTAAATTTACAATTTTATTAATAGTTCAATTATATTTTCTTGTCCTTTTTGTTTTGTGAATTAAGCATGAAGGAAATACTTGAAAGGCATAATTTACACGCAAAGAACATTGGTAAATTGGAACAGCCACAGCCATCACTTGAGCTTCAGGTAATTTATTAATATGTGATCATCTTTTTTTTTTTTTTCAATTATTCAATAATATAAATTTCAATTATTCTCCAATAATTGCAGCTAGTTGAGGACATCAACCACTCCAGATTGAGCAAAGAAGTGGCTGAGAGAAGCCATCAGCTTAGGTGAGTTATCCTCCACAGTTGTTTCACTGATCATAATTTATCACTTTTGCATTTTCTATTCTAATTTGCACTATAGAATGTCAATTGAATATGCTAAAGTTGTTATTATTTATATATAATTAGTGACAAAATATTATTACAAACTACATAATGAGGTGATGTCACAAAGAATATAAGTGTAATTATATTTGTGTTACCACTAATTATTACCAATGCACAACTTAAAAAGAATTTTTGTCAATAAATATCATTGTTTTGACAAAAATTATTTTCACTGAAATATATCTAGTGACAATTTCTATATCATTGCTTCACATTTTATCACTAATATTATGCTGCAATTTTTTGTTTCATGCATGAAAAGAAATGAGAATAATCGATGTAAGGAGAAAGTATACCCTTGTGCTGTATTTACAATACTATACAATTCAAGATTTGAAACACCAAATATGACCCAAAATTGGTTTATATGAAGCTTTACTGCAAAATATATATTTCACAAAATTTTGTAATTAACAGGCGCATGAGAGGGGAGGAGCTGCAAGGGTTAAGTATCGAAGAGTTGCAGTCTCTAGAAAAGTCACTTGAAGTTGGATTGAGCCGCGTTATAGAGAAAAAGGTCAGTTTTTTGACAACATATAATGTTGATAATTTAATTCGATTATGACTAATATTTATTACGTATCTTTGATAGGGCGAAAAAATCATGAAAGAGATCAATCAACTTCAAGAAAAGGTCTATATCTGAACTTCATACATAGCTAATATTTATGTGGATTTTCAGATCACACTGTGGAAATAATTGTCCAAATAATTAAATTGTTATTTAAGTAACATTATTTGTTGTAATGACTGCAAATAAACAAGAAAATCTGATGTGTTCCAGGGAATGCAACTCATGGAAGAGAACGAGCGATTAAGACAACAGGTATGAGTTTACTGCAACAGTTCACAGTTGTGATGATTTGGGATGTAATAATTTTTGTTTTAATTAATTAATTGTTTTTGTTAATAAGATGATGGATGTATCAAATGGCTGTGATCACAAAATAGCAACAGCAGATAATTCAGGCAACATAGTTTATGAAGAAGGCCAATCATCAGAGTCTGTAACCAATATCTGTAATTCGACTGGCCCTCCACAGGATTACGATAGTTCTGATACGTCTCTTAAGCTCGGGTGAGTTCATAATCGTTCATTTTATACCTAAATATCTTAATAATTAGTACACATTTTATATATGTTGATCATGAGGTGTGCAAAATTATGGTAGCTAGAATATTTTCGGTTCATTTCTTAACCTAAACTTAAATTTCATGACTTTAATTACCATATTTTTGGTGCATGATTTTCTCCTTTTTGCAGGCTGCCATACACTGGATGAAACCAAATGGCTTGTATAAGATTAACTTAACCCCATTTCCAAATCATGGGCTCTTGTTTTAAGGGGATATTAAAGCTAATTATGAGGATATAAGATGATTGTATTAACACCTTACAAAAGGGTATTATTGTTGCCGCATATTTTATGCATATCTTCCTCGTATTATATCCATGTTTACCGGATATTTGTTTGTGTGACGAAATCTCTCACTATTGCTGTGTGTTCTAATTTATTTTTATCCAGAAACTTGTGATAGGAAAAAAAAATTGGTTAATATTGTTCTATCCATTTATAAGTTTCAAGCTTTCATCAAATCTTTCTGCAAACGAAATACTTGAAATAAAAACTAGATTAATCATTAGAGAACTTGTAAGTAAATTAAGTAACAAATATGATTTGGAGATAGATATGGGACAGTTAATAATTAAGGAGAAAATTTTCCAGGGTTTTTGAAGAGTTCCAATTCAGAATATAGTAAAAGTCATATCCTAATGAATCTGTAACTCAACTACCCTTGGTTTATATATTTAATTTTATATATATGATATGTTATCTTCTAAAGATTAATTAAAATACTTCTAAGTTTATTAACATGTTAAGCTTAAAAGTAAACTAATTATCTTAGTATGTACGAGTATTTTCATGGGTTATTTTAGGGTGTTTTACTAACTTTCAATATAATATAAGATTGTGCAGTTCTTTTTTGCAATTTTTGTAAAAGTTAGGGGGAATTATGCAATTTATCATCAACCTTACTCGGATCTGCATGCCATGCATATAACTGTTGGAAATCTTAGACAAATCCGAAAATGCTATTGTACTCGGAATGAGGATATTTTTAGATATTATGAAACTACGTTCCGAGTAGATATCGTTAGCCTTTCGAATTTCTCGATTCCGATTTCGGATGAATGAGAAATTTGATGTTAAAGTTTAGCATTTGAATTGGTAAAAATGTGGGTATACCACATAGGTTCCAAATATATATTTAGTTGAGCATATTAAGCTCAACATGGGAAATGAAGTTTGTGGCCTTGGGTCATATCATGTTTGTGTGGGTTTAGAGGGGGGAGGCCATGGTTAGCCATGGTTTGACCCGCCTCGCGCACACACACGCCGCTGCCGCCGACCGACCGGGCGGGTCGGGTTCGGGTCCGGGTGGTTTGACCCGCCTCGCGCACACACACACGCCGCCGCCGACAGACCGGGCGGGTCGGGTCCGGGTCCGTGGGCCTGGGCCGGGCCGGGCCGGGCGGGTCGTGGGAATTTATATTTTTATATAAAATTCTATTTAATTAATTATATTATTTAATTAATTAAATTTTTATTTTCCACAATTATTTTGGACCGTTAGATTTCTATTCGTTGAATCAATGGATCACAACTCTTTAATCGATGGCCACGATTAATCGAGATAATGAACCATTGTGATCAATGAACGAAGAGGTGCTTGATGCACCCGTTCGCACTGGAACGGCACCCGTTGGGAGTGAAAAGGCGCCTTTTCATTTTCCAGGGGCTGTTTTGCAGTTTTCGAAAAGTTGTATCTTTTCGGCCCCCAACCTTTGGAAATCTATAAATAGGGTCCTCCTATTTTCAGATTTTCACACCGAAGTATTAACTTCATATCATCTCTTCCTTCTTTCTTTTCTTACGAGAGTTCTAGCAGAAAACTTGTTCGCTAGACTTAGAAATTTGGAGTGGTCCTATTTCTAAGACGTTAGTCGTTGTATCTTTGGACACAAACGCCATATCCCGTAACCACCGTGAGCGGGGCGTAATTGTGTTAAGGAAATCGGGTAACCCGTGCCTCGACTAAATCATTTCCATAACAAGTTCGTGTGCATTTTTTACAACAATAACTAAAACTGCAAATGTAATAATTTGTTTAGACTATTTTGCAACTTAATTTGAAACAAATTATTTACACTGTGCAATATATAAGCTATCTATCATTTCTATATATATAATTTATATATAGAATTTATTTTCTCCTGTAGAGATATAATTATATATAAATCGTGTTTCTTGATAGTAATTAGTTTCTTGGAAACTACTTCTTCAGTGATTCTTGAAAATTATTTTCAGTCTTGATTTATTATGAATCTGATCATTATCGAAAACCCTTTCTTTTAACTATTTCTCTTTTCTTTTTTTCTTTTTTATTTCTTTTCTTTTTTCTAGTTTTTTCTTCACCAGATCGTCTTCCCCAACACCACCACCTGCGCAACTGATATGCAACCCAATTCGGATACTGAAGACAGTGGGCCGGATCCTAAGGATGGCCCAATAATCGGCCCAAATGTGAATTCTATTAGAGGCTACTGGGCTGTAATAATTTATACTGCTCAGTTAAGTAGATATTAGTGATTTATTTTCATAGTTTCTTTATCACACTTCACCGGAGTTTAGTTTATGCAAATGGCTTCAATAGAATTTCGGGCCTCGAGGTCTTGGCCCATCTTCAGGAGGGGAGTATTGTACTCGACCCAAGCCCAGAAACAGCCCAATCATGAAGCCCAAACGTGGAAACAAGAGTTCTAATTGGCTAAAGAATTGCATCTCATTTAATTTCTATTGTCCAGTCAATTAGAAATTTACTTTTTAATCTTCACAATTGGTTACAACATAATTATGTAATAAACAATAATTTAATATAATATTACTAATTAGTACAAAACACAAAAATATGAAGGAAAATAATTATTTCATTTTTCAAGCATTTTCCTCGTGTAAATATATTGGAAGAAGTATTTTTCAAGCATTTTTCAATTCTTTGGAAGAAGTATTTTTCAAGCATTTTTCAATTCTTTGGAAGAAGTATCCACAGCCCTCATTATTTCCAAACCTTTACACAAATAATGAGATACACAGAATTTTACAACAAATCAATTGTAATAGCCGATCTATTTTAATTTATTAAACATACTAATAATTTATAATAAACTGATTTTATTAAACTTATTATAGAATTTTCCTATCCAGAATATAATATACTAATTTGTATCTATATCAAGCTTTGACTATGGCTGACACAAATCTGTCGGTGGTGCAACGCCAGGTGTACCCTTTAAAGCTAAAGACCCCATTATTTTTCCCCTCAATTAAATTCCAACCCAATTAAATTAAGCTAAAGCAACTGGCGCAGTAGTGTGAAAATTCACGAAAAGTAAAGCACGAATCACTCTGTTTGCGCCACGTACAACCCCACAAAGCGGTGCCTTCTCTTATCTCTCTCTCTTCTATAAAATCTACTCGTCGGCTGTTGGGGTCCCTTCTGAAAATGACAACCCAACATATTAAACTAAACAATATATTGGGTATGAATCAATCAAGCTGTTATTTTGTACACATATAGTATGTTTTTGTTTTCATAAATGTCATTATTTCACTTGTTTTCATTTGTATTATTGGTTGATTGCTATTATTACTATGATAATTGGTGTATTATTCACTCAAGATAACTTTTTTTGCTTGTTGAATAGTGTTAAAGTAACTAATTTTAGTGATAATAATTGTTTGTCAGATGAAAACCCATAAAGGGATTGTGAATTTTTCTGATAATAATTGTGAAAAAGGGTTTCTTTTTAGTATAGTGTTTATGTATGTAGTAATAAGTAGTCGGCATGTACGGTATATAGAGAGAGATAGGTTGGCATGTGAGATGCTTATAGAGAGGCCAATAATGAAAATGGCCCCTCATTTATTTATACTCTCTTTCTCTCTCTCTCTCTCTCTCTCTCATATGAAAGTTACTTTAGTGGAGAGTACCAAGATTAAGACTTGAAACCTATTTGTTTAATAAATAATAATTCTGCTGATTGCAGAATAACAAAATATCAAGACAAGAGCCATTATTATTGGTATGAGGCTGAGCTCTCATTCTCAAAGCCATAAACACAGAGGAGGAGCCATGGCTGGTGCCTTTGTGTTGCTGCTGCCTTTTCTATTTCCTACTCTCTTCACTCCTTTCAGCCATGCCTTACCTTCTATCCTCTCGGTATGTTATTCATTCCACTTGTTTTCTTAGTTATGTTGATCTATGTGTATTGTGTAGTATCTGCATTTTGTGGTTTCCTGTTTGGTAATTTGGCTTATGGTGGGTGGGGGGGGGGGTTAATTTGTGTTTGGTTTAGTTTGGGATAGATGGTTGCACAAGGAGTAAAAGTAGACATGGAAAAAACCTTCATTCTGTCTGTGTTTTAATAACTTTGAGAAGGAAGTGGACAAGTTTGTCTGAGAAAGTTTTGATCTTGATGATGATCTTCTTGGTTAGTTTTTTGGTTTTTGCAACTTTATTGGTATTGATGATTTGCTTTAATTAGGTTGGACTTTTGTTTTGTTATTGATACCTTGGGATATGCCTGGAGTGTGGATTTTATTGAGGATCACACCAAGGAAAATATTTTTGTCGCGTCAAATTCGCTTTATCCTTTAGACCATTTCTTTTTCCTTTTCATTTTCCTCGCTGAAATCCTTGGTCCAAGAATAGCAATACTGTATGTTACCGCATGGAGGAAGAAGAATGAAATATGTAAAGATGGTAGTCGAAACTTGGTTATTGTTTCTGAAAAAGGAGTGGTACAAGAGTTGAGGTTTTATTGTAAAATTGGTCAACTAGGGAAGTGGGATTTTATTGATGTCGACATGGTTGAAAAATTTGCTCATGCTGAAACACATGTAAGTCATATGTTGTAGGAAATCAAATTTAACATTGCTTATGTGTAATTAGGCTCATATAGAATGTTGACTTTTGGATATGGAGAAAGTAAAATGTACACATGGATCAGTCACAGAGCCAAAGTTTTTAGTATTTAGTATCGAGGGTGAGATAGATATAGTTGGCTCACTTAAGAGGGCATTTGAGGCCAATTGAGGAATTTGATGTGGGATTTAATTCCATTTAATTTATATACCAAAGTTTTTTATGTGGGATCAACCGAAACTGGATGGCAGTGTTTTATCGAATTTGTAAAAGCTCATCGATGGGATTAATATTCACTGGGCTAATGTGCATCAATGTTTTGTTTTGCTAACTCACGTCGATTTTTATTTTTTGCACTTGATATTGGACCTAAACCATTATTCATTCTCATAGCCTGGTTATTCGGTGCAGGAGTGGAATGCTCCAAAACCAAGACATTCTCGTTTACTTAATAGTGCTCTCGAACGCCAAACTGTGAGTAAGATCGGTCTCTAATCTATTTGCATATTTTTAGCATTATCATATATTATTGGTTCATGTAACATGAACATACTCTCTTCCGTTGTTTCTGTTTTTCTTTTGTTAGTCTGAAGAACAACAGGCTGAACTATGGACGCCTTTGGCCCACCAGCGATGGAAATCTTGTGCCCCGCCACACAGTACCTCCAGTAAGTAAAGAAAATTTCAATTGTTTTTCATTTTTCTTTCATTTATAGGACAATTACTATATAAATTGATTATGAACATTTAATTTAATTTATCTGTTGCCAAGTTTTAGCTGTTTGTGCAAGTAATGAGGTTTAAATTTATTGAAATAAGTAAACTGGTTTAGATAAGCATTTGGATGATGTTCTTTTTGGGTCTCCTTGAAAGACTGTATTTTTTTCTTTTAATCAGAATTGCCAGAGAAATCTCAAGGTTATATTCAGGTATTCCTTGACGGAGGACTAAATCAGCAGAGAATGGGCGTAAGTACTTTTTAAGTTACTACCAGACTACATAGATGTACACATATTTCTTTCTTGAATAATTTTTTATTATAATAATATTTGTTAACTAATAAGTATATTTTGTTCATAAAGATTTGTGATGCAGTTGCTGTTGCTAAAATTCTGAATGCAACTCTCGTAATTCCGCATCTTGAAGTAAATCCCGTTTGGAAAGATTCAAGGTTCTTTTCAACTTGGTTCATACATTTCATAATACTTTTTTAGGATGAATATTTTGATTCTTCATTCTAAACCAGGCAATGCCCTTTTTTTTCTTTTCCACAGCACATTCATGGATATTTTTGATGTGGATCACTTCATTAATGTATTGAAAGATGACATTTCGATCGTTAAAGAGTTGCCTGATGAATACTTTTGGAGCACACGGGAATATTATGCTACTGCCATTCGAGCCAACAGAGTAAAATCAGCACCTGTTCATGCTTCAGCAAACTGGTATCTCGAGAATGTCTTACCTATCATACAGAGGTTGGTGCCTAAAAAATTATTCGACTTGGTTCATTTTTTTAATCCGTTTTGCAAATTATGGCTCATCCATTTGGTTTAAATTGATATATATATATATATATTTGATTTGTGCAGTTATGGGATTGCTGCAATTGCACCGTTTTCTCACCGTCTGGCTTTTGATAATATGCACAAAGAGATCCAACGGCTGAGATGTAAAGTGAACTTTCAAGCTTTAGCTTTTGTCCCTCACATTAGAGCTCTTGGCGATGCTCTTGTTAATCGCCTCAGATATCCTTCTAGCACAAATCAAGTGGACAATACTAAAGACAAACAAGGGACTGGAAAATTTGTAGTTCTTCATCTTCGTTTTGACAAGGTATGTTTTGAAAAATTAACATAATTTCTCGTCATTAAAAAAAAATCACAAATATTTTTTTTTAATAAAGGTAAAAAATTTATTGATATAGTAGAAACAAAAACCATTACAATCATCGGTGTCCCGAGTCATAATATGCATGATCTGCCAACATTTTAATATTGGAAGACCCAAACCGAAAACCTATCAATACAAAAGCAAACTAGACTAAGGCGCCACCCTTAGCCTAACACAAAACTAGTCTAAAGCGCCACCTCTAGACTACAATCAGATCGTAACTTCATTCCAACATTTCGGCTGTGTAGTTCTTGTCCGTGACTATGTGGATCAAGCCGGCAACTTCCCTTTTCCTTTATCTATTTTCGTAACAGGCATCTTCCCTTTCCCTTTATCAACTTTCGCAATAGGCTGGTGCTTCTTTTTCTTCTTTCGAAAAATAACCGGCATAAAAGGTCCTTCATCATTTGATGATTCGCCCATATCGGTAGGAATGTTCGTTTTCAGGTTTGAGTCCATGTCCTTCATAGCATTTTCCAGTTCCCCATCTGGTGGTTCAATGTTTAAACTATCTGTTTGTACCTTAGTCCCCTCGTTTCCCTGCCGGGTGAGATCCGCAGCAGTGGCCATGGTATCCGTCTTAGCCGTATCAACCGTCTTATTCCCCTGTCTCGTCCAAACCGCCTCATCCGTTCCTATACGCTCAGCCAGCTTCAACATTTTTTGCTTTTGCCGAGCATATTTATCAAGCGGACCCGCCCCATCAGTCTTAAGGCACTCAGCCATAAGATTCGCAGCAGATGCCGTCTTAGTCCCATCATCTTCCTTTGTAGCAACTTTGTTTGCTAGTCGGGTTTCTTTCATTGCATCATCTTTTAAACTATCCTTATCTGTCTCGGTCCCATCATTTCCAATCGGCTTAAACCATTCGACCGACTTACGCCAAGTTTGCGTCTCTACCCCTTGTGTAGCTGGCCGTTCGTTAGTATCCTTATGTGCATCATTTCCCTGTCGGGTCAAGCCTACGACCTTTGCCGTGATATTAACTAAAATTCAAATTGGTATTTGGTGTGTCATTTTGATATCATTTTATTAGATTAGAAACTTTAACTAGATTATATGTTCATTTTTTCAGGATATGGCTGCCCACTCAGCCTGTGACTTTGGTGGAGGTAAGGCCGAAAAATTGGCTCTAGCCAAATACCGTCAAGTTATTTGGCAGGGCCGAGTTTTAAATTCTCAATTTACCGATGAAGAGTTAAGGAGCCAGGGACGTTGCCCATTAACTCCCGAGGAAATTGGATTATTGCTAGCTGCTTTGGGATTCGACAATAATACTCGCTTGTATCTCGCATCTCACAAGGTATTTAAAATTCCCGAGTGATTCTTAGTAAATCCCACGACTCCAGGTCCCCTAGCAATCACAAAGATTATGAACGGTTGGATCTTGGATATGCATGGATCCCATTAGATGGATGGCTGTGATCTATTTTCGAAGTTTGCGATTGCAATTATTGTCTCTTTATATTTCAGGTATATGGTGGTGAAGCTAGAATCTCGACTTTACGAAGTTTATTTCCTCTAATGGAAGATAAAAAAAGCTTAGCATCTTCAGAAGAAAGAGCACAAATTAAAGGAAAGGCTTCCTTATTAGCTGCAGTTGATTACTATGTCAGCATGCACAGTGATATCTTCATCTCTGCTTCACCTGGAAATATGCACAATGCTGTGGTAACCTCTTCTAGTCATTTTTTTTCTATATTCCTTTTATAAAGATGCTAATTATAACTCCATTTTCGCCTGAAAATCACTCTTGTAACATGAACTGTAAATTTCGTTTCAAAATTCCAGGAGGGCCATAGAACATATGAAAACATGAAGACTATAAGGCCTAACATGGGATTGTTAGGGCAGCTTTTCTTGAACAAGAGTCTGAGTTGGGAAGAGTTTCAAGAGGCTGTTGTCGAAGGGCACAAAAGTAGGCAAGGGCTGCTCAGGCTACGTAAAACAGAGCAATCTATATATACATATCCTGCTCCTGATTGTATGTGCAATGCTTGAGCATGTTTGTAGATCTCGTATAAAATCTGGCTTGTACTGTTTGAAAAATAAATTGTGACCCCTTTATTGTGTAGTTATAGAGTTCTCACTCGTGTATGATTGCGTGTTTGCTATAGAATCTACGGGTGGGTAACGATTGTAAAATTCGGGGTCAATAGTTATTTATCTTGGTTTGAAATACATATCTTGAATAGGATATTCATGTATTATGTTAATTATGTTGTTCCCACAATTAATTATGCTTATTCCAGGTTGATTAGTTCGATGACTTGGAAGCCTATTGTAGTTTAAAATTCAAGACTTCTCCTGAGGGTTTAATCTAATTTACCTTCGTTTTTGAAATCGTTAAACTGTATACTTTTCTCCTCATTCCTTGACCATCACAAAAAATCTGCACTCTAAGTTGGGTCCAAACAAAACAGCATCTCATTCTTTCGTGAGATCGTGGCTCTAAGTCAATCCAGCAAAAATCGAGATGGAACATAAAACTTGACCACTCTGCCTCAAACATTCAAGAGAATAATACATTAATCAAAGGCAAAAGAACAGTTACTAATCATAATCAGTATATGAAATAATTTGCCTGCTCAAAATGTCTGTACAATATCTGGTGATTCTACAGTTGAAGAGAGGTGTCTTTGCAATGTATCCTTTTAGTACTCTATAAAATGCCAAACATCTTAACAATTTCAAGAATCCCACAGATCAACATTTGTGTACCTTGAAAGCTAAAGCAGTCGCAAATCACTACCGAAGCAAACTCTGCCAAATAAAGAGAAGCTTCTGCATTTGATGCATAATTCAAAATGGGTATAAGTGGGATATGTACACTTCAATTACATAAACACAAAACAAGCTTTACCAGTCCATCGTTTTTCAGCACCCATTACTCTTGCTGATCTAGTTGATCACCAGCCACAGAACCCGGGCCATTTGACCTCTTAACATCATTTTTATCCTTATTATCAGCAACTGCTGGGCCATTTCCAGTACGCAAACCTGCCAACTCTTTCACATCTTCTGCATTTGATGGTGGCACCATCTCTTCCTCAATAGGCAGAGTTCTCTTTGATCCATCTAAAGCAACCCCAAGAACTATATTTTCTTCAAGAGAAGGTTTATTCACGGGTGGTTGTGTAACTGCTTGTTTGGATACAGGTTTTGTACTGTTATTCAGCTTAGTATGAGATGGTGATTTGGCAGCAATTTTAGTGTCCTCTTTGGTCTCAACCCTTGGCTTTGGTACAACCTCAGAATTGTTATCTGATGATTGTGACTCTTTTGTTGTCTTAGAATCAGTGCTTGAAGTTATTTCACCTTTAGTATCCACCTTATTAGTCAGCTTAGAATCGGATGATGATTTCGCAGCAATCTTATTATCCTCTTTGGTCTCAACCTTGGGATTTTGACCAACCTCAGAATAGTTGTCTGATGATTGTGTCTCTTTTATTGTCTTAGAATCAGTGCTTGAAGTTGTTTCACCTTTAGCATCCACCTTATTATCTGGTGTTGCCTTTGTAGCAGTAGCAGTAGCCTTGCTGCCTTCCTCACGTGGAGATCTGGTTTGACTCTTAGTCTTATCTTCACCGTTGATTTTATAGGAAGGCTCGATTAAGAGCAAAGGGCGGCTAGATGATGCTCCTCGGTTAAAAATGGAATCTGAGGAAAATGGTATATCGTCCAAGTCTGCATCACTAAATATTTTCTGAACTGTACGGATGGGAGTGGCTAATCGGGCACGATGGTGTCTAATGACTCTCAGAAGATCAAGAAGTACAGCTTCCTGTTTTTGTTGAGCGAAAAACATGAAAACTAATAAAATAAATAAACGAAGCTGGATTCAAATGGAATATAATTGCAAAGAATATCACCTTAACGCACAAATATTCTTCAAAATGTGAGGTCTTCACGAAGCAGGACACTAATATCTGTGTTATTTTGGGAGTAATGAGACATAAGCATTTTGAGGTAAGAAAGATTGTAGTATAAGAAATACATGCCAGGTGATCATATTATATTCTTCTCTACTAACATTAACATGTTTCCGAAGCGAATTTCCTACAACTTAATATAGAACTATACACGCTCCTTCAACAGGAGCTTGCATTACAAACAATACAGCCTTGTACTGTAAATCTATTACGCCCTGTACTGTAAATCGTATTACGCCCAGTTGACTTAAATCATTAGATCGGTAGATAAGAATGATTGCAGAATAGAAGGGAGCATGAGCGAGTTTGACGACAGTAGTATAATTCCACTCTTGGTAAGAACATATTGTCAATTTTCTCTTTTTATCTCTGGTTGGTGGAGTGAAGAACGAGTAGGAAGTTATTCTTAATTAAACTTGTTTGAAGGAAAACAATTTTTCCATAAGAATATTGTAAATCAGAAACAAAAGTTAAATTCATAGATGACTGTTAAATACCAAAGTAAAGTGAGTATGAGCATATTCAAGAATTAAAACAAACCATGAGGGCCTGATTTTCAGGGTTAACAATATCCAAGAATACTCTTCTATGCAATTTCTGTTGTTCCACTTGAGGATTCTTTGCCAGAACCTTGCGCATATCAGCAACAATGTTCTGCACATAGAAGCAAGGAATAATGTAAAGGATAAATGAAAGAGAAGTGAGTCAGTTATTTTACAACAGAATTTATCAAACTATAAATGAAGTAAAATGATACTCACATTAATTTTGCTGACATCTAAGTGACTGATGGCTAAGTGAGTTTTAATACGCCAATGAGTCTTTTGAGTGAGATTTCTCACAACATTCACAGTAAACTTGTGGTTTGGAATGTGAACAGCTTCACGGTCTTCACCTCTTATAATGGTTGGTGACCACCATCCAACATGCTACAAAGTGAAAAGAAATGCAGAAAAATTTAGAGTAATGTATGAATAAAAATTTGAGAATAACATATATATAAACTGAGACACCCTGGACCCATGATGTGTAGGCCCACAAGTGAGACTCCGGCACAATGGGCTCCGCTAATTGTAAAAGTAGTGTAGATTAGACAAATCAAAGATGTCAAACGAGATCTTTTCATAACTATTCTACAACTATTACTTTAATCTATCATATCAATTACTAGACGTTAGAGGGAGGAGACCTAATACAAACCTCAACTGTCCCAGAAACTTCATAGTCTTCAATCTTAGTTTGAATCCACTCGTTCACAACAAATGGCCGGGTTGCATGAATCATTGCACTTGAAAGGAAATTCGTAAAAATCTGAAAATAACAAGAAAAAATTACTGAGGGGCATCAGCATCAAGAAATGGTTTACTTTTACCAGACAAATAATTCATCAAATATGTGAGGACTGAAAATAGATGAACATATGTTCAAGCAGAGAAATTTAAAAATTAATTTACCTCACGTCCAGCAAGTGTAAGCAAGACTGTTCCAAGCCCTCCTGCTGTGAGCCATTTTTGGGTTGAGAAACCTAGCAACTCCATGAACAATGATACGGCTGCAACCCATACAGCCGTATACACAGCTTTGCCAGCAAATTGGAAACCCATCTGTCAAGAAGTAAGGTAAGATACTTGTTGGTTGAAACCATAATTGGCAGTATCATCATTAGTTGAATGATATGTATGCTATATTGGGTAGTGCCAGAAAGCTTTTCCCATACATATCTCTTCATTGGAACATAAATGGAACATACATTTCTAGTATCAGTTGCACCATTTGTCTCCATCATGAATTTTTGAGCTTGTTGAATTACACTGCATAAATGGATCCGAAAAGAGCTTAGTATTTCCAGGTGCAATGTATAATATATGTATGTGTATATATATATATATATATATATATATATATAACAAATGGAAAATATTGCGACACGTGAAAAAACTGGGAATAAATAGCTACATAGTATAACAGATCAAATTATAATAGAGATCACTGCAGAGAGTTCATGCTTCCAAATTGAGAATGTAAAGATGAAAACAATCAAAAAAATTAATGACAAAGGAAAATTTTCAGCAATTAGTAATATATTATATATGTTATAAAGAAAAACATTCATACTGACCTTGATAGACAATAAGCAAAGGCCAGCACTGTTGACAAAGATCTGACAAAATTTAGGAGCCTCTGTTTAACCATTTGACCTGCTTCTGTGGGAAGAATCATTGGATCCAATGCTCTGTAAGATAATCACATTCCTTCAGTATGTAGAATTAATCAATATTCTATTTCGCTTTTTCAGATAATAGCAAACCTGCAGATAACAATTGCTCCTGTCCACAGCAGTAAAGGTTGAATATAAGAGGTAATAACTTGATAAGCGCTACTTTTTTTCCAACTACTGTCGCTTTTCTGCATGATGTTAGTGCAATCAAAATTAGTCGATCAAATTCACAAAGCCCCAATCTATATTAAAAGAACACACATAAAACCTCAGGAACACACATACATGAATAAATATGTTTCTGATTAGTCGCGCAAGTGGCCCGAGTCCCCATATTGCAAAAATAACAATACTAGCAGCTGAAGTCAATTTGATCACGAGCGGACTTCCATGCAAATAATTAAATGATCTGCAAAATCCAAACTTCTGATTTTGGAAAAAGGAAATATTAAAGATAATGCCAGCCACAAAAAAACGCATATGATGATCGAGAGATGGTCATTTAGAATATTGCATAATGTCAGAATACTTGAAATGGAATACTCATTTGAATTGATAATTTCATGTGTATGACCAAACTACTCATGCTTCAACAGGCATTCATGACCTCCAATTCATCCTTCCTAATTGATATCCTCTTCCAAACATTTTCTGTTCTAAGATGTACTAAATTCAAGAGAGCAGCAGTTATCTCATCCATAATGTCTTGTAATTATGCATGTTGTAATCCATTATAGGATGTGTATTCAGGTTTACTTATTATATCATTTTGAGTACCACAAAAAACTTCCTGCAGTTATTTTCGTTATTCCATTTCCGCTCTTTCTGAACCAGTTAAGGTAGTAGACTTTCAATTTACACCACATACAAAACAAGAGATCTAATTTCCATGCTGAATAAATATCTAGCTAAGGATCAAAGGACAATAAAAGTTCAATTGTAATAGAACAAATTATTATAGGTGAAAGTGGAATTTGGATCCTGATATAGACCTCCTCATAAGTATACACAGGGTGATCCAGTGAATACCGTGTTCAGATAGGTACTTTAGCTCACTGGGACTAACCTGCTGCTTATAAATTAGAACTTACACCAATCGGTTGGGAAAGGTGTATAACAGTATAAGCAAGTGAATTGTACTTAATGAGTAGAAAAGTCAACACGTTATGTAGCGTATATCACTCGATTTTATAACTACTTAATGTCAATGTTTCCACTAAACAATCTAAAGCAAACCAGCCCAAGAGGAATGATTACCTTGCTAAAGTCAATGTTGCATTCTTTACAATGTTAGCGTCCAAAGATGGGGTTGGATTTGAAAAACAACGGCACCTGAACTGATGATCTCTACAGGGAATAGTGCATACTCGTCTGTTTATTTGCTTTGAAAAATGTGACCTCCAAGAATACTGTTGCTGAAAATGATATTCAGAAACAGAACAACGACATTAAGTTTCGAGAACCAAAACAAGAAATACGCCACAGAAACATTTATAGTCAAATTTTTCAGAATGTTACCAATAAATATGCAGATTATCATAAAATACAACTAACAAACATGCCACTTTTACCCAATCCAAGAAGCCCACATGCCAAAGTTTCATAAATGGAAAGAAAAAGAAAACAATAGCATAATTAGTCAATTACGACTAATTTGTTTCTCGCGGTAAATTTGAAAACTTCCAGATAGAGACAGTTAAACAATGCGATTTAATTATTCAATTTTCAGTCAGAAACTACATTCAATTGAAATAATATCGCAAGCCCCCCAAAAGCATAATTTCCCCCTTTCTTGACGAAATTAAAATCCGCCAAAATCAGAACCTTACCAGTGAAATTGAAGGCAGATTAGTTCTCAGTAAACATAACTTGCTTCTCGTCTTCAAATTCTGCAGCTTTCAAATGTATAGAGGTTATACAACAACAAGAAAAATCAAAACACAAACTATTTTAGGTTAAAATAAAAAGTAATAAATTCATCGAAAATATATACCCGCAATCGCTTGTTGCGGCCATGGCTCCTGCAAATTCCTAACTCCAGGGAGAGTTGCAGAGAACCAGAAACAGCCATGGATGAAAACCAAATTCTCTCTCCTCTCCTTCTCTCTACATATACACATATATTTACCTTTCTTTTTCCTTTTTCCAAGAAAAAAGATAAAAAAAAATTAACAAGACCAAGGTAAATATAAATAGTAGGTCCTGCACTAATTGTTAACTTAAAATTGACCCAAATGGAAGAAGATGGGCTGAGAGATCGAAATAGGCCCGCTAGACAAACTGGGCCAAAAATCTTCACATAAGATGGGCCAAGGCCCACACTTGGTGGAAATTGTATAAAAGAAATTATTTGTTCTAAGTGGGTGAAGGAAAATAATGAAAAGAAAGATTGAAAATAAATTTGAAGGACATTTAAAAAATATTTGTGTAACATGTGGTTCAACTTAGTTGTCATAAATTATTTCTCTTTAGAAATGCCAATAATTGAATTTTGTCTATGTTTTGTTGCCTTATCATGAAGTTTGTATTTATAAATTATAGGTTAACTTATGGCCACGGATCAATTTTGGCACCATTTTACTTGATGTGATTATTATCTCGTGATTTTACTTTTGAGTTTTACAAATTCAAGACATGACGGACAATTCAACTTAAAATTTAATTTTTTTGGAATGACAGAAGATCAAAATCGTTATATTATAAATTTTTATATCTAAAAATATTTAAATACTCTGAATTCTGATATCATAATTATCAAGTATCATATTGCTAAAAGTAAAAGGCTATAATAAGATATTGTATCTTATGGATCCAAAAGCATTTTATACATCATTTTTCAGAAGAGCAAATAAATCCAATAAATAATTAGATATGTTATCAAGACTCAAGAGGGACTCATGTGCAAAGCGACAAAAAGCCTTTGGCCAAAAATAGAGTTTATCCAAAAACGACTCCTTATTTGCTAAATAAGTAAAGTTAGGTAACCAAGTTACAATTTTTAATAAGCAAAAATAAAAAAAATCACATCTAAGTATATAAATTTGGCCACACAACTTCCAGTTGGTTGCCAAGTAACCAAAAAAAAAAATCTGTGATTGATGCGTGTGAAATAGTAAAATCAGCGAAGAAGAGGGGCAGAAAGTCACATAAGGGTTCTTGGAAAATCTTTAAAATCATGGATTTCTTCGAAAGATAGCTATAAATTTTATTTTATTTTTTCATCTTTTTTGTTTTATTTTCTTCTGCTTGTTCTTTTGGTTTGATTTTCGCTTTGAGAAGTTTCGATTTTTTTGGTGATATTTATGTTTGATTTAACCATAAAACTGCATAAAATTGCAGGCTTGATGGGTGGGTAGATGATGAGAGTGACACACGGGCCTTTTCTTTATCATCATCTTTAATTATTTTTCTGCATTTTACTTAAAAAAAACTGATTATTCAAAATTATTTGGGCGTGTGCTTGTATAGGGCTTGCCGATATGTTATTTGAGCTTCAGTTAGACTAGTTTGCTGTTAGAAATTCTTTGAAGCTCTTCAAAATTTTGTGCAAGAAGTATTTGAAGTGACTATTGTTTAATAGCTTGATTCAACTCTGTAGCATATCCATATATTTGTTTTCTTCTATGCAATTTCAGTTTTCCTGAACCTAAATTCTTTATGCTTGCAATTTATTGATTCTACTTATTTTACATTATCATTGACTAAAAAGAAAAAAGAGCAAAAATGGCTCTTTCTTTCACTAGATTTCCATGGATATGGTTGGGGGGTAAAGAGAAAGAGCAAGTCCCAAACGGGTCGTTAATAAATTCAATAAATTCGTTGAACGATTGGGGTTTAGGATTGAGAGGAGAATCAGAAAATTTGATATTTTATTCAATGAAGGGGGTTGATAGAAAAGTGCCCTCTTCAAGCTCGAATAGAAAAGCAAAGAGAAAATGGAAGAGTAGGGAAGATAGAATCAGGGCCGTTGATAAAGAATATGATGTAGTTTTAGTGCCATCCGATGGTGTTGGTTTATCAGGATCGGAATCTGATGACTCGGACTGGTCCATCGGGTGGCTTGAGCCACATGCCCCCGATTTCCAGAGTGATGATGAGGGAGATGATAGTTTTGCTGTGTTGGTCCCTTGCTATAGGAATGACTGTAATGAAATTAAGGATAAGGATGATGAGCCTAAACATTATTCTGCTGGTAAAGAGCTCATCTTTTTGTGAAGAAATGTTAATTTTGTATGCTTTGATACTCTAAATGTGACTTTATTATTTGTGTTGGCTTGGTTAAACTATATCTATTGAGGATAACAAAACTTGATTGCTTGATGTGCTGAAGTTACAAAATGTACTATTGATTTTCTTAATAAGTCTGTTATATTAGATGCATTTGGAGTGTTCAAATACTTTATTGTGCTTTTTGGCATCACAAAATGATAGATTGGAGAGGCTAATTTTTCGGGTTCCCATATGTTCTTCGTTGGGCTTAAATTTGGTATTCTGTTCTTTGAAGAAGTTAGGAGATGTTTATCATTATTGTGGAATGTTTTAGTTGTTGTTTGATATCATCGATAATTAGGAAATGACATCTAGTTGGTTATACATTTGAAGTTTATTATCTTCCCTCTTTATTGTCAGTGGGGGTGCTTGATTAGAGCTTATACGTCGTAGACTCTAAGGTTGTGTTTGGATTGGCCGATTTGGATCTATAATCTTCAAATCTATTGTGAACTAATCCATTGAGCTTAGTCTGGTTACTTTCATGCTAAATGGATTGGAAATCCTTGAGCTTCCATTTGTGCTATTGTTGTAGATTTTAAATCCATATTATGGAGTCATTCGAAATCATTCAATCCAAACACAACTTAGGATTTGCTCAAAGACCATCATTTTGCCTTAACTTGATTACATGGGTTCTTAAGCTACTTGCATGGAAACTTATGATGTTGTGATTTTTTGACCCGTTAATATAGCAACCATTCATGCTTTCTTCATCATTTTGAAGAAATTGATGCTACTAAAAGCTAAGTATTATTCGCATTCTTGTTTACAGATGGCACGAAGTACGTGGAGAAGTGGCTTTCTTCTCTCGAGAATTTTTGAACCTACCTTATCGCTTGGATGTGCTAATTACTACATTTTGTCAATTGAAGAAAGTGCAAGAAATCGAAGGAGATTGATTGTATAAAAAATAAGAATAATCACTTTGAATGAGACGATGGGGATAGACGATACACAGCTCAAAGATGCATGTTCTTGATGTTTGTAATTGTATAGTGTGAATAAATCCATTGTAAATATATGTATAAAATGTTTATATGATCAACTTTCTGGTGTAAATAAGTTATGTGTGTTCAAAAACATGTAAATGAGAATCTTGTTTGGTATAATGGATTAGCTTTTCCCTTCTTTTGCAAGATGATCTTTTTATTCATTGTGTTGATATGCTATTTGTAGACTAAAAGTGGCTTTAGTTTCTATAATGGCCTTTCAATTTTCCTTCTTATTGAGGCCAATAATGATAGTAGAGGATGCTAAATTGATACTCTTGTCATATATTTCACTTGTCTTTGTAGCACTAAACATGAAGTAATTTTTTTTAAAAAAAAGAGAATGTTCGTTTTTAACTTCCTTGTTCAATCGTAGTGTTGAATATATCTACAAAAGTTATAGAAACAAGTTTGAATTCATAAGGTTGTGTTTGGATCGAGTGATTTGAAATCCATGGATTTCAAATTTATCGACAAATCCATTTAAGTTCGTTTGGATGATGATGGATTTCAAATCCTTCGCTATTCATTTTAAGCTCTTTTCTCCACAACTACGGTATATTTCAAACGACACCAAATCCACTCCTCAAATGGATCGATCGCACCGTTAGAAAAATGTAAACCCTTTGTACAAATCAAACAAAAGTAAGTGTTCAATACAAACGAATATAATTGGGTAAATGTGCAAATCTTGAAAAGTAAAAGGATGGAATTGATAACTACTCTTAAATTAAGAGTATTGTGAACAAATAGAACACCTGAGTCTCCCACCACCATTAAAGATCTAAAGCTTTTCTTCAGAGCCCTCTTTCAATTTCAATTTACAAGCCCTTAAAAGATTACCAGTCATCGCCTTTTGCTCTCTTCGTAGATGCATCGCTGGGTTACAAAAGTCCCTCTCTAGTAATTGGTAAGAAATTTCTGATTTTTCTGAGTCCTTTTAATGATTTTTTGTGGTTTATGGGGGATGAGAAATAGGTTTCGAATTTGAAAATGTAAATACATGTAATAAGTGAAAATTCAATCGGATTATGGAGCAAAAAAAAAAAGTGTCAAGTTTATTAAGAAATGCATTTTTCTCCCAGTCGATTCTCTTACTTAGTTTCTTTTTCTTTCTGCTGAAACTTGCAGCAATATTAGACAAATATTAACTTGGAAAGTTCTGAAGTTCAACCGGTAATACTCAAATTCTCGAACTTTTTTCCTTCAAACAAAATCGTCAGACATACTCTGCAGAATGGCAATGACCATTGAAGGTGTGCCCTCTCTTTTCCACCTCACTTATTCCATTGATAATGACTTTGTTGCTATGATTTCTGCAGGATCAATATTTCCAATTAAATATGATGATATATAAAATATATATTGTTGGGTTTGAATCTCATTTTGGTTTTGACTCTTTATTTGCTCTTTTTGCTGATCTGGTGTTCCACTCTTGTATGGCTGGTGTTTGCTCCATGGATGCAGTGTAAGTATACAAGGTTAATTGAATGTATAATGTTTAAGGACAGAAATTGAGTGGGAAATCTTTGCTTTGTAATTTCATCATGTTGTATTAACAACAACTAATCTTGTGGCATTTAATGTCAGTCTTGCAGGACTTGCGTTCATGTTTTCATCCAGCATCCTTCTCCAGATCCTGGTAAGTTGCAATACAAGGCCATCATCATGGCCCAAACAGTGGTTGATTTGTTCTAGTTTCATCATAACAACCCTTTAAGGCCTTGTTCACTTGGTATGATTTGCATGGATACTGTTATATCCATGGCTAATCCTTTTTAATAGTGACACCATTTCGTTTACTTTATCATCCCGTCGAAAAGACCGCATTGGCCCTGGATTGAGACATCGTAAATAACGAAGAACAAATATGAAAGATGAAATTCTTAAATGACTTTAAGTAGGGCTTTTTTGCAAAAACATACAGTCATTATTCATCCTAAACATACAGGCAAATTCAATCCATCTCCATTTCTATGTTATGTAGTTTAAGTACAGAGGCTAACAGTTCTTATTGTGATTCTGAATGCAGGCTTGTGCAATATATAACAACTGGTGGCCATTGTTATCAGGTTCATATTAAGACCTGTATATGTTTAGGCTGCAGTTTCATTTATTTGATTTTCGTAAATATTATTATTATGAATTTAATGACAACTTCTTTTCACAGCTCTTATGTATGTCGTTGTGCCCATGCCTTGTCTGTTTTTTGGTGGCGGGTCGACTCAGTTCCTAGTCAGTCGAGATGGTGGGGGGTGAGTATTTTCGTACTAAGAATCAATCTTTGCCCCAATTACTTTGCTGATTTTTTTTTCTTCTAATTTTGACACCATGGATTTGTTCGCTACAATATATATACAAGTTTATATCTCGTTTTTTGGCCTTGTAATGTCGTTCTTAAAACATTTTCGACATATTTTCGTGTTCTAATTTGCAGGTGGGTCGATGCAGCAAAGTTTTTGACAGGGGCATCAGCTGTGGGAAGTATAGCGATCCCGATTATTCTAAGGCACGCGGGTTTAATAGGGAGTGGAGCTATGTTCATTGAGTTTACGTCTTTCTTCATATTTGTATGTACTATCCTCTGTTTCCATCGTGCTACTCTTGATGACGAATGGTATTAACAATGTTATTTTTTGCCCCTAAAAATATTACTTTTAGGCAAATTTGTAATGCAAAATATGATGTATGTTTAAATAGTAACAATCTAATTCAAGGCTTTATAAAATAATAATCGTGCCAAAAATTTAATAAGATTTTACCTATAGTAGATGTAGAGGCAATGATCTGAGTCCAAAGATTATCTAAATATTTTACTGGCAGAAGTTGATTATAAATATATAATAGTGTGTCAAAAGAAGATCCCAAGTATAGTTCCTCTAATACAATTGTATAAGTTACACGCATCACATAATACAGCCATACAATTTTATCTAATCCAACTCTGATTTTATATATTTTTCCTTAAAAGTAACATAAACATTTCAACTTACCAAAGATATACGACGACTTTATTCATCATCTCAATCATGCTATATTTTTTTTTAAGAAAAAATCATCTATCATTGCATAGAAATTAACTTTATTTTATATCAATTTGTTGGTAAATTGTGTAATTAATGAAATCCCATTTGCTTATTAATAAAATAAAACCCATATTTTATAAACTCATGTCCCAATATACACAATATATTCATTTTTTGATAATAAAAAATGGTTGTATAAAGGAAAAGGTGACAGCTTTGTGCTTCAGAGGATCAATGGCTATGCCAAGCTGTGTTTGAAGGGGCAGTGGACGGCACGTTCTTACGTTAATGGAGGAGGCAACGGCCAAACACTGATTTTGGTACGAAAAAACCTCTTAACCAATCATCCCATAATCTTGTCCTAAAACTATCTTTCATTTGATTTTTCCTTTTTCTTTTCTTCATTATTTCTCTCTCTCTCTCTCTCTCTCTCTCTCTCTTCGAGGATCCGATGTGAATTCGGTTTAGGGGAAAGGGGGAAGAGTTTCGGGTCGGGTTATTGATTGATGATTTGTTGGTGAAGTTAAATAGGTAGAAGATTTTAGAAGAAGAAGAAGAAGAAGAAAAAGATTTGATTAGATATAGAAAGAAAGATGTTGCAGAGAGCAGCAAGCAATGCGTATTCATGGTGGTGGGCTAGCCACATTCGTACTAAGCAATCCAAATGGCTCGAACAAAGCCTTCAAGGTTTTTATCTTTTATCTATGTTCAACTTTTATTGAGATTTGATGCACTTTGATCCAATTTCCAGAAACTAAATCATCATCATCCTTATTATTATTGTTTTAATCATTTTTGTGGTTAATCTTTAGCCCCAAATATATAAATCATGAAAGAAGAGTGCTGATTTAAGTTGTAAATTAGCTAATACTTATGTTTGTTCTTGGACATTCAACACAGAATATACCTCTGTATTCATTCTTCATTCTGTAAGAATAGCAGTATCAGATTCATCTTTATTTCAAATCATTACACAAATATCCATTATTACAAAACTGCTCTTCTATATGTACTTGAAAACAACTGTAATAAAACCTATAACTCTGTAGATATGGAGGAGAAAGTACAGAGTATGCTTCAACTGATTGAAGAAGATGGAGATTCCTTTGCCAAAAGGGCCGAAATGTACTACAAAAGACGGCCCGAACTCATAAACACCGTTGAAGAATCTTACAAGGCGTTTCGAGCCTTAGCCGATCGATATGACCTCTTATCCAAAGAGCTGCAAAACGCAAACCACACAATCGCCACTGTATTTCCAGAACAAGTCCAGTTTACAATCGACGAAGAAGATGACTCTCCTAACCCGAAAATCCCGGGAATGAATATGGCCCACGTCCCAAACACCCCCAATGCACCCGCTAACGAATTCAAAGGCGTAGTTTCTGCAAATTTGAAAAAATTTGAAGGCCAAAAATCATCGAAAAAGGAAGAAAGTCCCAAAAAAGCTCTCGAAGAATCTGGTTTAACCAAAGATGAAGCCCTCCGGGAGATTGATAAGCTTCAGAAGGATATTTTAGCTTTGCAAACGGTTAAAGAGTTTGTGAAAAGCTCTTACGAGACGGGTTTGGCGAAATATTGGGGTATCGAGAATCAAATTTCGGACATGCAGCAAAAAGTTTGCAGTTTGCAAGATGAGTTTAATGTTGATACAGTTATAGAGGACGATGATGCTCGTACTTTAATGGCCGAGGCGGCCATTAAATCTTGCCAAGAGACATTAGCAATGTTGCAAGAAAAACAAGAGAAATCTGCTATTGAAGCTAAAGAGGAATATAAGAGGATCGAAACTGCTTGTCAACGCCTCAAATCGCTTAGGCAAAAATATCTGCATAGTGATGAAGAAATTTCGGGCGAAAATGACTTTATGATCGAAAAAATGAATGAAATTGGAGGGCTAGAGGATAAAAGTAAAGAAAGCTTCGATTTGAAAAGTTTAACGGTGAGTGAATTGGCTGAGAAGATTGATCGGTTAGTTAACAAGGTGATAAGCTTAGAAACTGCTGTATCATCTCAGACTGTTCTTGTTAACACGTTAAGAACAGAGACCGATGATTTAAACGTCCAAATTCAGAATTTGGAAGATAAAAAGGCGGGTTTGGTTGACGAGACGCAGTGTTTAGGATCGAAGGTTAAAGAAATGGAGGAAAAATTGAATAAAATTCAGGGTTTGAATAAGAACGTCGAAAGGCAAAATAGTCATCTCGAGATAGACTTTGCTGAGGCTCGTTCGAGCCTTGATCATATCTCCGAGAGACTAAGTAGTGTGAAGCCAGATGAAGAAGGATTCGAAGAGGATATGAAAATAGTCGATATAGATGTCGATAAATCTGTAAAAAAAGAAATGAAAAGATCGGAGACGTTTTTGGAAAAGAGATATAAGGAACGGGTTCTCGAGGATTCGTCAAACTCTATACCGAAACAAGAGGAGGTTAAAAAAGTACTCAAAAAATCGGAGACGTTTTTGGAGAAGAAATTGAAGGAACGTGTTCTTGATGATCGTTGGGATGAGTTCATCAACGTCGAAGAACATAACGAGAAAGACGAAAATGAGCTCGATTGGCAACAATTGCTCATGAGCGGAATGGAGGATCGAGAAAAGATTCTTCTTAAAGAATATACCACGATTCTTAGGAACTATAAAGAAGTCAAAAGAAAGCTCGGTGATGTACAAAAGAAAGAACGGGATAGCAAATTCGACGTAACGTTACAAATGAGAGAGTTAAAAAAAGCTATTTCGAAAAAGGACGAAGAAATTCAAACCCTTCATCAAAAATTGAGTTCTAATCAAGAAAACGAGGATTTGAAAGAAGATGTTAATGAAACTTCGACCCCGAACGAAGAAAATGACGAAATTCAATTCGTTTTTGTCGATAGAACCGAGTCAGTCTCAGCAGTCGAGGAGAAGCTCCGTTCAGACATCGACGCGATTCTAGACGAGAATCTAGATTTTTGGTTAAGATTTAGCACCGCGTTTCATCGCATACAAAAGTTTAGGACCGAGGTTCAAGATTTGAAGGACGAGATAAAAAAACTCAAACGCAAAAAGAAAAACGAGGGAAATGTTTCGACGCAAGTGAAGTCCGAGGTACGGCCCATATACAAACACTTGCGGGAAATTCAAACCGAGCTCAACATTTGGTTGGATAAAAGCGCGTCTCTAAAAGATGAGCTTAAACGAAGATTCGCCTCGTTGTGTCACATACAAGAGGAGATTACAAAGGCGTTGAAAGAAGGCGTTGAAGAGGATGAGATCAAGTTTAGTAGCCATCAAGCGGCGAAATTTCAAGGCGAGATTTTGAATATGAAGCAAGAGAATAATAAGGTACGAGAAGAATTGCAAGCGGGATTGGATCACGTTGGTGCGCTTCAGATTGATATCGAGAAAACGTTGAGAAAGTTGAATCGTGAGTTTGGGATTTGTAATGATCAACCGGAGGATTTGAATAGGCCTAAAGTTCCTTTGAGGTCGTTTATATTTGGGACGAAGCAAAAGAAGCCGAAGAATTCTATTTTCTCGTGTATGCATCCGGGTAGAACGTATCAGGTACTGAAAGATAGTTCAGCGCCTTTGCCTCATCGTTAACTCTTGATTGTTTTCGGTTTTTTCTCGTTTTTTTAGGAGTTTGTGAAATTGGATAGATGGGATTTTTTTTTTCTTTCGTGTTTTTTTTTTTTCTTTATATGAAGCGGGAATCGCTTGCGTTGTACACTATCGGAGTGTCGTAGTTTGTGTAAACGAGCGATGTTTTTCGTTCGTTTGTGTGTTGTTTTCTGGATTGATTGTTCATATTCCAGTTTGATCAGTTCATTTGTCAATGGAAGTAGGAATGGTGTAAGAAACCATTTGTTGTGAAATGTGAATGACTATGAAATGCTATATATATACCTTTTGTACCAGCTTTTAAATGAACAAAAATCATCACTCAGTATACAAATTAGTTACTTCTTTTTATCTGTTTATTACCATTCAATATTATAGTTAATTATTACAAGACAGAGGAAAAATCCGCACTAGTTTTCTTTAAGACGCACTAAATTCTTTGTTGTGTAATAGCCTGCAACGATTGTTTACAAGTTATTAGTTATTACCAGGTCACATTTTTATGAACTTTAGCTTTGCAACTCATTATTCTAAACGAAGTTTTAATAAAATTGTGAATCAATTTGGTCCATTTTTTTTAAATTCTTGACGATTGAGATATCATAACCCATAAACTTGGCACGATGGTTTTTCATAATTATTATGAAATTGAATCGAGGACTTTACATATAAAAGTGAAAGCTAATACATATTATGACTACTATAGAAATAAAAATAAATTGAATCAAAATGTAAATAAATCACTTAAAAAACGGTGAAAAATGAAATAGACTAAAATGCAAAATTATAGTTAATTTTCCATCTTTATTTAGTCAATATAAGTCAAGCTAAAATAAGCCACAAGCCAATAATCTGGTTTCCTTCATCCACCATCACTTTTATCTCTCTATTTCTGAGACAAATCAAGGTACAACTTATTGTGATCAAGGTACAACTCGAACTAGCAAGCGATTGAACAATGTGCTATGGCAACGAGCGATTGCCGTCGAAAGATGAAATCTTCGGGACCATAACCCTAGAGAACGAAAACGGCGTTCCGGTGGAGGATCTGAGGGAGCGGCTAGCTGAGACGGAGGCAAGGCTCGAGAGAGCCAGGGCAAGGGAAGCCGAGTTGACCCGCCGCCTCGATGAGATGAAGAAATTTGTGCGCGTGATGAAAATCATCGAAACCTATCTCAGGAGCCAATTTACGGAGCAGCGAGATCGCCTCTACTCTTCTCCTTCTTCTTCGCTTTTGGTGCCTTCATAATAGTGCAATCATTTGCTTTCTTTCTTTTCTTTTTTAAGAAAGAAGTAGATTTCTTATGTGTTTTTTGGCTTTACAAAATAGGAAATTTATCAAAGCAGTGTTGGATTTAACTGTAGTATATCTGTGGGGCAGTGGTTGTAACTCTTTTGTGTAAATCATCCAATTACCTGTTGGTAATGGTTTCAATTAAGCTGTGAATACGTGATTGTCTTATTGAAGATGTTGATAAGCTTAGAAGATCGAAAATCATTTGAACTATAATGTGCACATGAATGGGACTCTAATTTGATTTGTCATGAGGATTGTGATAGAATTAGATTATCATCAGAAGCTACATTACTTGATTAGTTTGTGAGAGTTTGTAGACTCGATGTAGCTCAGAGATGAGCTAATAAGTTCTGTTTCTGGTGTGTGGAACGAGAGATCGATATGGAGTGAAATAACTGGATTGTTGATGAGAGGATGTAGGGCGTCTCACTTGCTGCTTCTAGATTATGTTTATAGGATGTAAATGAAATGTCGACAGAAGCTCGAATGCTCAGATATTCAAATGTTGCAGTTTACTATTTCATTCAATTTTACGGCTACTGAGGCTCGATGAAAATTTCTGTTTGCTATTTCTGTACTGTATCTGCAATAGTCTACTATCCACACTGATCCTATTGCTATGTTTTTGCAGCTGGGAATCGAGTTTGAGTTAATATAAAGGAATGACACCCCATTTCATAACTAGGTTTCCATTTCTGTTCAAAATGAACAAGGTAATATTTCCCTCAATTAGGCGCAACCGATCTTTTATTTTGCCAATCTTGGATTAGGGAGCGGAGAGTGTGATTGGGGGTTAACAACTTGTGCTTTAGCCTTAAGTTAGTCATAGGCGATGTGTCGCTTCCTGTTTTCAGCCACTCATCTATGGCCTCCAATTCGTACGAGAATCCATCTGCAGCAAGATGTGGATTCTGCATCACATCCTGCAAGACCAATGCAATTGGTACAAATCTTAATAGCATAAAATCAAAACAAACACAATAGTCTGCATGGTTCATATAGTTTAGTTCATGTGCTTACTTTAGTTTGGAAGTGACTCGATTGGGTGTGTGAACTATCTATATGTATGTATATATATGATGTCATCATAAAGTGAAATGATGACATCATTATGTATCATTCAAAACACCCTAAACCTATGTTTCTGACTAAGGATTCAAAACATTCATAGATTATATGTTATAAGATTGTAATAACCTGATATATGGGACAGAGGAACGCGCTAGGCACATTGCTCGACTCTTCTTCAACGAAACCATCTTCAACAGGCATGGGAAATTCACCGTTGGAAACTAACTGATCAGCCCTTTTCCTCACATCATTGATCTCTGTAACAGGCATTGCTGTAATAGACTCCTCAACTATGGCGTTATTGCAAGACAAACATCTAATTGCAATACCGCAAAGTTCCTTAGCCAAATCCACCGGCCATTCCCCAGCCAAATGGTCTAAACAACCACTGACTGTATCAGTGTCCATTATTACATCCCACTTCTTACCAGTCAGAAGCTGCAGCAGTAAGTTCCCATAATCCCTGATGTCTGATTTGATATCAAGTTCATCAGTTGACGAATGAACGTCAAAACTATCAATTTTCGCAACATTATGTCGATCAAGGAGAATTTTTGAAGAATTTAAGTTTCCATGAGTTATCGGGTTAGGCTTGGCCTCGTGAAGGAAGCTTAGAGCAGAGCACATTTCTGCTGCAATGCTTATCCGAGCATGCCAACTTAGGGGCGGGTTTTTTCGTTTACTGTTTCTTCCCTTTGAGAATAGTGTGTTGTTTAGGCTGCCATTTTGCATGTATTCAAAGACGATACAGTTGAGCTCGGAGCAGAAACCAATCATAGCTAGTATGTTAGGATGCCTTATTTGGCCTAATCTTTGCACCTGCATCAAGAAGGTTAATCAGTTAAACCACAATCCATCTAGCCTTACATAATCTAACCAACCAATACAGTTTCAAATTACCTTAGTTTTGAAAGCTTTCTCAGATTGCCCACTGGTCGAAATATACGTTTTTACAGCAACCGGAATATGATTGATTCGACCCCTATACACATTCGTCCAACGACCATCAGATTTCAGCCTCAAACGCTCCGAAAAATCCTCTGTAGCTGCTATAATTTCTTCAGCAGAAAATTCTCTGTACTCAAAACCAAATCCATCCAAGTTAACTACTTTTTCTATTGCATCTTTTTCTCTACAGAACTCGATTCTACGATTTAAAACGTCCCTTTGCTTTCTTAATTCCTCAATTTCCAGAACCATATCAGCTCTTGCTCTCACCGATTTCTCTAGCTGAACTGCGACTTGGGATTTAGCAGAGGACGATAGATGAAGTTTATTTGAGAGTTCGTTCGAAAGTTCAAGTATTGAGGTTAGCTTACTTCTTTTCTCCTCAACTACACTTTGAAGTTCATTTAACTCTTCTTTTTTGCTGTCTAATTCTTTCTTTAGATCAATGTTTCTAACGACTTCTTCGCTTATGCAGGGTTTGAGTTCCTCAGCCTATGTAGAACAGAAATTTTACTGATAAATAATGGATTCACAAATCTTATAGCTGAAATTAGGAGCCAGGATGAATGAAATTTACCCGGTTATTGCATATATTAATGGCCCATTCGGCTTTTTTACGCCTTTCTTTAGTTGAATTCACTTGCTTTTTGTTCGACTGGATTGCATCTCGAGCTTCTTCTATTCTTTGCTTCAGAATCTGAGTTCTTTCTGCAGCTTCCTAAGTATGATTTAGTAAATGAACGGGTAGGACGAAGTTAGAATTTTGGCAAAAACAAGGAATAAACAACATTCAATCAAATTCAAAGCATAATTTGTAGTCCTAATAGTTTGCATCTAAAGATAACATGAATATGAGGAAAAAGAAAAACATGTTTCCTCTCAAAAAGTTGAAACTAGAAAAATGTGAATTTCTCATAGGACAGGACTACAGAATTAGTCTGTCATGGTCGGAGAATACACAGACCCAAATTGGACTACGAAATATTTTTGCCCGGATCCGATTGCATACCCGATGGGTCCAAAAAAAGTTAGACCCAACGAGCCGGGTATGTTTTGGGTTGGGTGCATGTTGGGCAAATACCCTCGGGCAAACTTTGGGTATTGTTCGAGTATAGGCCCGGTATTTTCAAAGAGTAAAGTTCGGGTAAAATACCCATGGGTAAAAAATAGACCCAGACCCGACCCGGACCCCGAACTATCTAGTATCATCGGGTCTGGGTCCGGTCCAGTTTCAGATCCTACATGTCGGGTCTGGATTAGGTTCGGGTCGGGTAAGTTTTCAATTAAACGGGTCCAGGTCTGGGTGCCCGCCCATTAACAGATACAAATATTAAATCATCTGCAGCTTCCCTAAACTAATTGTGCCTGAAAAAATAATAATCTTACCATATTTTCCAGCATATAAAGCTCGATCGAATTCTCCGATTTTGTATTTCCCACGTTAATCTCTCCTTCCTCATCGTGTAATGATAACAACTCATTCACATAGTTCTCAATCTCTTCACTGTATTTCTGCCATTGATGAGATGAATCATTGCTTCTTGATGAAGAAGGTGAATTAGGGACACTATTATCATTGAACATCTTTCCTATCCAATTCTTAAAGCTATAATTCCTCTCTTTAACCTTGGCAACCATGAACCCTTTATCATCCTCTACGAACCCTTCATCGTTTAGAAAAACTAATCTCCCTCCGCATATCACAAACATCTCGCAGAAATCTGGTTTCTGTCGAAGAACGTAAAACGACCCACTAATCGCACTTCTTGATTTCCTACATACAAATTAATATATATATATATGTATATATATAATATATATATCTATAACATGAGAAAATATGCTAATTTTGAGAAATATTTTGTGTGTCATACATACCATGATGAGGACTTCATGACTGTAAATGACATAACTAATTTGGTTATCTGGAATCTTGATATTATATCGATCATTTGCTTCTGTATAGGCTGCTCGTTTTTCTCGAGTTTGATCACTTCCGCTTTAACCTACCAAAAAATCACGGACCCGATAAAGGGTTAGTCGAAATAATCGAAGTTAAAACCGAGTACAATCATATGAACTAATCAAAACCTACCTTTCCACAAGAGGCTATGTATTGTGCCATGATCTTGTCACACAAAGCTTCCTCAGATTTTTCAAGAGCTTTTATCTTTTCCTCATTCACAGAGCTTCTTGGAAGCTTTCCAACTGCATAATTAACAAAATTTTCGATATAAATTCTTCATTCGATCAAGAAAATATGAAGAATGAAACTGAATTTGAAATGGGATTTTTGAATAGCTTACGAGGCGTGTAAACGTAGTCTCTGCATAAGGTATTTGCTGCATGGAGAATGACTATGGTGATAGCTTGATTAGACCATTTTCTTAGTGTCCATTGTAAGGTGGAAAAACCATCATACCAATCTGTTCCAATTGCTACATAAACTTTCTCAGGTTCAGTTGTCTCCATTTTCTGCTTTTGATTATCTTCTTTCTTTTGCTGGAAAAAACAATTTATCCAGAATATGAACATATTTTGTAGTTCATGTTCTTCATCTGAAGTTAGAAGGAAAAGAAAATGTGAAAATGTATAATAAGGAGAATAAGAAAAGCAATAGGAAAGTTTTGGATTTGTGTTGGAATGTAGGAAATTGCCTCTAAAATCTCAAAATGTGGACCAAATATGTAATAATTTTGAATTTATGGAGTTAAATATGTGAAATCGTTAAATTCGCGACGAAAGTGATCAACGCTTAAGTCCAAAATGTTATTTTGGCCTGCAGGAAAATTTTAATTAAATTCGGTTTGATTGAACCAAAATAATCTGGATTAACTAGTATATTTATTTTGTGATTGATCACTTATTCAGAAAAATAACTACATTATAAATATGACAAACTATATTGTATAATAATTTTTCAATTACAATGGTGGGGACATAAGAGTGAAAATTCAAACACTTAAATACTTAACTTCACATTTAATTGTAAAAGACAATGGTGCTAGAATTCAACCTAATGTTGTGGATTAGATTTCATGATATTATCTACTGTGGAATAGTATATCAAATGCTTGGACTTTTATTCATAGGCCTTAGCGGTGATGGCAAAGTTTGGCGAGGCCTATTGATTAATTTTTAATAGCAATTTTTAATTATTTAATTGTTTGATTTCATTGTTTGGAATTTTGTTTCTGTCATTTAAGTTAGTTAAACTTGTTTACGTGTAGTAGTTAATTAATATATCTATACAATGTGACTTAGGCAGAGGTGGATATGCTAGTATATTCTCCTAAGAAAATATAAAAAATAAAGTATATATTCTCCTAAAAAGATCAGATATTATAAATTTATAATCTTAAAATTTCCATCTAAAACAATTTCATAGCTTAATAAGTATCCTAAAAATAGACTATTATTATAATTTATAGAAAATTCCACGATTGAAAAGTAAAAATTGAAAATATATATGTCCACGAATACATTTGTATATCATTTAATTAACATTACATGGAATGTGTAAGCCATTGATTAAATTGTGGTTGAAATTATCATTTAAAAGATCTTCTAAAGTCAAGATTTATGATTCATTGGGGGCTGATCAAGTCAAATATTCGTTCAGATGCTTCCAAAGACTGAGCTCGTATAATAGCTGCCTACGTACCGCACTAGGGGATCAAGTTTGACATATTCTAAGTAATTGTATGAAATTTGTATTAATAGTTCGTAGGTTTGGAATTATCCGTCCCCACAAGGATCATTCTTTGTCATATTTATAGGCCTCAAACCAGCTGTTCATGATTTGAGTTGTAACCTTTATATTGATTGCCACTTGTCATCCAACTGGTGGCTAAAGAATTATTATATCATATAATTTCGTGGGCTGGGCCTCTTTATATGACATCTTCACTATTCATGGGTCTAATTACACAATCGTGTCATCACTTATACTGTATCTCACTTTACAGTCGTGTCGTATACATTGTACTCGTATACCACTTCAACTCGTATTGCCACCTGGGGAGACCGTGAAGGTACATTTCTCCTCGTATACAGAGGGCACGTAAATACCTCGTATCAGGGGCGTACGATAAGGTTTTAGGGAAAGTCCTTTTCATTACATCATTTAAGTTAGCCATGCTGAGCTCATTTCGGACAACATACTTCAAAAATATTTTACAAAAATAGTTTTGTAAAGTAAATCTGGCTTATTGAAATTATAGAGTTCGATGAGTTATCTGGAATTTAATAAGTAGTTCGAGAAACGAAGTTTTATAGATATGTTTCTCAACACTTCATAAAAAGTTTTTGAATTTTTTTGATATAAATATTTCCATAGAAATAATTTTTTAATATTTAAGAATTTTTCACTCGAGGTATATCCAATAGTTAAAGATTAAAAAATCTATCAAAGTATCCTTCACTTGCTAATTCAAAATCTTTTTATTGATTTTTTTTATCAAAATCTTAATTTAGAATTAGTTAATTCTTAATTTGAAGGGCTAAAGACAATTACGTTCATAAAGATATTTTAGTCTAAATGGTTAGGTGTTTTTAATTAAAAGTTGGTGGAAAGGCTTTTATGGATTGCAAATCTCATGGTCTTTTGGGTATTGAAAAAATATTTTGATGGGTCTTTAGTAATTTCCGCAAAAAATTTGAAATTGAAAAAGGTGTTATTTTTTGAACTTCATATATATGATAAATAGTCTGCCGCATGAGGAAAAGCTTTTCCTTAATTTCTATATCATTAACATATTATTACTCTTAGGTTCTGACACCAAATAGGGGGTGTAGCTCATATGGTAGAGCGCTCGCTTCGCATGCGAGAGGCACGGGGTTCGATTCCCCGCACCTCCAATCTTTTTCCACTGATTTTTCAGCCGTTCATCATGCTCTGCATTCAATCAAAGGTTATAATCATCACATATTAAACAATAATCAAGAAGAAGAAAGTATATATATATATATATATATGTGTGTTTAAAACTCTATTCATTTCGTTTTTCAATACTAGAAAAAACAACCAACAAAGAACAAACTATCTAATCCATAGACAGTACTTTTCCTCGTTTTATATATACAAATTTCATGTTCACAGACCCAGGGACGAGTTAATAAGACATATATATATATATATATCCTACTCCATAACCAATTCTCTATGGCGATTTAAGTCCTTAATGTAAGTAGTACAAGTATAATCCTCCAAGTCACAAGCATCCACAAGCATTGCTCTACAGCCCATTTGATTCTTCTTCATATCAACTCCTTCATTCTCACCTCTTAGCTGCTGCACAACCTGAACAAACAAACATGAACATTTGAAGATTCTTTTTATGAACTATGGAATCTCGAGATTCGTTAAGAATCGAATAGTTTAATTATTTGTACCCTTTTCATGTTGGGCCGCATATTGGGCAAATGATGAATGCAAGTCGAAGCTGTGAACATGGCCCGCTTCATTTCTACAATGTCGTAAGATTCGCCCAGTCGAGGATCACATACTTCTCTCACATTGTTCTTCTCAAGAAATGGCTTTGCCTAGTAATAATATCATGAATTTTGAGAAATTATCATAATCTGTCATAAAAAGTGAAAATCCAAATCGTTTTCTTACCCACATCACGAGGCTTTGTCTGCACGAATCAACTGCTCGACGGCCTGTAATAAGCTCGAGCAGAAGAACCCCAAACGCAAATACATCAGTCTTCTCGTTTACTATCCCGTGCATGAAATACTCAGGGGCCATATACCTGAAAATTTTCCATACACCATAGGCACAAATTTAGCAGCATATATGAATGAAAAATGAAGTTAAAACTGCAAAATATTACCCAAAAGTGCCTTCAATAGGAGAAACTACGTGATGAACCCAATTCTCGGGAAGCCATTTCGCTAGTCCAAAGTCCGATATCTGCACAAGAATTCAACATAAAAGACATTTTCACCATCCAAATAAGATAATCGTCGTTTTCTATTGTGATATGATGATGATGATGATGAATAACCTGGGCTTCATAATCTTCAGAGAGTAGTATGTTTGATGCTGTTATATCTCGATGAATTACTCGTCTTTGGCAGTTATAATGTAGATATTGCAATCCCTCAGCTACACCGATAGCCACCTTATATCGTATATTCCATTCGAGACTCGTCTTTTCAGAACCTGAAATGTACTAAATTTCTTCATCAGACAAGATGTCACATGGTCTAAATGTAAGAGGGCTCTTGTCAAATTCGAATCTTTTCATTTGGAATCGAAGCTATTCGTATCACGTTTTATTCTATTACCACAAACATGATCTAAATGTTTAGAGGGTTCTTGTCAAATTCGAATCTTTTCATTTGGGATCGAAGTTATTCGTATCATGTTTTATTTCATTACCACAAACATGATCCAAATGTTTAGAGGGTTCTTGTCAAATTTATAATTTCTCAAGCCTCGAGATATTTGTAATAATTAAGGCCAGTGTCAATAGGTTTGATCGTGTAAAACTTGACGATAAAACGAAACATTCTTGGAAAATTATGCGACAATATAAACACATCACCGTGTAATACGGTAGCAAGGCTTCCGTGTGGTAGCAATTGGAGGACAAGGTGCAAACCGTTATCGACACTAAAGCCGATTAATTTAGCAGCATTTGGGTGGTCAATGTGAGCTATAATCCCGAGCTCGGCTAAGAAATCGCCTACTTTTTCCTCGTCATTTTTTCCCTTCTTTGTTATCTTCTTTACAGCTACAACTTGACCATCTGAAAATAACCCTTTGTACACTTCTGCATGGCCCCCTTTACCAATCAGCTTATCTAATAATAGAAAATGGAACACTTTAGTCAAAACAGTTAGCAGATAAGACACAAAGTTATAAGACAGTTATTTTGTCTGTACAAACATGACCAAGATTTGTACAGTTAAATGGGGCGGCTAACATGTGTTAGAAAGAACCATGTTGTTTGAAATGTATTCAATTGGAATGGAAAAGGTCAAATATAAGTTGTATGATAATGACTACTAATCAATTATTCAATATTAATTAGATTTTAATCTACCGAACAAGTGTCCCAAATCCGCAAGTACTTAAACTTGACGGAGTATAACTACCACTCAGCATTTGGTGGTTAAGTCGACAGTGAAAAAATAACAATTTTGCTGACTCGTGAAAGTTCAACTCTTAGGAAATATCTATTGAGATCCGTCAAAATATTATCATATATATATATTAGCATACTTTTACATTTCGTATGGTGAACATTTCTCAAGAATTGACATGAAAAAACTTGTGAATGTAAAAGTGGGGTAGTTGATAACTTGATATCCAACTAACTCATTAATGAATTTGAACATTATTACATAGAATGCTCCACATAATAACTCATAAATTGTCAGTCGATATGTTGTCTATAGAATAGAGTGAATACACATAGCTCTGAAACTTTTATTAGTCTCATAAGATTGGTCAATTAAATGATGACAAAATAATTCATTTTCACTATTATGGAACCACCCCAAATGTTAACCCTTTCCTCTATAATGTCATGTAACTATTAATTGCTACATTAAAGTGTTAGTTGTATCATCAATTTATGTATCCAATTTCAAATTTGCAGTTCCGATTAGATAATAACGTCTTATCTACATAGAATTCATCTTATGTTAATGATTATAATTGTTCGAGACTGTATTGTTGCAAGTGTCAAGTAATAGGTAGAATAAACCTTTTGAAACATCACAAAAAGAGAAGATGAAAAAATAAACCTCAAAACGATAAAAAAAAAGCTTATAAACATGAAACAGAGCATAAAACAGAGCTCATGAATAGATAAACTTCAAAAATCAAAATAAATAAATTAATTTATGAGTAAGAAAAAGAGATTAATTTGAATTTACCTGGGCTAAAATCATCAGTAGCCTGTTTAAGTTCCTCATAACTAAAATTCCTCCAAGATGGCTTAGGCACTGCAAAATCTCCACAATCCATAGCATCATCTGAACTATGAAGCCTTCCCAGCTTTTTCCTTTTCGTCTTCAGAAAATCAAATCCCCCCAGCAACATAACAGTCGAAAACTTCCAAGATGATCTCTTTTTCAACTGCCCTAACAGTTTTTTCCACTGTAAATTTGCATAACTTGATTCCCCTGTTCCCTTTCTCTCCGCCGTTGATTTCTCGCTCCCGGAACTGCTGCTCCGATCAATGCTCCGGCTGCTGTGATCCGAATCCGAACCCGATATTGGTGTCTCCAGTACGCCACGTGGCGATGATTGATCCTCGATTTCATCTTGTTTTGTATTGGTTTCACAAGACTCTGTTTTTTCAGTCTCTTCTTCTTTTTCTGCAAACTGTTTTTCTTCGTTCTTATGAGTTTTATCTCCTGCATATATATACACATATATACATAAATAAGTAAATCTGCATGAAAAAATGTAATCCATAAGGTCATATAGTTGAATAGAACATATGTTACCTTCGACGGCCATGGTTATGGAGATTCTTGGATGTTCAAGAGTCGATCAAAAAGGTTCCAAATTTAATGTGAAGACTTTTAAATTAGCTTCTTTGAAATAAGTTGATTTTTTTTTTGATCAAGAAAATAAGTTGATATGGGTTTAAGTGAGAGAGGGAATGAATGCCATATTTATACTGGTATCACCATTTTAATTTAAAGAATATTAACTTTATTTAAGGAGAAATTAACGGTATCTAATTAAAAGGTGTTGTTATTTAACGAAATCTTGGCCGTTCGTGATTACTGGCGCGACTACCGCTTCTATAGTCAGAATATAGAGCGACGGATAAGTAACTAAACCAATATGGGTTCATATCCAAGGGCTTTTATGTAATTTAATATAATTCATTTTCCTTCGTATAAAGTTATAAATTCCCACCTGTATTTTTATTAGCTAAATTCTCATTTTCATAATAAATAAAAATAACAACTTAATGACAAGAATTGTGAGACTTACTAATCACATGTATTGTCAGTATATACATATCATCATTTAATAATAATAAAACGATTTTTGTTACTAATAAATTTGTGAAAATAATTATTGTGATAAAAAATATGAACCTAATGTTTATGCATACTTTGATATTATTGCTTATAATTATATCACCATTATTATTTTAATCTCTTCTATCCCTTGGGAAAATTGACATGTGGAAATTACAAAACTTTAATAATTTCTCGAGATACGTCAAAATCCTATATAGAACTTGGGAAAATAAAAGTAGCCATCCCAATGAATATCCCATGTCGAAAGAGATGGCTAAATCTCCAAAAATATTTGTATGACTTTTAGCCACGTCAATTTGGTATAGTATATATTTATCGAGTGATTAAATATAGGATAAATAATTTTACTTTTAATGGGTTACATACTCTGTATATGCACCGAAAAAAGATAAATATTTTTAAATATAACGATGTTGAATTCACTTTTATATACTTAGGGAAAAGTGCTCAAATCTCTATAGTTGAGAGGATGTATACATTTTTCTCATTATATTTTATTCGTCAACATTTACCCATACAATGAACATACTTTTTTTTTTTTTGATGACAAGGGAACCCGCAGCCGCTACCGTTAGGTGCGCACTGGGTAAACCTCGCTCTTTTGTAATAGCCTGCAAACCACACAAGAGAGGTAAACCAGCCTAGGTTGCCCAATAGCTAACAGGTTCACAGTAGAGAAGGCAAATAGGCATTCCCTCGTCAGGATTCGAACCCGTCACCAAAGCCACAACATTCACATGCCCTTACCAACTCTACCAGGGATTGCCCCCTACAATGAACATACTTAGTTAGAAGACAATTAAGTGAGTAATTAACATGACATAATATTAAATTAAGATGAATGTGCTCGTGTTGCTAATCCGTAATGATCAAATAATATGTTGTAAAAGATTAGATATAAGAGTCAAAGAGGCATACATATAAGATTGACCGTTTAGTGGGTGAACTAAACCAACTCTTGAAAATATTAATACTAATTAATTTACAAAAAGAAAATCCAATCAAAAATTTGCCACCAACCTCACCAATGTAATTCAGTTAGAGATGTAAGCTTAACTCAATCCTCAAAAAGTCCTACAATATCAATGTATTTTCATCAATGTTCTTAAATTAGTCTAACTAAAAAATTAAATAGCCAAGAATAAGTTATTTGAATTTTGGGCACGAACTAATACTGTCACAATTTGTAAATGTAATAAATAATAATTTTTCTACCTATAAATGAATTAGATAATTTAATTACAAAGTATGTGAAAAAACTTCAACCATAAAATGATTAAGTATGCCTATATATGTTCAAATAATTCATGGTATTCTAAATGAATTGAGCTTAAATTTGCAACATGGTCATAGTAAAGAAAAACATAATGAATTGCTATTTATTAAAATCAAGTCATATTTCAATTTAACTTTACTAAATATTGAAAAAATTCATATAATTGATACCATGTGTCTATTTGATTATTACCTTAAGGCTTAAGGGATTGTATTTTCTATAAATGTTTCCGAAGTGAGAACTTGATTGAGATCAATAATTAAAAACATGGGAATTTATATGAATTTTAAAGTATATCACACTATTTGTGTATCATTTTAGTTGTATCTAATTCCACATTATGCATTATATAGGTCCCAAAGTTACGAATCAACATTTTCTTCTACCTTGACATTGGGTCAATAGGTGAAATTGATTTACCCTTTTTCAGAATATCGAACTACGTATCCAATTTTGTGTCCGAGTGACAATTGGTTCATTAAGTTAGGCTTGAAAATATTGAATTAGAAGGTGAGTTTGTCTTAACTCACTTATGGAATAATATTATCTTCATTTATATATAATATATAATATATTTATGGGATAAGTCAATTATAATTATGATCGTTTTAGAACTAAAATACTTAAAGAAATATTGAAATATAACCCTACATTTAGGGGCCACCCGAGATTAAATAGAAGCTTATTCACAGTTAATTGGAAAGTTTTGGTTATAGGATTTGGTTATCCAAGTTCAAAAGTGGGACACCAACCTTGAGGAGTAGACACAAATGGATGTGATGTAATGTAATTCTAATTAATTTGTAACTATATTACTCACTATTACTTATATATATATATATTAGCAATTCATGAATCAGATTAAAGGGCTAATAATAGCTAAATTTAAGGATCAAATTACATGCATGCTTCAGTTGTTAAGACTGATCATCTTCCATCAACTTACCTTAATAAAATATATTTACGATTTCAAATATTATTAATATTATATGTGTGTGTATGTGTGTAATTAGAATTAGATGGTTGTGACATATATCTGCATTTAGTGATCTTGCTGAACTAATCCAATTTACTCTCAAGTGATTTCATCATAATCCATCTGAAACATTATGGGTCATTATTATTTATTCCCAGCTACTATGTGATCTAATTTATAATTATTTATTACCAAAAAGATTTTTCAGTGAACTTATATACGTCTTGTTTTTTAATTATTTAATAATGAGAAATTAATAGTTATTGAGAATCGGAATGGATCTTCTATCCCACAATAATGTACCAAAATGGTGTCACATTATTGTGACAATAATTAATGAAATGGTAAAAATAAAAAAGAAATGGTATTATATAAACAAGAATTAATGAAAGATACTTTAATATTTGCAAACGACTAGGTATTGTGGTTTGGGCCGGAGAGTACGGGCTTGGATTAATATTGTTTGGGTTGGGCCGTTGCTCAATCCAAGTTTAGTTCAGTCTAATATCATGAAGCCTACAGGCCACAACACTTGTGAAATTTAGTCCAATTTCTCGACAAAAGGGCCAACATTGCAAATAAAAGAATCCCAAGGGACTAATTTTGCAACTTTGAAAACCCGAAATAAGGTATGGCGATTTGGGAGCATTGAACTGAAACCCCATAATATGTCATTATTAGGAGACGACGGCCGTGGCTACGAGCTGGCCCGGAAGCTTGAGAGCCACGGCGTATGGCGGACCTGGCTCGGCGACGCTGTTTACTCCACCTTCATTCAGTATCTCACTTCCCCGGCCGCCTGGGACGCCTTCATGCGCGCCGATGAATCAAAGACTAAGCATCAGATCCAGTTACAGCTCCGCGCACGAGCCCTTCTCTTCGATAAGGCATCCGTCTCTCTTTTCACCCGTCGAGCTGCTTCGTCTCCAGCCCCAATTTCTAAGCTCAATCCTAATTGTAAGTATTTCTTTCTTTTGTTTCCTTTTCCTCCATGTTGTATAAAGGTTGAATTTAGGTCATGATGAATATGCTTTCTGCCTGTCTGTCAAGGTATTTTAGTTTCAGGAAAAAATAATCGATGTTTTTTTTTTCTATGGGAGTAGTAATGTGTGGTGTTTATATGTCAAGGTGCTTTGATTTCTGTTCTAACTTCAGTACTGTGGTTTGTGAAGATGTCTTACACCTCCTATTTTATTTTGTATATATTGTGAAAATGGTTCCAGATTTGGAGTTGCACGGTGATGATGTGTACTTTACTTTGGAAAATGGTGCTCAAGATGGAGATCAACGCCAATCGGGCTTGGCTTCCACAAACACAACGTCTTCAAAGGTTTGAAATTTTTTTCTTTTGTTATAGACTTCATTCCTTCTGCAAATCATGTATTGAAGATGCCGAATCTCCACATTCGAGGGTTTATCATACTCCCAGTGCTTGAGTATTGAATTAGATCAAGCCTACCATTTTTAAATTGAGTTGAACTTGAACACGTTAGAAAGGGGTTTTAGTTAGTAGAAGTATGGATTTTGCCCTAAAAGTATGTGCTCATGCATCCACAATGGTGTTAAGGTATATCATAAGCAAATTTATTGTAATATGTTTAGGTTTAGAGTTGATTTGCGGGTGAAAAAGCACATCCATATATCATCTATGTGATATGGGACATTGATCCTTCAAATATAGAACCTCCTCCTTTGAGCATACAAACTAGCCATCTTAATGCATTTTCTTTCAAATATGTCTCTTTTCTCGATATTTTTCCTTATTTTGTCATGTGGGTTACTAACATGAATGGGATTTGTTTACACCCAATATGTATTGACTACTCTTTGACGGCTCTAATCAATCTAGCAAGAGGGGATTTATGTACATAATATAATCTAGAGTTCACTTTGATAGAATAACTTGCTATTTTATCATATTTGATACATAAAAATGTTTTCCTTTTAACTTCATCATCAACCTAAAAGAAGTTCGTTTTCACTGAGGTGCACAATTACTACTTTAGTCCCTTTTAACATTTTTAACAAACCAAATGGTTATTCAATTTATGCAACCGCATTTGAACTTATCCATATCTTATTGATCTGGCGCCGGGATGATCACACTGAAATGTCTTTTATCTTGTGTTTTTTCGTTGCTACCTTTCTCATGCGTATTTGCTTTGTCATCAAATTGTTCAGGGCCATTCTAAAACATCAAGTAGTGTTGGATCTAGATTTAATGAATCAGAAATTGATGCTGTGTTACCAGAAACGTGGTATACCCAATTCTTTGAGAAATATAGAGCAAGTAAATCATATAGATCAATGTTTGGGGATAGAGAATCTGAAAAACGGTCGCCTGAACGAATGTCTACATACCTTAGAGTCCTTGAGAATCACAAAAGAAGAAGAGTGGCTTTTAAGGAAAATGTATCAAATTTGCGATCAAACTCAGTTATGGGCGATAGTAATGCAGTTGATGACACACCACTTTTTCCCGAAACTATGTTTACTTTAAATTGTGTCCCTGATAGTGCAGTCGTTCAAACACATGAACTGCAGAACATCCAGAAATTGCAGTTCAACGGGGTTCTGGACAATTTACCTGAAATCATGACAAAAAATCCCAGGATTAGCAATATTATGATAGAGCGGCTCGGTATCAGGCCTGAATATCTTAACATGGAACAAGGGCATCAAACTCGTGGAAAGAATGGACGGAAACTTATTGGTCAAGAACAAGCATCACAGATGTCGCAGAAGGTGGTAGCACGGTTGCTAAGTAATGTGGGGTTTGAATCTTCTTCAGACTCTCCTTTAGAAGTTTTGGCACAGTTTTTGAGTTGTCATATCAGTAAATTAGGGCGCATCTTGAAGCTCCTTTCTGACAGTTATAAAAAGCAGTGTTCAGCCACTGAGTTACTAAGGATGTTCCTTCAAACTGCAGGATATAGGTGAGTGATGTACTGTTTAGCTTATATGCTTACATGTTTTTGTTTGTCTGTCATTGCTGGTTGTGAATATACACAACTCTAACACAATCATTTGATGGTGGTTGATGACACATGATTTTATATCCGACTACTCTATATGACAATGAGGTCAAATGGATTAACCTGTGGAAAGATGTATTAAAAGTTTGAACTGGAATTCAAAATATAAATATATATTATGCATATATGAAATTTCTCTCTACATATTCAAAAATCAAGCTTATAACAGAATCTATATTTCAGTTACAACAGCCTCTGGCTTATTATTTTCGATATTTCAAGAATCTATTTCCTTCAATGGTATGTGTCGTTTAATTCTTGATGTAGATGGATTCCTGTAGATTGGGTTCTGTTAATAAGTTATGGTGGGAGAACTCTCTAGAAATGGCCCATATGTTTTTCTGGCTATCCGCCGCAAGTTTTTAAGTATTCACCCAATTATCTACGTAAAGTTGCTCTTAGAACTTTATCATAAGTCATAACAACCTATATTATCCACAATATCTAACTTTTTTCTATTTTTATTACCAGTAACCTCGGGACTTTAACTGAACTTATCAAGGATAACTCTAAGAATATTGTACAACAAACTCAGCAGCAAGTACTAGGGATCCAAGCACAGTTGCACTCACAGCAGCAACCTCTCATGCAGCAGTCCCAACAGGTATATGCAATTTGTTTTTTCTTGCTCGACCACCCCTCTACTTGTTTCTATGGTTTTCATTGGAGCTCTCTTTCTGCATCAGAGTAATCTTCAAGCCTAATTATTGTTCACTAATTAATAGTCATTTTTGGTGTCCATTTCACTTGAAAATCCTTAATGGAAACTGGACTACTTTGAATACTCACAGGAACTAAAGGGTTGTTAATATTAACTAGGGATAATTACGAGCACAACCCTGACTTATTGGATAATTATCACTAACCCCCTAAAATTTTGCAACTTACTGAAGACATCCCTAATCCCTATCAATACTGACAACTGGAAAAACAAGGGGTGAAGTTGTAATATACTCTTTACTAACATGGGGTGAAGTTGCAATATGCTTTTATTGACTGGAGATGTTATGGTAATATCTCAAACATCATGGTGCTTTTTGTAATTAGGATATCACAGAGACTGTCTATAATTTACTCTATGAATTAATTAGTCAGAAGTGAAGAAACATACAGTTTCTTGAGGTTAAAAGCTCCACAGTTTTCTAATTTCGGCCATTTTGAAGCTTAAATTTGTACGATTTAACTGTGGTTATTTTACAGATTATACGACAGATGAATCCACAGATGCAGCAGCAAATGAATAATCCACAGTATCTGGCGTTCCAGCAGCAGCAGTGGGAGAGGATGAGAAGGAGGCAACAACAGTCAACGCCTCGTCCTGGCATGAATGTGAGTTTGAGTATGGACAAGGAAAGACCTATGGTGCAAGTAAAGATGGAAAATTCTGATTTTCCGCTAGATACAAATAACTTCACAGCAATGAATCAAAGACACCCACAGTTGCAACAGTTTAGGCAACAACAACTAGCTGCAATGTCATCTCTACATGCTCAAGCCAACAATGCATTTAGGCCAATGACCTCTCTTCAAACCCCACAAGTTCTATCACCGTAAGGAGCTATTCAGACTACACGTGATACTTTTTTTTTTGCCAACTTTTTTAAGATTCAGCATGTAATGGATTGAAGTAGGGGTGGAAAAATGGATCTGGAGCCACGGTTCCAACCCAATTAAATTAGTTTGTGTTGGGTTGGTTCCTAAGAAATTTTATTTGGTTCCTAATTGGTTCCAACTTGGTTCCAAGTTGGGTCCAACTAATTTCAAGTTAGGCCCAAATCGCTTACCAATAATGTAGAACAAAAATGTAAGGTATTGAGTCGGGTTGGGCTTGGTTCCCTTTCGGGTTGACTTTGGTTCCCTTTTGGGTTGAGTTGGTTCCACCTCAAAACCATCAAAACCATTTAAGAACCCAACCCATTTAAGAACCGAACCATTGGAACCAACGCAAACCCAATCCAACCCGCCCATTTGATACCCCTAGATTGAAGGAATGAATAAGCATTTATATGTGCTGATATTGTAAATATTTTTTTGCGTGCAGGAACATGGGAATGGCAAGGGCTCCCCCTGTAAAGGTTGAAGGATTTCAGGAACTTATGGGTGGGGATTCGTCCATGAAGCATGAGTCAGAAGAAAATAAGCTACTTTCTCCTAAATAACAAATGCACCAAAGTGAATTAAATAGGTACCCCTTTTGCTTACATTCTGACTCAGTACGATTCGTGCTTGGCTGTATATAATCTGCTTTTATTGTTCTTCAATATCATGACTGTTCAACACACAAAAGAGGAGAATGCATGTATTCTCAATGCATCAGTGTTTTGAAGTGTGTTTATGTCAATCATTTAGAGGTGGAAAATGAGCGGGTTGGGTCGGTTCCAACTGGGTTTCCAGTTGGTCCAATTGGGTCCTATACAAGGACCTAAGACCGACCCGAGACCGACCCAAGATGAAACCAAGGTTATATGCGTTTGTACCAAGTTCTACTTTAGAATGTGACTGATTTTAAAGGCTCTTTCTTGTGATATATATTGAATCTGGAGTTGATACCTTCCATCAATTTTGTCAACATCAAATACCAGTATAAAAAACGAACTGAACTATATGACTCTTCAACGGGTTGATTGAAGGCTAATTTGCAACCTTGTATCTTGTTATTTTCTAGCAGTATATAAGAATTCAATATTATTGGGTCCGGTTTTTCTTGTAGTATTGCTCCATTTGATAGGTTAATACAAACTAATAATTCAACAATGACTGCCTCCACTGTCTATCCCTTTTGGTCAATAAAATCTGCAAATTCATCAAGCTGCGTCTATATATATTAATTTATCAGTAAAGTTCTGATACGAGTAGGCTCAGAAACTTTTAATTTTATTCTTTAGTGATTAGATAAGACTAACAACATCAATTAACAATAAAAGTAGCTTAATATAATGCCTCTTGCATCAACATTCAATGAATACAACTAGATCAAGCATAACTTTGAAACATTTCATTTATTTGATATCTCAATTTCTCAAATCATACATCCAATACATTATGTCTTTATTCAGAAACTATCACCATGATCCCTACTATGAATCAAACAAAACCAAATCACATTTAACCACTCTATCATGTTCACATTTCTAATCATGCTTCCTCTTCAAATTTTTCCAAATACTCAATAAAATCATCGACATATCGATCATGTAGTTCTTTATCTCCAAACACTTGACTCGCCATTTTCGCCGTCTCTCTAATTTTCTCACCTTCATCTTCAACCATCACCATCCTCACAGCCCGAGCCACTCCATCTCTCGTGTATGTCCCATCGACCTCATTCCTAGGTACTTCTATACCTACTTTTTGGCTCTCTAAAACTCTAGCATTTAACCCTTGATCAACCAAAAAGGGCAACATGATAAGGGGCCGACCAAACGCCAGCCCCTCTCCTATAGAACCCCATCCACAGTGCGTCAAAAAACCTCCAACCGAGTCATGACTCAGTATCTCTAACTGAGGCGCCCAATTTCTCCACACAACGCCTCGGTTTTTAGTCCTCTCTTCGAACCCGTCTGGCAACTCAATCGCGTCCTTCTGAGTCGTCCCGGCTGGCTTTCTCAGAGCCCAAAGAAAAGGCGATCCCGAAAGTTCTAGGCCGTGAGCCAACTCGCCGAGTTGGTCTCGACTCAGTACCACTTCACTACCCAATGCAATGTACAAAACTGAACCCTTCTTTTGATCATGTAGCCAATCTCTGATAGAGGCAAATGTATCATTTGTAGTGTTGGTGGCTTTTTGCACTTGTGGTGGCATTAATCCAAGTGGGATAACCTTTACCTGATGAAGCTCTTCTAGAAGCTTCAACCATTCGGGCTCGAACTCGTTACAGTGTTTTATAATCATCGCATTAGATCCCTCGATTACTCTACCAGCCCGATACACGTCTGAGAAACCCGAAGCGTTATTTGCAGCTGCTCCTAGAATCCAGTTAGCCTCGTAGAGCTTGTAAGCCGCCTTTGTCTCGAACGTGACCCACTTTGGTGGGGCCAAGAAATCTTCGGGCCTGGTTCGATCTTCTAATCCATTGATCAAAGCCTCCGTATTCCCGAAGAAAGCTAGGAACCAAGCGTTGAAAATGCAAAAGAAGAATCGCGATATACCGAGCCTAGATGCGATTGGTGGCACCCAATGAGAACAAAAATCATATATGATGATATCTGCAGTTGATTTCTCCAGGAACTGAGTCAACTCGGGCTCCATCCCGTCATAGGCTCTCTTGAGATGCTCGATGTCCTCGGTTTGAACATCCATGGTGGCCTCTGCATTTTCAGGGAGACCTTGGGTCTTTGGTAATGGGATTCTGATAAAAGTTATTGAAGATGATAGATTTTGTGGTAGTTTTGGGAGACGATCGATGTTTCTTGGGGTGGAAATGAATGAGATTTTGTGGCCCTTTTGAGCCAAGGATTTTGAGAGCTCAAAGAATGGGATTATGTGCCCAAAAGCTAGCCATGGAAACATGACAACATGTTTCTTCTTGTCATTTGTGAAAGTTTCAGTTTCAGTTTCAGTAGCCATAATTTTGGATCAAATCTAATGTGAAGCTTTGCTTGAATGTACTATGGAGATCTTTGGCTTATAGTCAACTACCACATGTATCTATATATCTATCTATATGTATAAAGATGGGATATTAATTGTCAAAAGGTGTGTGGTCGAGTGGTTAAGGGCATGGCCTGGAATTTCCAGGTTTGCTTCCACAAGTGTTCAAACCCCACTGGAGACATCCGCCTCCCCTTTGGGGAGATTTACCTGGTTGGTGTGGTTGCGGGTCTTGTGCCAACCCCCAGGTTTACCCTGTGCGCACTGGTGGTCGGGCTCCGCCAGTGGCGGCTGTGGGTTCCTGGGTTATCAAAAAAAAAAAATAATAATAAAAAAAATAAAATAAAATGGGATATTAATTGTATAAATTCAAAATAATAATCGATGGGATCGCACACAAAACAAAACCAAGAAAGCTTATTTTACTAGTTCATGCTATGTATGGCTATAGTTTATTTTACTAGATTTTTCCAAGATGTATTACCAAGTTGTAATATTTAATACAAAGGCCTGGACCCCCTGCTATTTGACAGGCCCCCATGTGTTGATTATTGAATAGTTATTAATTGGTTGATTATTGAAGTCTATTAATATTTAATTGGTGAGCCCTACCTAACCACGAATTGGCCGTCCATGTATTTATGAATATGACATTTACTAACAATTTATGTCCCTCTCTTCTTCTGCCTAACAAAGTTCTTTTTTTTTTAGCAATTTTATTAAAAAAAATTAAAAATTGGGTTCAATAAATTTGGTATATTGGCATATTCAATTAACAACAAAAGATCGACTTATTAAACCCAATATTCTGTATAATTGATTGTATTAGACTAATTAAGAAGATCTTGTGTGGTGGCTATGATCTTCTTTTAATAAAACAATTAAAGGGAAAAAGAATTTCTTTTTGCTCTAAGAAGATGAAATAGAATCAGATCCTGGTTATTGCAAGCTCTATAATGAACTGTTTAAAGTTTGAATAATAGTTGGAGTCGCCTTAAAATAATTTAAAGTATTCATTTTATGATTAAAATATGAAAGGAGAAATAATAAAGACATGGAAATAAGGGAAGAAAAAGAATCATGTGAAGGAAGTTTTGGGAATAAGTTGTGACTTTATTAATTTATTGTCATATATTTCCTATCCCTTGAATGCTAATCTGTCCCATCATCATTTTATTCAAAGTACAATTCACAGAAACAGTTTAAAAACCAAAACTTCAATAATGCTATAAAATTTTAAATGCTCATAAAAATCACCATAACCTGTTATCCACAATAAATATAACATTGTGACATTGATATCATCTGTACCTAAAGGAATCATTTTCATCAATCCTTGATTGCCTAAATCTCTGTCTCAACTTACCATCTCCATTTCCATGGCGGCCAGAGGCAAAAAGATGCACATAGTAATGTTCCCATGGCTTGCTTTTGGGCACATTATACCATACTTAGAGCTCTCAAAATTCATAGCTCAAAAGGGTCACAAAATCTCATTCATTTCAACCCCAAGAAACATCGACCGCCTCCCAAAACTCCCTCAAGAATTCGAATCCTCCATAACTCTGGTCAAAATCCCATTTCCCAAAATCCCTGAGCTCCCAGAAAATGCAGAGGCCACCATGGACATCCGCAATGATGATATGCAATATCTCAAGAAAGCTTACGACGGGCTGGAACCCGGGTTGACCCGTTTCTTGGAAGAATCGGACCCTGATTGGATTATCTACGACTTTGCTCCACACTGGCTGCCTTCTACTGCAGCTCGGCTTGGGATTTCCAGAGCTTTCTTTCTTATCATCAATGCCTGGTTTATGGCGTTCTGGGGACCAGTCGATGCATTGATCAACGGCTCAGATTATCGGACCAAGCCCGAAGACTTCATGGTCCCGCCAAAATGGGTCAAGTTCGAGACTTCAGTGGGTTATCGGCGCATTGAAGCCAACTGGATGGTCGGGTCGGGTCAGAAGAATGATTCGGGGGTTTCGGATTATTACCGTGCAGGTAAAGTTATTGAGGGGTCTGAAGCAATTTTCATAAGACATTGCTATGAATTTGAACCAAATTGGTTAACTGTTTTAGAAGAGGTTTACTGTAAACCAGTTGTTCCACTAGGCTTAATGCCTCCTCAAGTAAAAGATATCAATAAAGATGAAGATAATGAATCTTGGGTAGGTATAAGAAACTGGCTTGACAGTCAAAATAAGGGCTCAGTTGTTTATGTGGCACTAGGGAGTGAACTCACACCGAGTCAGGATCAACTCAGTGAGTTAGCTCATGGGCTCGAGCTATCTGGGGTCCCTTTCTTTTGGGTGCTACGTAAGTCGTCTGGGTCAACCGAGTTCAACCCAGTTGAGCTTCCGGATGGGTTTGAGCAAAGGACGAGCGGTCGAGGAATTGTATGGAGGAGTTGGGCGCCTCAACTTAAGATACTGAGTCATGACTCGGTGGGCGGATTTCTAACTCACTGTGGCTGGAGTTCTATTGTCGAGGGGTTAATGTTTGGTAACCCATTGATCACATTGCCCTTTTTGGTGGATCAAGGTTTAAATTCTAGGGTTATTGTTGAAAAGCAATTGGGGGTCGAGATCCCAAGAAACGAGGAAGATGGGTCGTACTCGAGGAACTCAGTTTCCGACTCGGTGAAACTTGTGATGCTTGAAGAGGATGGGAAGATTTTCAAGGAGAGGGCTAAAGAAACAAGTGCAATATTTGCGGACACAGAGTTACATAATCGATATTTATATAATTTCGTTGAGTTTCTCGAAAATCATAGAAGTACATCGAGTGCCTTAGTTGTTTAGGGATGATTAGCCCATTATGTATCTTAATAAATCTATACTCAAGAAATGTCGAAGGGTGTAGACTAATCCTAATAATGTTTTTATATGCTCTTTCATAAGCATTTCAGTTGTTTCATGAAATGATTATTTAATACAATTTGTATCATCTGTTTTGAAATAAAATCATCATCACTTTGGTCGGAGTATTAACCCGGTGTTATGATTTCATCCATTTAAAATTAATTCACAAGTTTAATAAAGGTTAAATTTTTCTTTTTTTAATTTCAGTCCAGCATGCAAAAGCACTTATAGCCAAATTATACATAAATCCACACGCACAAAAATGTATGTCAAAAGAAAAGTCATTGTTCAGCATTCAACTACCATTGCATTTTTTAGCTAAGGAGAAATCTGTATAAGATAAAAGAATTTAATATGCCTAAGAAAACTGAAACACAGAGCATAAATGTTTGTACAGCAGAAAAGTTCACCACAACTTGAAGTCTTATAAACCAAAATCCCTATAACTCACAGAAAGACCTCAAAAAATTACAGAACAACATATAATTAGAGATTTAGAGTTTCTATATCCAGAGCCAACATTCCAAAAAGAAAAGTAGAAATGAATGAGCAGAATAAAACTGCAAGTGTCAAGTATAAATGTACAAGTTTTCATATTCACAGCCAGCAGAAAACCTGACCATGTGGTTGAGCTGGTGTACCTGTGGACTGATTTAGAAGTTAGTACTTCATGACATGATGCCTCAGCCAAAGTTCGTACATCACCATGTGGAAAGCGTCGTGTTTTATGGGAGGTGAGTTCCAGTGGAAGTGCTTCTGGATCTGATAAAGAATTTATCAGCTATGGAAATACATTCTTTCTAAGCTCAATCGATATACGATCATATTGTTTATCCAAAGAAACGTTTAGGCTGCATTTGGATTTTAAGGGAAGTAATCCAAAAGAATCCAATATTATAAATCCAACATAACGAATGGAAAAATAACTCAAAATGGTTGTTAAAGGATCTGAAATCATTTCAGGTTGTGTTTGGATTGATGGGTTTGGAAGAAGGCTTTCAAATGACTTCAAATTGGAGTCATTTGAAATCCAGATAGCTTAAAATGGATTTCAAGGTATTTGGAATCCATTTTAACTTTGAAAATCTGACAAGCTTTCAATGGATTTCTTGATGAACTTAGATACATGGCTTTCAAATCCTTCAATCCAAACACATACTCACAGTATATGAAAGTAATCCAAACAAGAACAAGAAGTTTCTTATTGTGGATTTGAAATCATTTAGCTGCAATTCCAACTCAAACTTAGTAGAATTGTCTCGGGTGAGAATGCAGAAAAGGCAAGAAAAGACTGTATTAAGACTTGAACTGAAAGTTCCTATCACTGATGAAGAAAAGGGTCGATTTGTACCTTGACCAAATTATTGTGCAATGTGACGAATTCTTCTTGCGTTATTTTCTTGAGAATTTGTTTTAGTTGATACACATCTTTCTCCTTCAGTACTACCGCAAATTTATGCCAATTCAAAATGTCATTGAAAGGCAAGTCATAGTAATCAGAGAGTATCACTGCACAAAATTCATCCAAAAAGATTAACAATCAGAGCAGAGTACAAGCTAAAGTGATAGTAGTTTATTTTTGTAACCAAAAAACATAGTAATTTATTTCTGACAAGTTTCGTTCATGCCGTGGATGGAAGAGAGAGGATTGAGTTCTCACCAGGTATACATCCATAGTGTATGGAATCTGTTATGCGAGCACTGTTGACCTGAGAACCACCAGGGCAAATGCAAAATTTTGTTCTGTAAAACCGCTTTTGATACACCAGATGTCCAGTGGACCTACTAATTCTGTTATTTGAAATATCAAGTTCAGTATCATTTTCCCAAACTCGCGCCAATATGACCCTAATTTTGGAATTCCTATGTCCTGCCCAGAAACCAAGCGTCGTCCTGCAATAAATGCTCATTTTAGCATCTGAAAATAAGAAGAATGGAGGATTGCCCATGTAGCCCTCAAAGAGTAAAGAAGAATGGACATTGTAATAGGAAGAGTAAAGTTTACATCTCTAGGTACTTGATAGCGAAGTCGACACTATAAATGCACAAAAACAATAACTAAATTGTTAACACTATACAATGCACGATTATATCTATCTATCTATATCCCTTTTTCTGCCTGCCTTTCTAGCATTTTCCCTGCAGTGAGCATCAATTTCGGCTTTTTAAATTCAAACTTAAAAGAAAGGATAAGTAATTCATCTTGTCCTTGGTTTATATTAAGTTTTTTTGAAAGAGGTGCTGCTGCCTATTAGTACATCCTGAAGTAGAGGACAAGAATAAAGATTCATACAGGGTCAATTTCCTGATAATTTTATCTACACATCATAGAAGAAACTAAAAATTCCTATGATTTTTCGGCAAAGAAGATATCGCGAAACAGTACCTATTTTCCACATCATTTCCTCCGGCTGGAAGGGCAAATGGCTGAAGAACTTGGGGAAGTGCAACATCCTTATGTGGTATAAACCCAACATCATAACTGGGAGAGCAAACAACACGAATTGAATTCTTTACAAGATGCGGAAGTCCTTCAGTAGCCCTTACGCCAACATCATGACAAGTAACGAAGAAATGATCTGCGCCCAGAGTTCTGTTCCAGTATGGATACTTGGACATCAAGCTCTCTACATAGTTTTGGACAATTAGGGTCATGTTCTCATATGATATACCCTGCAAGTTATGTCAAAAAAGAAGGTTGATTATTGGGACAACAACGATTTCAGATCCTAGTTTAGTAATCAAAGGATCAATGATTCAACGAGAAAAACCAGGATCATATTTGCGGCATCTCTATACCTTGCCTCGCATCTTATGACAGGAGATTGGAATGAAGAACAAATCCGCCTGATCTGGATCATCCGTCACGAAACTACTCTCCCTAAGATTCTGAAAAAAATAACCTTCACTTGAGTATTTTCCGGTCAGCTTCCGTGGAGTCTGGTAATAGGTCTTCGGATCTCCATCCTTGTATATGTACACCTTAAATCTCCGCAACATTTCCTCATAGTTTAACCTAAACACCTTCGGTGAATGATAAACGTCGTCGTCGTCTTCATCATCGCTTTCACCTTTAGTATTCTCCCCTACTATCACTTTCGCCACATTGTCCACATCGGCATCGTCCACCTCCTTAAACAATTTCAACAAAATAAATCCTAAAATTTAATGAATCTGAACATATATAATCGATACAACTGAGGGGAAAAGGTAGTACCTCAGGCAGAGAGACTTGTACAGTACGGTTGGGAGGGGTAGCAGAGGAAGAAGATTGGAGTGAAGGAGATTGAAGAGATTTAAGGGAGAGATAAGTGAAGGAAACTAGTGTTATTATGGCTAGAGTGAGAAGAGAGCCTCGGATACTGCAGCCGGCGGCGGATGACGGTGGGTGCGGAAATTTCACCGCCGACATTACCGGTGGTCGCCGGAGTTGATTTTTCCGGTGGGGGTACTGAAATTAATTGCGCGAGTGATTCAAGTTGCTTTCTTCAAAGTGTTCAAGTTCGCTAGATGCGCTATGGCATAAGATAATGACAACCTTTTTCTTTTTTTTCTATTTGCTTCTATAAAATAAAAAAATATGGAGTAATAATTTTTATTGAATGATAAAAAACCACAATTTAATTTAATAATATAAAATATAAAAAAAATTCATTTTGATGAAGGAGAGAACTAATATGCTAATTAAGGAAAAAACATTTATTTATACTTGTATTTACATTTACATAGTACATATACTAAAAACACCATATTTTATATACTTTTGACATCTTATTTTGAGAGCTTATAAACTTTTTACTGAAAAGTTTATCTAAGAGCTTAAAAGCTTCTTAAAACAGCTCATAGCTCAACCATTATACAGCAATGGCAATATGATATTCATACCAGAACAAAAAATACTCAATACTCATGAATTAACATTGGAATTTTATTTGCCATTTCATTCGAGTCTAAATGAACTTTCAGTCGAAATTGTAAAAAGAACGAAAAAATTGCTTTCATATATAAGAATTCACACAGCTTTATGATTCTCACTTTGCAACATATACATGAAAATCCCACCAGCTACAGAAACATTAAGAGACTCAAATTGGCCTGACATTGGAATGGTTACAAGCTCACAAGCCTTCCTACTAAATTCAGACAGGCCACCTCCTTCACTGCCTAAAACCAGGCACACAGGCGAATCTGCTACAGAATCTGCAAAATCTTTAGAAAGTTTGATGACGGGATTAAGGTTGTCGCCTGTTGTAGGATGGCCAGCAAGCATTTTCATTTGAAAATGTTGTCTGAGAGTTTTGATGTGTTTCCAGTTACCAGAAACTATTGGGATTTGAAAGCAGGATCCTCTACAAGCTCGAAGTGCTTTGTCGTTGAATGGATCACAACAACCAGGTAATAGAAAGACACCGTTCTGTTGAAATTATGGAAAACGAAAAGTATTTTGAGAAATTAAGATGTTTCGAGTATCTACTTCTGCTCATGCAATTACATGGATTTGTCAGTTCTTACCCATCTGAATGCTGTAGCTGATCTAAGCAGTGTGCCAAGGTTGCCAGGATCCTGTCATAACCATGACTTCAGAACGATTACAGTACAACTAAAGCTTTCTATGTGAAGTACTCAACTTAAATTAAACTATCAAAAATGAAGCAAACCTGGATACCATCAAGAACTAGAATTCGATGTGTGGATGAAAACAATGAACACCAATTGTCTTCATATGGGCTGTTGCTGACAACATGAAACGTCGAAGGAATCCTCAGCAAGGCAATGACTTCAACAGAATCAACAGACTGAACACCAGAAATCTTTCTTATCACCTCCGAACTAACGCGAACAATATGAGCAGAATCAACATCTATTTCTTCAGGCACGTCACAGTTCTCGAGTACAAACAAGCACTCGATTACAGGGCGATCATGAAAGTTGCATATTTCCCTGCAAAAAGGAATCATGCCAGTCCTATAAACAAACACATTTTTTCTCTGAGTCCTTTTAACAAACACATTTATGTATGAAGTACCTTATTGGAGTAGATCCAACAACAAGAACTGAGCCGTTTAGGTGGCGATAAGAGGAGCTCTGACGAAGCTTTACACAGTGTTTTACAAATGGGTTTGACGTGCTTGTAATGGTTTTGACGTTTGGAGGTAAAGGGAATGTCTTCGTTGTTGCAGTTTTACTGCCATTGTCATCATAGGCTTCTGGGCTGCGATAAATTTTGTGAGTTCTTCTAATCCTGGGACTAAAAGTAGAAGAATTTGATTGCGATTTTTGTGGTATATTGGGTGAAAATGGAAATTGAGTTGTTAATATCGAGAATTTGTGAAGATAATACATTGGATTCGTCATCTCTTCGTCTAGAATTAAAAAGAAAAAGAAATTACAGAGTCATCAGCTCCTGGGCCAGGCTTAAACGAGGCAATTTGTTGGACTATTTAACCGGATCTTTTTGGCCCAGAAAAAATAAACAGGCCTGATTCGACCTGGCGTGAATACAGAATTGGGCCGGTCTGGTCCACCGGGCTACCAGGCCCAAAGAGGCCCAGTTGACACCTCTTTTTAGTTCTTGAGAAAAAATATGAAACAATTTAATTGGCATTCACCCCTTATATTTCACTTAATTGCAGTTATGCCTCAAACTTTTCCAATCCTTCAATTCCATATAGTTTCTCAAAAAGGTAATAAAAGGGGAGTAACGGTCATATAATTCAAACGGACATAACAGAGAGAAAAAAGTAGCCATTTTTTTTCGCATACGTTTCAAAAATTGTCAAAACTTTCAGACACCGAAGAAATTCAGTACTACCATGGAGAAGATTGAGTTGATGAATTCATTCGAACAGAAGCCCGAAAATCATGCCCCAGATCCCCATTTTTCTTGCACTGCTTTCGATTGGGAAAAGGCGGAAAGTTCCAATCAAGAATCGGAAGTTTTAGCAATGGAAGAAGATGAAGAGTCATTAGCTGATTCCATGGTTTGTGATTCTGGTTCCAGACTGGTCCCAACTGGTTTCACAAATTCTAATTGTACAGGTTTGTGTGTGTCTTCTTGTTTTTACGTATTTCACCTAAACAAACTCAGATTAGGTTTTTCTCGCTATACTGCGTAAGTTATACAATTGAATAAAAATTATCTACTCATTGCCCTTGGTCGTCCAAGTGTTTGCACCAGTTTATGGACTTTTTCTGTTTTTTACAAGAAATTGTATTTATCTTCAGTTGTGTATTAAAGTAGATATGTTACTGGAAATTTGTCCAACAAATGTCGGAAATTTATGGAATCCAGATGGATATTTGATGGAGACTATAGCTTTAACATGTGAGTTGGTTTTTTCGAAGAATTTTTTTTGAATGGATATAGAAGAAATTTATTTTTTATAATGTTTTAGTGGGATATTTATTGCAATATTGATGAGTTATATGTTAGTTGTACTAGTGCTTCGTCAATCCATCCTTTCTTGCATTAGTGTTTCTGGGTTTTGTATTACCCTGGTGAACCACTTAATAGTTAATACAGTGAAGGGATTCTGAAAAGTGCCTTTTTAATATGTAACTTTAGCTTATTACATAAATTTCATATTACTGGATCTCTTGTTTTAACTTCATCTCACTTCTTTGTGGAACTAGATGAAATTGTGATTTTTGTGAATGCGGGTGCAATGGCGTTGATGGAAACGGATTCTGGTATTAAGTTTCTTGAAGACAAATATTTTGAAGGTGGAGATACATTTCAAACTGAGGATATCATCATGGAGGGTGGAGATTTTTCATTCATTTATCAATCTGCCCGACTTGGAAACTTCTGCTACCGCATTGAGAATCTTCTCCCTGGGGATTACTTTATTGATCTTCATTTTGTAGAAATTATAAACATATACGGGCCTAAAGGGATGCGAGTGTTTGACGTTTTTATGCAAGATGAGAAGGCAAGTTAACTTTTGTATCCTTTACTGATTCGTAATAAAGAACTAAGCCCTGAAGTATTTATGCTTGTAATTGACATTATGAATAATCCTGATGCAGATTTTGTCTAACTTTGATATCTTCTCAATTGTTGGATCAAACAAACCTTTGCAACTGGTTGATGCTAGAGTTTCTATTAAGGATGATGGACTTCTTGTCTTACGATTTGAAGGGATACTTGGAAGCCCCGTAGTTAGTGGAATTTGTGTTAGGAAAGCACCTAAAATTTCAGGTATTTCCATTTCTTTGAAAATTCTTTCATGTGGTTTGAGATTTTAAAAGTAATTATTAATTCTTTGATCATTTTTTCCATCGGTTGTAGCCCCTAAGGTGAATCGTGAATATTTTGAATGTAAGAACTGTTCCGCTGAGATAGAATATCCTTCTGCACAGGTATGGTAGAATTAAACATGCACCTGACACATTTTACGATAATGGCCTAAGTTTAGTTTCAAAGTTTTTCTACTGTCAAGGCATCTTTTTTTGGTTCATGAATTATTCTTTGAATCTTGCAGAAAAAAATTCTGAGAATGAAATCGATAGCCAAGTATGAGAAAAGTATACAAGATTTGAAAGATATGCTGGAACGGAAAAATGATGAATGTTACCAATCTTGGATGTCCTGGGCTGCTGCTAACGAGCAATTAGAGAAAGTCAGAATGGAACTTGACAATAAGACGTTCCGTACATATTCCCTTGGTAATATTTAAAATTTGAGACTTGAGTTATTCCATTTAATCATGCTGGAAAAAAGCCATATTTCCACAGCGTGGGACAAGATCGGAAGTTGATACACATTTCAACTATTTCATGATGATGGGCTAAAATCTTATTTTTTCTCTGTTTGATGTGGTATAATCTGTCAACAGCTTCTGTACCTGAATAATGCTTTCTTTTCTTCAGACCAAACTTTAGAGAAGCAAGAGGACAAGCTTAGGAAAATCTCAAGCAAGTATGAGCAGGACCAGAAATCCTGGACAGAGGCAATAAATAACTTAGAGAAGAAATTAAAGGTGCTCAGTTACTTTTCTACTTAACTAACTCAGGATGTGTTTCTAGTTATAATTTGCTCTCGTAATGTAATAAAGCAAGCTGGATTCTGGAACAATGTTTATACAGATGATGAAAAAAGAGCATTCTCAGCTTTCTCGTGAGGCACATGAATGTGTTGAGTCTATTCCCGACTTGAATAAAATGGTTTTTGCAGTTCAGACACTTGGTAAGCTTCTACAATATACATACATATATATATATATATATATATATATGTTTAGTATTTTATAAGAGGTGGATTTGTTGAACATGGATTACATTGCAGTTGAACAGTGCGAAGATCTTAAAGTGATGTATAATGAAGAGCAAATGAAGAGGCGCAAGCTTTATAATGAAGTACAAGAGGCAAAAGGTTCACTTTTTGTTATTCTTGTACCCTGTTTTGTTATATCACTTAAAATTATGGAGAAAAAAAAAACCTTTCTTTATTTCTTATATGATTTAGCTTGAACATCAGGAAATATCAGGGTATTTTGTCGTTGCCGCCCTTTAAGCAAGCGGGATTTGGTGGCTGGGTGTGCATCAGTAGTGGACTTTGATTCAGCCAAGGATGGGGAACTTGGAATTCTAAGTAATGGGCCCACCAAGAAAACTTTCAAGTTCGATCGCGTTTACACACCAAAAGATGATCAAGGTGCTCTAAATTAGATTTTTTCGATAGTTGCATATATATATGTGAAAAAAAAAAAATCATATTTTGAATAAAGTTGTTGCTTCAACTTTGGACAGTTGACGTTTTTGCCGATGCTGCCCCTGTGGTTATCTCCGTATTGGATGGATACAATGTATGCATATTTGCATACGGCCAAACAGGAACAGGCAAAACATTCACAATGGAGGGTACTGAGGCGAACCGAGGAGTCAATTATAGAACTCTAGAAGAATTATTCAAAATTTCCAATGAGCGGAAAGAAACTTGCATGTACGATATTTCCGTTAGTGTTCTTGAAGTCTACAATGAGCAGATACGGGATTTGCTGGCTGTAGAAACATCAAAGAAGTACATTGCTTCTTCTATTCTCATCTTACATGCATATGAAATTCATATGATGTACTTTTTAGTAAGTGGAAATAAATTTGTTTTCTGTTGAATAATGCTAGGTTAGAGATAAAGCAAGCTTCTGAAGGATCTCATCACATCCCGGGAATAGTTAAAGCCAAAGTGGAAAATATAAGAGAAGTTTGGAATGTTCTACAGGCAGGAAGTAGAGCCCGTTCTGTTGGATCTAACAATGTAAACGAACATAGCAGTCGATCTCACTGGTAAAAAAAATTGCATTTTAGATCTCATGTATTTATCATGATATTTTCTAAGTTTTTTGATTGGTTTATATTTTTTTTTATTTCTCAGCATGCTTTGTATAATGGTAAAGGCCAAAAATTTAATCAGTGGAGAGTGCACCAAAAGCAAGCTTTGGCTTGTTGACTTGGCAGGAAGTGAGAGGCTTGCAAAGACTGATGTACAAGGCGATCGACTCAAAGAAGCTCAAAACATAAACAGATCGCTTTCGGCTCTTGGAGACGTAATATCCGCTTTAGCAAATAAAAGCAGCCACGTTCCATACAGGTCTTAAACTTATCCATATGACTTTTGTAGTTCCAAAGTGATTGTTAAGCTCTGTTTGTGAAAAAAATAAAAAATGAGAATGATCAACATTCACAACTATTAGTTTATGGTGGATTCATGTGGGACCCGTCTCACGGATGGTTCTTATTGTCCAAGGAACCGATCTTAGAATAGTCCTCAATTCCACCTATACATTTTCCTAACTTTGTTTCTTAACTGATTTTACTTTTAGGAACTCCAAGTTGACTCACCTGCTCCAAGATTCACTAGGTAATAACATTGTTTGATTCCTAATGTTCTAGGAAAGTTCCGGGTTTTAGATGTTTCATTCTCTTGTTGGGTTGATTTTCTCTAATGACTATATAATGAGGTTTTCCCATTTTTGTAGGTGGTGACTCAAAAACTTTAATGTTTGTCCAAATAAGTCCCTCTGATCAGGACGTAAGCGAAACTCTAAGTTCGCTGAATTTTGCAACTCGTGTTAGAGGGGTCGAGTTGGGCCCAGCTAGAAAGCAAGTCGATACAAGTGAGCTCCAAAGAATGAAAACCATGGTATGTATGGTTTTAAAGCATTTGCAAATGTTTACATGAATTTATATGTACAACATTCTCGAGCATTTGAAACTCATTCTTTAACATTTGTTTAATTCTTTCTATAGCTCGATAAAGCGAAGCAGGAATGTAGGTCGAAAGATGAATCTTTGAAAAAGCTTGAGGAGAATTTACATAACTTAGAAAGCAAGGCCAAAGGCAAGGATCAGGTTTATAAGAACCAACTTGATAAAATAAAAGAGTTAGAAGGCCAAATAGAGTTGAAAAAATCAACGCAGTGCCAAACTGAGAAACAAGTTTTAGATCTTTCCGAGAAGTTGAAAGGGAAGGAAGAATCTTGTTCGAAACTTCATCTCAAGGTAATTTTTTTTAAATATAGGACTTGCGGGCCCGGGATTTGATGCCCTATTATAGTGACTTTAAACTGTGTTTTTCATGTTTATTGAAGATTATGGATTTAGAGAACAAGCTCAAACAACAAGAGGAAATTCAGTCCAAAACATACCTACAGAAGGTTTGTAGATTCTTGGTTACAATGAAGTGGATTTTTCATGGTGAATTTAAAATGTTTTCAGCTTGATTTCGTACGAAATGAGAATTAAGTCCTCTTTAATACTTGTAATGGCAGGTTAATGATCTAGAAAACAAGCTGAGAGAGCAAATGCATCATTCAGAATCTAGTTCTCTGATCCTTCAAGAAAAGGTTTTAAAAACTTATTGTTGCATCAAAATGTGATCGATTAAATAATAAATTGACAAATATTAACTATATAATAAACTTTTTTTATCATCTTTTAGATCAAAGAGCTCGAAAGAAAGCTGAAGGAACAGGAGGAAAATCCAGAGTCTCTCTCACTTCATCAAAAGGTAATAAATCTTTTCACTTTTATAACAATCCCCATGACTGTAGAGTTCAATTTTCTAGTCACCGAATTCGATTTTCAGACACCACATTTTAAATTATCTCCGCTCATTGCTTAAGATGAGAGAACAAGACGCGCAATTTTTGTTGGATTCACTATGTTAGCGTAAGAGAGTGTTTGGATGCGCTTAGAAGCTCACTAAAACCGTTTTTAAGCTGTTCAAGAGCTAATAAGGCTCTTTCTTATAAACTGTTTAGTAATTTTGTCTGCAAAACAACTTAAACTCTCAAAATAAGGCTGTCAAATAATCTGTCACATCTTATAAGCTCCTAAAGATCTTATGATGTCTTTTCAATAAGCTCAGTCAAACACCCTCTATATAGGCAATAGCCAAAGGGCAATAATGACAATATTATGTTCTTCCACCAATGGCAGATCAAAGAACTGGAAGATAAACTGATAGAGCAAGAAAAGCAATTAGCCACAAACAAAATCATCCCAGAATCCGCCACTTCATTAAAATCCACCCCTCGTGAAACCAAGCCATACGAGACAACAACAAACGAGGCTGAACATCGCATATTAAGAAGTTTAAACCGTCATCACGGGACTGGTTTGGTGAAGGAAAACGAGCCTCTTCACGAGGCTCGAAGAAAGCGTTTGTCAAGAAATGGTGAAGTTGAGAACAAGAGTGCAGTTGTTCCAATTCCAACAAGTAACAGCACCAAAGGTAGGTATTCTGATCCACTAAAACGGGTTCCTATTGGAGCTTCAAGAACAAATAAGCCAATCATGAATGCACAAAAACCCGTTATTCGTAGTAAAACGAGCAGGGACCCTGTTGAAGGGGTCAAAGAAAGGGATACCAAGAAAAGAATGTGGTCAAGATAATGCATTAAGGTCTTTTGTTCTTGTTAACTTGACCTTATTTTATTGCCACATTGTAATGCATGAAAATTAGTTGTTTAGTTTTGCAGCTTTTAATGTATACAATATCTCATTGGAATGATGTATAGGTGATGTTAATCTTGTCATTTTTATGACATGTTTGTTAGCCGATGTTCGTTTCGGGCTTATTCGGCTATATAGTATGTGTTTGCCCGAATATCGGTGCCTGTATCCTTACATTTGATGTTTATTTGCTTATTTGTGCTTTTATATTGCATTGTCCAAAAACAAAATTTATTCTGAATATCAAGGTCATCGTGCCTAAGTATATTCTGAATATGTGCATGAACCAAAATTGACACCCCTAGTTGTTTCTTATCTTGTCCTCATAAATTTGACCCTTTATTTATACTTGATAGCTTGGGCTGGGCTGCTGTATTAATGTCATTGGGCCTAAGTAGAATCTCGTTACCTGTCATTTTATTAAGGCCCAATTAAATAATCTTTTCAGATAGGTAATCAGTGCTCACCAGTCACCACAACGAAAAAATATTATTTAATGAACAATATAAAAATTATCATTACATATGGTAAACTAGTGACAGTAATTTTTTGTTGTATAAATAGTAACAGTAATCTCTTATCACTATTCACTAATGACCAAAAATTACACTTTAATACAATTTTCTAACCACTATTATATAAACATTTAATAATTCATTTTTAGTGATTAATAATTCCTTAGAGAAAATGAAAATTTCTTGATTTAGAATTTTGAATCACATCGATTAAAATGGTCCAACTTAAATCCGGTTGGCAAAGATTTTGGTCAAAACTATGTTAGTTGAAAATTGAAAAGCATGCCACCCCCTAATCATTCCATTAATCCCTTTAAGACAGTTTACTTACAATAAAAAACGTGGTGATTAACAAGTAATCAACTTAAACATTAATTAAGTCGACATTGTCAAAAGCCAACAACAAAGCAAATGATTTAAAATCTGGGAATATGATTTTATATTCTAAATCCGTAATTCATCTTCCATTCCAATTAAAACGTGTTAAAATATTTACATTAATTTAACATACATATATACGTGAATTACACATGTCAAATATTAAAATATTTAAAATAGAAAATCCGTTGTGCAATAAATCTACAAAAGTTGTATTTAGGGAAATAAAAGTCCAAAAAATGGACGGTTACTTATGTAAGCATTTTCAGACAAATATTCAATGTATTTACGAATGATATAATTTTGTTTGTGAACTCATAAGGGTCCAAACAGGGTGACGATGATACATGCATTTTTCTCGTTTCAACAAAGACTTGGAACCCTCTCTTATACATCCATTCACACATAATGTCACACTTATATTCAGTCACCAACAAAATATAGTACGTATTATATACATACAAATTTAGAATAGATATTGTAAACGTATTTGAGCTTGATTTGTTAATTATATTCTTTAAGAATTTTTAAGTGATATTGTCAAGTTGTATCAATTAATAACACAAATGTCCCCAAACTGTAAAACACAGGCAATTTCTGATAATTTAGCAACAATGAAAGTATAATTACTATTTTCTATAACAAATTTTGTTATTATGTTGTCACTAAATATAAATTAAACAATTTTTTTTGTTAATAATTGTTAAATACATATAGTTTACACACAATTTTTATTACTATTAAACTAGTCATCAAAAGTGATTGTCATTTAATAAAACATGTTTAAATGTTCACTTTCTAATGATATATAATTGTCGAGTATTTTAACATTAACATTTAACGTTGTACTACCAATATTTATATATGCATAATCTCGAATAATGTAGGTGAGGATGAAGAATACTAAAGAGCTTTTTTTTGTGGAATATAGTTGTAATAGCTCATGAAATTCTTGCATGTTGTAGATTGACAGTTGAAGGGGCAATTCCCAAAGTAAGCTATCACATTAATCACGCTATATATCTGTCTTCTTCCTCTTTCCATTCAAATTTTCCTCTAAAAAAATAATTTAAGAAATATATTATAAAACACATGTATTAGAATCTTCAATTTTTTAATCATTTGAAAAAAGCAAAAAGTTTATATAGCAAAAATGATGAATGAAATTTTTTAATATATTGTCTTATAAAAGGTTTTAAACAAGTTTTGTACATCATCGTTTAACCTTTTAATTAGGTCGCTACTTTAATTCAGCCTTCTTAATTTCCTTTATTTTTTATTTTTTATCACAACACAATTTGATGATAAAACGTTAAGGTTACGTCTAATTGAATGACTTCAATTTGAGTAAATAATGCTAAAATTATTCTGGAAACAATATAACATTATGAATTAGAGTTGCTTATAGATTTCTGGATTAATTAAACATGATCATGAAATTTAACTTTTCTACTTTTTCTTTGTACTTTCTACATCTCACTGAAATTGATTCAAGCATAAGGTAAAATTGTTGTAGCACCTTTATAAGGCATGAATACGAATGATGTCCAAAATGTTAGAATTCATAATTTAATTAATTTTAAAAGAGCCATATATTTCATGTAATGTTCAAATTGTGCCTACTAAAGTTCAATTGACTAGCACAATGCTAATTACCCATTTTCATGACAATATATTATGTATAATCTATCACCACATTATTATACGTCAATGACACAAAAATATCACAGATTATTACAATTTTTCATATAGTGACTAATACGTTCTAAATATTTTTTTATTCTTTACGCAAATCAAACAAATAATATAGATAATAACTTATATGATTATATTTATCACGTAATTGATCAATCTGTTTTTTTTTTTTTTTGGATAAATTATTAATTAGAGGTAGATGATTGAAATGGCAATAAGCATAGAGGAGAGGGGGGCTCACTGTCCAAGATTGAGAAAAGCTAAAAACATGTCATATAACCCTATACCTCTTTGTTTTCTCTTCTCTTTTTTGCATTCAAAACTTTCACAGTCTCTTCCATTCCATTCCAATCAAGACTCCACTTTTTCAGACACCACATTTCAATACTCTTAATCATAATTAGTCTTATTGTTGTATTCTTTGTGAATTAGGTCAAAAATTAGAACCCTAATTAGGGTTTTTGAAGAATCACTAGTAAACGACAATGCACAAAATTATAGTGATTTTTAGAGAGTTTCGAGAGTATATATAATGTTAGCGAGTAATTAAGTTTTTGTCAATAATCGAAGTCCTGATAATTCATAAATATGTTTCAGGAAATTAGGGCATTGGATTTACATGTACATACTGCAAGTACATGATAAAGTCTGAGACTCAGTTACCTGATAGAGAGAAGCATTGAGACAGTGAAGAAGGGCTCTGAACACTGACTCAATGTCAAACAAATCAAAGATATGCCATTAATTATCATTTAATAACACTCCAAATATCCATCACCAATCCCAAAGAGATTGAAGCAAGAAGAATAGAAAACAAGTAATTTATGTGGTTCATTACAATAAGGATAAACAAGAGATAATTACAAGCTTATATTGAAACTTGTTGGCAAAAATCAATTAAATAAGTAAAGAGTTTATGTGGTTCATTACAAGGTTACGTCTATAGGAAGATTATATTCTCTAATTTAAGACATTTTTTATCACAATAGCTTTATGTGGATTAAGGTACACGTACATCAGCAATGATACGTACCATATGTTGATTTGGCTTAATCTATACTATTTGGTGTTCAACACTGAGTAAATACACGATAATTTTCCATTCTGAGGTTTCCACCACCATTGAGCACTTGAATCACTAATTTTATCGAGTATATCAAATTCTCTTTTATATAACTGTGCAACATAGAGTTAATCATTTAAATTTATAAGGCGATATATTATATATCAACGAAATACTATACTATCAATAAATAACAATATTAAAGGATAGCTATAGCTAGTATAATGTATAATTCCATCAATTTGCAGTAAAGTTACACTTCATCAAATAGTCCTTTACTTTACCTTAACTAATTATAAAGTTCTAATCAGCTTTTCAACACATGAAATCATGAAGTTGAAAAGAAACACAAATTACTTTCTCTATTTTGGAAACCTTTTTTCCTTCTTGATCTCATCTGCAACACATAAGACAATAAAGAACACCCTCAAGACCCTCAACTAAGATTACACCAGTCTTGCTATAATTAAGCACAATAAATTTACTAAACCAAAAAAGAAATAGTAATTAATAAGATTAGCCTGAGAGATTAATTTTCTATATAAATCCCAAATCCTTTTTTTCCTCATCATCGACACCTTTAAGGCAGTGAACTAAATTGACTCAGTTCATTCCATGCTTGAAATCCTCCACTCCAATTGCTGCTATTCTGATTCAAGTTTGTGCTTGTATTTGTTGCTGGTGTTGAATTTGCTGTTACATATGAATTATCAAAATACCACTCAGTTGCTAAACTTCCATTTTCACCATCTTTTTTTGAAGTCCCAATTCCGCAAGATTCAGCCTTTGAATTGATCTCCAAATTCTGAAACAAAATAGGCTGTGGCTTCTGAACATTGTGTTCAGATTGAAGAGAAATATTGTTTTCTTTTTGATGATTATCTCCCACAAACAACATGGACAATCTTTGTTGCTGTAATTTCCAGTGCAAGTCTTGGTTGATAGAACTCAAAGACTCAATTGAAGTTGCAAGATTACTGTGGTTGAAATTCAAATTAGACCCCATTTCTTGAAACCCTAGTGAGCCATCACCTTGTCTAAGCTCAGAATATAAGGGAAATTTACTAAACCCCATTATATGAGAAGAATTGCCATCAAAATTGAAACTAGGGTTTGAAGAAATTCCACTTGTATTGTTTGAAACATTCCCAAAAGAAGAAAGATTGTTGAAGAAACCATTATTTGAGGGTAAGTTAATATTAAGCCCTCCAAACTGAAAATCCATGGCTGGTGAGATACCCTGAAAGAATTTCAACCCACCGATATCAGATGATGACCCACCGGAATCCCGTGAGTCGCCGGAAACTATGGACGGAGACTTCATTTTCTTGTTTTTCCGGCAGCCACCCCCTATCGGCACGTTTCTCAAGGCCCCACCTCTTGTCCAGTACCTTCTACAAGTCTTGCAAAAGTGCCTCGGCTGTGTGAGGCTGTAATTATTGTAGTAGCAGAATTTGGTGTTTGGTGAATCACATCTAGGGCACTTTAGGGTTGGTTCTTGAGACCTACCCGTGGATGTTTTCCGGCCGGCGGAGCTGTGGTTGTCATCTTTTCCGGCGGGCTTAGAAGCTAGGCTACTGTTACTGTTGTTAGTAGCATGTGACATCATGTGAGAGGTGGAAAGAAACCCTAGTTCTGAAAGAAGGTTTAAAAATATTCAATTTGTAGTGGTTGTAGAAGACAAGGCAGGTGAAGGTAACAGAGAGTTGAAAAAAGAGTATTCCTTTAGAAGAGGGAAATTAAGATAGTGGTGAAATTCATTGGATTCATGCATGGGGTTGATAGATAGATAGTGAGAGGAGGTTGATGTGCTCTTGTGATCTTCATCAAGAAGATAAACAATATTAGAAAGCTGTGTTTGGGAAGTTAGATCTCACAGAATATATAAAGTATATTACAATCTGTGTGTGTGTGTGTGTGTGTGTGTGTGTGTGAGAGAGAGAGAGAGAGAGAGAGAGAGAGAGCAAATCTCACTAGAAATGTGACTAGGTTTATATATATATATATATATATATGTGTGTGTATATAAATCATTACAAAGAGGGGGTGGGGTGGTAAGAGAGACAAATTAAGTAGAGAAGATGATGTAATTAAGGGGATGAGGCAGAAGGGAAGGATGATATGTACCTCGAAGAAAAATGGAAAATGTGAAGGAAAAAGGACAATAGCCAAACTGCAATTTCAGGCCCACAATGCCATGACCATGAGAACAGCTAGATGGAAAAATCCCCACAATTTGTTTCAATTTTGTGGTCTATATTATATTTAACAAAACTTAGAAATATCAATTATATATAAATTAACTAGGGAAGAAAGACCCTTTAGCCTTTAGAGTTAAATTAAATGAAAAGATAACTCTAACATTACCAATGGAACATGTCGAAAAAAAGATGATTCTTATTTAAATAATGGGTGTATGATGGCCAAATTGTGTGTTTTTTGGTACAGTAAAGAAGTATGCATGTCATTTTTTCAATACGAGAAATTGACAATTTGAATATGCATCTAAGTAAAATGTAATTTGAATACTGTCACTGGAAAACGTAATTTGGGACTTTTGTTTCCAATAATTTATCTAATTTTTTTTTTCTTTCAATTACACTACAAAAGAATAGGATGTTGGAGACAAAATATCAAATGACATTATCAAATATATTTTTTTTACTGATAAGAACTTTTGTTTTGTCACTAGTATAGATTTTATATGTTTATCATCAGTAAACTCTTAATAACTAATGATAAAAAAATTATTATTATTATTATTATGACAATTAGTGAAACATATATTGACAATTTTAATATTATCACTTTGAATTTTATTATAAACATTATTTTTTACATCTAAAACAGATAAATTTATCCTTAAATTTATGAGATTTAATAAATACAAAAATCAATCTTATCAGTTTACTAGGGAAAAAATGGATTTTAACAACTCCTATAGTTTTAGTCAAAATGGAATGCATGAATGGATGAACAGCATTGTCAGGTGTATTCATACAATTGATTGAAGGGTAATTAAATGTGATGTGATAGAATTTAGTACACTCATAAATAATGGAAGCTAAGCTAAGCTAATATATATATGAGCAAATAGCAATAGTCACATATAATAATAATAAGCAGCCATATATAGGGTTTTGTTATAGCTGCGACAATCCCTGTGGCGTTTGCCATCTTTTGTCTATTCCTTCTTATGTTACGTCCCTTTTCACTCTCACATTCACTATTTTTCAGAAATTCATTTTTTTTTTCAAATTTACGTTAAGAATAATAGTTGTTTAAATAAAGTCAAAATTTAATTGGATCTGTCTGTCAATATGGACTGTGTCTGTATAACTGTCTGGAGTATTTAAACACAGAAAAAGAACATTAAAAACTATTCAGAATTAATTCCAACTGCACATTATAAGAACCATCAACATTTACACTTACGTTCAATATTTAGTTTGGGTTTATTAATTTCGAGCCAAATTTTTTTGACTATTAATTTGATGTTAAAGTTTTAACTCTTGAAAAAATCATCAACTTATTATATCAGCTTAATCTCCACATTTCGACTATATTTAGTAAGAATATAATAGAATTTAAATACATATAGCTACAAATAGTAAAGTATAATGAGAAGGCAAAAAGCAAGCAACAGAAACAAAACTGAAAATGGTGGAGATAAAACGTGTATGAGGTAGTAACTAACGATCAAAAACAACCATAATGTCTCTCGTGAAGTGAGAGTGGAAGAATGGATTACCCGTGAGAAACAGCATATCGGGTCTGGACAGGTCCGGGCAAAAAAAATACGGGTATTGTATGGGCCTGTGGCCCCGCCCATTAAATAGAAGTATAGCGGCCCAAGTTGATCATCAGAGAAATTCTTCGGGCTCAGAAATGCGCAATATCACCCTAATGGGCTTTAACTTCTCCTCTTTAGCCTGTTCTCTGTGTTCCTTTTTCTATTTCTATTTATTTATTTACCATTCCACTTACAACTTTTGTTACATTTTCTATTTCCCATCCCATTCTTTTCCTACTAAAATAATTTCCCACTCACCTCTTAACTTTTACTTTTTAAACAAATTCCCATTATTTGCCGACAATACAAAATGTCTATTATCATTAATAGTTGGTAAAAGTACACAGTCCACTTAGTCAACACAAAAGTTAGATAGGGACATGTATGACCCAACAAAAAGGATATATATATATATATATATATATATATATATATCAATCAATACAAAGCAGACAGCAATCGTCATACGTTGGAATCCACAAACCTTATCATAACACGAAATTTGGAATCACACTAATAACAGATTTCTCATAATTCCAAAACAAGTTGAGATTTATTCAACAAAATAATGCAAAATAACAACAACCCAACTCTCTTATTACTCAGCAGCTTTCAAAGTTTTCGCCACATCAATAACGAATCGATACTTCACATCTGAAACCAGGAGACGTTCCATTGCAGTGTTCACATAATCTATCGGTATAATCTCAACATCAGGCAGTATGTTATGTTTTGCTGCAAAATCAATCATCTCTTGAGTCTCTTTCATCCCTCCAATTCCACTTCCAGATATCATCTTTCTCCCTGTTAAATTCATTTCGAATTTTGTGATTAAATTTCGAAATAACGACCAAAACAAGTAAAGAAAATGGAGGGCTTATAGTTTATACTAACCTTGGAGCAGGGGAAAAACAGGAAGCTCAAGAGGCTTCTCTGGAGCACCAACCATTATCAGCTTCCCATGCGGCTTTAACAAACTCAGCAACGGCATAAGAGGATGAGTTGCAGAGACTGTGTCGATTATACCATCGAGCGTGCCTGCTGCTGCCTATAAGCATTTCAAAACAAAACCAAAGTTACTTAAGGTTCTGTTTGGATTGTTTGGATTGAAGGATTTGAAATCATATTTCAAATTCGTCAACAAATCCATCAAGTTCGTTTGGTGGATCCAAGTTATAATGGATTTCAAATCACTTGACATTCATTTTGACCTATTTACCTGCATCTGCTCTGGATCACGGCTAACCAAAAACTCATCTGCACCAAGATGTTCAATAGCTTCCTTCTTCTTCTTAAGAGATGTACTTATGACAGTGACCTTAGTCCCAAAAGCCTTTGCAAATTTCACACCAACATGGCCGAGCCCACCAAGGCCAACAACACCGATATTCAATCCCGGTTTGTCGAGCCCAAAGTATCTCAACGGGCTGTAAGTTGTAATGCCAGCACAGAGTAGAGGTGCACCAATGTCGAGGGGAAAATTCTCGGGCCAACGAACAATGAAATGCTCATCAGCAACCATTATATCAGAGTAACCTCCGTATGTGATTGTTCCATCGATATAAGGGGCACTATAGGTAAGTATTTGTTTTGGGCAGTAGTTTTCGAGGTCGTTATTGCATTGGTCACATTGGCGACATGAGCCGACTAAGCATCCAACGCCTACTTTGTCTCCGATTTTGACCTTTTCGACCTTGCTTCCTATTTCAGTTACCACCCCTACTATCTCATGCCTGCATCAAATGATCCATAGGAATTGAAGTATAGATGAGCAATGGATGGTTTATCTGATCAAGGAGGATATATTATACATAGCACCAACAGAGATAACTCTATTTGATTCAAGAATTTAGATATCTTGGTATCACATGATATCAGCAGCAGATCAAAGCTCATAAATTAATCATCAATGAATATATTTTTTTAGAGCTTTTAGGAAGTGAAAATTCAATTAAAAACTCTATATATCTCAACCCCTTTATCAAAATCACATCACCAACAAGAATATTCACTTTTGAGATTAAAAATCGAAACAAATAGTGGGTGGTTAGGCTTTATTGATTGCAGAAACTAAAATTCATCATCAAGTTAATTTTTTTTTAAGATCCATAATCAGTGAAAATCAAACACATAAACAGAGAGATCATGAGATTAAGAAATCTTACCCAGGCACAACAGGATACTGCGTCATTCCCCACTCATTCTTGACCATGTGGAGATCTGAATGGCAGATACCACAATACATGACCTTAAACTGCACATCACGCTCACCAGTAGCCCTGCACCATCACACACAAAAAAAAACCCATGAATCTTTAAGAAACCCCACATCAAAAACATGAAATCGGGAAATTATTTTTGATCCCAAATAAGTGGAATATTTCAGATTCAAACCTTCGGGAAAACTTGAACGGAGATAAACAGCCAGAAGTGTCTCTGGCTGCCCATCCGACGGCCTTCACAGGGTGCTCTGTTTCTGGATTTTTCGCCATTTGCTGATGATTTTTACGATGGTTTTTCAATATTCCTATTGCAAAACAGGATTGTGGTGTTTATGGAAAATTGCCAGAGATGATACTACTACTTTTATAGCAAAAAGTTTAGGGTATGTTTGGTTTTGTTTTTGTTGGGTATTTTGGTGAGAATTATTGGTGAGAAATTTTTGGGGACACGTGCATTTTTGGTGAGATAGTGTTTGGTTTAATTGGAAAATTGATTTTTGATTGGGTTTTTTGGTGAGATAGTGTTTGGTTTTGTTTTGAGAGGGAACATAAGTTACTGTAGCAGTCAAATCATGACAGTTTTTGTCTGTTAGTAATTAAATAATGATTGAAAGTTATATTATAATATTAAGATGATAATAATAATATATATGAATATATATTTGCTTATATTATAATTTAAAATAAATAAATAAATTATTAAATATTTATGTAAATAAATTAATAGTTATATGTATAACACAAGTATCTAAAATTAAATGAAAAGTATTAACATATATAAAATAAAATAATGTAAAATTATTATAAAAATTTATGTGAGATTCTTTTATACTAACATATCTTATCTTTATCTATGATACTAAAATCATATTTTATTATTTATTTTATATATTGAACATTGATTTATTTATAAGATTTGGCATTAAGTTATTTTTAGATTTAAATTATATGAAAATATAATTTTGAGGGGCAAAATGCTATAGACATGTGATAAATAAATTAAGGTATAAATATGTGGGATGGTGTTTTGGTTTAATTTGAAAGGAAATAAAATTTATAGGAGCAAGCAAATTATATATATGCATTTGTTAATTTATGTGATTAAAAATTGTATTATAATATTTTGTTTTTAATACTTAATTATAGAAATAGAATTATATATATACATACAAATGATGATTTATAAAATAATATCACATAAAAAGAGAGGGAGGGAGAGAAAGATACGGCCATATGGGTTTAGTGGAGGCTAGAGAGAGAAATGCAGCACCTAGAAAAGTGGGGACAACTCTGATTGATGGGTTGAAAAAGTATACCTTTTTTTTTTGTCCAAATTTTGAACCACTTTTGGGCCCAAAATATGGAGAAACAAACATGAGTTGGTCAAATAATCCAACCAAAATGGTGCCCAAAACAAATCCAAACATTGCCTTACGCTTTTAAGGGATCATACTCTGACGTCATCGGTGAGATCAGATTAGAAAAATCGTCATGCCTTATGGAAAAATTCATATTAAGAGAAAAAATTAATTAAATTTAGTAAATTATAGTATTAATTAATTCGGTCTGAACGACCGTATCTTTTTTCAAATTGTCCAGCCAGAGTCGTGTAAAAGTTGACAGGGAAATAGGGTCAAATCAATCCCTCTATCTAATTTCCTTGAATGGTTTATGGTACTGTTTCTATTTGAAGTATCAATAATTATTGATAAATAAGCTAATTTATCCACTCTAAATATTTATTTTATAGAGTTATCATGATACAAATTTATTATAGTTAACATTATTATTCTTGTTCTTAATAATAATAATATTTATTTTTGAAAGAAAATAACAATTTCTTTTATAAAATATAATATATGATTGTAATTTACAATCTTTTTTTTTTTTTTTGATGACAAGGGAACCCGCAGCCGCTAGGTGCGCACTGGGTAAACCCCGCTCTTGTGTAATAGCCTGCAAACCTCTCTTGTCTAGGTTGCCCATAGCTGACAGGCTCACAGTAGAGAAGGTAAATAGGCATTCCCTCATCAGGATTCGAACCCGTGACCAAGGCCACAACATTCACATGCCCTTACCAACTCTACCAGGGGTTGCCCCCATAATTTACAATCTTATTCTGATGTAAACACGATATACAATTGTATAATTAAAGAATTCAATTATTTAATCTGTTTAAGCCTGAATATTACTCTTTTAATTCATTTTCTTTGAACTTGTGAAGTGATTTTGATGGAAATCAGAATTGCCGGAACAATAACATGCTCTGTTTCCCAACAAAATGGAAGTAATTTGTGAAGAAAAGATTTGTACACTGTAAACCAAATAAGAGGCCACCATAAAATGGAAAATAGAGGAAATAAACTTTGATCATACATATTATTATTGTATCCGCTATTACAAATTCTTCAAAAGAAAACCTATTTGAAAAGCAAGATAACAATCTTACACTTTATTCATATGCCAAAGTAAAATACAGAGGAAATGTGACAACACACACATAAGATATGTCCTTACTCTGTTTTCAAAGTTTTTGCAATGTCAATTACAAAACGATATTTCACATCCGATTTCAGTATCCTCTCCATAGCCGTGTTAACATAATCCATTGAAATCATCTCCACATCTGGTAGTATCTTGTGCTCTGCTGCAAAATCAATCATCTCTTGCGTCTCTTTCATTCCTCCGATTGCACTTCCGATTATGGCCCTTCTACCTGTTATACATGTTATCATCAAATTTTGCTGTATAAAATAAAGGGAATGATTATTAGTTATTAGTTATTACCAATGAGAAGAGGAAAAATGGGTATTTCAAGGCTTGGTGGAAGACCAACTAAGATAAGCTTGGCTTCAGGCTTTAACAGGCTCACTAAATGGAAAAGGGAATGAGTTGCTGAGACAGTATCAATAATACCATCCAATGTGCTTGCTGCAGCCTATATGCACAAAAACACATTACAATATAAAGATATATAAGTTAGTGATGTTACATCAACTTTTTGTAACCAACGTAACTAAATACTCACACTAGGCTTGTCAATGGGCGGATTGCCCAGACCCGGGCCCATTTAATAGAAAACTTACTCGACCCGGATCTGATGACACTAAGTAGTTTGGGTCGGTGGGATCCAAGTCCAATTTTTACCTGCGGTACTTTACCCGTTGAAAATACCGGCGGACCTATATTCGAAGTTTACCCATAGGCTTTTACCCGACATGACCCAACCCAAAACGTATCCGGCCCGTCGGGTCCAACTTTTTTTTGGACCCGTTGGGTATACGATTGGGTCCGGGTCGGGTCAGGGTAAAAAATATTTGGTGGTTATTTTGTGGGTCCAATTTGGGTGTGGATATTCCCTGCCCATTAACAGCTCTAATTCACACAATTCGTTTACCTGCATCTGCTCTGGGTCACTACTAACCAAAAACTCGTCCACACCAAGATGTTCAATCGCTTCCTTCTTCTTACTAACCGATGTACTAATGACCGTCACCGTGCACCCGAAAGCCTTAGCAAACTTAACCGCTAAATGGCCAAGCCCACCAAGGCCCACGACGCCAACTTTGACACCCGGTTTGTCTAGTCCAAAGTGCTTCAACGGGCTATAACTTGTGATCCCGGCACATAGTAGAGGAGCCCCAATGTCGAGTGGCAAATTCTCGGGCCAACGAACCACAAAGTGCTCATCCGCAACCATGATGTCCGCATAACCGCCTTGTGTAATGGAACCATCATAGTAAGGCATACTATAGGTTAGGATTTGTTTGGCACAATAGTTTTCGAGATCTTTATTGCACATGTCGCATTGGCGACATGAGCCAACCATGCATCCAACGCCAACTTTGTCCCCGATCTTGAATTTTTCGACCTTGCTTCCTACTTCAGTCACTACCCCTACAATCTCATGCCTGCATCAAAATATCCTACTTTAGCGTATTTTTTGAGGTACTTATCGTGTATTTTAATTCAGACTTTCAGTAAATTACATGACAAGTGAATTATATTTCAGTCACTAATACTACAAAAGTTAGTATATATATATATATATCTATATTCGCGTGTAATAATAGGGTGTGGTAAACTCGTTTGGACTAGAATGACTATTATGAAAAACGAGCAAAAATGACTTTAAATGAGTGTCACTAATATAATAAAATAGAAGATAAAATAGGAAGAAATAATAATACGTACCCAGGGACCATGGGATACTGAGTAAAACCCAACTCGTTCTTGGCCATGTGAAGATCTGAATGGCAAACACCACAAAATAGAATTTTGAGCTGCACATCATGCTCACCCGTAGCTCTGTACCATACTAAAATATTAACATTTCAAACTATATAACATAAATATTTAATATTTCACAAGTACATATGCATGTATATATATACCTTCTGGAGAATTTTAAAGGAGAAAAGATCCCAGACGGGTCTTTAGCAGCCCATCCAAAAGCCTTCACTGGATGCTCTGTTTCTGGTGATTTCGCCATTTAATTTTCAGCAAAACTTGAAATTAGACAAACCTCAAAAATACAATTGGTTTATAGAAAGAGAACGTTGTCTGCTGGTATTTATAATGTGATCAGCTACGTGGTTGTAAAATTTGGACATGGAAAATGTACAATTTTATATATCTCTCCATAATTTTTAATAGAAAAGATAACAATTTAATGAATGTGACAGAATCATACCTTTTAACTAAGAAATGTGAATTTGTGGTAGAAAATAATATTTTCAATTTCTATATTGTTATTAAAAGAAGTTCATATAATTTGGAACTTTTTAAATCAAATATACAAAAATTATTTTTGGTTATGTTACATTATCCTACACCACATACATTATCAATTTTCCCAAAAATATAAATAAATAAACTGCCTCGTGCGACGCATGCGAAAGATATACATAGAGAGTAGAGACAGAGAGGTCAGGGGGAGGAATGGACTGTTTCCTATTTGCTTTTATTATTGTCGTAAAATCCAAAAGTTGGGTTTTATTTTGGGGGCCCATTTTAAAAGTTAGGTTTTGTTTTGGTATTAGGTTTTGGGCCCAAAGCAATTGGACATTTCCGACCCAAAAAAGTTGGACATTTATTTGAGGCATTAGTCATTTCGAATTTTATTAATGGTAAAAAGTCTATGACTTTAACACTTCTTTTAATTGTAGACACAAATACATACTATATATAGTATGTATATATGCAAAAATTATTTCTTTATATAATGATTTACTATGAATTTAATTTATAGAATGTCTATGTATGATATACTATAAATTGACATAAAAAAGGTTAATATATCCATAATTCCATATACATAATATTACCACATTCATATTCATAATTATAATGTTTATTTATGAATTAAGATATATAAACATACATTTAAATTACATATATAACTTTTATATATATAATCAATAATTATAACCCAAATATTATAAAACTTCATTCATTAACAGATAAAAACTTAACATTATTTGACTGATACTTACTACATAAAACTTAGATAAAGTTATAAATAATATCTTTTTTCAATTTCAATTCACAAAAATATTTTAAAGTTAATAAAACTCAAACACTCATGTTTGGAAAAAATGCTTTTATGCTAACTTTACCAGCTTATCTCGGATTAGGAAGAGTCAAAGAATATATATAAATAAATCCTTCAATTTTAGCAAACTCACATTCACATAACAAAAAATCGTGAAATTAAATAAAGATAAGTTCTAATGTTTGGCTAAGCAATACTCTACGAAAACAAAATAAATGAAAGAAAAACAAATTATAAGCTCTTCTCACTTAGAGCCCTTTTGAACTAAAAACTGCATATTTCAGCCTTTTATCCTCTAAAACCACCAAAAATATGTACTATATATATGTACACTTCTCAGTTCATCAAAAACCTTCTAATGAAATCTTTCAGGCGGCCCTTCTAGTCGAATATAATCATACATAACACCGATAAATGGATTTGATCCTCTTGCTTGCCTAAGATAAATCGTATTTTTTCCATTCACAAGTTGAAATCCTGGTATATCCACATTAAATAACCAATATCTCCCATGAATCCCATGTCTTGCAATTGCATTATCTCTGCCTATTCTCTTTGTCGTAAAATGAGGGCGCCTTGGATTTGGATTATTAACAAGTACCTATAAATATAAGGCAATTATAAGATATCAGTTTAATGCAAATATTTGATTTAGTTTATATATGTATGAAATTGTTGATTTAAGAAGATTGAAATATTATATAGTCTGTACTTGGATTTCGGCAAGGCTAGCAGATGCTAATGCCATTCTAAATGTGTAGGTTCCATTGCTATTGACATTCTCCACATCAAATGCAATCTGCCATGTTGTAGTTGTATAGTTGTACTTGGCTAGTTTTCTGAAAATTTAAAAATATTGATCAGTTTAATAATAGTTTAGAAATGTACAACTAAGAATTGAGGTTTAAGATAATGGGTACCTGTTTACATGTGCAAAGAACCAGTCTTTTCGATAATTGCTTTGCCCAACCGTGTAAATCAAATCTTCGGTAGGATATATATCTGTATATCTATCCCATAGCCCGTATTGCCTAAACCTGTATATATATGATTTATTATTGAATATCACTTATATAATTTGATATAAGATGTTGAAGAAAACGTAATAGTATATTGATAATGGTTTTGACAACAATTCTATTGTATATAGAGCTTACTTTTCAGTATGGTTGACGTATAACTTGTTCATAAGGTCTGGGGATGGATCAGGAACGTAGAACTCAGATGCAGTACGATCCGGAAACCCGATTTCCCATAGGGTCGGCCCGTTTCTTGGAGGATCATATACAACATTACCTATTTCGATTTCACTTCCTGCAAAATAATGCACATAAATATAATGAGAATTACATATATATATATATATATATATATATAACACTTGTTAGATAAAACCATAAATTGTTGATATTTTGTAAACTGTCAAGAAACCCTAGGACTTGACAAAATGAAAATTATAGTACTTTCTCAAATTTTGGAGTGCTCTTTGGGTGTCTATATAATTTGACCTATATATAAATCACTTTTCCTAAATACATAATCTTATGTTTGATAAGTAATCAATGAATAAAATAGACCTGGTTGGATGATAACATCATGGTTGTATTTATAGTCTCCAACAAACCCTGGAACCCAAGCATACAAATTATAATTGTCTGCTCGAACATCTTGTATCGTAAAGTTCCCATTTTCATCAGTTTTTGTCCAAAACTGATAGCCCTGAGAATCGAAAATACATAAGCAAAAGTTGTAGTAAAATCGCAAAATCTATAAACTTGTAATAAATGTGATAATGAACCTTAGATTCATCTTGCCAGGATCCAACATCTCCAGGTGGAGCCAATCCAACATAAGCTGATTTTGCTGGCATAAGTGCTTCATCAATGTACCTATCACGGACTAATAATCGACCACGGATTGTGCCACGTTGATTTGCATTAGGAAAATCGTTCGATAATGGGAAATCATATGGCCATTTCTTGGTTTCTGTTGATAACTGATTTTGTAAAAACATTTGACAAATGTGTTAGTTTCATGAGAAATTTAGAACATAATGTTGCAAATAATGTAGTTTTTCGACAAAAATAACCTGTTTTTTTGCATCTTCCCATAGTGTACTTGTCTTATTGCCTGAATCCGAGTTCAGATACACAAAAACCGGGCCGAATACCTTTTTCCAGTACTCTCCATCGCGTAATTTAATCCCAAAACTTGGTCCCGCATAATGATCGCTAAAGAATATCTGCATATCGATAATGAATAAAGATAATTAGTAAAAAACCTTTAGATGACGATTTTTCGACAAATATTTTGTTGAAAAATTCTTACAGCTAACGCCGTTGTACTAGCATGGGATGTAAGATCGGGTTTCACGGGCCCACCGGCTCGAAACTCGTCACTTGGAGTTATTACCCAAAATCCTATGTGAGGATGAGAACTGATCCAACCGTGCACACGATTGTCCTTATTGTCACATGAGTATTGGTATTTGTCATCGACCTGAGTAATTTTTTATAGTTCAATAAAGTGAACATTGTTAAAGTTGTATATTCAGTCTCGATTTTTACCTCTCCTTTGAGTTGGGAATTGCTAGGGTTAGTCAATTGAACCGCTTCTCTATAGGCAAGGGTGCGGCCCGACGTCCTATCATGGTCCGTTGGCATGATCCTTTGCCTGTCGTCCGATATAGCCATGTAACGGAACCTAATCACATAAAATTTCATTAGTGAAAAAGAAAATTATTAATCACATGAAAACTTGCATAGCTTGAGGTGAGATAGATAGTTTAGTAATTTGAATGCGATTAAATTCTGGATCACTAATTACGAAAAAACACCCATATTGAAATTTTTCAATAACTTCCCTCGACAACAAAAATATGGTAATTTAGATTATAATTTTACTCTCAATAAGTGAGGAATGTACGCGTAAATTATCCCAATTTTTTCTATAATAATGAAGTCTTACATGTCCTCATGAAGTTTAAACGCGATTCTAGCTTCATCGATGTTTAGAGCAGGCCACCCTTTTTCGTGCTCAAATATTGCGTATGAGTAGAAACCCGAGACTCCACGCAGCATTATATACCTGGAAACACAATCCAGTTATACAAGATATTGTTATAACTTATAAGCATAACATCTACATTAAACACATAGAATATTTGGAATATATATATATATATGTATGTATACCTTTTGTCGATATTTAAGGGAAGACCCTTGTCACCATGGGAGATATTCCATGTCATGGTGAATGAAACTTCGATTTGATCTTTAGTGTCTGAAATAACCTTGAAGCTCGTACTACGTAGCCTGCAAACAGGGATATGTTTCGACATTTTAGTATTCTATTCTTCAATCCTCATAATGTAGTAATTTCATGAATACTTGAAAACAAAAAAGAAAATGAAATAGAGAACTTACGTATCGAAATTACTTCCACCTATATCTGGCCTACTCCACACAATGTCCCAATACCTACATTTGCAAATTTGATAAATCAATTTGTATGAATCACAACCTTCGAGTTTACATTGTTTTATCATATACAAGTAGTTATAATTGTTCTGAAACTTATATAAATACAAAATAGTTTACATTGTATTATCATATACAATTATGAACAATTATAATTGTTCTAAAATCTAAAGACGAGGGAGCTATAGAAATCACTCGGGCACAAATCAATCGTTCATAATATCAACTAAACAATTCGAAACAAATTTACTAACCCTCTTTGGGTTTCTTTATTGTGCCATTCCATGACATTGTTAACTCCTTTATATCCTACCCCTGATATCAAGCCTGTTGGCTTTGTCAAAGTTAAACTAACCATCCCATTATCCATCTCAACCTGCATAAATTTTTTGAATTAAAAAACGTAAACAAATGAATATCTAGATGAAGATTTAATATGAAACCAGTTTCATATATCTAATATTAGGGTTTTGATTCATGTTATATAGTCTTACATGACGACGAGACACATGCAGCTTCAGTGCAGAAGATGAGTCTTGATTGCTCTGTGTATTGCACCTGCGTATTCATTGTTCAAGATTTCAATATTAAGTATATTTAAAAAAAGGAGAATTGTTAAATAGCATTATAATTAGGTTATTCATTATGTTATTTATTTAGGAGAAAATTGATAGTTGTTTCTATTAAGTAGGATTCTTCATTATTCATTATTCTGCAATACACATTAGTAATTCATCGTACTGTATTTCAAATATAAAATAATTATAGAATTATATAGAAATTTGATAGATCAGAAAAATACTAATTTATGTCCATAAAACTATAATCTAAGCCCCGTTTAGCCAAGTTATCTGCTACAATTGTCTTCTCGCCAAACATTGTTTAATGTTGTACTATTACCAACCTAATTTCTGTTAGGAATATGATCGCAATTGAGAATAAACGCACGAAAGAAAAAAAAACGATAAAAGAACACACACGAATTGTTTACCCAGTTCGTCAAAGGAATTTGACTACGTTTGGGGCACTGCCAAGCCAGGATTTTCACTATATTTCGAATAATAAGATTACACTGAGAATAGGGCTGTTTATACAGTGTGTAACCCTAATAACAAAAGAATTCCGTAACCCTAATAACCGTTGTGGCCCGGTTGTACAGTTCTTCAGGCTCCATAACTCAACAATTTTAATTTATGGCGAATTTATGTCTTTAATTCCTATTTACAGTACATTAAAGCTATATAATATAACCAAGTCAAGCAAAGGACGAAACTAGAAGGCATGTAATAATATCATATTTTAGATACAAATTAATGAAATTCAAATCTTGGCTCTTTTACAAATTCCTAAACTACCCTCTATATTGATCGCAATGCTTATATCAACCTGAAGATTTAGATTGAATCTATACCTGTCTGCAGGAATCCTGGCAGCTGCACAACTAACAAGCAAAACGAAATAAAACGCAATCCCGAGCCATCCCACGAACAATTGTTTACGACTGTTCTTCATATTTAACACCATCAAAATTTAATCTGCCACAAAACAATATAACATGTAAATCAAAGTGAACTAATTGAAATTTACGAAACTTCGTTAAAATTTAACCAAAAAGACGAGTTTAGAACTAGTTTGGATTACCGGAATTCTTACCTTGATCTGCTATTGTGATGGTGACAACGTAAAAAACCACAAAAACTTTCAGAATGTTGGAATTGATTTATATGGAGCTAAATTGTACATGATTTGAGCTTTTAAACGAAGTATTTATAATGTAATATAGCCATGCAGACGATCAAGGGAATCCTAAAGAGACTAGAAGTAAATTTGAATTTGTATTGTATAAGGAGTTGTTATTGCATTATCATCAAAGACCAAACTAATTTAAATTAGGCTCATAAGAAATTCTGCTTTTGTTAGGAATTCTAATGGTTTAAGGGGACTTATTTGCACCCTATTTTTCAGTATATTTAATATCATAGATTTTATTATATTATTGTCAAACCATTATTTTAATAGTCTTTGGATTTACCCAATTTTCGTTCTCACTGTGGAAAATATATAGGAGAAAAGTAATTTGCTGGGTTGGACCAATTGCCTAATATTCATTGAAATTTAATCGAAATATAGACTTCCACAAATTGTTTGACACGGCTACAAATCCAATTAAGACTCTTATTTGAATTAGAATATGGAAAATAATATCCCCTTTAATTTATTACCATATTTAATATTTATATTCAGTTATAATTTAAAATGTTAAACTTTTAATTTGGGTATTGACGAATTCTGTACCAAAATAACTTTTAATTTGTTCTATTTTGCTGAGGCGTTTTACAAATCATGTCATAAAAATCATAATTAGTTTATAATTACATTAAAGTCAAAATTTGAAGTTTTTTGGCAATCCAGGGTTTAAAACGACCTTGATCAAGCTTACTTTTCACATTAAAAAATCAATTCTTGCAAAAGCTAAGGTCAAATCCAAGAAAATTTCAAAATTTTATTTCAAAAACATAAACAAACATAGCCTAATTATTTTAAAAGGATTTGTTATACAATATTTTTTTAAAAAAATTAAGTCTTACTAGTCCTAGGAAGTTTGTAATTTACACTAATTAGAGACTTAATTAATCATGTATTTAATATCATTAAACCTTTCTTACATACATGAATCTATTTAATAACTTATAGTGCACAACAATAAGATTTTGTAAGGGGTTACTAATGCCCTGGGCCATGGGGAGTTTTTGGAACTTTACAATAGTGGGGAAAAAAGTGTAGAATAGTTACTAATATTGAATATTCTAACAAGACATTAGTGAAGAAAATATTGGAGAAATAAATTATAGAATTGAATTTTTCTTGTGCTATGAATAATATATGACATTAGTGAATAATATATAATTAAATATACGACCTTGGAAAAATGAATAAATTTTTAAGAAAAGTATGTGACATACCTGGGCTTATGATTTTTATCAAGAATCATTATGTTCACTGAGACGAGAAGAGGCTAACCAATATGTCATAGAAACATATGCAGATTGGAAGAAAATGAAAACTGAGTGCAAAATAAATAAATAATAACATTTAAAAGAGAATATTTTCAAGAGTAAAAAATGGAAAAAGGTGGAAAATGAACTTAAATCAATGAACCTGAAAATGGTAACTTATAATATGAGATGTGAACGTAAAAATGAGTAATAGGAATAAATTAAATCAATTGAAATATAAACTGCAAAGGTAAATTTGGAACATAATGAGGATATAAGGAAAAAAGATATCAATTTAAGGACATTAAAAAAAAGAAAGATCATGTTTTTATTAACCAGTTTAATTAATGAATTTGAACTGAGTACTAATTGATTGCTTGAGTGAAGGAAATTTATGGAGTGTTAATGAGAGATTATATGCATGTATTTATGGTAATTTACTGTAATTTTTGTAGGTTATAAGTTAATTGCAAGATTTAGACTTCTCTGTTTGGTAGAGGTTTGATATTTTATCAGCAAGAAGTTTGATTATTCACAGTTCACACTAAGTTTGCAATAAAAATTGGGTAAATTCTATTTTATTCGATTTTCCTCTAATTAATTAATTAAATATCATTCTATATACCAACTTGTGTTAATTGTATTGTACTTCAAACCCTTTAAAACTCTTAATTGTCAATATTTTTTTAACTGAAACTAAAAAAAACTATGAAAAATATGCAATTAGCACTATAACGAGAGATTTACCTCTACAAAATATAATGAGCTACAAAGATAATTATACTATACTCAAGACTTAATTATAATTATATTAGCAAAATATGGAACTTGGTTAATGTTTTAAACTCTGAATATCCAATGATGATGGACCTTCAAGACGAATATAATCATACATAATTCCTCTCCAAGGACTTGATCCTCTTGATTGAGTCAAAAATATTGTATTTGTGTTGTTGCAGATAAGTAGAGAGCCTGATATACCAACACTGTATAGCCAATATAATCCATGAATACCATGTCTAGCTATTGAATTATCCTTGCCTATCAAACCCGTCGTAAAATGGGGAGTTTCTAAAGCTTCATTGTTTATTCGAATCTGAAAATTAAACCCCAAATATTGCGTTAAAGATTTATCATAAATACATGCAAATATTTATACGTATAAATATATATATATAATTAATATATATATACCTGCAATTCAGCCTCATTTGCTGATGCAAGAGCCAGTTGAAGAGTGTAATTTGCTGATTCATCAACGTTTACAAGTTCGAACAATATCTTCCATGTTGTTGGAACGTATGTTTTGTTCCCAATATTCCTAAATTGTAATATCATCAACCACTATAAATATTTCAGATAATCAAAGAACACAATATAAAGGAAAAACGTTTACTAAATTACCTGTTTACATGTGCAAAATACCAATCAGTCTCATAATTGCTCGTTTCGACCACATAAACTAAATCTTCATAAGGGTAGATATCTGTGTAACGATCCCACAAACCGTACTGCCTAAACCTGTAATATGTTTGAAATAAATCTCTTACAACAGATTAATTACATGTAGATTATAACATAGAATTTATAAGAATAAAGATGGTTGTTTACTTGTCTGGTTGGACAACATATAATTGGTTCATAAGTGTGGGATTTGGATCAGGCACAAAGAACTCAGCAGCCGTACGATCAGGGACGCCGATTTCCCATAAAGTTGGGCCATTTCTTGGAGCATCATATATAAGATTCCTCAGCCTGATTTTGATTCCTTAACCCGAAAAAGAATCTTTTTTTTAGATATATTGTATTATATTTAACTTCTGAAAAAATTAAGATAAAATCTATTTTGAGACAACCTGGTAGGATGTTGATTTGGCTGTTACATTTGTAATCGCCGATAAATCCAGGGACCCAAGCGTAAAGGCTGTAATTCCCGGGTCGAATGTTTTTTATTACAAAATATCCCCTAGCATTAGTTTTGGTCCAGAACTGATAGCCCTGTAATAAAAAGATTGAGTTTTATGAAAATTTGTGAAATATTAGTATCTATTATTGAACTTTAAAAAAGGATAATGAAATATTTAACCTTGTTTTCTCTTTGCCATGATCCCGATTCTCCAGGAAGAGCCAATCCGACGTAAGCAGATTGTGCAACGATAGGCCTTTCGCTGATATAACTGCAAGCAAGTTAATTTTCTTATTATTTTAAACTATATGTTTTTCGATATTTCATATTTATAAAAATCGCATTTTCATCGAAATAAATTTCAACGATAGAAAAAAATTACCTATCACGAACGAGTAAACGCCCACTAACTGTACCGCGTTGTTCAGCATGAAGGAAATCTTCAGAGCTCGGGAAATCATATGGCCAGCTTTCGGTTTCTATAAGCATCTATAGTACTACCAATGTTAAGATAATCGAATAAAAATGAGATCTTTATGTAAAAAATGTAACAAAATTTGTAACCTATAACCTGTTCTTTAGCATCAGCCCACAATGCAAGTGGATCTTCATCCTCTGAAACCGAGTTTACATACATAAAAACAGGGCCAAAAACCTTCTTCCAAGGTTCACCATTTTCGAATTTCACTATCAGTGGCAATCCAGCATAATGAGTACTATAGAACATCTGTAAATGCATTATAAGTTACCATGATTGGTATATCTTATTTCAAAGGGCAATAATTCGAAAAATTTCGTTTTTTGAAATAGATTCGAATGTACATACAGATAGTGAAATTGGACCAGCATGAGAAGTGAGATCTTGCTTAACAGGTCCTGCTGTTTTAAATTCATTGCTTGGTGTAATAATCCAAAATCCCGTTGGTGGGTCCGAGCATATCCACCCGTGTACTCGATTATCCTTGTTGTCGCTCGAGTATTGATACTTATCATCAACCTGTTTTAACAACATTTAACATGTATCATAAGTAATGATATTACTATATATAATATATACAAAATTATTTCTAATAGAATTATCTTCTTTAACAAAATACCTCTCCTTTGAGGAAAGAATTGTCTGGATCAGTAAGAAGAACAGCTTCTGGATAATCGAGAGCCTGGCCTTTCTCACGATCGTTCATTGTTGGCATGATCCTTTGCCTATCATCAGAAACTGCCATGAATTGAAACCTATAAAATATCATCAAAACCCCATAATTTAATCCTCAAACTGGATTCATTAAAAGTTTAAAACTGTTTCTATAAGTAAAAAAAAGTTTCATACAACTTGGGCTGAAGCTTAAACACTATTCGTCCTTGCGAAGTACTCATCTCAGGCCAACCCTCGAGTCGTTCAAATATTCCGTACGAGTAAAACCCGTAAGAACCACGAAGCATTATATACCTTTAAAACATTGTATAGTTTAATTAAAAAATGGATTAAATTTTGGTTTATTACAAACTAATGGGGTAATATTTAGGACTTACACTTCACCTTTTGTCTATATTCATAGGAAGTCCAGTGTCTGAAGAATTCCATGTTTGTAAGAACGAGAGCTCAATTTGGTTATCGTCTTCTCGTATGATATAAACACTATTCCATTCAAACCTGAAAAGGCAAAAAAATTCGAAATATTTGTCACTCAACATTTTATTACATTTATTATAAAAATTGGACTTACTTATCGATGTTGTCTTTGGGATGGTCGGGTTTGTTCCAGTTCATATCCCAATACCTACAAACATGTATAAAGTTATAGGACTTAAAGTTATAGTATGTATATATTGCTGCAGGTGAAAGACGGCATACCCTCTGTTGTTTTCTTCGTACTCAGATTCAAGTAAATTATCGATTCCATTGTACGATATACATGTGATCAAACCCGAGGGATTCGAAATAGTTACATTTAGGATGCCATTATCTAGCACCACCTGCACATGTATATATATGGCCCATCAAATAAAATGTTGACTATAATCTATATGGCCAAAATATATCGAATAATATCAAATTTAGTGTGTTACACCAAAACGATATAGAAAATGACAAAAGAATAAAATAAAAAGACGAAAACAGTTATAATGCGACTTTACATGGTTTTCCAGTAAATGCAACTGAACTGGGGGATAATACATCTCATCATCACTGTTGTTCTTGTGAATCCTTCTGCAATTCAAATTAATTAATATTTGAACAATAAAGAAATAAAAACAATAGGGTATTTAGAGTATTTGCTACCAAAAAGGCAAAGTTTCACGGGTTGGATGAATAATCCAAGTGTCCACAAAGTTCTATAATTGTCGTTTACTATATGTGGTCGTATAAAATTTACATATTTATTAGGAATCTAGAAAAGAGAGTGTGACAGCCTCTATGAGCCTCATTAGTAGAGTTTCCTTTATTAAAGAAAAATGTTTCAATTTGAGTCATAAATACTATATATTGAGCAAGAAGTTTGTCCCATTTATTTCGGTATAGTACACCATTTATCGAATTTAGCTAAAATAGAAGTATTCTATTATATTTACCCGGACATCAATTATATTTTCTTTTCACTATTATATATTGTAAAAAATGAAAGAAAATCACTCTTGACAAGCAAATTATGTAACAAAATAGTAATTATTTATATCCTTAATTAAAAGAACTTTGAATAGTGTGAATACGTGTATTGATTAGTTTATATAAATATTCATAATTCTTCAACAAAGTTTATAGGAACTTTTGTTGGGAGGTGATCACGGGCATTGAAATTTGTGGGGTATTATGAATGTCACTTTTCCTGCCATAAAAATCATATTTCACCCATATAACACACACACACACCCGTGTGTATGTGTGTGTGCATATATATAATATATTACTTGTATTTTTCTAAGTATACTTGAAAACATAGAACAACCTGATACCAAACACAGTTATGGGGATTTGGGGTTTTCTGCACTTTGTGCTTTTTTCTTGAGCCAAAATAAAACACTAGAAACTAACTATTCATTTATTATTTTATTTAAAAAAAGGTAAAACAGAAACAGATAGCCACAAATTTGCATTATTCAAAGTCGACAAGAATGTAATCAGAATTTAACAAAATGGAAATAATATATAACGTGAGATTTGTTCATGCATTTTTGAAGTTTTAAATAATATTAATCATGCACAATACAGGAATATATACATATATATATATATATATAATCAAAACTTACTGCCTTTTTAGTGCTGCTGAACATTGAGTAATCAGGAAGCACTGAAGAAGAAGAATGCATAGAAATCTGAAATAATGTGAACTCCATTTTCTTCTCCACCCCATCTTTCTCTTCTACAAATCCACCATAACAAGTAAATAAACTCGATTAATTATTTTTCATCAAAAATAATTTTTTTCATTAATACTTTTAAATACCCTCTTGTAAATTGAACCAAAAAATACATATTTACAATAAGAAATACCTCTGTAGAAGGAAAGAATGCAGTGACTGTTTCTTGTAATCAAGGTTAAGGACTAATTGAAGGTATATTAAATAAGGTAATTAATTGGGTGGTAATATTTGAGAAAATATTACAGATAGATAGAGTTTTTTGAGCAATGTGTGAATATGTCACTATTTACTTTAAGTATATATTTTACATTTATTTCAAGGCACTTTTTGTTCTTTCAAAACGGCCAAACATATATATAGAGGAAAGACCTTTGATGAAATAAGAATTTATTAACATTTATTATCTCTTTTGCAATTAAAAAATTCCATAAAGACTTTTTGGTCTCTTTATTATCAACCGAAGAATGACTTTTGCTTGTTTTAGTTTAGGTATCAGGTAATCTTTGTCCTCTATATAATCTAATACTTATTTATTATGTCATTAATTGTTGACTTCAAAATAATATATATATTCTCATGAGTTAATTATGTATCAACATTGTTAATTGTAATTTATATTTATATATTGTTATCTTGAATTGAAGGACGAAGTAAATTACATAGTTTGGCCCATTGATTAAGGGTTTGAACACATTTAATGTCGAATATGACAGATTTTACATATTTACTTCCACAATTTAAAAACTATTGTACATTTTTGTCTATATTTCGGATTTTGGCTCATTTGTTTTTTTTTTTTTTTTTTGTGTCTCATTATAGTTACTCCAACAAATTCGAATTTATTCCAAATGGAGGGTATTTTTTTTTCAATTGCAATCCCTATATGTCTTTTACATGGGATTTTCCTCACCAAAATTTAAAGGGCAGGTTATCTAAAATGTGCAACAATTTCGCAGACTAGACTTTTTATGACTTCATACTGCTACCCAGCAGTACTAGAAACACAATATTCCTTATATGTACATTATATGTGCACATCAAGAATGGTTTAAAGGAATTTGATATATATATATATATATATATATATATGGGATAAATGCAAATAACCCCCACGTGAAATATTTTATTGGCTGAAAACCCCCTGTGAAAAAAATATAAGCTAAAAACCCCCTATAAAATTTTTAAATTGCATGAAACCCCCTATGAAAAAAATATAGCATAAAACCCCCTGTGAAATTTTCAAATTGCATGAAACCCCCTGTGAAAAAAATATAACCTAAAAATCCCTTGTAAAATTTTACCGTTACGAAATATAACTACATTAAAAATTAATTGTTGGATAAAGTTTAATTAATATCTTAAAATTTGATTATTAGTACCATTAATTAATTTGTAAATTTAAAAATTTTACAGGGGATTTTAGGCTATATTTTTTTTCACAGGGGGTTTGATGCAATTTGAAAATTTCACAGGGGGTTTTTAGCCTATATTTTTTTCACATGGGGTTTTAGCTAATAAAATATTTTACGTGGGGTTATTTGCATTTATCCCTATATATATATATATATGTAATAAAAAAAATATCATTTAATAATAATAATAAAGGATCCAAAATCCCCTGTGATTGACTGGGTTACCATGATTTATTCCTCCCATAGCTCTGTCGAGCCGGGGCATGGGGGGCCCTTGGGGTTGGGGATTCAACCTTTTGGACAATAAAGGATCCAAAAGATGTTTTGTCCAAAGAGGAAAAAAAATACTATGAATTAGTCAAAGAAATAGAAACATGTTGCCTAACTTTCCAAAGATTAAAGCTTACAGGGTGGTTTAACGTCAGCCAATTAAGTTCATCACGAGTTAACCACTACAGCTTTAATTTTGGTACATTTTCTTCATAGGCTTTTGAGTTCGTTGTCCAAACTTTGACAATATTAATTTTTTTTTTTATATGCGGAGAGTTGGTGAAGGCTTGAACTGATTTATGTACATTTATCTGATAAATAATTTGAAAAATAGACTTTTTAAAGGCATCAAATATTAATAAAAAACAGAAATGGTTCACTTTTGTTTAATATATTTTTATGTGTTGAATTTAATGACAAAGTTGGTCTTAAATAGTCAATCTTCAATAGTGGGATTTCTGGCGGTTCATTAAAAAATAATTACGACCTTAACACTGAACTTAAAGATTGTATATTTTATTTTCAAAACAATATTACATTGTGCACTTTTTTTTATATAAATACATAATACATTTTTTGTCCATACCTGTATATATGCAAAAGTTGTTCAGGCACTTGAAAGTAATATGTTATCGGAATATAGATGCAGTTTTATTCACATCTCATATTGATGACACGTACTTTCTTAAATATATATATATATATATATATATATATATATATACATATACTTAGCCAAACTATACACTTAACTAGCAATAGTACATGTCAAATGAATTATTACAAATAAAATACTAAAGTAAATTAAAAAAAATTGAAGTCATAAGATAAAGAATCAAATTAAAATAGAGGACCATTCACACTCACTTCAACATCTCAACACCGAAAGTTCCACTATCTATAACTTTTTTTATCTCAAATTTTAGTAAATTATAGAAATTATGAGTCATTATTTGTCAACCGAAACCATATATATATATATATATATATATTTCTCAATTCATGATATTTATTAGTACTACTTATAATAAGTCCATTATATCATGAAATTTTCTGTTTTTTTTTTTTTTTTTTTATTTCCCTATTTTCAGCATCGATTATATTTAAGAGATCCGGGTTAGAAATTGAATAATCGATGTCAGATTTATAAATTATTTCGATGCATAAATCTAGTTTTTTTTTTTTTTTGTGAAAATAATAAGTGGAGATGCTCCATATATAATGTTTTGCCAATTTTATTTATGATGATAAGAGATGCTTCATCAAATAGGCTAGGGAACATGCACGTTATTTACTATTCTTTGGAAGTAAAATGATATGATATTGAAGCAGGCTTTGCTTTGTCTATACTCAAAGCTACATTTATATTCTTTTTTCCTTTTCTTCCTTTTAGACCACTTCTATTATTAGTTTAATTTCCACTTTTCGGATGGGCCACTATTTACCTACAAATATTTGATTTAAACTTTAAATTAATCGATTATTTATCAAATTAGGTCTTGTTTTGATTTGTTGGGCCGATACTTTTTAAACTTAAAAGTTGAATTACGAGTCCTGAGAATAAAATTGTTAAGCCCATATCTACAAGGCCTAGACGTGAAGGAAAGAAAGCCCACTTAGCTAAAGGGCTTTATTTATCAGTTGATCCATTTGCTAGTTATTCAATTATTTCATTTTCCCAATTAAGCATCTGTAAAAGTAAAAGCAAACCAAACATATAGATTTAATAAAATATTAAAAAAATAATAATAAATTTATTATGCTCACATAATCTTATAACAAATCAAGTCACTTGATTCGCAAATAGACATTTTTTATTTGACCTTGTCTAGTTGACCCCCCGCAATTGCGTTGTTTTTTCCAAACTCTTTATACCAACTTAGCATTATATTATATTATATTATATTATATTATATTATATTATATTATTGGTTAGCCCAAGTATTAAATTCCAAAAGCTTTTCTTCACAAGACAATTAAATAATATTTATCGTCAAGTATGTTGTGCCCAAATATGAAAAACCAAGAGCTTTTCATCATAAAACAATATATATAAAATACTTATCAAGTATGATAGAATGCAGAATATATATATATATATCACACGCTCAAATTTATTAGATATAATTGTACAACTATGCCTAAAACAAAATCACCTTTTTCCATATGTTGTGATTTTATTTAATTTATGACTGTATATATTACTTCTATTTTATTTTTTTATAAAAAAAAGGTTTAGTTCAATTCTTTTCAATCGAAAATGAATATTAATAAAATCACCTAGTCAATTTAACTAACATTTATTCTTATAATTAGAAAATAATAGTTTTAAACATTATAAAAAATGTTTATTAGTGGGCTTCTTCTCTATAGTGGAGAAATTAAAATATACATGAAAATATAAACAATATTACACGCTTATACTCATTTGAATATTCTAAGTATTACTACATATTCCGCGTATACGACCAAACAAAAGAGTAAAATATCCATCGTTTTCCACGCACTTTCCCCTCCCAACAAACAACTTCAAAAACCCTCTTATATATTGCCCATTTCCACACAAAATTTTCAAAAAAAAAAAAAAAACAAACACGAGTAATTAATAATACTATAAACTACTACGACAAAATGAGCAAAAAATGTTGTGGGATAAAGGGTTTTCGGATATATCCAAGGAGATTTTCAGTACAAAGGCTGCGCACAAATTTGCTGTATTTTTTCGGGCTTTTCAGAAGATGGAAAAATTCATGTTCAAATACTTTGAGAAGAAATTTAAGAAGAAAAAGGGATTTTGTAAGCAGAAATTATGATAATAATAATTATTATGTTTATCATAATCGAAGATCAATGGCACACTCTAATTCATTTTGTTCAGAAGCTATTGCTGATTGTTTGGAATTTATCAAGAGGAATTCTGTTTCTATTGATGATGAAATCAAGCCTATGCTCAAACAATAGTATCTCTTTTGTGTACATATAAACTAGCTAGATATTAGTTTTCTTCTTTTTTTCATTTTAATTTCTTTTTCTATAATCAGTAGTTTTGTTTGAATTTTTTTTTTTTTTTTTAGAGAATATATGAGCATCATGAATAGAAATGATGGTTTTCTTGTATCCATTTTTCAATTTTCTTTCTGCTTTTTTTTTTTTTTTTTTGGATTGATTTGTGTATTTTTTATCTTGTATCTTGTCCTCGACTATGGACATATGCACATTGACCTTTTTGAACAAGTAAAAAAAATGGAAAAAAAAATACTATTATTCATATTGTGATAAAACACTAAATTATTTTCAAAAGGGTTGTTTTGTTATTTACGAATAAATTACTATTTGCTCGAAAAAATTATTAATACTTAATTTAAAATAAGTTTATGTTTTCGGTCCAGTTAAATTGCTTGGGATTACTGGAAGTAGGTGATTTTCACCGCCTAATCATCCATCTCCCAACCTAATTAATTGGTTATTATTGCCTAATTATCCTAATTCATAGGCTTAGGCGCAAATTTGAATTTGAATAGGTCTGTACTAATACCCAATTAATTATGTTATCATGGTTGTCAATCTTTTTGGAGTACACATTAATTAGATAATAAATGGCAATTATTATTCATATAATTGACTTTGAAATGGCCGTTCAAAGTCAGAATTTACAGAATCAACATCATATCAATGGTATTACGAAAATTGTAATATTAAATAATAAAATTCAGTTTCTAATTGAATGGTTTTTTAAGTTATAAAAAAGGTCGAAAAGCATAACTTAATTTTACTAAATATATAAAATCTAAGTTGAAGTGTGTTTAAATAATGTGTATATATATATAGGGGAATAACATGTTTAACGGGCTGAAGATCCCAAGTCGGTGGGCTCTGTACTGTTGTATAAGTATTTTGACATTCTAGTGTTGTTGGTCTGGTGGTATTGGCGGCCCAGTAAGTTTATTTGGTGGGCCTAGCCCACCTTTACTACGATGGGCTTGGCCACTTATGAAAGTAATAAGAAATTCATTAAGGAAAAACTTTTTTTTGTTTAAAGGTCTATTAAGTATATGGGCTTTTAATTAAACTAATCAACCACATTGATGAGATCATTTCATTAATCAACTTTTGATTGGCCCAATCTAACCCAAGTTAATCAAAGCATTATGAATCGCTCTAATTAGATCATCAAACTTAAATTACAGAAACCACTATATGTATTATGTTTCAATGGGATCTTTATTTGTTGTTCTTTATAATTTTTTAATTTAATTATTGTATAGTACGTGATGGAATGTCACGTCAATTCACTTTCAAGGATTTATAATCTATTTTATTATTAAGATAAGTAATTTCATACAAAATTATAAAAATTGAAATTGAAAACATAAATAAAATATCCTTTTCAAATAAAAGTTTAATTGTACCTAAAAGATGAACAGTACATACTAATGAGCAATTTTCTTTTATGTGTCAACGAATGAATGCCACTGAAAAACGCAGCTTTATTTCCTTTTATGTGTAAATCCCACTTAAACCTGCTTATAGCTAACTCCACTTTTGTAATAAAACCTGACAACTGTAACCTCTGTCAAGTCAAATGAGTAATCCTAACTCCCTCTAATTATTGTCTATCTTTTGACTCAACTAGCATATAGAATTTACGACAAATTACATACGTATAAATTTTTGAATAAATGCAAATTACCCACCTAAAATATTTTATTAGCTGAAAACCCTTTGTGAAAAAATTATAAACTAAAAATCCCTTATAAAATTTTTAAATTGCATAAAACCCCTGTGAAAAAAAATTGGCTAAAAACCCCTTGTGAAATTTTCAAATTGTATGAAAACCCCTGTGAAAAAAATATAGCCTAAAAACCCCTTGTAAAATTTTTAAATTTACTAATTAATTAATAGTACTAATAATCAATTTTTAGGATATTAATTAAACTTTATTCAACAATTAATTTTCAATGTAATTATATTTCGTAATGGTAAAATTTTACAAGGGATTTTTAGGTAATATTTTTTTCACATTGGGTTTCATGCAATTTGAAAATTTCACAGGGGGTTTTATGCTATATTTTTTCCACGTGGGGTTTCATTTAGTTTAAAAATTTTATAAGAGGTTTTAGCCTATATTTTTTTCATAGGGGGTTTTCAGCAAATAAAATATTTCACGTGGGGTATTTGCATTTATCCCTAAATTAAAAATGAGATTCCCTTAAGTAGTTTATTATAATTGTAATAAATATCTGAGATTATTACAAATAATACTTTAACTAATTTTGGTAATGAAAAATGACAATTCACATCAGAAAACAGGATAGGACATCTGGCAATGGCAGTCCATAATTTAAGTACATTTTGTGCTGGCTCTAAAGCCTGATGAATAGAGTATACAGGTCCTTGAATTAATGAATAATAAGATGCATGTACTTTCATTTATTGAGTAATTATCATGAATTCTAATAATGTATTTTACCAGCTAGTGAAAATTATAACAATTTATTTAATTTTGAATTAGGGTCTCGAATTTTGAAGTGTTATTGACAAGTTATCTATTGTGAAACGAGAGGTTGTGAACTTTGAGATATTCTTAAAATAAAATGGGAAATGTAAATTGTATTAGAATAGTAGGAATATGGGGATTGAAGATAATGGTTATCTATTTGAATTTTGAAGACGATTGAATTAATTAATCAATTAAAAAGGTGACATGAAATTGAATGAAGCTGTCAACCATGTGGCGACCAATCCGAGGAAGTTAGTTCTAACTTCTAAGTAAATCTCATACAACTAGTTTAGTTGTTCTTTTCCTAAGTACATAATTAAGTGTTTAAAAACGATTATAAGCCTATTTAATTAATGACAACACATTTTTTTTTTTTTTATGCTATTTTAATTTAGAATATATATATATATATATATATAAAGGTCTACCGATAAAACACACGTACTTCCCATAGTCCGATCGTATTTAAATAATTACATATACTTTTCCAATTCATTTTATGTTATATTGATTCTAATAGAATATGGGGTGCTTTGATCATTAATAATGAAAATTATGTTAGTTTTATTAAAATCAGTGTAATATATGGTATTCTTAACAGTCCATAGTTAACCATTTTAACAAGAAAATGTGATTTCAATTGATAAATAAATTTAAAATTCAATTTGTTCCTAGGTTGACTTGGTTTTAAATTTGACTTTGCCTTTTCTTGACTAATTTACCCTTGCATGTGAGTGGGGTCAATTTAATAAAATAAAAAAAGAATCGTTTGATTCAAATATCTTTTAGTTAATTAATAGCATTAAACGAAGACCTAACAATATAATTGTTATTTAGTACCCAATCAATTACGGTGATTAAATCATAATCATACGTGAACCATAATACTAATTAAGTTTCATTACATATATATATATATATATATATGATAAATTGCATCCAATACCGATACTTAACTAAATACTTAATTTTCAGTAATTGAAACTAGATATTTACTAATCAGATGGTAAATGATTAAACTCGATAAAATCATATTTGAACTATAATGTTTATCAAATGTGTCTCTAAGCCTGTCAGTTATGGGCAACCTAGGCTGGTTTACCTCTCTTGTGTGGTTTGCAGGCTATTACACAAGAGTGGGGTTTACCCAGTGCGCACCTAACGGTAGCGGCTGCGGGTTCCCTTGTCATAAAAAAAAATGTGTCTCTAACATGGTATCATAATATTAACCTCTTTTTTTTGCAACAATAAAATTTTATATTTGACAATTTAAGTTATTAGAGACATTTATCAATTACATGTTCTATAATGCTAATTTTGAATCCAATATCATTACTATACTTGTTAAAAAAATTGATTTTTCTAATATTAAAAATGCATAAATTTTGCCACAATATATTAATTTAGATGATAATAATAATATAGAGAAGAAAGATAATAACAATGTAACAGAACGGAGTAATGTCAAAACTGTAACGTCTATCCTGCTTTATGCTTACGGTTGGGTCCCACTTGACGGCTCTCTGAACGACGTTGACGTGTAAAACCTCCAGTGGACCCACATGATTCCAGTTTGGTTCCTACAATAGATAGATAGACTCTGACGGACGTGCATCTCACTTTCGTACATTTGACGGTTTAGGATGGGAGAGTGTTGCATACACGAAATAGAAACGCGTGAAGAGGTTAGTTATCATCCCCGTGCTATTCACGTGGGTAATGAACCAGTATAAATGTTGTTTTTCATAATATAGAATATTGTGATGTACGTCAGATTCTCTTCATCTATTTTTAGATGCCGTGTCCAAATACTCAACCAAGGTTCTAAATACTATACATCAATCCCAAAAGAACATTAACAATAATAATAATAATAATAATAATAATATAGTTGCATATTTCTTTTAATCAATTAATTCTACTTTTTTTTATCTTATATATTTTAAAAAGCTGTATATATATTTTCTGTGTTCAATGGTATATTAACTTTATCAATTATAGGCGGTAGATGTTTGATTTCTATTAGATAATAAATATATTAATTTTAAAAATATGTATATTTTTCATTCTCTTATATTTATTTAGATTTGTTTTATTTATTTTTTTGATATTTTTTGGTAATTTGTATAAATAGTTATTATCAATAATATAATATTCACGAGTTTATATTATTCAACAATTTCAGTTTAGTGATGTTTCGGTTTTATGCACTTTCAGTTTTAAAGTTTCGGCTGAAATTAAATGTAACAAATAATAATTCAGATTACAGTGTTTTAGAGGCCGTTTGGCTAAGCTTATTTAAAACATCTTATAAGTTCTTACGTCTTATAAGAGGTTTTAAGAGCTTATAAGATGTTTGGTCTTATTTAAAAAATAAGCTAATAAGTGTTTGGATAAAATAAGCCTATTTGACTTATAAGATGTTTTCAAATGTTATACGAGATAATTTGTACAAGAATAAAAATAAACATTTTCCGGAGAAAAATATTGTTGGAAAGGAGAAGGTTAACTAGAGTTATTTGTGCATTTAAAAATATAAACAACATCTAAAATTTTAAAATTTTGAAATAAGGTGGGTTAGGCCAACTTATTTTTTATTTGCTTATAAGACCCAAACATCTTATTTTTTGGTCTTATAAGCTCTTTTTAAAAGAAATTATCCAAACACTTTCATGGAGCTTATAAGCTCTCAAACATCTTATAAGATGTTTAAAAGAGCTTATAAGCTTAGCCAAACGCCCTCTTAATTTAAAGTTTCGAAAGGCTAAAATTAGGGCTAAACTTCGTTTTACTCTTGTGTCACTTAGTCCTTAAACCTTTGGAAATTTCAAATTAGTATAATATATATAAATGGAAAATCCTATAATATATATATATATATATATCATTATCATTATTATTATTACTATATAGAATTGATGTGGGAATAAGTGGATATTGTATGGTTGTCCCGATACATTGTGGCATGGACCTTATCAATTATGGCATCTTTTAAACATTGGTACGCCTATTTATACTCCCTGCCGACCTTATTTTCTTTTTACACTAACAATTTCGTTTACCATCAAATTTTATAGTACTATGGCCTTAATATTTTATGTTAAATCGAATTTAATAATTTTAACTTATTATTCATAAATGTGTTTTTTTCTCTCAATTAATAAACATGGATTGCAGAAAGTTAATTAATTCTACACATTAAAGAGAAAAGCTAATATATCAATACATAGGTGGGCTATTAACTGGCGTTTTAGAAGTTAAAATTTGTATTTAAATCGAATACGATTTTCATAAATATATGACTTTTTTTTTAATAAGTCTGGTTGAAACTTCTTTTCCTATTCACAACCATGTTGACCAACCACATTTCGTACATTTATGAAAATGTTTGTAATTTGTGGTGGTACATGTAATCGTTTCCTTTTAATGAAAGATAAGTTCTATTATCGAAATATTTTATATAGGGAAAAGTGCACTTCACCCCCTCAAAATATTTGGATTTTGCACTTTCCCCCCTAAAAACACAAAAAAGAGACATTGCCCCCTAAAAATTTGATATATGCATCACTTTGCCCCAATTACTATTTTCCGGCCAAATTGTGATCAGAAATCATTTAAATGATTTTTACGTCAAAAGCATTACCATTTTTACTATTTTTTTTTGATTGTCTCACATACATGAATTTGAGCCAAAATCGTAGTACCTCTCTAACATATCATCTTAGAGCTGCAAAATTCTCACCATGATATCATCTTGCATATAAAGAATGGTAGAAAAAGCTTATCAGAATAGGAACTCACATCAAATGCATGATGAGATCATGGTGAGTATTTTGCAATCTTAAGATGATATAGTAAAGAAGCACAACGATTTTGGACCCAAATCCGGATATGTGAGAAAATCACGGATAAATGGTAAAGACGATAATGTTCTTGACGGAAAAATCATTTCAATGATTTTTGATTAAATTTAGCCGAAAAATAGTAATTGGGTCAAAGTAATGCATATATCAAATTTTTAGGGGGCAATGTCTCTTTTTTGTGTTTTTAGGGGGGAAAGTGCAAAATCCAAATATTTTGAGGGGGTGAAGTGCACTTTGCCCTTTTATATATTAAGAAAGTTTAGTTATGAATACCAACTATATTCTCAAACAAAAATAACAATAAATACATAGCGTACCATATTGAAAGAAGTATAGCATTTACTACCACTAGTTATTTATAATTATTGTTCGAACAAACTTTTTATCACAAATAAGCAAATTCTATACATTTATAGTTATGATAAATGATGTTTATCATATACAAAGATACGGTTGAATTGGATGTTATATATGGTGGTTGAATGCTAAATTATTGTCTTACAATTTTAATATAATATTAATTTTTTCCCTTTAAATTATGAGGTTAAATCCTACAATATAATCTAAATTATTTTATATAACCGGGTCACACTCTTTTTTGCATGAGTAATAAAAAATGTGGCAAAAGAACTTTTAATTACTACTACGTTACACCGATTTCTCTAGTTACATCTTAGACTCCAGATCTTAATATATGTATATACACATATATCAATATCTATACATGTAATGAAAAATATTAGACAATCTAAATGAACAATTACGTACAAATGTAACAAAGATTTCTGATCGAATGTAAGGACTAAATAAAAGTCTAAAATCCAGAATTAGCAAAAAGGCATATAACATTAGAATCTCAATAAAAAAGTTAGACACAAAGTACGTAACAAACAGCAATAATTAGTACTACAACAAACAGATAATTAATTATAAGTAGTATTAAATATAACAATTTCCTAGTATGACATTATTAACATTTATAAATAATCAAAACAAATAAAGAAATAAATAAAAAAGGACCCACCATTATTATTGCTAGGAAGGTTTATTCTCTTCCCTTATCTCCTCCAGTTCATCTCTCTCTCAGTTCCTCTCTTGAAGCTCGCGCCTTCATCACGAGCAGACCCTTTTATCACTCTTCTAAATAAAAAAATCCCCATAAAAAGGGCTTCAAAAAACCAAGCAAACACCTTCACGTTCTAGTAATTTCAACCCCACCCACTTGTAATCATCCATATTTCTTCAAACAATTGCCCACAATAAATAGCTTTAAATCAAAACCCTCTTCCACAAATTAATCCAAGTATCAAGAAATGAAAAGAGATCGTGACCGTGGCAAGTCAGCAGCGGCGGCGGCGGCGGCGCCAGCACTCGCCGGGAAATCGAAGCTATGGGTTGAGCAGCCAGACGCCGGTATGGACGAGCTATTTGCGGTTTTGGGGTACAAGGTGAAGTCCTCAGACATGGCTGATGTTGCAGAGAAGCTCGAGCAGTTAGAGATGGCTATGGGCACCACAACAGAAGATGGGGTTTCGGCTCTTTCGACTGATACTGTTCATTACAACCCCTCCGATCTCTCCGGTTGGGTCGAGAATATGTTATCTGAGCTCAACACCAACTCAAGTACCTTCGATATGTTCCCGAACCAGTTTGGAATCTCAGGTGAATCTTGCTCCAGTAATCTTACTAGCTTCTGGAATAACATACAATCAGATAGAGATAGTAATAATTTCATATACGACGATGATCTGAGAGCAATCCCCGGTGGAGCTATTTTGAGCAGCAAAAATGATGCTAACAATAATAAGAGGATGAAAACTGGATCTGAGTTTGTAGAAAACGGTCCAACCATGGGGGTTCCTGCACTGGTGGATTCACAGGAAGCAGGGGTGAGACTCGTGCACTCGTTAATGGCGTGTGCTGAGGCGGTTCAACAAGATAATCTGAAATTAGCTGATGCTTTGGTTAAACACATCGGGGTTTTAGCGTTTTCCCAAATCGGAGCCATGAGAAAAGTGGCGACATATTTCGCTGAAGCTTTAGCAAGAAAGATTTACAAGATTTACCCACAAGACTCGCTTGAATCGTCTTATTCCGATGTGCTTCAGATGCATTTCTACGAAACGGCGCCGTATTTGAAATTCGCACATTTCACTGCGAATCAGGCGATTTTGGAAGCCTTTGCTGGTGCTAGTAAAGTTCATGTGATTGATTTCAGCTTGAAGCAGGGGATGCAATGGCCGGCGTTATTGCAGGCGCTCGCTCTACGGCCGGGCGGACCGCCGGCGTTTAGACTCACCGGAATCGGACCGCCGCAGCCGGATAATAGCGACGCTTTGCAAGAGGTAGGGTTGAGATTAGCTCAATTAGCTGATACAATTGGCGTCGAATTCGAGTTTCGTGGATTTGTGACGACTTCGTTAGCTGATCTTGATGCGAATATGTTGGAAATTAAACCTAGCAGTGTTGAAACTGTCGCCGTTAATTCTGTGTTTGAGCTCCATCGCTTGCTAGCTCGGCCGGGGGCACTCGATAGGGTTTTGAATTCAATTAAAGCTATGAACCCTAAAATTGTAACGATTGTTGAGCAAGAGGCGAATCACAACGGCGACGTTTTTATAGACAGGTTCAATGAATCGTTGCACTATTACTCCACCATGTTTGACTCGCTCGAGAGCTCCGCGTTGACTCAGGCGGCGAACGGCCAGGATTTGGTCATGACGGAGATGTATCTAGGGCGGCAGATTTGCAACGTGGTGGCGTGCGAGGGTTCCGACCGGGTCGAGCGGCACGAGACGCTGGCTCAGTGGCGGGTTCGGATGAACTCTTCCGGGTTCAACCCGGTTCATTTGGGTTCGAACGCGTTCAAGCAGGCGAGTATGCTCTTGAATGTCTTCGCCGGCGGCGATGGGTACAGGGTGGAGGAGAACGACGGGTGTCTGATGCTCGGCTGGCACACTCGGTCGCTGATTGCCACGTCAGCATGGCGGCTCACGGCGGCGGAGTAGTGGCGAGTGTACTGTGTGGTTAAAGTTTCAACCCGCTGAGTCAACTCGGGATGTGGGCCAATTTAGTTACACTGCCACCACAGAAAGTGGTATGGATGGGTTGGGTTTGAGAATGAGAGAGAAAGTGAAGGGGGGTTGAAAGGGACAGGCTAAGATTGTTTAGTCAATTCCTGTCTTTTTCTTTTTTTATTTTTACTTTTCTAGAATTCCTTTTTTTGTTTTAATTTTTTTTTTTATTTTGGTTCATTGTTTTTTAAAGGTTAAGAAAGTATATATGTGCCTTTACTTGGGTTTTTATGTACTTTTGCTTAATTAGCCACCTTTTGCTTCTTGTGGTCCATAAATAAGTGCCAATGTGTGATGAGAAATTTTAATTTCGATAAAATTCGGTTTGATTTAAATCTAAATGTACGTGCTTAGGAAATATATTTGAATTCAGTCAAATCAGAATGAATTAAAAAAAAAATTAGTGAAATTTTAGCGTGGGCCAAAGTTTATTTAAAAAAATGAAATGAGTTCAATAAAAAAAAGGTTTAGTAATTTATGTTTGGTATAGTAGACAATGGTGTTTAACTTCATTTAATATCTTACTCACTTGAAGCGTGTACAAATAACTAGTTGCAAGGAAAAAGAAAATAAAAAGAGTTGTTTAGAAGACTAAGTTATAATCCTAATGTGTACTTATTTCATTATGAGTCAATTTTTTCTTCCACATTAATGTTTTATGCAAGTGGTTTTGAACTAATTAATATAGACTATAAATATTAATTACGGTACTATGTTGATATAAGTGAAGTATAAAGCGCAATAAATAATAATGCGTGCATTAATGAAAACTTCGAGTTTGGCAAGACTCAAAAAATTATATTATATTTTGTAGCTGTTTCATTTTATTTAATTAATGCATCATAACAATTTTAAGGTTTAAAATTTGCCTTATAATTAATTTGAATTCATCTTTAACTTGATTTGGATAAGTAGTACAAGCAATCCGGTATATTTATCCTCATGCATATTAAGTTTACAAATAATTTTTACAGCATATCAAACTTATACGAATTTTCACACTACCTATTGGTTTTCTCTTCTTTTTTTAAAAAATTTGAACCGAAAAATATAAAGGAAATGGCATTAGATTGAAATTTGGTCAAATTTGATTCAAATTAAATGTATTTATTTGCGCTTGTAGTAAGTATGAAACTTCTTTTTTTTTTTTTTTTGGATGACGAGGGAAACCCGCAGCCGCTACCGTGAGGTGCGCACTGGGTAAACCCCGCTCTTGTGTAATAGCCTGCAAACCACACAAGAGAGGTAAACCAGCCTAGGTTGCCCATAGCTGACAGACTCACAGTAGAGAAGGCCTTACTAGGCAAATAGCCTAGTAAGTATGAAACTTCTTAAATGTATTTGTTGTAGGGTATATAGTCTATCTTTAATAACTAATAGTAATCTGATGTGATGTACTCATTTTTTCCAAATAGTCATAACTTAATTTAGTCACTAATCTACAACAGTTTAGATTTATAATAACTAAAACATATTAATCGTATCTAATAAAAATTCTCTTTCTAAAGTAGCCATGACTAGATTTAGATATTTTATAACAGTAAAAACATCTAATAAAAACATATACTATGCTTGCCACCCATACGGCACCGTTTTACCAACGAAAAAGTCCACTTCTCACCTACCAATAATGTATATCGATTTATAGTTTTTATTTAAAATAAAAAAAATTATAATATAAGAAAAATAGTCCCAATCATTCGCCGTCTTGATGATAAATCCAGTAAATGGAATCTTTCTCCCTAATATTTTTCTTGATTCTTCTAAAAAAAATCTTAAAATTAAATTGTTATTTTAAAGATGATTATTTTATTAATATATAACCGGCCTGCATGTTTTTCTACAGTTGCTTATCTTAAGCCTGCACATAAGGATAAAAGGAAAATGTATGCATGCTTGTCTTAATCATATAATTAAAACTCTATATAGTTTTGATTACAGTTTGGTCAGTTGTCACCATTTTCACCAAACATTATCCCTAATTCACCTGAGAATAAAAGTATTTGAAACCCTTAGCTATTTTTGTTTATGTTTTCAAAATCCATATTTGAAACTCATATACACGTCACTTCACACATTTACCAATCAAATCATTTATTATAAATTATTTTTTCACTTTCTCTTTCATACTTTACAATTTTTTATCCATATTTTTTTATTTTTAATTTACATAATTATTATATACACCACTAACATAATTATTCTACACATCATCCATCAACCTATCACTATTGATTTGACATCTCTTACAACTTTCAACTTAATTTTAAAAACATAAACAAACACCTACCATTTTCACACGAATTTCTATAGTACGCCATTTCCGAGAAAAATTTAGAATTTCATCCAAAAAACATAAACAAACATAGCCTTAATATTAGAGGATTAAGCCCGCTGAGGATTAGGATTTGGACTTGATTAAGACTTCACATGTCTATTCAATCTGATTATTATGGCAATTTAAATTATATTAGTTTCTTTGACTACTAATACTTCTTCTTTTCAGAGTTGAAAAGGTTTAAATATTGGTTGGATAATAATTTTTGCAAGTTTGGATAATTCATGCAACTAATTCTCCTTTCTTTATATTTCCCTTTCAAAACTTAGCTTTAATTAAGAGGGTTCACTTTATTAATCATGGATAATGAATAAAAGATTTGAGAAACAAGATAGTAATCAATATTTTTTGTAAATTTTGTTTTACATTTTTGTAGTTATCATGGTAAAGAATGGGGAGTGAATTATTGTGATAAAAAAAACATACTATCAAAGATGAATTCACACTATGAAATGGACATGCCTTAAATGGGATGTTAGGACAATGTACCCATGCTCAGACCATGTGCAAAACCATATGCAATTATTATTAGTACAAACATCAAATTTAAACCTGGAAAAAAGTGATTGTTTCTATTTCTTGATTCAACAAAAATTGGGGACCCTAACAAAATAGGGCATATATATATTTGTTGTCCAAGCAAGGACATAGGCCCCTCTTTGCCCACTAGGGATAAATATGATGGAATCCTGTGTTATGTGTTATGTGCCCACTATTAATTTGCACCACTTTATTTTGCTTGCCCAAAATCATATCCCACATGTCTCTTACATGTGATTTTGGACATGGGTGGGCCTTCTATATTTCCCAATTCATATTTTTTTTTCAATGATATAAATGATGGATTTGGTGAAAATCATAGTGATGAGTATAAAAAAGGGTATTTAATTTCTAGTTTGTGAAAAGTGTTGGGATTATATAAATTATATTATGATTCATTTGATATACTACGTTGTGAAGTTTGTAATTCATAACTTCGTCAAGATCTTAGCATCGAATTTGTTTATAGTAGTGCATTGCCAATGAATCGCTTTTATGATGGGGAATTTTGGTTGAGGTTCAATTTGATTGGCGTATTTCTAAGTTCTAGTGATTGCTTTAGCCTCTACGTATTAACCTCAAGTTGAGAATCACACTGTTTATAGTATATACTCATTCAGTTTATAAAATAGTTTATGAGTATATAACCATTTTGTTTTAGACTATTCTTTGGAGTGATACAAGCCTATAAACGCCCCATGATACAGATATGGACCAAATATAGTATAGGGAAAAAACACTTTCTGATCGTTGTACGCTGTTCTAAACACTTTGGTACTTAATTTTTTTTACACTCGACTATCCAACCTTTGTAAATTATGACAAGTTCAACTTAATTTTATTATTAAATCAAAAGAAAAGATAGAATAAGTTTAATTTGATCAAAATATATAACAAAATTAAGAAGCTGTATCTATTTGATAGGGTTTACCGTTTACCCCCCTAATTAGTAATTAATTACTTTTTGTGGTCGATTTGTTACATGAGCTTTGTTGGGCTTTAAAAGTTGGACTCAGAATGAAGGCCCATCGTTTTTTGATATTTATTATTGGACCGGAGCCCATATAATGCTTTGGGCCTGTTACTAAAATAATCTTGGGCCAGAAAGGGACTTATGGATTTCAATTCCAATATTAACTGCAAGACCAAAACTAAAGACAAGAATGGGCTTTAACATGTCTATTTCTATTAATTGACTAATGGCAGTATGGCTGATGGCACCATACAGAGTGAAGAAATAGAATACTTTTTGTGTCTAAAGTGATAATGGGCTAAAGCACGGTCCAAACTCCAAAGGGTAAAATTGGCCTATCATGCAATTCTGAATATAATTTTCTCATATTAAATAAAAAATCAAGGGCGTAATAGGCACTATTTCACCAATAAATTATCTCTCTTATAAATATGATATAATCAATAATAAAAGAATCACACATTATTTTTGAGACAGATGAAATACCATATATTATTAAATATAATAAGGATGAAAATAATTAAGAGAAAAACCATTATTAATTAATTAGAATATATAGTTCAAGGGCATTTAGGGCCTCCTCTTTTGGTCTTCCAATTATTGTAGCAAGGGCATGTTTGTTTGTTGCCGTAAGTACCCGGCGGCACACATAAACACTTATTACAGCACTTCATGCAGAAAAACATGCATGGCTTCTTGTGTGAGGTCGCTGAACATCTGTACGTGCACCGAGGATTGCAATCTGTCACATATTTTATATTGATTAAATTGTTTGGAATAATAAAACTGTATCTAATTTCTGATTCTCCAAAATAACTCAATTTTTGTTGGATTTGTATGATTTTCAAATAAGTAATACCTTGAGGACGAAGATGAGTGTATCCCTGTAAAAATGGGAAATGCATAAGTTTCATATATATAATAATTGAGAATGCATAAATAAAATTATAAAATCATAGATTGGTATTTAAATTACCTCAACCACATTAGAAAATGTAACCAAGAAAAGTAGTGTAAAAACCAGCAAAAGACTAGAAGCTCTAGTGGTGGAATCTCGACGTGAACCCATCTCTATTTATTGCTAATTAAAAAAAAAGAAATTAAATTATTTGTATGCATGATTAAAGAATAAAAGTCTATATTTATAGGAAAAGATCACAAAGGAAAAACAGAACATTGCTTGAGAGGCCTTAATTAGGGGAAGTTAAAATGTACAAGAAAAAGTCAGATCCGACTCCTCTTCAATACCCCTTCCCACCAATTTTATCCAATACCCACGTCATAAAAAATTTGATCCAATGGATTAAATTATATTTAGTTAACTACACACTTAATTCAAATTATATTTTTAATATTATTTAACTAAATTATAAAAATTAACCAACAAATCTCCTAAAATCTCTCCCCTCTAAATCAGGTAAGTTACATGGGATGAATTAAATTCTCATCTCTCCTACGTCACAAAAAATATAAAGAATCTTTCTTCCTTTTCTAACATTGAAAATAATTTTAATTTACTTTAGTGTTATTTATTTTTTTTAGTTTTTTTTATTTGTCAAAATATATAAATTTATTATATTTTTTAAAGAAAATTACAATAGGTCATCACATATTCTAATTAAAATAAAATACTTATCAAGAAAAAAAGGTAGTCCAAAATCGAGAGTTCAAGAACTAGTTGAATATAATGTTGATTTTTTGAATCAAATAATGAAAATTGTGGGAGCTTAAAAATGGTGAGAATGCATGAAAGAATTTTTTGTTGAATTATTGTCTCCATTTTTGAAAAAAAAAAAACAAAAACAAAAAGAACAAACAAATATGTAGTTGAGAGAGAATGTGGCAGGGATTTTAGGAGATTTGATTGTTAATATTCTTTATTTAATTAATGATATTAATTTTTAACTTGAGTTAAATGTTTAGATAAGTAAACATAATTTAATCCATTGATTAAACCATAATTAATGTGTCATTAATCTAAATGGGTAATGGACACAATTGATGGGAATGGGTATTGGAGAATAACCTAATCCAGAAAAGTCCATAAATATTATTGAGGCGCCGTGTTTGTTGTACTTGATTTGCTATATTTGAACTTGTCAAATTGTTGCCTTTTTACATGTGAGTTGTTAATTTGTTATCCTTTTTCTTGCTTAGATCATAAAATGCACCTATTCTTTTTAAGAAAAAGCTTTTCTTATAACATGTTTTGAGTTTACAGACAATTATTAATTACTAATTATTTATATAAAAGTTTAGGAAATAATCTCACACAACTGTATATAATTATAATTAGCTTCATGGATATTTTAATATTTAGATGATTTTCAATTAGTTATTCTTAATCTATATTTTTGTTTCACGGAAATCTTATATTAATTATAGAACGAACATTCTTATTTAATCTCATTTTATATTTATGAATATCAAAATTGTATAACTTAAAAATACCTTTTTTTTATCAAATACATGTTAAAAAGTTAAAATTGAAAAACTATTGATACTAATTCAAGTATTGTGTAAGGTACAATAATTAATTATTTTGCACTATAACCATACGATTAGCAAGTGTATAAATTGCTACTATATTTACTTCATAATTATAAATTTTTTATTATATATTATTAATTTTTAATACCTTGTCAATTTTTGGAAGAGAAGAAATCTCAAAATCACACTTTAAATTGAATTGAGTGTCTCTTGTTTTATTGTTTAATGAACGTAATTTTTTTAGAATAGAAGATCACCAAATCATACCTTATTGAAATGTTTTAACTGAGTAGAATTTTACTTGATATAATGTAAAATCAATTAATAAAATAATTCTCACTGTTTGCTTATGAGAACAACATATTATCTTATTTCTAACGATGTTGAGTGCTTAACTTTTAGAAGTATTTTCTATGTTCAAGATATCCAATATACGAGAGTTTTTCCACATATGTAACAAATAATTAAGACAAGCCAATTGGGTTTAGCCTCAATACAGAACTATAAGTAAGAATGCATTGAATATATGGCTTGAAAATATGGTAGAAATAGACTATATTCTTACACGTTTATGATTGCAGAAATTAACAAAACCACTTATTATTACTTGAGATATTAAAATGACACAATTGGTAAAATAAATAGACCATAAAAGTGACTTAGCACCTTACCCTAATTTTGAGCTTAATTCCAATTCCAACAAGCTAAATGCATCTTAATTATTAAACACTGAAGATTAAGAGTGTAAGGTAAATCGAACCGACTCCTGAATTTGATGAACCGACTCGAGCTTGAACTTTTTTGTGAGCTGAGGTTGATTTACTTGTTGGTTGTTTATCGAACTCATAGAGTTGACTAGCATGTTTTATGATTATTATTTAATGTTTATCTATGATTGTAATTTGTAAATATTCTTTTTTTTAATAATTAATTCTTCAGTTTTAGTTTAAAACTTATTTTAATAATTAACATCTAAATTTTTATATGGCATGCAAACTATATAATGATAAATTATAAATATTTTAGATTTTATATACATTGTGATATGTATTTCTACATATTTGTTCAATTAAATTATGCCTAATGACAATATATATTAATATATATATACATTAGTATACAATATAAGTTAAATAAAAATATTTTCTAATCTCGACCTCGAGCCTTAAAATAATATGCTCGTCAAGTTCAACTCGAATTCATAAAATATAAATGAGTTTGAGTTTGAACATGAAAATTTTACCAGAATCGATTCGAATTGATACGATTTTTGCCTAGAAAAATTGGAAAGGGTTTTACATTTTTTTTTCTTATTTTTCATAAAAAGAAAAAGTGAAAAAGGCTTTGTGGGTAAATAATTAGGTAAGAGGAATATATGACAAGCGATAATGTTTTGGGCCATTGAGAGGTTGAGATTGGCCCAAACACTCTGTCCACATCTACCTCACCCACTCTTTAGTGGTTCCCATCTCTTTCTCCCTATTTCCTATCTTACTTGTGGCCTAATTTACTCAAATTTTTTTTGGCTCATTTTGTCCTATTTAAATTTTATTCTCATTTTTTTCATAGATTTTAAAATACTATACACTTAATTTCAATAATAAATTTTGTTTAAAATGTTAAATCATATTCATATGTTCTATTACTCAATAATTTTGCCAAGCATTTGTGTAAATGAAATTCGTATATTATTTATATTCAATATCAGGATTTTTATTTGATATTGAGTGCAATCTTCATATAAATTCCTCTACCAACCACTTACTCCACTATATTTCCTTTTAAACTTGAATATACTTTCCATAACAAAACAAATATTGCCCTCCATCTTTCTCTTCCCACTCCATGATTCGGGCAGGCATCCAATTGCGTTTCTTTTCATAATTCTGGGATTTTATTACGATAAGCTGTGATTTATTTGGTCGCCCGTTCGTTGCTAGCCTCGTTGGGATTAATAAAGATAACTGAGCAAAGGTGAGTAGTTTTAGAATTTTTGTATAATTTTTCTGTATGTTATTTTGTCTGTGGATGTTTGGATCTGAACTTAATTGTGACTGTAGAATTTGGAAATCGGATTGATAGGTATCGGAATCATGCATTTGGTAATGGGCATTGGTTGTGAACTTTCTGATTGTATTGGTAATTGGATTGAATTATAGATGTACGGATTATGTACTTAAGATGATGGTTTTGTTAGTTAACTGTGTTTTGATATTCTTGATTGATAGATATTGTAGCTTACTTGGAAAAAAGCTTGTATTTGGATTGATTGTACGAGGTATCTACGGTCTCCAAGCACTATGCACGAATGATTCTCGGATTTCTTTGTGATTGTTCTTGAGGTTATGGATCAGGAGTGTATTTGCAGTTTTATTTGAACTAATCCCTTTGTATTAGTGACCAGTGACCAATTATCGATTTATTATTTTATCTTATTCCTGAAAAACACACTTCTTAGGCCAAAGGAAAGTAAAACAAAAATGAAACCTTTGTCTGGTTGACGTATGATGGGTTCGATTTACATGATATGCCCTTTAAACAGCAAAATATCTTACCTCTTTATATTAACATGTAAGAATGTGGATTTATGCATTACTTAGTGTTAGAATTATGTCATTGTTGTAGACAAAACTTAGCTATTTTATCGTTGAACTTATTTGCACTCTTTTATACTAAAACCATAGCTTATACTCTAGAGATATCGAGCTCTCTGATGCATTCTTTATACTCCATACAAAAGTCCTCATATTCCCAAACTTGTGTAGATGGGTGATGTAGCAAAAGATCTTACTGCTGGGACAGTTGGAGGGGCAGCACAACTGGTAGTCGGGCACCCTTTCGACACCATTAAGGTCAAGCTCCAAAGCCAGCCCGCCCCACTTCCTGGGCTGCCCCCAAAATACAAGGGCGCCATTGATGCTGTGAAACAAACATTAGCTGCAGAAGGCCCGGGGGGTCTGTACAAGGGCATGGGGGCCCCACTCGCCACCGTGGCGGCCTTCAATGCTCTCCTCTTCACAGTTCGAGGCCAAATGGAGACGCTATTGAGGTCTGAACCTGGTGTTCCTCTTACAGTGAGCCAGCAGGTTGTCTGTGGGGGCGGGGCTGGAGTTGCTGTCTCGTTTTTGGCATGTCCTACCGAGTTGATTAAGTGCAGGTCAGTTTTTGGACTCGTTATGACCTTATATATAATCTTTTTAAGACTCAAATGAAAAGGAAACAAATAATAGTACGCATAATCTAAACTATGTATAATTGAATAAGGCATCAGAGAACTGTTTTTTTTTTTTTTTCATCTGGCGAGTAGTTTTTGTATGGCATAAGGAGAAACATAATGTCGATTGGGTATTGATGCATCGAGGGCTGTTATAGTGTCACATCGTGTGTTTTGTTGAGATTACATATCAATAACTATATAGTCCATAAACCAAAGGTAATAGGAGTATTCTACATGGTTTCTCATTCATTTTACTCATTATACTTCCTATATTTTTCTCTCTATTTTTTTTTTCTTGTAATCATATGTGATCTATTTCTCATTTTCTTACTTTTCATTTTTCTTCTCACACTTGTACTTATGCTATGAAGACTTTATAGCGACTTTTTATCGTTTTGCACACGCATCCGTGTACCTTTACCAACTAAGTGTGTAGAACTATATTTCATTAAGCCCATGATATGCTACTCACTATTCAAGTGTAGTTGTGATCTGTTTGATTACCACCGGTAATTACAATTACTATAGCTTCCCATTTTACTAAAAACATATTACAATTTCACTCTCTTATCGGTAAAAACTAACACAATGGGTATTTATGGTAATTATCTTACATGTTATTACATCTGTTTACTATTATCTACCTAAATCCACGTTATAATCACACCAATTAACGCAGATTACAAGCCCAGAGCGCACTAGCCACCACCGGCCCGGGTACCATTGCTGTCAAATACAGCGGGCCCATGGACGTAGCCAAACACGTCCTTCGATCAGAAGGCGGGGCCCGGGGTTTATTCAAGGGTTTAGTTCCCACTTTTGCCCGTGAAGTACCTGGAAATGCTGCTATGTTTGGCGTATACGAAGCACTTAAACAGTATCTTGCAGGTGGCCAAGACACTTCTAATTTAGGACGAGGTTCACTAATACTGGCCGGAGGCTTAGCTGGCGCTTCGTTTTGGGGGTCTGTTTATCCTACTGATGTTGTCAAGAGTGTGCTTCAAGTTGATGACTATAAGAATCCTAAGTTTTCGGGCTCTTTTGATGCGTTTAGAAAGATATTGAAATCGGAAGGTGTTAAAGGATTGTATAAGGGGTTCGGGCCTGCAATGGCTCGAAGTGTACCTGCGAATGCAGCTTGTTTCTTGGCTTATGAAGTTACAAGGTCAAGTTTAGGATGATGGGCAAGAATAGGATATCAAGATTGGGAAATTTTATCATTTGTTGAAGTTTGAAATTGGAATTGTGAATACTTTATGGTTCAAGTTTCATGAAATCTAGTCTCTTGTTTTTTCATTGTTAAAGTTCATTTTTTTTTTTTGATGACAAGGGAACCCGCAGCCGCTACCATTAGGTGCGCACTGGGTAAACCCCGCTCTTGTGCAATAGCCTGGTTAAAGTTCATTTTTAGTTTTGCTGCAAATGCATCATATGAACACACACTTTCAATAGGGAATAAAATTTTCAATTAAACCACTAATTACCTTGAAATGAAGATAAAAAAATATCCACATAACCGAATTCTTGGCATTATTTTATGTTATTAACTTTATATTTATGAAGGGATTGTGCTTTTGTTAAATATATTTCAATGATCATATTCAAAAATTGAAAGACTTTTGATAGAAAAATGAAAAAATAAAGGGCAGGGTGGGGGGCATTTGTTACATTTATGTAGTTTAGGTGTGTGTTTGGTAAATAAATCGCATTGAGGGGGCAAATTGCAATTTACTCTTTTCTTATTTCTCCTTTTATTTTCCTTTCTTACACACTCCATCTCGCTCTCTCTTGCTTTGTTCTTTCCTTTTTGGTTTTCTTGCTCGCAAAATCTTACAGCTCGATTTAATGGCGACTGAAGAGATCAACAAACCTCCTACGCTACCTCCATACCCACAGGTGAAAATATGTTATTTATTCTCCTGCCCTTTTGCATTTGTTTTTCTTTTGTCTGTGTGCTTTTTCTTTCAAATTTTCCTGGTTTTTTTTTTTTTTTTTTTTTACTTTCTTCGTATGTTATTTGGTGCTTCAAATTTTAGTTTTTTTTTATCGTGATATCTGTATGATTATAGGAATTTCAATTGTGTAGAGAAACCCTTTCCCCCCTCGATTTACACGAAACCCTCATTTTTGACGTTTGAACTTTTTCCACTATTTTACTTTGTCATCTCTACATTTAGGGGTAAAGGATAAAAAAGTAGAGACTTTTAGAATTTTCAATGAATTATGAAGGAAAAATAATTTATTTCTTTCACATTTATTCTGTCTATTTCATTTTCATCTTTTCCTTATTCTGAAGATGCAAATTTTACTTTCATAAACTTTGCACTCCCAAAAAAGTTAAAATAATTTTACAAGTGTCACCTTTTTTTCTTAACAATCGAGTATTTTCATAGATGATCATGGAAGCTCTAGATGCACTGAAACAAACAGAGGGTGCAAACAAGTCATCCATATCCAAATATATGGAATCTAAGTACGGCGAAATGCCAGCTGGACACGCAGACTTGTTGTCACATCACTTGACCACAATGAAAGACAGTGGTGAGCTTCTATTCATCAAGAACAACTACGTCAAACCGGGCCCCGATGTGCCTCCAAAGCGTGGGCGGGGCCGCCCAAGAAAAGATCCAAATGTGCCACCTGTCGCGAAGAAACCGAAGCCCACCGTGGGCCCCCCTACCGTCTCCAAGACTGGAAGGCCTAGGGGAAGGCCGAGGAAGGTCAATCCGGACCCAGTGCAAGATGGGGTCGAGGCTTGAGATGATTTTGCTGTTAGTTTAACTTCAGAGTTTGTGGGTTTTTAGTAAGTGTGTTCTTAATTTGTTGAATAGTGTGTGTTGTAACTTGTATGTGTGAGTGTAGTTTGGCTAGGTTGATGTGGATTTGGGAAGAACTTGTTTAATGGTTAACTGTTGTGGAGAAATCTAGTGTTGTTTATGTGGTTAACTTAGTTTTTCTGTTGGTGTTTGTTCTCTGTACTTTTATATATCATGCATTTCTTAGCAACTTTTGGGTATTGCCAGTGGACCATCTTTGTGAGAGTTCAGTTCCACTTGCAAAAGATGGTCCACTTTTGGGGAGTGACATAAGAAGGGCTTTAATTTGCTGAATTGGATGGATTTTATCCAATTAGTTGATTATTGCATGTATATCATCTGTTTTTGATTTTGGCTTTTGGAGACAATAATCTGATGAAATCGACATAAAATGGTTCAAGAGTTACGACTCGGGTGTAATGGAAAAATCTCTGTTTTCGAAGCTTTTAAGGTAATAGTGAAGGTTTTACAATTTTTCAATGAAGAAATAAACTTTCTACAATCGTAAAAAAATAAATCCACAAGACAAACAAAGATACAACATAACCAAAATACAAATTTACTCAAGCTTCTATCACTAACACAACCACAATAAATACTGAAAACGATCTATAATTCCTCAAACTGTATTGAAAATCCACAGTGACACCGTTTTACCTGTGTTGAACCCTCTTCATCCAACATTTCCTCATCCACAGTAAACTCATGTTCATGGTTTTCTTCCACCACCGACGAAGGGGCTTCACGTTTTTCCAGTGTTTTCGTTTCTGGAGATGAGTTGTTTTTTGGGGTATCAGCAACAGATGGCTTAGAACATTTATCATTTGATTTTGGTATTTCAATGGAGTGTTGGGATAATGCTCCATCTCCATAGCTGTTATTCAATCTCTGTCTAGTAACAATGGAAGAAAGAAGCTGATACCACTTTGAAAGTGCTTGTGCCTCATTTCTTCTTTTCTCTTCAGCTTCTCTTTTCTCTTCTTCTTCGGCATATGCCTGCCAAACACATTCAAATTGTCCAGATAAAAAATCAGTACAAAGCATTAGATATGAGAGGTCAAAATCTTTTAATTAAACACTGAAGTTATCAATGGTTTGAGTTCAGATGACAGATAAAAGTGTTGTTATGGGAAGACCAGAGTACAGCTGAACAAAAGGAAGTAGAAGTAAACAAAGATTACTAGGTCACATTTGGATATGAGATAAGGATTTGGAGCTACGGATTTCAAATGACTCCATACTTGGTAGATCTCGGTCCATCATAATGGTTCATAGGCTGCGTTTGGTTGTTTTGTGTGGAGAAAGTAAAAAACGTAGGTGTGTTTGGTTGTGGTTTGTGTGAAAATCTTGAAATTGGTGATTGATGATGTGTGAAATGATTGAAGTAATGATTAGATGATAGAAGAGGAGATATAAAAGTAAAAAAGAAAGAAGTGAAATGTAAAATTTTAAATGAATGCTTCATGAGAACGTAAATGAAAATGAGAATATTTTTAGTTAAGCACGGTGTAAAGGGTGTTTTCACTTTCAGATGAAAAAATATGAAAAAGCCTATAAGAAAACACAAACAAACATAGCTTGAAAAATAATTCAGAAAGTTGAAAATAATTTTTTGGTCAACACATGAGATTCAGCTTTAACAATATCAGTAACTGTTGGAAACAATTTTCACATCCAAGTTCCAAGCTAATAGGGTAATTAGGTAAATGTTAGGGACTCACCTCCAGAATCGCATCCTTAAACTCAGCACAGACTACAATACCCTCAAATAAAGGAAAAGATCGACCATTTCTGAAATCGAATCCAACCATAGCATGAGCATAATCAATATCCAGCCTTTTTGCAACAGGTGCCACTCTCGGCAACCGCAAATGGACTGTACCTGGTGGTAGGCACTTCTCAGACCACACATCAACTCTACCACGTTCATTCTACAATTCAAACTTCATACATCAGCTCCCACTCGATAATAACTGACAATATTAGGGGGTGGCAATCGGGTTGAATGGGTTGGGTTTGGGTCGGGTCCATTTGGGTTGGGCTTAAAGTGGGTTGGGTCCAATGTCAAAAAATATGCATTATAGTTGGACCCAACAAGAACCCAAAGTGGACACAATAAGGACTCAAAGTGGACCCATTATGAATTAAAGTGGCGTAAGGGGTTGTTGTAGAGTGTAAAATGTAGATTATTGACTCAAAGTGGAGAAAAGGTTAGACCCAATTGGACCCAAATATTATTAAAGTCAACCCAATTGGAACTAAAATTCTAAAATATTAGGACCCAACCCATTGAAAAGTTAATTCAGTTTGGGGTCTAAATACCCAAATTGCCACCCCTAGACAATATACACCCTAGTTCGAACAAGCAACCAGTATAATTCATTCCAACATAACACCCTAGTTCGAACAAGCAACCAGTATAATTCATTCCAACATAACACCCTAGTTCGAAAATTGTAGTTAAAACACTCAATTACTCAATTTTCATATACGAAAAAAAATCAGCAAAAGCTTACGTCTGACAATATAGTAAAGCTGCTATGATCTAACTACACATATATTAGTACAAGTTCAAAATCAAGCACATATATACCTTCGGAACAATCCCATTTACAGCTCGGGGTAGATATAGTGGTCCTGTCTGCCACTTTCCATAAAGGGCAGTAGTCCCTTCATTATCCTCATCAGCACAGTCATTATCTTCCTCAGCTTCTCCTTTACTATGCTTCAGCGAGCGCTTTATAACCTAATTGAAAAAAGAATACACATTCATATGCATTTTCATACTGATTGCACATGGATATTGTACACCATCATACCTTAGCAGGAACTTCACCAGCTTTCACTTGCAGCCCCTCACGCAGCCATTTTTCCTTTGTACGGAGCGTCTGGACACAAGTTCGTGGATATACTGCATGCCCAGAACAATATCCCAATACAGGTCCCTTAGGATACAAAATTTGATACTTCTGAATCCATCTTTCAATCACATATAAGTGATGATTCCTGTAAGCCTGCATATTTCACGAAATTAAAAATATATATATATATATATTAAGGCTATGTTTGGTTCATGCATTTTGGCGAGGGAAAAGAAAATAATTTTTTTATGTCTTCTTCAATTTACAGTACTTCGTGCTTTTTTCCCCTCTTCATTTTTCTTTGGCCTTTCCTCACTCAAATTAAAAAAACAAACAGGGCCTAACTGCAATCCTAATGACCATATACAACGCACTTGGACTGTAAAAGAAATGGAATGTTATCATACTTGTTGATTGGTTGGAAGTGGTTCAGTCAGTGCCCTAGTTTCTAGTTCCATATCTTCTATTCGAGATGCTTCAATCATCTTATCATCTGAAGTTTCGTTTTGCACATTAACACCACCACCAGTTGCTCCTGACTCCAATTCCTTCAGTGGTTTCAACACTGCATCCCACCATGTAGAATTGACTCGTTTTGATGCTACCTTGTACCATTTTGTACAATATCTGAAATGATATTCTTTTATATAAGTACAATTTTTTGGAGGAATTGTTTTCCTTCTGGAGTTGGAATACACAACATACAAAGTTAAGGAGAAACCTCTTTTTTAGCTATAAAAGTACCTCTTCCATTGGTTTACTTTCTCCCATATTACATATTATATACAATTCACAAATGTCCAGATTTTGTATATTTTATACGGTCTTTTAATCAACAAATATATTAAGAATGGGTTCTTTAAGAGTCTTAAATTCTCAAGCTGAAAATAATTCGTTGTGTTACTCTTTTTCTGCTTTTAGCTGAGAGAACTTAATGACCATGATAACATAGCAAACCTAACAATATGAGATTTCAAACCTGCGAGTGACGTCCTTAGCTCCATTTCCAGCAAATGCAATTACATATCTCAATGATTTTCTGCATGCAGCAGCTGCATCTTCTACTTTATGCTCTCCATCAATAATTGCATTTACAGCATCAACATGCACCCATTTTCCAGTCAAGTTCTCTCCACTACAAAAAACTTCTGCCCAATAAAGCGGGGCCCCCACCTTTTTTGATCCAATAGCTGTAGATATTCCATCTCCAGTAGTGTGAGATTCTTCTTTCCTAATTTTCTTCATTCTTTTAGAAGGCGTAGTGAGAGTTGAAGAAGTGGTAGGTGACTCCAACAGAGTAGATGTGGCGGAAAGAGCCATTTCTAACTGCAGCTGAAACTCAAGATCTCCTTTCCTCTTCAATGCACCATCTTTAGTAGGCAATGTTTCAGAAGTATCATTTGGGGCCTCACTATCTGACATTTTATCTTTTGCCTTATCAGTAGTAAGAGAATTTTCGGGTTTCAACCCTTTCTTTCTTGATTTATCAGCATTATTTTCGGGGGCTCTTACAGCAGACTTACTACTAACCTGCTCGATCTCTCGTGATGATTTCAAAGTGCCAGGAGACGAACAGCTTGGTCCAGCAACCATCAGAGTTGATGAACCAAATATATTTTTTCCTCCCTTGCTCACGTCCATGGTGGACTCTGATTTATCAGCCTCAGGCTTCAAGGAGACCACGTCTAAAATGGAGACAAACCTGGGAAAATCAAGTTGTTGTAACTTAGATGCTTAAACCAGCAGTTGTGCTCTATCAGAAAACCCACACAGCTGTTATGGTGCTTTTATCATATATTCTATAGAGAAAAGTTGAATATTTGTTTTCTCCCCCTTTTTATCCTTAATCTGAGGAAATAGGAAGCAGGGAATTTTATACAGCACTTCGAGTAACAAAAGATATACAAGAGCATTTTGAAATAATGGAAAGCGTTAATTGGACAAGTAAAGCAACCCTGCATACTGCCCGGAGAAAACTAAAATGTTTTAGCAGAGCAAGCAAAAATGCAAGCAAGGTGGATGATCAGAATGACGTAGTACATATAATAACAAAGGTAAATAAACATTGGACAGGACTGATGCTGGCTTTAACAGACGGAATTCTATTTTATGTGTTACTAAACGCCATACCGCGTTGTTAGATTCAGAGCCCTAAATAGTGCCACAGATAATGCCGAAACCTGCAATAAAAAGTAACCAGGAGAATCTTCGGTTAGAACACAATATCTAAGACCAGTTTATTCTATTATTAACTAATACATAGACCACCTCACTTTGCCACTAACTTTGCTTCTTACCCCATACAAGATCAAAAAGCAGGCACAAATTCTAGGAAAAAGATATATCCACTAAGAAAACAGAACCAAAAAACAAACGTTAAAGCCATAGTAAAATTGTTCCGGAAAAATGTCACTCTTCGTGACAACAGTATATCTTATCTCTTAATTCTTTCAAGTACGAATGCCATGAAAAATCAAAAGTGAACTATTGAATTGATGAGTGTAAATCATACCATTTCTGGAGTCCCCTCTCGAGTTTCCAGAGTGGATGCCAATGCTAAATGACATGATTTCTCAGCTAGAGTTGGACTTCTAACATGGAAGTTGTCGTGGAACTGATTATAAGCGGCAAAGGATCATAAAATACAGAGTGAGAAAATCATTATCAGGAGTTAACAAGAATGAATAAACTAACACAAGAAAGCTCATACCCAACTGAGAAGAGGCGACAAATGACTGGCCATAAGTCTAGGGGACTCTGCTACCTTCAGCAAGTGTGTTGGAACAAGAGAAAGTAGAGAAGCCTGCCATGATTTAGGTTTCTTGATAAGGAGAATTTTATTATGCTCTCAATATCTGATAGGCTCGAAAGGAAAGAAGAAGGGACAATAAAGAAAGAGCATAAAATGAATGAAGAAAAATAAAATGATACAAGATCATTGATGAGTTCTAAGGTATTTTTGCGCATTGTCCACAATTACAGCATGCTTGATAAATCTACTGCAATGTTGGAGAAAAGCCAATAACCTGAATAAGAGGATCATTGCAAGCACTATCGATCAATCTTCCCCTTCCCAGTAGACAAAGCAAATGAGTCTTGTGCACAAACTCGGCAACTTCCTGTGACAAAACAAGATAAAGTCCATATTGACATGCAAGAAGCGAAAATATCTACATTGGGAGGCAATATAATTATATGCTTAAACCATAGATGCATATTTACCTTCTCTTCTGCAGTAGCTCGACGAACAGGCTTCCTTTTTGCCGCATCAGGTAAAATATCAAACTCAACAGAAACTCCATTAATTAAATCTTCTCGATGATCTTGTGTTGAAGATATTGTAGGAATAGAACCATCTTCCCATTCAGAATCATCATTATCATCATCCTCTTCAGGCTTAGAAGCATATTGCATTGCTTCTCCACCACAAGTTCCAGGTTCTGATGTATCCTTTCCTCCTGCCCATGTAAAACTTTTGCCTTTTTCTTCTGATTCTCTTTCCATCTAAAAGGTTTCCCAAATAGTAAATTAATTAAAAACTAATTTCATCTGAAAAGAGCGGCAAGCTTGCCTCATATATCTCATTAACATCATGCAATAACACGAAGCATCAGATAATCACATCTGTTCAAAATGATGGAAAAGCACAATTTTCCCTTCCATTTCTTGAATTTATTATGAATATGAAAATATCAATTTTTTGCTGCTATTGACATCCCAATCTTTTATTGGCAAAAGAAAGAAATCATTATCCCAAATTTTCACTGATTCAACTAGAGAACTTATATGCTCTAATTCTGTAAAAACTAAAAAGTAACAACGGTACATAAGTTGTTGCATCAGTAATTCTGAATAAACATTCATTCAATCCTAGTCAGAACAACTTCTCGCACTTGCTGACGTAACAATAGTTAGATTAAGTGATTAACTAGATTGCTCTTGTTATTCAAGAACTAAGGGAAGGAGGACAAAAGAGAAGACAGTATAAACTTACCTTAGTAGCAGATTCAGAATGACGCAAATAACCAACATCTTCTTTATTGAAACTTTTCTTTACTCGTTTCAGCAGTTTTCCAACAGCACCTCGAGAAATGTTTGAAAGAGTTTCTGATATCCCAAATAGTTCTATCAATTATCCATCAATAATTATGCATTAAAAAGCTTCATCACTTCACAACCTATAGTAAAATGAACACAATAAACGCACCGTGATCGTCAATGTCCTCTGAGTGATGAAGCCCCTTCACAGCTTCCTGTTCATCACCTATAAAAACAAGGATAAAGCAAATACACACACTAAAAAATACTGATAAATTTTAGCCCTGGGTAACAAAGCATATATCCCAAATCAAGCAGCAACTAGTAATGTTAGATTGTTAATCCTCCATTCACGTACAGGATACAATTTAGTTTAATTTGAAAACATAATTTGTGTCGGCTTTACACATTCAGAACTAAAAAAAGAACATATTTTTACTTAGCAATACAAGAAAATAAAACTGTAAATAAAAAACTGAAGGAAACAAAACAAGAAATAGGATTTCACTTGATAAATTATTCCCACTAGTTTCTGCAAAAAATAATTGGGTCAAAAAAAAAAAAACTTCTTAAGTACCAGAAAATAATATATGTATATATATATATATATATAATCAGTCTGTATTAGCGAATGGAATTCAGGAAAATACCTACGGATTGAGGACGCTTGGATTGGCTTCTGGTTCGCATTTCCAATTGAAACTCTCTCTATTATTTTTTACCTAATTTAAAAATTAAAAGAATTTAATTAAGAAGGTGAGAAAAGTGGCGCCACGCCACTTCGGGAGGTTGAAGACCACCAAGTATGGACCGGGCTAAAACTTAAGGCCCAACTATTCGGGCTATTCTTATGTAAAGCCCACAATAAATTTGTGACCTTATAAAATATATATAATGTATATATATGTTACTATATTTCCCCATTCCTTAGCCTATTCACTTTTCTTCTCGGAAACCCTAGTAGCTCTGAGATTCCCTTTCTAATTACAATCGATTATTCTGAATAGATCGATCGTCTTTCTACCCACAAAAATCACATCTCTTTATATTTTACGTCCTCCCCTCTCGATTTTCTCAAAAGATCGAAGAAATTTTCGTTTGCTTTTTGCGAGATCTGATTTAGGTATTTTTCTTCGCATCTACTATGTTAATTTCAACGTGTTGTGTGTTGATGCATCGACGACATGAAATTTTTTCCGTCTTTTCTCTATCTCTCTGAATTTGTATTTTCTCAACATGTTGTTTCTGAACGTGTGATAATTATTTGTGGGTTGATTGTTTTATCATCAAGAATCCAATTTATGCCAAATTATGTCAATTTATGCCAATATTGCTTGTTGTCTTAAGATCTACTTTATGTGTCTTTGACTTTGCCTTAAAAGCGCTGTTCAATCATGATTTATAGTTATCTCTCCTTCGCTTATTATTGGTCTATATACATGTGAAAATAGTTAATTTTTCAAGTGCATACATGCTCGTACTGGTCATGTTTTAGATCTTAGTGTATTCAGATCACTCCTGGTCCTGTTTTAAACTGGCTTGGTATTGACCTCCTTCCTGAAGGCTCGGGAAATAGATGTTTACTTACTCCAGGAATTGTGAAATTCATGGGAACTTCTGGTATTTTGATAACAAACAAGGTCTCCTTTCTTTTGAACCTGCCACCGATTTAATCGTCCCGAGTAGCAACTTTTCTGATAAAAATATATTTCCCCCACAAAGTTGCTTCTTGTAGCCCAGTTGTTGGTTTAATAACTTATAATGATTGCCTTCTTGGGTCATATACTCATATTATCCAAGGCATTGATCTTTTCTTTTCCCTTTAACATTATGGCCCTCTTGTCTGTGATGGGAACTATACTAATAAGGTGTGCTCCTGGTGTTTCTTACTTGCAGACTAACTTAGTTTGGCAGAGTCTTGAAATATTTGTTGGCAATGGCATCTCTGGATATGTCTTTGGATGATATGATAAAGAACAGAAGAAATAATGACAAAGGAGGCCGAGGACAAGGCAGGCCTCGACGTGGCAGAGGGCCAGGAGGGTCATCCAGAGGTGGAAAACCGTTTGGGGCTGCTCTCAGAAATCCGCTGGGAGTAAATGCTCGACCTTCATCATACACAATTGCGAAGGCAAGCCCGATACTGTGGATGTCTAATTCGTTTCCTAGACAAATCTACTATTCTGTAGTACATGACACGAAGGTTCTCTAGGTCTGTGTTAGAAAGTCAAATTGAGAGAGTATCTGGTCCCGTGAGAGGCGTACAGTTCCAAAAAAGCTGTTATATTATAGTGACTACTCTAAGTTTGTGAAATTCTTCTGTTCTTGTGGGTTTTTATCGAGCATTTTGCATTGGATATGTGAAAAGTGGGAGATTTGTTGGTCTCGTAAGGGATGACTGTGCTTAGCATTTAATGTAGAGGACTTCATATCTGAAAAGTGAAACCTAAGAGCTTTCACCAATCTAACACCAAATGACCATTTGAGGCTCAAAACTCTTACCTGTTATTAATAATATTTTAATAGAGGTCTCGTCATTCTCAATGATTAAGAGGGGAATAATGATGGATCATTTTGGCGGACAAAGCCATTGCTATGTGGAATATTTGGTGAGATTTCAGTCCATATCTCAGTTCATGGCATCTTGCAGAGGTTGCTTCCATGCTGAACTTCAGAACTGGATCTCTTACCATCACTAATTGGCATTGTTGTGGGTCAAATATCAATTCTCATATGAACTATTCTAAATACCTAACCTTTCAATGGTATCTTGTTTGACTATTTTCGTATGACTTTCATGGAACTTTTCTGATATCTGTTTTGTCTTGAAGAACGGTAAACTATGATTCTCTGGTCAAGTGCTGACATTCACTTCTGCCTATTTGGATATTTTTTTGTTTGCTTGCATCAGTCCGTCCGCAGACCTAGAAATTTACCGTGGCAGAATGGGCTGCTCGAAGATAGTCTTAAAGCAGCTGGGTTGTCGGGGTTGGAAACTGGTACAAAGTTGAATATTACAAACTTGGATGCTGGAGTGTCCAGCGAAGATATAAGGGTATTGTAAATTGAGTCGTGCTTGTGCCTTTTGAGATTTATTCATCTCTATAATGAGTTTCATAGTGGTAATTTGCTGAAAGAAACTTGCAATACAGGAGCTCTTCTCTGAGATTGGGGAGTTGATACGATATGCACTTCACTATGACAAAAATGGGCGCCCAAGTGTAAGTTTTAAGTTTGTGGAATGTATAATTCATCATGATTTATTCTGCCTTGTGATGACATTTGAATTGGTCCATTTTTCGAAACGCTAAACCCTAAACTTGTGAAAATGCAATTTGTCGTGCCAAGCTGGTGCTTATTATGTTCCATTTTCTTTTCTTTTGTTAAATATATTATTTCTCCCTTGTAGTTTGTAAGTTCATCATCTCCTATAGCGCCACATCAGTTTTATGTTTTGCATAGTATCCATGGTTTTTTCAATGTATACACTGGTTTATTAGATGTTTTTCTATTTGCTATATATTTATAATTTAATTTTCATTGGTTTTGTATATTTTCTGCAAATTTGAAATATAGTTTGTAAGTAGTGTTGGAACTCATGCTTTGATAATAATATTGGATATAGATTTTATCCTTGCCAATGCCGATGTGATCATTCTTTTGAATCTCAGCGTTTTAATGTTTTTTGCACCTTAATATCCTGCCTACACCTTGCTGAAATCCATTTTTGGATTATGACCATATTGTTTATTTTATACATGATCACATGTACCATTCGTTGATTGTTATGCTCGACTTAATTGCTTTAAAGCTTTTACTGCCAAAGTGTTTATTGCTTCAATTGTGAAACAGGGTACAGCGGAAGTGGTTTTTGCCAGAAGAAGTGATGCATTTCAAGCACTCAAGAAATATAACAATGTTCAATTGGATGGAAAGCCTATGAAGATAGAGATAATTGGTGCCAATGCAGAGATCCCTGTCTCAGCTCGTGTGAATGTAGTTGGAGGACCAAATGGGAAAAAGAGGACTGTTGTCATGGCGTATGTGACTTTAGTTTTTGCCACTTCTCTATCTTGTCACTTGTTCCTTTTTTTATATTTCCTCCTATCTCCCCTTTATTTGCTTTTGTTTTGCGACCTATCAGTGTGCAAATACTGTAGGGGTTATACGTTGGCCATGTATGACACATGTCAATTTTTTCTCACTGTTATGTGTTTCACTTTTTCGTTAGTTGCTGATTGATGACACTTGACAAGTTTCATATTATGTCACCTTATTGTTTTGTGAAAATGACGGGTTTCATAATCCAAAGAATTTTTTAAAAGTTGTAACTTATGAGAGTTTGCTTCTGGATCTATTGTGGATGACAATCTTTTTGTTTTTAACTGAAAATTGACTGTGTGCAGGTCTGGACCTGGTCGTTCCAGAGGTGGCTTTACAGCGGCTAATCGTGTTTCTATGTAAGTTCCCTATGAGCTGTTAGTTGAGAAAGTGGAAGTTTTGTATATGTTTACACTATGTGCTCTGTTCCGTAAAAGTAGTGGATGATGCTACCTTTTTGTGTTAATGCATTAACGAGAAGTCGCTTTTCAATAAATTAAGTATTTCACTAATCTATGCTAATGTGGTTTTCTATTTTTATTTTTGCAGACAAAGAGGTCGTGGTGGTCCAAGCCGTGGGCGTGGAGGTGGGCGTGGGCGTGGGGGAGGGCGTGGAGGAAAGAAAAAAGTGGATAAATCAGCTGATGAACTAGACAAGGAGCTCGAGAGCTATCATGCTGAAGCAATGCAAACTTGATTTGCATCTTTTAAGCTAAATATGTGGACTTGACGCTATTTTATACTTACATATTTAGCTGTACAAAGTTCGGGTTTGTAACTGCTATGATCATTTTCTTCTGTAATCTGATGTTGCTTTGTTTTGATGGATACTGAATTTGAAGGCAGAAATTCTGTAGTAGTTGAGGTTATTTGCTTGTTAGTATTTGAAATCAATCCAACCTTTTACCAGGTTCTGTTCTGTGCAGTTTTATATTGCCCATTAAAGACGGGGTAGATTTCTTTTTATTTCTGCTGGATTTAGAGGATTTTTTTTTAGCAGAATCTCTTCGGTGTGGTTAAAGCAAATCCTCTAAATCCAGCAGAAATAAATATACACTAGCCAATTTTGGCGCACATGAAAAACATGTAAGTTTCATATAAAAATGGTACGTTGGCAATTTAAGAATGGTCTAATGTAAGAAATAACAATTTTAGTATATTATTTATCGAAACAGTCGAATCTCGCTAGTTAAGACATAGAGTAATTAGTTTGAAGATTTTCTATGGCATAATAATTACACTCTAATTACCACAATTTGACAACACCAGGATTTATTCAAAACTCTCAAGTCTCAACCAATAGGAATTGTATATTCAACCCAATTCATAAAGAAGCTTTTTCCCTTTTGTAACTAAAAAGAATAATGCCAAATATTAATTCCACCAAACACTTACATCCCAACAAACACAAAAAGATTGCCACAAAATTCCAATCCTAACAAACTCAAAAGGTCAATAAAAAGTGAATGAGATTTGTAAGAACATAATTGAAACAAGTATGCAAAATTAAATGAGTATGCGTAGAAAGTGCACCCCAAAACAAAATGTCCCCCCCTTCTATTTTTTTAATTGGTCCAAATACATATGAATGAAGAACAATGTAGAAACTAAGTGTGGTAGCAGAAGATAAGGTTTAATATATATATATATATTGGAGTGATATTGCATTACCATAAGAAAGGTACCATATAATACATAAAGTTTTGAGCTCCATTATCATTGTAAATAAAATCATTAATGAAAGTGATGGAATATACATATATTTTTATCTATATACAATATGATGATGTTATAGATAAATATGCAAAGAAATTAATTGATTGGCTAAAAACAAAAAAATGAATACTATATTACAAAATTTTATAATATTAAATTTATCAAAAACTTAATTTAATAAGGTATCCAATAGAATATTGATAAGATAAGTATATCATGATTTTGGTCCAATAGCAAGTCAATAGAGATAATAAAGAAAGAAAACCTTATAAATGCATGGAAAAGGATACCCCCCCCCCCCCAACTCTATATCCTTTGAATTATACTATATTAATATGCATTTTGATAAAACAATTTTCAAATTGACATATTAAAAAGTAAAAAAAAAAAAATTATTTCGATTCTTGCATTACGAAGTTGAGTATGGTCTAATTAGTAAAGTACTTAATATTTGTATATTGTTTAAAATTAATGAATCGGCTTGAAACTTGACTAAATTATTTAGGCTTACTCTTAAAATAATAAGCTGACAAGTGTCTCATAATTTATAATTAATAATAAAAATATTCCCATTTATTATATATGTGACCACCATATATATATATATATATATTCATAAAGTGCAAAGTGGAATATAAATAATTTAAGTCAATAGTCATTGTGTACATCAGCAATACATCACATCCTAGTTTGCTCATGTCATAAAAAGAAGACATTTTGGGAGTTTACTGTAGGTGAATAAAACACATTATAATCGCTTACACCTTTTATCCAAATTAAACTTCCCATTTTTGACACGTAGTGCAATCATTGGTTAAATTGAATTCAAAATACCCAATAATATGTTTTTTTCCTTGGTGGATGAAATAGTATAATTTACAAAATTAGATCACTTAATTGGTTAATACTCATTTTTGAAATAAATCACCAATTAAAATGTACTTCATACATACATGCTATAAATTGATCAAATCAAACCATTACAAAAGAGATAGATATACTATTCTAACATCTCATTCGATTTTTTCGGTCCACATTTAATTATACCTGTTTTATGAATAATTCGATTCAAAATGATTGTATTTGTATCAGAATTTCTTTATTTCTTATTACATTTGATTGCGATGATAATAAAATTAAAAAAAAATTAAAATAAATGCCAAGTCATCTGAGGATGTTTGGGGGGGTGGTGGAAGTAGGGTCCTCTATCCACTTAAAAGAACCAATAGAATCTCAGCGCATGGGAAAACCGCCCCAATAGCAAATAGAAGAAAATAGAAAGTATAAATATATGTGTGGTTGAAAATTGAAATGCAATTATCTTTTTTTGAAATTAAATAAACAATTTAATTAGCTCTAGGGATATATTATATATATAATATATTTACCAACTTCTAATCCTTTTTGTCAAAGAGATATATAGTATATTTGCAAACCCCACTTTCCCAAAACCATCATTATCAAAGGATTTTTTATTCCATCTCACTATTCCACTACTAATTTTTTTCTCTATATTTCTATATTATTACTTTATTTTGGGCAATCATGCGTATATGGGATATCATACTTTTCCCATCTCAATATTTTTATTACAACTTTTTTATCCTGAAAATATTGTTTTAATTATATACTCACCTTTATTAATTATGAAAGAAATAAAAGTTTTTCACAAATAAGTTGACCAAATCTCTCTCTATCTCTGAAATAGAAATCAACAATTAATATATTGATATAAATTATTTCAATTTTGAGTTGCTAGTAGCTTTGTTTTTTCAAGTATGGAAAAAATTGTTATCTCTTAATTGAATTTGAAGCATAACGTATGCTTTGAGAATGAATTTATTTGTAAAAAGAAAATAAATGTATACTTTCAAATAATATTTTTGACTACTGCCTATTAGCATTTTGATAGTATGATATATGGCTAGTGAAAGATGACGTAGATGTGACTTAATTATATGACATCTAACTATTGCTCCAACTTTAATTCCTTAATAAGGAATTGAGGATAATGAGAAAAATGAAAACCAGGAAAAATATATTAAAGCTAAAAAGAACACTAGATCAATTAAACTTAGGTTGGTAATGAACATTCACGTAGGATTTCTAAATTTTATCTTAATATTGATAGTTGCTTAAAATTATTTATCTACTCACCTAAAAATGGAAAAAAATAATTTTATTTTAATTTTACGTGATTATATATGCATGCATGCATGCTCATATAACTCAAATTTTCAAATTACCATAAAGAAATAAAAATGTAAATTTCATGTGTTTGATTTTTATTTATTGTTTATCCTCTCATATAAGAGTTCTGTCTCTCTTCTTGTATGATAGATTCGGCTTCAAATTTTTTGATTGTAATTAGATTTTTATTTAGTTTTCGACATATTTTGTTAATAGTTTTCAATCACAGTGATATTATCTTAAGTGATATTAACATATTTTATAAGTATATAACTTTTTTGTTGAAATTATATGATTGGTCCACAAGTCCCCATTCGACATTTTGGTTGGAGTCGTATAATTCAGAAAACGCGTGTAAGTTTTCTACCTAAGCCATTTAATGTGTCTCCATATTCTTTTGTTTTGTTTTAGTGGTTATACTATTATATATATTTATATATATATATATATATTAAATCCTAGGTTCAAAATTCTCAAGTCTTAGAATTCTGCATGTAGTGGTAATATTGTTGATGTTGATTAAAAGTAGCACGTATAGAAATCAGTTACCAAACTGTCAATATCACAATGGTTTTGTTTCTTATCAAAAAAAAAAAAAATCACAATGGTTTTGTTCTTGTGGGCCTTTATGTTCACTAGAATATATATATATATATGTATGTATATATGAGAATTTGATGATTAATTATATGATTTTTGAATCATATGCTTATGAAATGCTTACAAGAGCAATAGTTCATCTTTTGCATATTATCACATTAGAAATATTAAATTGGGAAAACATTTTTAGTTGTTACAACTTACAATATTCCTTTTTTTTTTCCCCTCCAAGACCTCTGATTTTGTTCTAAAAATGGCTCTTAAATCACCTCATAAACTCGTTCTATAAGTAGGATTAATTATCCACTTATCACTAAAATATTAATTATTGGAGAATAAATTAATAAATGAAATCTAACTTAATAAACAACGGCCCAATGGAAGAGTGTGAAAGGAATCATGCTCAAGTTGAGAGGACTCGTCGCATAAACAAATGATGGTACGGAAAATGCGACATTTCAGTTCATGTTTTCACACCTAGGTGAAACGCGTTTTTGGAATTAAAGTCATTTGCTTTGATAGTGATCTAATTTAATAAAATTCTGATATTGATATTAGATCATAATATTGCAATATTTCATACTTTTTTTTGGAAATTTCTCTTTAAACTCAATTGTTTTAAATCGTGTTTATCGAACTTTTTTTTATGTAATTGTACTCACATTTCGGTCTTTATATAATTTGCACTAAAATTCCATACCATAATGAATCGAGCAATCAAAAAATTATTCACCTTGTTATTTCACTTGACGAATATTTATCCCATTTTCAATTCTTGAATTTGTGAAGGAAACTTCTATTTGAAATAAAAGCGCGTCTCGTTTTTCAAAATTTAAAGTTGACAAATTGTACCATACAAATTTTATTTTTTATTATCTTCAATATACGCACGAAAAAAACTAGAATTAGAGTGGTTTGGATTCTACTTATGTAAAGATCGTATAGAGATTTAAGCTCATATTGAGTCGATAAAACTTGATTGTAAAGATCATTAACATATGCGACATTGGAGGCAATTGTAAATCTTCTGCATGGGGCTTGGCATAAGTTTTATAGAATATATTCACTTAGTAAATAAAATGAAATTTCTATAATTATGTCTCTCTAATAGTGTAATTAACACATAAGTAGTATGTATACATTCATGTATATACATGATATATATATATATACAAGTAAATAACACATTAAGTATTTAACTTTGCCATTCACTCAAAGGCATGGAGAATAAAGCTGGACTCCATCATGAGGTTTATTCTATTGTATTTTTCTTATGATTTAATTAATACTGGACAATTTTGCTTTGCATATACGAATGTGGGTCCATTTTTAGATTTTAGAAGTAATGTTACAATACAAGTATATATAATGACAATGATTCTTGATGGTCATATCTGTCTGTAGATGTGTATTATTGAAGATACTTGAATATAATTTTCATGTCTCATTTTGACCCCTAAATAAAAGTATGTCAATTATATATCTATTTATTAATATTGTTGAATTAATTTCATATTATTTTATGCTTGATATTCAATTCAAGTAAGGGTAAAGGATGTTGCCGTGGCGCTTTCCAGAGGGTGACAGAAACACGCGCGGGGCTCAGGCTTCTTTTCTGCCAACATCTGGCAATCTGAAACTTTTCATCTATTTAAATTGTAAAATAATTTATGATAATTAAATAAATAAATAAATAAAAAGGGCATGTCTATTTTTGGAGTGGGATTTAAAATTCTCTATTTTTATTTTTCTAATTTTTTTTTTCTCTGGGTGGGGTCAGAGGGTGAATTTAAGGGCAGTTTGTGTATTATATATAAGTGTTGGTGTAGAGCTGATAAGTCTAGTCTAGCCAACTTCACAAATTCCTTTGATTCATAATATTTTCATAATTTCAATATAAATTCTATTCAATAATCAATATATATCAGAGGTTGTAATATTAGCAAAATTAAATTTAGTGAAATATTATGGGAAGACAACCTTGTTGTGACAAAGTGGGGCTAAAGAAAGGACCATGGACTGCTGAAGAAGACAAGAAACTCATCAATTTCATTCTCACCAATGGCCAATGCTGCTGGAGGGCTGTTCCTAAGCTTGCAGGTTTTTATTTTTTATTTTTTTTTCAAAACTCATTAATGATAAATAATACTCTAGAAATGAATTAATTTGGTGATTGAATAATTATAATAATAATAACAATAAGTATATATATATATGTTTATGTTATAGGGCTATTGAGGTGTGGAAAGAGCTGCAGATTAAGATGGACAAATTATTTAAGGCCAGATTTGAAGAGAGGACTTCTTTCTGAAGATGAAGAGAAGATGGTTATTGATCTTCATGCTCAACTAGGCAACAGGTTTTTCATCTAATCCTTTTCTAAAATATATTTTCTTTTTTCTCAACTCAAATATAATTTCTTAAGAAATTAAACTGTATTTATCATGCAACTAATTGCAACAAAATGAGAAATATTTCGAAATTTAAATATATATATATATATATATATACACAAGTTGAAATAGTGTGCTTTACAGGGATTACCTGACGTGCCATAATTCATCATTGTTCTACCACAACTTTTAATGCACTTCTTATATGGCCTGCAGCCACATGCATGATGCAGCAACTTATTTTGAATTTTATATATTTCCACTGTTTGTTTATTCAAAAATCCAAAAAGGTTACTCAATTTGTGCAAGAGTAATATATAATAAATTCACCATAAGTTAAAACTAAGTCACGTTTTGTTTTCAAGTGGCATTATGCATTTATGAATATGATTTATTTTTCTTAATTCCAAATTAATACAATTTTCTGCAGATGGTCTAAGATTGCTTCTCATCTCCCTGGAAGAACAGATAATGAAATCAAAAATCACTGGAACACACATATTAAGAAAAAGCTAAGGAAAATGGGAATAGACCCTCTTACACACAAGCCTCTTCCACCACCACCACCCACCACCGATCAACCGCCACAAGAACCACCGTCTCAGGCGGCGGCAGACCATACAAAAATAGAAGAGGAGGTACTTCCGGCGGCCGTTTCCGGCCAAGAAGACAAAACCGGCAGCCCATTTGATGAAATGGAATTAGTCAACAATGATTTCTGCATTGATGAAATCCCTGTGATTGAACCCCATGCAATTATTCTTTCATCTAATGAAAATTCATCAACACCCACGTCATCTTCATCTTCATCTTCATCTTGTTATAATAATCATTCTCTTTGTGATGAACCGCTATCATCAGAAATGTTCGACGATCTGCAGTTTATGTCGACTTTTGAGGATTTCTGGGAATTCACAAATTCATTGGATTTGTTGGTTAATAATCATGATAGTGAGATGGATATGCAGTATCCTATCATGGTAACAGATGAAGAGCCATGGAACTTTGATCTATTGTAATGTTGTGTAAATTTGATTCATTTTTCTGTGAAACTTTTACAGTGAATAAAAGGAGTAAAAATTGGTTAAATTATTATGAGTCAATATTGTCTCGTAATTATAATCTTGATAATATTCACAGACATTATGCCACAAATTCTTGTTGTGGCGGATGTGACCCGATTGTACAGTTCTTCAGGCTCCATAACTCAACACAATTTCAAATCAATATTGAGTTAAAAACGAGCAAAATATTAATTTCAAAAGCTCCTTCTTTTCTTTACTTTTTTCTCAGTTATTTCTAAAAAAGAAGATCACTTTTGCATGGTAATAATTAAAAACTATTCAACCTTTATAAAGATTGGTCCCTGATTTGGCTATTGAAGTATTTGTAAAGGGTTATGGTGGGGTAACCCACGTTGTAAGAACACACAAATCATAGGGATTATTGTCATTTAGTATTCCCTAGAAATTTTAATGTAGCCTCTTATTTTCCTATATCATTAGTGATAAAATTATCATCTCATGTCTTACCACCATAATAAGACAGTTTTATGATTTAGAGGTTATAGGTTTAATTCTATCAGATGTGGAATTATTTTTCTACTCATAGTAATTATTTTAATCTAGTTTGTTTCTAGTTCGTAAAAGAAAATTGTTGCCATAATTGTGATTTCGATATGAGATTAATGGTGTAAACCATTTTATCAAAAGAAATTGTGACAAAACTTGATTTACCATCACCTATATAAACACGGAACAACATCCTATATATCTACAACATCCTATATATCCATAGATATAATGCTATATACCATTGATCATTTTTGTTATATTAAAATAAATTATGGAAATCATATTAAATGTATTTAATACATGCAACTTTTACCATATTTGAAATAAATCAAAAAATAGTAAGATATAAATGGTGATATTTATTATTAATATATATATATATATATATATTTGTGAATGCCGTTGAACTAAATCTTAAATATACAACAAATAATTTTCAATTGCATAAATAAACTATACCGAAAAACTGGGAGTCCATAGTGGATTTTTCATAGGAAAATTGACTATTAGATGTAACTTCACTTTTGTTGAATAGCCAGCCGACGTCAGACCAAGATTTATGGCTAAAATCTCACAGTGGTCAGATTACCAATGTGATCCCAATCCCATAGACAAGCATTAAATCTTGTACAAAGTCAACTTTCTACAGTCAACTCCTCACATATATTGTTATCATTTTATTTCTGTTTTGAACAATAATCTGATTTTAAAATATAATATGATAATTTCAATATTCTGAATAACTTTTGATTGGAAGTTGTCATCACAAAACCAACCCACCCAATGAATATAAGCCCACCCAATGAATATAACTAAAAGCCCAATTCATATCATAAAGAACAATAGGGAATAGAATTAAGAGAAGTTAAAGGGACGCAATAATGCATCACGCCTCAATTTTCTCGTGGAAATTGGAAAAGATAAATTGAGTTTTACAAATTTCAAAACAACAATTCTAGTTCAAAACAAACTGGACTTAAGCTGTACAAAACTACCAATTCTGAGAAAAAGAAACAAATTCAGATTCAGATTCAGATTCAGATCCTGTACAAAACATCAAGCCTTTGCTATTACAGTTAGATTCCTCGGCCCGGCTAAGTGGACAGATTCTGTTTTCGCCTCGTTAGATTGAGACATAAGACGATCAACGAGTAATTCTAAAGCTTCTTTCATCCACCAATATTGACACACTTTTCTAGCTTTTTTCACACTTATCTGCATAAATTAAATTTTGATCAAAAATGGTATCTAATTTTGTTTTATTCCAAAGGGATAATTAATTTTGTTAATCATTATTACCCATATTCTTTGACGAACATCTTTTTCAGGCCAGGATTCCAATTGCTCTTTCACAAGTAATGGGAACATGTGACCCTCGTAACATGTCTCATTGTTTTTGCTCTTGAAATTCCATTTACCCAATTTATGCTACAATTATTAAAAACTTTAATCTTTATTAGTCTCTTTTAAGTATATATATATATATATTTATATATATATGATTTGTAGTTTAAGAACGAACCTGAAGATCACCAACTACACCAGCTTCTTCTACAGTTTCGCGCAAAGCTGCAGCTTCAATTGATTCATCTTTTTCCCATCCTCCCTTATATTATATAATCATCGCATATATATATATATACATACATAATAAAAAAAAATTATGATTTGAACATCAAATCCCAGTACTAATATAGCCAAATTAAAAGTAAAATACCTTGGGGAACAACATGCCTTTTCCTTTTCTTTGTGAAGTTATTACAAGAACTTCAATTTCTTCCTCGTCCATAATAGATGTTTCTCGTGGACCTTTGTATCTGTACGGAATACATCTACAATACCAAAAAGATTATCAGACAGCACAAAGTATGAATTATAAGGCATTGAAATGTAGACCCATGTCACAAATCAATTTATTTAATGGGAAAAACAAAATTATATTTTTGAAAATAAGATATTGATAAGCAGGAAATGAATCAGATTTATGATTAAGAGGCCGTTTGGCTAAGCTTATTTAAAACATCTTATAAGTTCTTACGTCTTATAAGAGGTTTTAAGAGCTTATAAGATGTTTGGTCTTATTTAAAAAATAAGCTCTTAAGTGTTTGGATAAAATAAGTCTATTTGACTTATAAGATGTTTTCAAATGTTATACGAGATAATTTGTACAAGAATAAAAATAAACATTTTTCGGAGAAAAGTATTGTTGGAAAGGAGAAGGTTAACTAGAGTTATTTGTGCATTTAAAAATATAAACATCTAAAATTTAAAATTTTGAAATAAGGTGGGTTAGGCCAACTTATTTTTTATTTGCTTATAAGACCCAAACATCTTATTTTTTGGTCTTATAAGCTCTTTTTAAAAGAAATTATCCAAACACTTTCATGGAGCTTATAAGCTCTCAAACATCTTATAAGATGTTTAAAAGAGCTTATAAGCTTAGCCAAACGCCCTCTAAGTCAAACTATGACAACCCAATAGGAAACTTCCTCAAAACTCTTTCTAAATTGAATTAAGGACATTTTACCTCAAAATATACAAATGATTAAATCATAGTTGCTGTACAAACGTGTTATTAATGGCGGTGCTAAAATTCTAGCTCTTAAGTCTATTATGTAATTTGAAATTTTATTTTACTTGACGTAATAAACTTGAAGCATTTCAAAAGAATATGTTAATTAGTATGAATTCCATGTATGTAGAACCATTTCAAAAGAATATATAAAGAAACTAACTTTTGTATCTAATTCGTACAAATGTGTTTGATTAACAAAAAGATGCAGGTTAGTTAAAGATCATAGTCGGAAGTCGGAACAATATCTTTGAGGTGGGCCTTAAATATTAATCACGTCTACAAATAATTGCAGAATGATAATGCATGTTAGTTCAGAAACATTCCAAAAATAGAACAACAAATTGGAATTTCAACTAATAATTGGCAAATTTAATTGTTTTTTTTTCCTTAAGCACTTTCAGTTCTTACAGGAGTCAACGCTTCAACTATACTATACTCCATGGAAACTTGTAAACAAGGCAAATATCAAAGAAAAATTGAACATGAAACTGCGTATTATCTGTGAGTCTGTGACAATACATACATATATATATATATATATATATATATATATATAGAGAGAGAGAGAGAGAGAGAGAGAGAAACCCGACCCGACGACTTGGCGGTGGCCATGAAAATTGTAACGCTGCATATCTCTTCCAGTGCGAGAAACAAGACTAGAAACTGTGTTCTTCAACTCCATTTATTACTACTCAAGACTATATAGACTACACAAAATTAAGATTCCAATTGCTGAAACAAGAGTAGAAAAACTACACACACACATATATATATATAATTATATATATAGGAAAATGATAGAGAAAAAGAAGAGAAAGTGTAATAAATGGAAGACAGATTACACAGTACTGGTATTTTATTACAGACAAAAGCACGAAGACTTTGTCTGAACATTTATTTTCTACTAAGAAACCGTTGGACGAAGGAAGGATAACACTTTTATATTCACATATGCCCCCACCCCGAGGAGTTTAAATTGATGAGCTTTCATTTCTCTCTTTCTTTGTATCTTCTTACCCTTGTTTCTTTGCTTTATATTATATATGCTCTAGATAAGATACTTTATAAAATGCTGACATGTTTAGGTTTGTAAATTAATCGAGTTTGGTCACATACAATTATGCATCTAGCTAACCCGGCTCATTAAGAACATCATATACATTAACATTTATCATGTGAATGATTTGTCTTAGGTTAATCGCATTTAATTCGAGGTAGACACATAAAACTGAAATATAGAATGGATGGAATAAATATATTACTTATCACAAGTATAACAAGTGAAAGTAGCTAGCAAGTATAGATAGTACCATAAGTCCATAACTAATGGGGAAGTGACATAATTGGACAGATAGTTTGTGTTATTGATAATTTATTAGGATACTATCTTTTTAAAATTAATATTAATTGAATAAACTAGTTGGTTCATTTTTATTTTCATTTTCATTTATATATTAAATGTGTATTAATTTATCTACTTGACATATCCTTCCACTTGTTACCTAGCTATTTGACCACTTGCTAAAATTATCAAATCTGATATTTATTTAAGCACAATCATTGGATGAAAACCCCAAAATTTGGAGAATCACCTGTGACACGTGCTCTCTTCTAGCTAAATTAAATTTTTCATCAAAATAATAGTGGGTTTTAAAAAAAATATTATTCCTAAATCACCCAAAACACAATCTACCGAATTTATTTTACTGTTCTCAATAATTACAAAATTAATTTTACAATTTCCATTCACAAGAGTCACAATAGAATAGCTTGATTCAAGTGACTGTTAGCTGCAGTCATTTAACGGCATGGTATACTATAGAAATAGTCAAGGTTTTGGATAAACTTTAGAAAAACAAAGACATAAACTTCTAAATTTTGTCTACATGCAAACAGTTACGAGGAAAGCTCAGTTACTATTTTAAGACAATAAAGTAAGAATTTTTTATTTATTTTTTTCAATTCCATAGTTAAATAAATCTGCACGAAATTAGGATTTAAAATTTTACATAATATCGATCATTTTGTTGTCTTATTAAGGAGCATTTAGATAGAGCCTGGTTTTATTTCATATTAAATTAAACACATGCAGAATTCATAAGGCAAATTATTTTTTCTCATTGTCGGGCCCAGATATATAAATTACCTTAATCTCTTTGAGACTAACTAATTATTTATGAAGATAAGTTGTCTCATCTAGAGTCACGACAAAACAACAAATATTAAATTTACTAGCTAATTAATTTTGGGTTAGGTGGTGTTTAAATAGGACGGTAGAATAGACAGGCCATAAAATTATTTTTTTCCTAATGTTGAATAATTGAAAATATTTAAAATTTAACAAGAAGAGATAGATACGACAATGATAAACTTATGAAGCCCTAAATTAATTCAGCAGCTTCATTGAATTTGGATCACAATTCAGCCCATCTTGTTAATAAATTAATCTCGAGATCTATTAAACAATTCATATCAGCCCAAATAATAAGTCTGGCCCATTATTAGCCCTAATTTTCTAATAGGCCCAATAAGCTATTCTCCTTACATCACTATTGCTATTGTTTTATTTTTTTTTGACTAGACAAATTACAAACTAATTTAAGTTTATCCAGATTTTTTACATTGAAAATCAGAACAATTTGATATAAACAAGAGGTATAGAAAATGATGTAAAACGGGTCACAACCCATCAATATTTATGTGCCCCTCAAACACAATTATTATATATATGTACTATAATTATTTATATAAGGAAATTATATTGTCATATTACATTCTCTCTTTATTATTATTATTATTATTATTATTATTATTATTATTATTATTATTATTATTATTATTATTATTATTATTATTATTATAACAGTATAACTTAACATAAAAAAGGTCAAAATTAGCCACATTTGTCCATTTATGCGATTGAGACATGCAAAAAAAGGTCTTTATATAAAGCAAATGATCTCCAACCATTGAAACTATCGAAAGTAATTGTTGACTTCTTGTGAGCCGTCCAATATGATTCTTCTTTTTTCAGAAAATCCCTTTTAATTCATGGTGATTATTAATAGTGAAGACAATTCAAATTTTTGAACTAACTAATGAGTCTGAAAATATTCATATCTTTAGTGGAGTTCAAGTATGAGGTTTCGAGTTTTTAGGCTTGATCAGCATTGCGTATTCATATACTTTCTCATATATATAAAGATATATATAATGAGTACTTTCTCATATATATAAATATAATTATATGTAACAAAGTGATCATCTACATGTTTATTACCGACAAATTGATCAAATACAGTACCTGTAATTAATCTGCATCATCATCCACAGTGCCAATTAATGATAGATTCGTATTTTTTATTTTATTATTGGTTGAATATATTTTCATTATCAATATAATAATGAATTATTTAATGCTTATTATTCAACTTGAAATAAAAGACTACTAGGGTTCTGAATATGCGAGGATTAGAAGTAGCAAATTGCGGATAAATATAGATCTTGTGACGTACAAACGTAATATTTAATATTGGCATGGACTTTTATTTTTTAAACTTAATTGCCTAAAGGAATCTATAATAATAGAACTTAAGTGTCTCTAATGGCCGAATGATTAGCCCTTCAGCATAAGTTTAATGGTATCTTTCAGAAGATGACCTTTCCAACTCTGAAGATCCAATTGAGGATTTAATTAGATGATCATTCTCGAATTGCACCAAATAAAAAAAGATAATATTAAGGACAAAATATCAAATAACTGTTTTAAAATTATTAATAATTATGTATATTCAGTGATAAAAAATATTTCGCTGCAATAACACTTTTTATCAGTTAAATGGCGACAAATTCAAAAAAGGTTTTTCACTATTTGAAGACTTGTGAATTGTGGCAAAAGAAAAGTACGTAACTTTTCACCATGCACTTTTAATGATATGTACTTAGTGATAAGTTAATGATAACAAAAATTATGGGTATGCTTGGTTTTGTTTTGGTTGGTTAAAAAATTGTTGTTGAGAAATTTTTGGGGACACGTTCAGTATTGGTGAGATAGTGTTTACTGTTTAGTTTAATTGGAGAATTGGTTTTTGATTTTTTTTTGGTGAGATAGTGTTTGATTTTGTTTTGTGAGGGAACATAAGTTAATGTAGCAGTCAAATATGACAGTTTTTGTCTATTAGTAATTAAATAATTATTAAAAGTTATATTATAATATTAAGATTCAAATAATTATATTATAGATAAATATTTATTTGTATATATTATAATTTAAAATAAATAAATAAATTATTAAATATTTATATAAATGACTTAAGTTAATGTGTACTATTGAATATAAATAATTGAAGTCAAAATATATTATTAAATAAGACACGATTATTTAAAAAAGAACAAACTTAAATAAATGAAACATCAAATAAATATAATGAGCATATGTGTTGCTCAGTGTACAATTTTTTAAAAAAAATGAATATTATTTGCTAAATCCGAATTTTATGTGTATTATACATGAACATAATACAAATTTTAACTACATATCATATGTTAGCTTAAAGGGTCATGCTAATCTCACATAATTAAGGAAAAATTTTATTGTAGTTATTTAATTAATTATTTTTATATCATATATTAGGTAAAAAATTATTGTAGTTAAACATTTAAATAAGATATGATTTGATGATCTTTTATTCCAAAAAAAAAAAGTAAGCAATTAAATAATAATATAAAAGAGACCCAATCCAATTTAAGGTGTGATTTCTTATGTTTTAAAAATTAACAATGTATTGAATTTATCAAATGTGTTGAATATTATAACATTTTAACATCTATTTGATATTAGATTATTTTTTGAATAATCCAATTTTGATATTCATAGATTAAAAATGAGATTAAATAAGAATATTCGTTTTATAGTTAATATAAAATTTTCGTTGCACAAAATGTAGATTAAAAATAATTAATAAAATTCACTTAAATTTTAAAATATATTTGGAACTAACTATAATTATATATAATTACGTGGGATTATGTTTTAAATATTTTAATTAAACATTACAAATTGCTATGCAATTGCCTGTTCATTAGTACAATTAGTGGCTAAAAAATTGGCTGTAAGCTAAAATATCTTACAGGTTTGTAAGAAAAGCATTTTCCTAGCTTAAAACATTAATAATTTATGATGCTCATTGCTAACCAACAGAAGTGATGGAGAGAGAAAGGAGGAAGTGAGATGTGACATGAACTAGTAATAAGTCAAAAAAGTAATTTTGGACAAAATTTTTGAATTTTTTTGGATTCAAAACAATTAGACCAAACACTAATTGACCAAAATTTTGACCAAAATCAAGTTCAAAACAAAACCAAACATGCCCTGTCATTTAGTGATAAGTTAATGATAAAGAAAATTATCACAAGTACATAATAACTATTTTTGTTTTTCCTTTATATGTACTTCACCAAATGATAAGTTAGATACATTTTATCCGTCTCAAAATTATAACAATCATAATTATTTTTTCTTATAGTGTACATATTTTTTTTTTTTGGGGTTTCAGACAACTAATAGTTTTTTGATTATTTTATTGCATGATTTCTCGTTGACAATTTAGAATAAAATAACATTGGAAGTACAGATTCCATTTTCATTAGTGTATGTTCATTGTATTAAGTTCATAATATGAATATTTTATACCTTTGACAGTGATTAGCTCTGATTCTTAATAATTTTAAAAAAGAATTTAATATGTTTTGGCGTACAGCTTTTAATCTTATATCATTTAGTTATATAGATGGAATAAACTTACATAATATCTTCCTCAATAATTAAATTATACAAACATGTTGAAAGGTCAAAATGTAATTTTGATTAATTGCAATAAATAACTTATTTGATGACTAAACCCGTTATTCGAAGATCCGCTCTGAATAATGGGTTACAGTGTTCAAGATAAATTTTATTCGATGATAAAATGTGTCTTAGATACATAAAATTCTAAAAATTAATATACGAATTGTTCTAATAGATCTAAAACCATTAAAACATAAGGGTCAAAATTGTAATGATATTATAAAAATGAATTATGAAACACTTAATAGAATTGACTATTTGTAACCCAGATTGCATTGCACATTTGAATAAAATGAAATGAGTATGTATCATTTTTTGGCAAAATACCATATAAAAGATCAAGGTTGTTAGAACTCAATGTCTATAATCCCTAAGAGAAAAAAATATTTATAATCAAATAGGTGGTGGCACCAATTTTACTACTTTTGAACATATTGTAATAATTTTAATGCACCAAATTTCATATATGTGACTATGTGAGGTAAGTGTATTATTGGTCAATTATTTTTAGTCATAGTCCACAAGTAACAAATTTACTTATTTCATAATAATACTTTTCATCTAAAAATATATATTACTATTATCTACTTTCTAGTCATATAATTAAATTGATACTATCACACTTACTTTTATGTCATATCATATGTGATAGAAAGATAAACAATACCATATCATTTAATCAGAAAAAGTCATTAGGTCATATATATTTTAAATATTTTCTCTATCTCAAAAATAATTCGGTTCATATTGTTGACCCATCATTACAAATTCTTTTTTTTAAAGTAAAAATATATTTGAACTTAATTAAGAAAAAAACTAAAAATATTATCTATACACAACGTACATGAATTTCAAGATCCCAGAAAATTTAATAAAAATAAATAAAAATTGATTTCAACTTTATTTAGTTTTCTGTTTTTAAGGTGCAGAATCCTTAGCCGATAATTGTAAATCTGCCCATGTAACATGAGAATCTTCCTGTTACAAGATTCTCTATCTCTCATGAAGGTCAACCTTATTAATATACATATACATATATATGTGTATGTATATATGCGTAATAATACAGAAGTTCCATTATCACCGCTTCCTATAAAACCCCACTTTCTTCCAACCTTTGCATACAGTCCAATACATTACAATCTTCATAAAGAAAAAGGTGAAAATCCAGTTGAAATTGTTGCAAAAAAATGTCGCTACTTTCAGATCTCATCAATCTCGATCTCTCAGATTCTACTGACAAGATCATTGCTGAATATGTTTGGTGAGGGTTCTTCTTAATGTGATCATGCTCTGTTTTTTTTTTTAAATTTTTTCATAAACATGCTCTGTTTCTTTATATATTCTGTTTTTTTTTCTTTCGATTTCTTGATTTTCTTTAAAGGAATTGTAATGGGATCTTTCTCTTAATCATACATTCATGGGTTTTGGGTTTTGATTTGTTTTTTCCTTCAGTTTTTTGTTAATCGTCTTTATTATGGTTGTTATGAATCACTAGTAACTACTCTGTTTGAGTTTTTACAGTTGTTTTCGTTTTTATTTGAATGTATTAAAGAAGCAAAATATTGAAACTTTCTTACAAAATATTGAAAATATGTTTATTTTCTTAGATATTCAATGTATTCTTTCTTATAGAATAATATTTCTTTCCTAGTTTCATTTATTTAATTTTCTTTATTAGTCATCGAATGATTAATAATAAATATTTGTGTTGTAAAATCATTGACAGGATTGGCGGCTCTGGTATGGACCTTAGGAGCAAAGCAAGGGTAATTAATTCTTTATTTCAATGGTAAATAAACATATATTTTGAGTAAATATATTGATGATATAGATTGTTTATTTTCTACAGACTCTTTCTGGACCCATTAACGATCCTTCAAAGCTTCCCAAGTGGAACTATGATGGATCAAGCACAGGCCAAGCCCCTGGAGAAGACAGTGAAGTGATCATATAGTAAATCAAACACATTAACCTATAATCCTTTCTTAAATTTCCAATATATATATATATATATAATTATTAATGCATTATTTTTACAAATAATTACAGCCCTCAAGCAATTTTCAGAGATCCATTCAGAAGAGGAAACAACATTCTGGTTCATTTCTTCACATCATAATTTCTGTAAATTTCTTGTCATAAGTTTGAATTTATTTCAATCATTAAATCTTTTTCGTCTCTCGATTTTTCTTGTAGGTGATGTGTGATTGTTATACTCCAGCCGGCGAGCCTATCCCCACAAACAACCGACACAATGCTGCCAAGATCTTCAGCCATCCTGATGTTGCTGCTGAAGAAACATGGTATATATATACGCATACATATATATATTTAGATTATATCATTCATTTATTAAATTCCATAAATATATTTATCCAATTCATTTGAATTTTTGTTTGTAATAGGTATGGTATTGAGCAAGAATACACTCTTTTGCAAAAGGAAGTTAAGTGGCCTCTTGGATGGCCCATTGGAGGTTACCCTGGACCTCAGGTGAATATCATAATTTCTTCTAATATTTGTAAATAATTAAATTTTTTATATCTAGGATCAATTTCTTGTATGAATTATAATTTTATTCTTCGATTTCATGTAGGGCCCGTATTACTGTGGGACCGGGGCGGATAAAGCATTTGGACGAGATATTGTCGATGCACACTACAAGGCATGCCTTTATGCTGGAATTAACATAAGCGGCATTAATGGAGAAGTTATGCCTGGCCAGGTATATATATACTTTCTCGACCCGATATTGATTTTTTCGTACGTATTTTCTAACTTATAAACGAGATTTTATTGTTTGTATTTCTCGTTTTTCAGTGGGAATTTCAAGTTGGACCTGCTGTTGGAATCTCAGCAGCTGATGAAGTGTGGATCGCTCGTTACATATTGGAGGTATTATTCTTATTAGTTATTACCACTTTTCTAATGTATCTATTTGAATCTCGAAATTTATGTTGTAAATTTGTAATAAATGTTCGATTTTTGCAGAGGATCACTGAAATTGCTGGGGTCGTGCTATCATTTGATCCCAAGCCTATCCAGGTGAATAATGAATATTCATTCTCAGTTTGTTTGATCATAATTCCTAAGTACTTATCCTATTTTTGAGTCTTTTTAATGATTATTTCACTTTTTTTACTACCAGGGTGATTGGAATGGTGCTGGTGCTCACACTAATTACAGGTACTTCTTATAAATTCTTTATGAAAATGAGATTTTTTTTTTTTTTGCATTTTTGGATTTAAACTTACTAAGTTTAGTTATCTTTTTATGAAAAATGTTTTAGTACTAAGTCTATGAGGGAAGAAGGAGGCTATGAAGTGATCAAAAAGGCTATTGAAAAGCTTGGAAACAGACACAAAGAACACATTGCTGCTTATGGCGAGGGCAATGAACGACGTCTCACTGGACATCATGAAACTGCTGATATTAACACCTTCAAATGGGTACACAATTTTAGTCCTAATCATTATTATTTCGGGATTTTAGTAGTTATTAGACAATTACCAAATGATGAGTTTTGTTATTAGACAATTTAAATTCAACCTATAAAACGAAAATCGGGATTTATTTAAGTCGCCTTAACTAATACTTCTATAGAATGCATGTGAGTTTAAGTTATATGCAAAAATCCCATTATCAATTTTATCATCTTTGTATTTGTTGGCCTGTTATTTAAAACCGACTCGAGTGTATATAGTAATTTAATTAATTGATCAATTTATATTCAGGGAGTTGCAAACCGTGGAGCATCAATTCGGGTGGGGCGTGATACTGAGAAAGAAGGCAAAGGATACTTTGAGGATAGAAGGCCAGCTTCTAACATGGATCCTTATGTTGTCACCTCTATGATTGCAGAGACTACTATCCTTGGCAACCATTGATTTCCTATTTATCATTACAAATCATATTTATCATTACAAGTAAAAAACAAAACAACCCTTTGTTGTTTTGTTTATTTTAGATAATCGACTCGAATATTTTCTATTTTTGTGTTTTAATCTCTCCATTACCTTTACTTTTGTGCTGTGTAAGGTTGAGTTTGTCTCAACCTCGTGGTCGTGTTATTCAATAACATTGTGATTATTAATAATAACGTCCAAGGGTTGATTCTTCCATCATTTCCATTGTTGTTCTTTGAGTCATTGTATTTTTCTTTTCTTTTTCCCATCTTCGTCATAGTTATATGCATGATTTCGGATCATTTATTTTGATTTAGTATTTCATCTTATATTTCTATTCTATTTTTAAAAATTTGCGTCAAGTATTTAATGATATTGTGAAAGAAGTTCAAACTATAAAACTTGTTAAACTAATATCACAAAGTTGGTTAGTTATTCCAAGAATATCTAATAGGGTGGTTAACATTAGCTCTTGTCTTGATAATATTTAGAAACCTTTCTTGAAAACAAAGGGTTTAGATCGATAGGTTTTATAAAATATATCTGGATTGTATAATACATGATTATTTTCGTTCAAAATAGTATCACTTGTATATTTTGAAACATTATACCCGTGATATGCATATCTACATAATATAGAAGATGAAACACTATTTTGAACGAAAAAATCATATACATTTTTACGCTAAGTTCAATTTTTTTTTACTAAAAGTAACACAATTCAGTCCTCATCAGAAAGTACTAGTCCTGGATCCATACTGCAAAATTCAGATATTATATATTTACCCCATATCGATCCATCCTCACCTAACAAGAAGATTCTGGTGACCCAAATGATCCTTTGTTTTAAATGATATCACAACAAACACATCAAACAATATAGCTGTCAATACATACTATAACGTACGTACGTGGAACTTCATCTTCCCACATATAATATTCCATCCCTTAATTTCAATCAACCTTCAACATTATAATGGAAAAAAGAAAACTAAGAATTAGCATTGTTGATGAATTGGCTTTGGCTAAATCAGCTGCATGGGCATGGTACAACCATGGCTCGGGATCCGAAGGTAAACCGATCTGTGAATTCGATTATTCGAGTACTAAAATTGACCCTAAACCCACAAGGTACAAGTTAGAAGCCATGAAAATACTCTCAAACTCATCTTCTTGTAATCAAGCTAGTAACTCTCTTCTTGATAAGTATGAGATTGATAGTATTTCAAGGCAGCTTGATCACTACATAGAGTCAAGTCATTCAAAACACCACGGCGGCGATTGTGGTGGCTGTGGGGCTGAGCCGGTGGCGCCGGAGATTAAAAGCAAGAAGAAGATATTAAGAGGGTTTTGGTTAAGACATGGTATAGTTTGTGGGTCGTCAAGTAATGAGGTGGTGGAAAGTAGAACAAGTTTAGAGTGTTTACGGCGGCCGCCGGGAAAAGGTGGTGTGGCGGTGGCGGAAGTCGTCGCCGGCCGGCGGCGGAAGGGCATTAGGATTTTATCAAGTGGCCAAGTCGGTGGATAGTGGTTAGATTGAAGACTGTGATATAGGTGGCTATATATGATCATTGATATGTGAAAGAAAAGTTGATCTATTTTGTTTAACATAACGTATATATAGTAATATGTATTTTTAGTAGAATTTTCTAATGCTTTAATGTAGTTAGGTAGTTCAATTTTATATTTATGAAGGTCCTAGGTTGATCATTATGCCTAATTTTTTTTTTTTATTATTATTATGAGTAGATCATCTTTTTTCAATTATATATCATTGTTCATTTAAGTCAGTGTGCTATTTCAAGTATTTTTTTTGTCATGTTATTCTTTTTATATGCATACAAGTATATAACTATATTTATATCCTTATATAATTAGCTTTTAAAAGCTCTTATTAAATTAAATCATTAAGCTGAGAAAATTTATTCGAATCATATAAAATCTGTGTCATCTTAGGTCAAATTTACTCCTTATTTATTTTAGGTATTTAATATTCCTAAAATTAATTTCATAATCCTAAAAACGAGTACTGAAAAAGAAATTAATATTTTATTTAGGGGAAGTAGATATGAAAATGATGGGAAACAAATTGGGCTTATGGGGTTATATGACCATGTGACTTGTAAACTTGGTATGTGGGTTTATGTCTTTACGGGCTCTATTGACATGGGTTTATGAGCTAAAAATATGAAATATTTGGATATGGTCCATATTCCTTAGATTTGGTTAATAGTCTCAAAATAGAAAATGTAAAGTTTGTATTTTATGAATTTGCTGGAAGGGATTTGTTTTTAGTGTGAGCTTTGGAGATTAGAAAATATTTTATCAATTGTTTTAATATAGAATTTTATTTAGAAGAATTTTTGCAATATTTATTAGTTTTATAAATTAAAAATGTCACAATTCTCAAGAGTCAAGAATGGCGGCTATAATTGAATGTATGTGTATTGATTTTTCTTACTTGAAAAAAAAAAATACAAGCATCAGCAATATTTAGTTGGTTACAGGTAAAATCATTGAATAGAATTGAAGTAAATAGGATAAGTATTTAATTAATGAATTGAGTTATTCATAATAATAGCATCCAGACCAGAGGCGTGGGATAAAAGCATGGACTGCTCATTATAAACGCGGATACCCGTTGGGGACCAAATTATTGTTTGACTTCATCACAACATTATTAGGTCTCCTTATGATATTTTTTTTATTTAAATTCAATTTTCAAGATTTTAAAAAAAATTGTTTTACTTAAGTTATTTTTATTTAAATTCATCTTTTCTCATCACTACTTTTTCAATTCTGTTATATAACATTCGTAATTTCATACACTCCAGTAAATTATTTCTTCCTTTTCTTTCATATTTTACAATTATTTAACATACAATAAATCAATCAATTATTACATAAACTATTTTTTGAAAATATAAATAAATACACCACATATCGTATCAAACTCACACGAGTCTCTATAGTATGCTGTTTCTGAATTTTTAAGAACTTTTAACTCAAATATATAAACATACATAACCTATATAATAACTTTCTACTACTAATTTAAGCGTAATACTACGTAAAAAAAAAACTTCAAGTCTTTACTATTTCTCAATTTTGAGTCAAATGGTCAACAAGATAAAAGAGTAGTACTACTAAAATTTTAATAAAAACCAATTAAATTATTTCGAATTGCCAAGTACAAAAAAGAGAAAAAAAAATCAAGTTGATCAATAATTGATACCATTAGATATTTCCCTTCTTTTTCCTCTTACCATTACTTTTCACCCTTGTCCTACAATAAAGGACATCACTCAATTAAATACACATGTTATGGTCTGCACTTGCCATTTGATACCTTTGCCTCAAGTCTACACATTTATGGATTTTTACCTTTTGAATTTTATTTATATTGTTTTTCATTTTGGTCCTATAACTAAAAAAAATGGCAATTCTAGTCCGATTTTGACCGAAAACGTCCAATTTGACCAGAATTTAACACGTGCCAACTAGATACTAGAAAGGTTAAAAATTAAACGTCTATAATCTATAACATGATATGGCAAGTTGCCTTATCCATATTCAATCACACTAAAAAAAAAAATATAATAAATCATACGAAATTAAAATTTATTTTTGCACATACAGTAAAAACTCTATAAATTAATATACATGAGACCATCAAAATTTTTTAATTAAAAGAGTTATTAATTAATCGATAAATTAATAATTATTAATTTATATATTAATTAATATTTTATTAATTTATAATGAAATACTTAATTTACAAACACCTTTCAAATTTCCATTTAATTATTGTAAAATGCATGTACGTATATAAAATGAAGGGACCAATTTAAAACAACCCTACAATTTCCCACCTTATTATGTTTGTTCAATGTGTATCACTTTATGGACATTAAAAAATATTTTCTATATAAATACAATATCAAAATATGTTAACACAAACAAATCATACACACAACATGGCTTCCCATCTTATAAATCATTCATATAATATGTAGCATATAAGGAATTATTAATTTATATTTTATATGGGGTCTATAGAAATTATCAAAAATGTATTATCTTATAATTTTAGCGAGTTTATTAATTTAGCACCCTATCCCCGAGTCGGAACCGGCCAAAAATATTATTTTAGCGAGTTTATTAAATAATCGAGTATTAATTTATCGAGTTTCTACTGTATATGTTTTCTATAATCTTTGTGAAATTGATGTGTGAGATCTTTTGAGTTGGCACACATAAATTAACAGCAATAAGCATTTACAAAGTATTAATTGGGCGGCTAAAAACTTATTGTTCAAGGCTAGCAATAATCACAAAAGGAAAAAGTTGTGGTTGAGCTAAAAAAAGATGAAATTAAATTTGTAAGTATATAGATATTTGTTATAACTTACAGCTAATGTGTTCGTTAAGAGTCCATTCTTAGTGATTGCTCCACTATTTTCATTGCTGGCATTTTAGCGACTTATCTTGTCACTACCGACTTATACATAAAAGCATATATTATCTGATTAGGTTGTCACGGGATAAGCCAAATTATGTTGCCTTTCACCAAAGGCAATGCCTAATTTCTCACTTGGTTTTACATTCTTTAATTAATATATATATATATATATATATATATATATATATATATATATATATATATTAGTACGTTTAAAATTGAATATCTTGTGGTGATATATGATCGATCAATTAGATCTTATCAAAAATAAATAAATCAATTAGCCAAATATTTATTAATTTCAATGTGTTTATTTTTTTGGCACTTTGCACCAATTATAAAACCTCAAGCTTTTTACTTGCCTTATAAAATAAGTTCACTCATTTTTGGAGGGTAAAAATGTAATTTTATTAATATTTTGGCGGTTGGACCCTCTAATTTTTAAGTTTTGGAACCATACACATAAATTATATTTTTGGTACTTTGTATCAATAAATTACAACCATTTAGAGAAATGCAACCTTAATGCTTTTTTTAAATATATTTTATATATTCAATTTAAAAATATTTATGTATTTCCAGTCATTATAGAGCTCGACTCAGGCAAGAGTTTTGTCTCAGGATTGATCCTAGCAATTTCGACTCAATTTAAAAAGATAATTATAGTACTATTGATGTATTATGACATAATTATTGGTCACTGCAACGAAGAGAGAGTTGAGAAAAATATTCTCAAATGTTTTCCAGATGATGCCAAAAATACTACTAAGAATTCGTTGTATCAAAGAGCAATAATTTAACGGTGTAAAGTGTCAAAAATACAATACCAGGGTGTATTTGTCAAATTATAGCAATTTGAGGGTGCAATTTGTCAAAAAATTAAGAAGACGTTTTAGTGCTTGAGGGTGCAAAATGCCAAAAATTGAACTTAAGGATGCATTGTGTCAAGTGATGATAACTGAAGGGTGCAATGTATCAAAAAACCAATTTCAAATTTTATTTGTTGTTTAATGAAATTAATTATTCAAGAAAATAAGTAACAAAAATGACTTTCATGTGCTGCTCAACATATACATTAAAAATTGATCTCTCTCTATCGTGTAGTTGACGCGAGGTCAATTCTCAAAACAGTGGTTAAACGAAAGTGGACTACATAGATTAAATTATGATTTGTAATAATTAACACCATTCAAAGTTAGGCACGTGAACATGTAAGTAAACGAAATGATGATAATGATAAATTAATTAATAGATAAATTAGGATCATATTAATGTGCATGAACATATGGGTTATCAGAATTGTTATTATTATTTAGTTTGTCTTCAAGTTACCCAAGTAATGGTAGAACCCACCACATGAGGTTAGGAGACATATCGAGTGCTATAATGTACTTAAAAATATTAGTTAAGATTATTTATGAGACAATTAAATATTTGATAATTGTTTTTCTAAACTAGTTTTTTCTAATGTACATTCACATGTCCATAATGTTTTCTAAACTAGTTTTGTGCTCCTTACTCAAAATTTTCATGAAAAGTAATTAGATATGTAAAAAAGATTGCAATTGTATAGATATTTGTATAGTGTCATAATTCTCATATTACTTTCATATTCACATAAAAAGACGTTAATTGATATCCCAACACAATATAGAATCTAATCGGTCTATTAATATTATATTGTTTAAATCGATTGAATTTGATAGTCTATTTGTCCAATTCAGCTAGATAAGACTTAAGTCATTTCACCCATCTTTATATGTATTTAAGTGAGATGTAAGTTGCTGAGGGTATAGAAAGAAGTCTATATATCATAATGCATATTCAATGAACTTAAATACTACCATAAAGGTAGGAACTAAATTGCACAAGAGCGAGGTTTACCCAGTGCGCACCCGAAAGGGTAGCGGCTGCGGGTTTCCTCCGTCATCCAAAAAAAAAAATACTACCATAAAGGTGGTAGGAACTAAATTTTGATAATTTATATGCCAAATGTAGTGTCATTTAAGCGTTTAAATATAAGATAAAGTGAAACTATGACTTTGGAGTAAACTAGCTAGATTATTGAAAAGAAGAAATATTTTCTTTATGTTCATGAATAAAAAAATATAGTATGAATTCTCATTACTATTTACTACATTTAACACTACTTTACAAGATAATATCTATCACACGGATTTACTACAATCAGCTACTCCAAATCCTACTCGTCTATGAACCAAATCAAATTCAACCCAAAGATTTTGCTGGTGGAAATTCCCAATGATATTACTAGCAACGCCAAGCGACTCTGACCGTCCGATCGCTACGCAGTGTATACCATTTCCCATATCGTCCAGAATTCTCTCTTTATTGATCGGGATTTCTACACCCTTTTCGAACTGAAAAACAATATCGCCTATCAACCGTCCGATCTCAATCGCATTTCCGTTGAAACACATATCCAACGCGCCTCCATACGAATATCCCTTCTTCAATTTTGTACCCGCCAGTCTCACAACTTCTTCTCTAATCTTATTATACGCAGTGTCCACTAAGAAGGTATACTGAGTGCCAGAGTCGATCATCGTCTGGCCAGAGCCACCGGCGTCTGGCCGGAAAGCCGCCTCGGGGATGTTCAATTTTTTCCCTCCAATTTTTATACCGACCAATCCGACGGTGAAGGCGAGGGGGTCAAAATTGGGCATGCGTTGACTTTGTGGAAAAGTCAACAGGTCAACATATTTGAAATTACGAGAATTAGGGTTTTGTCCCAAGTAAAACGACCCCGTTGGGTTAATTTTGTCGTGCCCTTGTCTGAGTGGGACGCAGTAAGAAAATCTAGGAACTTTAGCTTGGGAAATGAATGAAAGCCGACCAAGATTCATTCCCAAAATGCCCTCAGCCTCCTCTGATTCGGCAGTACATCCAAGGATCAAGGGAGGGGTGATTCGGGAACTAGGGAAAGTGAACCTTTCTCTGACGAGATTACCCTCGGCGAAGGTCCCGTCAGCGTAGAAGTAAGAATAGTGGCACAAGCGGTTCTGGTCACACGTCGTGGGGAGGGTAAAATCGGGAATTCGGGGTTTGCAGAGAGGGTGGGTGCAGGGGAGGACAGAGAAAGTAGAGGATCGAGATGGGTCAAACGACGTCGTCGGAGGCGGCTTTACCGGGGATTTCCGGTGGCACTTTATCCATGACAGCTGGCTGCCGGTGTCTAAAACCATTTGTTGAGCCTGGGGTGGGGTCCCAATCGGCAGAGAGACGATCAGGGCCATTGAATATTTGAATGAGGACTTGTAGTTGTAGTTGAACGGCGGTGATGATGATGATGAGGCTGCAGCGGTCTTACGGTGGAGCCGCGTTTGATTTGTACGCGATGATATGAGAGAATCAGAGAAGAATTTTGATCTAGAGGTTTTGGAGAGTGGGGCTGAGGTTAGTGGGAATGAGAGTGAGATTGTTTCTTGTTGAGCTGTGAGATGGATTGAGTTTGTTATGAATATTAGCATGAAAATAAGAAGAAAAATGGAGTTAAAAGATGCCATATTCATGGAAAATTGAAGTGATCACAGAGAGAAAAAGAGAGATATATGTGAGTTTAGAGTTGAGAGTGGTGACTGGTGTGGGATATTATATATAGATATATATATATATATGGAGTTTGAAGGGTATGTGAATGAATGTGAAGAGTACAAAAACGCGGTTTTCCAGCTTTGCTCTCATAATTGAATATTGTGTGGTTGTTTGTTGTATCTAATTATCACTACTTAGCTTCTATTACAGTGCCGTTACTAGCATAGGTTGCCTAAATGTAGCATACTTCACTTTTCGGACAATTTTATAATATATCCAATTATTTTATGGACATAAGATTGTTTTATTCTAAATCTTTATTCAATCTTCTATTTCATATATTTATATTTTTCAGAGGTGAAATTCATTATTAAAGAATGTTTGACACGTGTAATAGAAGATGGAATACTATTTACAATACAAAATCTTGTCCCGAATTTTTGGGTCTAGCTCATTAAATGTGGTAACATACAGTATTTTATCAAAACAATCTTCATTCAATAATATATAAGAAAATCGACTATTGAATACTGTTTATTATAGAATTTCCCCACTTTTTCTAATGAAGTTTATTACATATACCTACTTTTTCCTCACTCGTTTTCATGAATGTTCTCTTTTTTCTTTTTGAAAATACAGTGTTCAATCATATTTTCAAACACGTCCAAAGTTTGGTATTTACATAATAGAAACCCTTACTCTTGTGTCACAATAAAGCTCTTTCTTCTGTAATACTATCTTCTTTCTCCTTTATTAGTCCCTTTTTCTTGTCTAATTCATAGTTAAGTATTATTTTTTTAGTGAAAAAACATCTCTCAAAAAAATAATGTAGATTACAATTATCGATCATTAATTTAAATTATCACATCCTGATTTTAATCACTACTATAAAATTAGACCAACAACCAAGACCACTAGCAATCTGTTGGACCCATAAGTCCATAACCATTAGCAGATAGAGTTTTTTTTAGCAAATAAAAAAGTCCCATTGGGAAAATTTAATTTCATATATTAATATTTCAGTCCCATTAATATTGTCACTAAATATAAATTGTCACAAAAACATGCTTTCGGCCGACTAAAAAAAACTATTCCATACACCAAATCACATCTCTTTTTGTTGTCTATAATTTTTGTGCTTATTAATTAGTTTTAAAGCAATCTATAAAGCATAAAAGCTTAAGCTAATACACACTTGTCAAAAACGTAGGCTGCTTCTTATCTTCTTTTATAATTATGTTCATAAAACCTTTTAATTTTAGTTGAAAAATATATGGGACCAAAGGAGCTGGTGGGCCCAATATTATATACTCTAATTATTAAATTTTAGTATAATTGCAATTTAGATCTACTAATTAAATTGGTGCACTCAATTTGGCACTAAATTCCACAAAACCCATATACCAATTTTAATTATTAGTATTCTCACATGATCCTAGTGCTAATGGGTTTGGACGTTTTGCACACTCTTATTGTTTGTGGGATTCAATACTGTCTAAATTAATCATGATTTTAAATACTCTGATTATAATATAGATAACATGGCACAAAATTAATTTTTCGAATTATTTTTTGGTTTCTTGGTGGTTTATATTACCAATAAAGATTGAAATTTTTGAGCCGTTAACTTAATTATGTTTTGTAACGTTTGCTGCAAAATTTTGTTAAACATTAATATTATGTGTACAAACCCGGACCCCTCCAATAAATTAATTGGAGTTATTAGATACTTAGTACTTAGAACTTAGAAGTCTTTTAAAAGCTTTTCTTGATAGGTACAAATTTAATGCACTCAAAGACGTGTTGGACCCATACATGACAAGCTTTATTATTTACATTTACCTTCAGTATGTCCTTGTATTCAATAAATGATAATATTTTTCTTCCCTCAAATGATAGTATATTTGCACTATATTTGTATTTTTTTTCATCAAAATATAATGTTTGAATAGTAGATCTAGTTGATGTCTTCATTGACTATGTCTTGAAATATCGGAATTTTAACTTAATCATTATACTTTTTTGGACTTAAATAATACAAATAATTATATATAATATGCATACTGTTCATTACTGTTTTAATTGACACGAACTTTCTAAAATTAAAATCACAAGGATTAATCTATCTTTTACGTATTAAGTATTTATGTTATATTATAATGATTTGTGCACGTCAGCTAGTTTTTCTTATAATTAACCTGGAACACAATACTATTACAATATTAGTATGTTTTATTCTTCATAACACCTAACCAAGTCTTTAATATATATATATTTTTTTTTAAATTTCAGCAAAGTTTTAATCTTTATTATTGTCATTCACCAGAATAATTGATTGAAATCTTTAGACAGAATATTTGTCGTCCTGTCCACAAAATTTGCAGCATTTCATGTGAAAACGCCCTATGTTGCACCGGCTTGTCAAATGTTTTCTAGTCTACGCCTTGTCTCTTTGCAAAAATTATATTTAATTTCTACAAGCCATTGAACAAATTTAATACTTTTAGAGAGGAAAGTAAATATGTTCATTTTATCTTATTTGTCGTAACAACAAAAACATACTGTATTGATACAAACAGATGATTTAAATCTAATCTTTTAGAAATAATGCATAGAAATATAATTTTATTAAGAAAAAGAGATCTTACTCTCATATACATTATGTTATATATGTATATATACAAAATTCATATGATTTGTAGTTCTTTAGAGATCGACTTACCACAATTTGTATAATAAAAAAATTGTATACACTAAACTTAGTAGTTACATAATTATAATTTATAAACACTTATGTTGAAGATATTATAATGGGCTCTTTGATCCAGCCCCAGTTGGTCTAAGTCTTGACTCATTTAAGCCCAATTATCAATAATGGGCCAGGAAAAATGGGCTCACCTCTTGGGCCAAAATAGAATGAATAACATGCATAAATATGATTGAACATTTTTTTTCAGTATTTTATGTACAAATGAATTACACCTATGTCCTAACTTTGAGATATTTGAATCCCATAGATGAATCAAAGCAATCTAATTTATCACTATTCAAATTCATCAACTTCAATAACTCAGTCACTTTCTCCTTTGTTCTTTCATCACTACCAATTTGTAGCACAACCAATAGCTTCTGAAAAGCCCCATATTTCATTGCCTCAACTATAGCATTTCCATTTTCACCCAAACTGAGCTTCCAAAGGCTCGAAATGGAGAATTTTGTAGCGGTATTTGATACGCGTAAAATCTTCTTTACGAGTAATGGGATTGTTATCGCGTTTTTATACGCAATTTCTTTTCCTTCTTTCAAATCACATATGCTATCGAAGACAACTAAAGCCCTCTCGCTAACGCTTTTATCGCCATCGACAAGAATCTCGAGTATCGAAGGGACTAACCCCATTTCGACAAATTTTGATGTGATTATTAGCCCACTTTTTTGTTCAAATGACATCATATGGTGAATAACCATTAGGGTTGCCTTTGTAGCTTTAGGGCATATTGGGTTTTTCACAAGTTGAAACAATGTTTCTTCAATGCCCTCGATTTTGATTAGGCCATTAATACAGTCTTGATCTTCACTAATGAGCTCTTTTAACACGAATATCGAGTTTTGCCTTGAGGAAAGATCATTTTTCTTCATAAACCATGCCATGCAACGTAGAGAAATACTTGATTTCAACTTGGAAACCCCTTCTTGAGATAGTGGGAAAGCCCATGTTAATGCAGACAAAATCTCCTTAAGCAAATCCAAGTGTTTATCGATCGAAAAATCCGCGAAAGATTCAAATGAACTCGCTAATGCAAAGCCAATGTTGTTATCGACTAAGCAGCGTTTGTTTCGTTCACTTTCCTTAGCCAAATTCTTGATTTTTCCAACCAATTCAATGCACTTTCTAGAATCTAAACGTTGTGTAGCAACCAAAATTTTAGAACAAATCTCGAAAACTTCATAAGAATGGATTGGGATTCGAGGGGTAGGAATCCTCTCAACACCACTGGACTTGTTTTGAACACACCAATCTTGGATCATCTTTCTTATCGAATGATTTGGGATTTGATCGAAATTTCTCAAGATTTGGTTCGTAACTGGGCACGTTATATGGCCCGAATCGATCCACTTCTCGATGCTATCACGATCGTAAGTGATCCCAGTGGATAATGTGACAGGATCTTTCATCAAATCGAGAGATATTGGACACTGAAAATGAGTAGGAATTTTGAATTCGATATATAAATTGGACCCTTTTGATGCCTCGTTTTTCCGGGGCAAGCCAATCCTTGGCCTCCATGAGAAAGGCATTGTTTTAAAGAGCAAATTTGAATCAATAAACCAGCAAGATTGTTGATTATGTGAAGATGAAGATATGGGGTTTTGTTTGTTGAGAATTTGGTTATATATATCGTATATGATTTGTTGTTATCTATATGGAATAGAATAAAAAATCCAATCCCGGGTCAAAGGCACAAGAAAGGGTGGAATTTGATTGGAATAAAGAAACGTTCAAAATCTTGGTAAGAATAAGAAAGTCTTATTAACGTTGTAATAAGAATTGAATGTTTGACTATAGAATATTTGAAAATAGAATCTAACAACATTTGTTACACGAGAAGAGAAAAATATGAGTCGGCTGAGGAGACGTTTGACTTATTGACCGAACCCGGTCAGAGCGGGTAATCGGTGGCTGACCGAAATTTCAATTTGAAAAGAAATTATTTAGTAAAATTAATTAATATAAATAAAAAAATAACCCAGATCACACATGCTTATATCCTTCTATTTCAAGACACATTTTACTTAAATGGGAGGCCAATTTTACTTGCATGAGTTGAAATACATATAGCACTATATAGTATAATAATATTTCTACATTATAGACGATAAAATCTTGAACATTTGTGAAAATACTAATATTAAAATATTCATCTTTATTAGAATAGGGTAAGAAACTCATGTATAAACATCTTTTTGACTTTCTTTAACTCTCTTTTCCATTTTCTCTTATTTTCTTTTCTTATTTGTTTTGTTTTGCGGCAATAAAGAATGTGGCTAAGCCCATTGGGCTCAATTTTAAATTAAAGTTGGGTTGATATTGAAGTTGGCTTAATTCCTTCGACGGTCAGATATGGGCCTCTCCTAACAAATATCTTATCAATTGTGAATATACATATAGTTGTATATATTTGCAAGATTATATATATACACACATATATATATATATATATATATCTTTTACTTAGAAATGTAAGTAGCAAAATTACTCCGTCTTTCCTATTTACCAATTCATGGTTTATTCAATAATCTCCACTTTTTCAGAAAATTATTGAGTAAAACTATAGAGTGTGACAAATATTAAGATTTAGTAGGAGCTTTATAAATCAAAGTCATTGAAAGTTAGCCATTCATAAACCCCTAATGGAAGAAAAATTGTTAAAATTCATATATACGGTATATCTTATATATCATCATTATATGACAAACAATAAATTAATATGTTAAATCAATTATTAATAATGGTATATAAACGAAAACTAAAAAAAAGAACTAGTTTAATAATGGCATTAGGCATATAAACGATTATATGAAAAATTGCTTAAAACCCTAATTTGGCATTAGAAGAAAGGGGCAATTATATTGCAAAATATGGGCAATAGATTATGAATAAACGCAAAAATATTATTTAATATATTAGATAATTAATAATAATAGTGGATTTTGAGAAGGATCGCTGTCGTCCCCAAGAAAAGGGTTCCTACGTGGCGACCGCCGACGGAAGAAGACAAAAGACATTGACTAAACCCAAAAATAGGATCACAAGAAACTAGCAATAGCCTAGGTTTTCTTCAAATGAATCGACTGATGAGAAGGAGTTAGCAATTATATATAAACAAACTCATTAAAACTCAAAAATGAAAAAAATATTGTAAATTATATATAACGGTCAATGAATATATATGTTACTATTAATTCAAAACCAGAAAACCCACAAACTCTTTGAAATAGTTATGTTACTTATATATAATTATTTTCATCTTTCAGAATAGAGAGAAATTTTACCACAGAAAGAGGTGTATGTATATATTTCTCAGGAATTAAATGAAGTTTTCAGTTGATCATGACGAGCTTTAATTTTCTTTTGAGAAATATCAAGAAAGTATGAATCTGATAAAATTATGGTCAGTTTTCCAGAGGGTTTTTGGCCTTGATATTACAACAATGGCGGCTGCTGCATGGGATGCCCTAAATCCAGACGAGCATGCAAAGGTAAAAGGAAATAATAAGTACTTACTAATATATATAATATTCATGTTGTTTTCCTTTCGTTTATAGGTTTGTTTATCCTTTTTCAGCTTTAATTTTTTTCACATAATTAAGCTTTCCACAGTTGTTGTAAACATATATTAATTGGATTTTTCTCTGAATAGAAAATTCTAAGTAAATATTTTATCTGTTGTTTTTGTTTACTTCAATTTTTTTGAGCTTTTTCCTTTTTCAATTTGCATATGAGTGAATCCATGATAAAATAATATTCTTAATTTATAATATATATATCTATATATATATATATATATCAACCTTTTTTCATTCTATTTCTGGTTTGTTAGATATAGCCGTATAGGAAAACTTACTCTCTTATGTTACTCAAATATAGTTTATGGATCTTTCAATGTGGGGATTGGAAGCATTTTGTGTTGTATTTTTCAATAATGCATTGGTTTGTTCTCCCATTCTCAAAGTCCATTAATTGTCAAATGGCCCGGCCTAACCCAACCGAGGCCCATCTTAGGCAACCACGCTAATGTTATTAGTGGGCCAATCGTGCCTAGGTCGATCCTAAGATGGGCTTGGTCCACCAAAGGGACCGGCCTAGATTACGGTTGGTCCGAGCATGGTCTTGGGTTAACTCTTTTTTTTTTTTTTTTTTTCTAACGATCATGTAATTTGGAGCATTAGATCGATTGATCTGACGCTCCAGATCACAATTTGAACATTATTTTAATATTTTTCAACTTCTTGAAATTCGATCTAGATCTATAGCACCTTTACTATTTTTTTAAAAATAATAATAAAATATATTAACTGACACCAAAGGATTCAAACCATCGACCTCAAAATCTTCGACTACAAATGCATTTTAAAAAATTTAAAATTGCAACTGAAATATTTCTAAGTCTGGCTGGTCCTGGGCTAGGCTTCTAGCCACACAGGTCGACCTAGACCCGATTTCTGGGCTTATGAGGCTTGAGCGTCTTAGTAGACCGTCCCAGACCTGAGGTGCCTAGTATTCTAGGCCGCGTTAAATCGAGCCGAATCAACCAAGTTGACAAATTGATATATCAATTTGCATTTTTTTTTTTTTGGATGACGAGGGAAACCCGCAGCCGCTACCGTGAGGTGCGCACTGGGTAAACCCCGCTCTTGTGTAATAGCCTGCAAACCACACAAGAGAGGTAAACCAGCCTAGGTTGCCCATAGCTGACAGGCTCACAGTAGAGAAGGCAAATAGGCATTCCCTCATCAGGATTCGAACCCGTGACCTAAGCCACAAGTTCAGATGCCCTTACCAACTCTACCGGGGGTTGCCCCCATCAATTTGCAATTTTAATTCTATTTATTGACAGTTTCAATTTAAAATAAAATTACTAAAACTCCTTGAAATAAATTATTATATTAAAAACCTCATTAAAATATTTCCAATCTAAAAATCCCTTTAATTTTCATGTGTACCCCATAATTTATTTTGTAGAACCCTAATAATAATTAATATTCCCATTGTTTTTTCCTTTTTCTCTTTTTCTTTTCTACTATTGGACTTAAAATCTTCATGGGAAGGGTTGAATTTGTCCCAAAATTAGAAAAATAAGGTCTTCAACTCTCATTTGCCAAGTCAAAAAGATAAAGGAGACACTATGCAAAATTACGAAAATATTTTGCCTACTAACTAAATTTAGGAGTCATTAATATTTGGAAACAATTAAAATGCTTTCAAGTCACATAAGGATATTTACTCTAAATGGACATTTCATATAAAATTGTGCTACCTCGAAGCTAAACCAAACCCTAAAGAAATTGAAAATAATTATATATATAATATATATCATCTTCTGTAAATCTCGTTAATACATAATTAATAGGAGTATATATATATTATATTAAAATAATAATAATAATAATAATAATAATAATAATAATAATGCCTAGGGCATACCACTTGCAGTGCAAGTGTACTTTTTAATACCATTATCCTAAATTGGATCCAACTCTTCTGAAAGCAACTCAGGTGGTATACCCGCCGACGGAAGAAGACAAAAAGGAGCTCCAAATTCGAAATGATATTTATTTATATATGGTTACAGAACATTAGGGGCATGAAATTTTTAATCATAACAATCAAAAAACAATAATTAATTATTGATAACCACATAAATTCACCTGATTTCTTGTCCCGTCAGAAATAAATAGGGAAAAACACAATAAAACAGACATTTTATATTTCTTCCCATTTTTGGTTAACCAAGACTACGAGTTATAAGATAAATTAAATTAAGGTGCTCCTTTGTTTTTTTTACTTAATCATTAACTCCTATTATCCAATTTTAACTAATTTATTAGCTAGAGATATCATGAAAATCTCGAAAATTACAATTGAAATAAAAGTATACGATTTAAATCATGTATTAAGTCCACTATTTTAGTTTTATTTAACCAGTAAATAATATTTTATTTGAATGGGGCTGATGATCATTAATTTTTAACAGACATGGAGTTAATTATAAAATATCCCATAATATAAAATTGAAAGATAATTTAAAGTAAACTAAAATGATTCCAATTTTTTTTTATATATTTCCTTTGACTCGAGTAATGTTGGTAAAATATCAAGAGACATATACCTTTATCCATATTTAAAAATTAAAATAAATACTCTAATCCGCCCACTTGATACTTACATATATGATATATTCCACGTCTCCTAGTTTTATATCTCTTTGTGGAGTTTTTGATACTCTAGGGAGTCATTTTCTGATTTAAAAAACCTTCCATTATTAAGGAATTCAAGATATTCCCACTTGCATTATTTAGCTCTTTGTACTAAATTATATTAAACAATGAACTAACCTAAAAACAGATTAAAAAATAGAACATCTAATCTAAATGTTTGTTGCTGCACACTCTTTAATTATTGAGGAATTCCTTGTTTATTGACCATTTATTTAAAATTATTCAAAATTGATAGATATTACAACCTAAACCTCTTATCATTGGCCTTAAAAAATCTTGTCTTTCAGCATCTACCACAAAATCTAACCTTATATTTTCCCTCCCCACAAAAAAGGGTTTTATACTTTTATACCCATTAACTCAATCTAAGAATGGATTCTTCATCTTTGGTGCTAGATAAAAGTGAAATGCTTTCATTCAATACTCATACAAATGAAAACCCTAAATCCCATAAGAATATACATAAGGTTGAAGAGTCTAAACGAAGTTATATCGGTGTTAGAAAACGACCATGGGGTAAATATGCAGCTGAAATAAGGGATTCAACTAGGCATGGAATGAGGGTTTGGCTTGGTACATTTAACACTGCTGATGAAGCAGCTTTAGCATATGATCAAGCTGCATTTGCTATGCGTGGACCTTCGGTTTCATTAAATTTTCCCTTAGAAAAAGTTGTTGAGTCACTTGAAAAGATGAATTATAGCTGCAAAGAAGGTTATTCGCCGGCTAAAGCCCTAAAGGAATCACACAGAAAGATTAGGAGTACTAATAAGAAGAAACAAATGGTGTTTAAAGAAGAGGATATGGTTGTTCTTGAGGACTTGGGATCTGAGTTATTGGATGAGCTTTTGTCGAAGAGTTCAATCTGTGAGTGAAAAATTTGAATCTTTTGGGTTTCAGTTTTTCTCTCTTATAGTTGACTGCTTTTTTCTCTTGAGATATGTCACTTTTGTTGAGCCTAGTTATTTCATGTACAGTGTTGTTAGAAATGAAATTAGGTCTTTAAAATTGAACTTATCCCCTTTTTCTTTTCATTTAAGCTGCAAATTAGAATTGCTAAGTTGTTTGAAACTAAGTTTTAAGGAATCAATAAAGAGAAATCTGTATTAATTACTATATCATGATATTGAGGTAGTGTCCAATAGCATTCTTCTTTATGTTCGATATTCGTTTATATTATTGGTGTTACACCTTTCTGTGAATGAATTCTTATAAAGAAAAAAATCATATTTGGTTTTATTGGAATCATTTTGGTCTCGTTGGACTCAAAATGTGACATTTTATTCAAGAGATAAAATTTTACAAGGCTCATTGCTAAATCATGGGGTTATATATATGAATCCCTAAATTTTATGAAGTCAAAGATGAGTTTGGCAAATTCTCTAGGTCATTGAAATAAACTTAGTGGCAAGTATATAGAAGGGATAATGAGCTTGATATCAATTACAAAAGTAAAAAAATGATGATAATCTAATCAATGTACTTAGTGATTTCATGGAGTTTGGTTCAGATGTGTACTTGAAGTTATTAGCAACTTTCTGATACATTACTCATCTTCAATTTATCCAACCATTTGATATTAAGTACATAGAAGATATATTTCATCTAGTAGTTCATATGGATCGATTGTAGCCAAAGAATACTCGTGCTTATACATTAAAGTTTATCTTCTCTTCATATTCTAAATCACCATTTTTGTATCTTAAGCTTACTTGTGTTTGAAATACAAACGTGATTGGTTCTATATTATGTGATGTTTGGTTAGATAGAAAAACGAAACGACCAATTATTTAATATTTAGTGCACATTTCATTAATATTTTGCTTTGAGACCTTAAAAAAATCCACAAATTTCATCTTAAGTCTTTCATTTGTCTTTGATGTTCTGCAATGTCACACAATTCAAGTCTATAGTTTGTTTTTATGAAGAGAATTTTGTAATCATTGAGCAAAATAGACCTCACTATTTAGTGGGATAGTTCAGTCGAATTTTCTTATTGCCATATGACCGCGTTTACACATGGCCACCCAAAACTTTGATGAGAGAACTTGAATCATTCTTAGTGCTGTACGTAGGCCGTAGCATGTACGTTGGGTGCAATGCAATTATCTTAGGACACAAATTAGTTGAAGAATGTTGTTTATTGTACTTTGATCATGCTGTGATATGCAAATCTATATATATATATATATATATATATGATGGATCTTAAGTATATTCATATACTAATGTAAAGTGCAATGACGAGTTCAATTTGTCTGCATTTTGTAATAGACTAATTACAGTATCTGATTGAGTATATATTGACCAAACCTACTTGAAGGATTTACACAACTTTATAGGAAAAACTTGCATTTTTGTCTCACTGGACCACTGTAATGTGGGTCTCAATATTTGGACTTACACATTGAATTTTACAAATTTTTGTTGCACATTTCATTCTTGTGGTTAAAGAATTGGAGGAATCAGTAATTCACCACCTTTTAAAAGTTGCATAAAACTCTCCTAAATTATGTAAAACTATATACGTGTATATATATATCCTGTTATATATATATATATGTGTGTGTAAATGTGAGTATTTGAGAAAAAAAAAAAAAACAATTATTTATATATATATATATATATATATGCAAGAATTTATTTCTAGAAAACATAAAAAACCGTTCTATCATTAATATTATTATACATGTGATTTAATTCGGTAGAATTCTTACAATCGAATCAAATTAAGTCGAGAAATTTAATACGAGTTTAACGGGTTCGATAAAGGATTATATAATTAATGCAGTATATATTGCCAAGATATACCTAGATACATTTATATAAGATCAAGTCTAGTTGTCGTTCATTGTGTATCATTAAATTCATATACGAGTTATGTTTAGCTCCATATGTTTATATTAACTCTTGGATTTAAGAGGGGAATATTGATTCGTAGGATTAGATACGGATATCATTAATATCGTATCCCGTTTGTAATAAGAATACTAAGGATGAACAAGCTTTACGGATAGCAATTGACACATGGAATGCTATCGTACATGTGTCTTGATCAGGATTGGATTATTCGGGTTGAATAGGTATAATTTGACCCATAATCAATTTAACACACGAGTTTTATAGTATTTTGCAAATATTTCAATTAAGGCTTTATGCAATTATATAAACTTACGAGCCTTAGTTCTTATGAGCCCCATCATGTGAGAATACGATCCATTATAGGATTCATACGACCCAATAATCTATAATCCATATTCTTATATATAAATATCCAATAATTCTTAATTTGATAAATAAGTAAATCTAACTATATTACTTAAGACTTGATATAACTATAAAGTAGGAATATATAAATAAAAAAACATAAAAAAAACGTAAACTAGAAAATATAAAGAAACCTAAACTAACATAAATGCTAGAAAAATATGGAAAGATATTATTCTCTTATACATCCTGTTTTCTCTTGTATATATATAAATATAATTCAGTTATCTTAATTTCTAATGCAAATTCATATAATTGATTTATTTGAAGCACTTTACTAACCAACTAATTATACTATATTTTTTGTTCTTTTACTTATTAGCAAAACAAATAATTTAAATATTGATCGACAAATGTTAATATTAGTACTAATGTAGAGTCTAAGTATATATATATATATATATATATTATGATTAGAAAAGAAGTCTAAGTATACTTATGTGCAGAAACAGAAGCTGCATGGGAAAAGAACAAGAACTCAGAAGGCAATATTTCACCACCAAATTATTTGCAGAATCCAAGTTCTTCATATTCCAACAGCTATGGTGGTCCATTATTTATTATGCCTCCTCAAGACGAAGCTTGCAATTGTTTCTACCCTGCAGAAAACATATGGTATATATATATATTTCCCAATTATTTATATACTTATATATGTAAATAACTCAATTTATTTGAATTAGAGTATTGAATTTTTTGAGCATATATTTTAATTTATAGGCAAGATGTGAATTTGAAATCAATGGAAAGTGAAGTTATTGAGGCGACCAAAATGGACGAATACAATTATTCTCTCATGTTCAAGGATTTTATGGGCTGTTACAAATCTCCTACAACTAGTTCTCTCCCTGTTAACATAAATGTAAGTGAATTTATATAATTTAGAGTATTGTTATTATATATATATATATATATATATATCACAGTTTTCATATCAATCTTTTTTCGGTTCCCGTGTGTGGAGGTGAAAAAAAAGGGTTATAGAAATAATGGTACATAGTATTTTTATATAATTTTAGTCTTATTTTTGCGTTCACGCAACATTTTTGTTTCGTTTTTCAGGCGAGTGAGGAGGGAGAGTATTGTGGCTGTCCCATGTTGTCGGAAACCACAGATGCAAGTGATATCTCGCTTGAGCTTACTCTTGGCGACGGGATTGCGACGGTATATACTAAAATATTTTTAAACAATTATTAATTTAATATAAATATATTTTTTAAAATATGGCGACGGGTTTGCGACGGGCTTCAAGAAATAATTATTATTATTTGGCGACGGGATGACGACGGTATATACTAAAATATTTTTAAACAATTATTAATTTAATATAAATATATTTTTAAAATATGGCGACGGGTTTGCGACGGGCTTCAAGAAATAATTGTTATTATTTGGCGACGGGATGGCGACGGTATATACTAAAATATTTTTAAACAATTATTAATTTAATATAAATATATTTTTAAAATATGGCGACGGGTTTGCGACGGGCTTCAAGAAATAATTGTTATTATTTTGGCGACGGGATGGCGACGGTATATACTAAAATATTTTTAAACAATTATTAATTTAATATAAATATATTTTTAAAATATGGCGACGGGTTTGCGACGGGCTTCAAGAAATATTTATTATTATTTGGCGACGGGATGGCGACGGTATATACTAAAATATTTTTAAATAATTATTAATTTAATATAAATATATTTTAAACATATGGCGACGGGTTTGCGACGGGCTTCAAGAAATAATTATTATTATTTGGCGACGGGATGGCGACGGTATATACTAAAATATTTTTAAACAATTATTAGTTTAATATAAATATATTTTAAATATATGGCGACGGGTTTGCGACGGGCTTCAAGAAATAATTATTATTATTTGGCGACGGGATGGCGACGGTATATACTAAAATATTTTTAAACAATTATTAATTTAATATAAATAATTTAAAATTTTATTTTTAAACCATTTCATTGACTTACCGACGCCATACCGACGCTATTTTTATTTTTAAAATAAATTAAATATTATTATTGATATATTTTAGGATAAAATATAAATATATATTATTAGTTATTTTATACCGTCGCTATACCGTCAACAATTTACATACATTGATTGCTAATATTAACAATATTTAAAATACCAAATTATGATTATTTGAAAAAAAAAGGTACTCTATCAATCTTTATTTTCTTGTTAAATATTGTTTTAACAATCTAATTCCACGCAATTGAGTGGAAGAGAAAGAATATTAGAGAATAAAACGAATTTACCTTGAATTGAAGAAAAAAAAAAGCTAAATTTTAAAAATAAAATTAGTTTACAAATTAACGATGTAATTTTTCCTATTTGGTTCATGTATCTCATATTCTTATATTCATTCAATTATTATACTATGAGATCGATCACTTGAAACAATATATAACTTTAATATTGGTATTTAATACGTTCAAATATGTTATGGATCTTTGTTAAAAAATTATTGTAAAACTTTAGGCTAAAGATTTATGAATATGTTATTTTCATAAAATAAATTATTCAGTAGTAAAAATACATATGGCATATGTATTATACGATAATAATATGAATGAAACTAATGAAGATTATGCGCAAATAAGAATTTCTTATTTTTTTTCTTAATCTTTATTTGCTTTGAGCTAAAAATTATTATTTTATATCTACATTGATATCTATGGTGAAAATTTTATAGTTAATATTAATTGTATACTTATGGTTACAAGGAGATTAAGTTAGCAATTGGTCCATGACGGGATAGCGTCGGGATGGCGACGGGTTTTAAATTTTTAAAAATTTTCACACTCCCGCTAAATAGTGGCGACGGGATAGCGTCGGGATGGCGACGGGATTTAAATTTTTGAAAATTTTCACACTCCCGCTAAAAAGTGGCGACGGGATAGCGACGGGATTTAAATTTTTGAAAATTTTCACACTCCCGCTAAATAGTGGCGACGGGATTGCGACGGGATTTAAATTTTTGAAAATTTTCACACTCCCGCTAAAAAGTGGCGACGGGATAGCGACGGGATGGCGACGGAATTTAAATTTTTGAAAATTTTCACACTCCCGCTAAACAGTGGCGACGGGATAGCGACAGGATGGCGACGGGATGGCGACGGGTTAGCGACGGGATTTAAATTTTTGAAAATTTTCACACTCCCGCTAAATTTTCGAAAATTTTCACACTCCCGCTAAACTTTCGAAAATTTTACAAATTGTTACTCTATATAAAGCCTCATATTCACAACTTCCTAATCCAAATCTTCAATCTCTTCTTCCATTTTTCATTAAATGTATCATCTAATATTTTTATTTATATTTTGTTATATTTTGATTTTAATGTGCACTAATATCTTGTTGATTTGTTTAATTGTGTAGGACAATTAAAAAAGGTAATTACGAATCAATTCCTTACAATTCAATTTTGTTTTTTAATTATTCATTGTGATATGAATTCTATGTATTAATATTCTTACACTTTCTATTATAAATCCTAATTTTTTTTATATTTCTTATAGGAATAATTGTTAAATACAAATAAAGAGAAAAGAAAAGGTATGTATTATATTTTTTAATTCGTTTTTAAGGCTTAATGTTTATTATCAATTCCAATTCTTTTTATTCTTGATGTATTTTGCTATATTCTTGATGTTTATGTTGAAGTAGATAAATTATTAGTGTTTATGTTGATTTATTATTTTTGATATTTAATCTTTTAATGTTTGATACATTTGATGAAATTATTGATGAAATTGCAGCCGGTTGCTCGATATGTTGCAGCAACCCGGCTGCATATTTTTTACAAAATTTACCAGAAATGCGACGGGATTGCGACGGTCTTCAAATGTTTGAAGTCCGTCGCTATCCCGTCGCTAAATTATTAGTTACAAAATTTACCAGAAACGCGACGGGATTGCGACGGGATGGCGACGGTATATAATAAAATATATATAATTATTAATTTAATATAAATATATTTTAAAAATATGGCGACGGGTTTGCGACGGGCTTCAAGAAATAATTATTATTCATTGGCGACGGGATGGCGACGGTATATAATAAAATATATATAATTATTAATTTAATATAAATATATTTTAAAAATATGGCGACGGGTGTGCGACGGGCTTCAAGAAATAATAATTATTATTTGGCGACGGGTTTGCGACGGGAAATACCCGGCCAAAACCGGGTCAAGTGTTTAGGTAGTTTGCGACGGGATGGCGACGGATTGTATTTTAGCGACGCCAAAATTGCGACGGGTCGATACCGTCGCGAAACCGTCGCAAAAAGAGATTTGGCGACGGTTTAGCGACGGTATCGGCCGTCGCGTTTGCTCTGTTTTCTAGTAGTGTTGTAAACTCCCATCTTTTTATTTTATCATAAATATACTTTGTTAATAAAATTTTGAAACATTCAAAAAAATTAAGAAATGAACTATGAAAAAACTCTGAAAATCAGAAGAATCACAAAAAAAAAAAAAAAAAAAAAAAACCTAGAAAAATCACAATCCATAAATAATTAACGCACAGCTATCTTCTCTTCAAATAAAGCCATTTGAAGTTGAATATGTAAAAGATTAATTTATTGACACAAAGATACTATATTCAATTAGGTGTTTTCCGACGAAAGTAACTTCCACGTGGCACACCGCCGACGGAAGAGGACAAATTAGGCCCATTTAGATAACCGAAATATTGAGGACCATAAATTCTTTTTCAGTATTAAATGGAAAAAGGACTATAATATAAATAAAACTGTACGAGCTAAAAAATTATATATAATATTTAATTAAAGATTAGATTTCCATTAATAAGTATAATTTACTATCTCCAAATTTCAACGCCAACAAGTTTGCAATAATGTTATTCAAGTTTGTACCCACTGCAAGCCATTCAGCCCAGAAGTATCAGAAAACATTTAATAAATTAAGTATGCCCAAGAATCCATCAATTTTTTTGTCCATTGATATAAAATTATATTTTTATTTTTCTTATGTATTCAAGCTATAACATACATAGAAAAAAAGGCAAAAAAGAGGGAAAAAAATTCCTATTCAAAAGATGAAACTAGGGTTTTAACAAGAAACTGCTGGCTGACTGGCATTTCTTGACAAAATACACGAAAATGTTAATAGCTTATATACTTCTGGGATATATGTATATGTTTATTCTCCGAAAATGAAAATGAATCTTATTCAATATTATTTGATGTTCAATCAGATACATAAAATCTTTACATTCCAATTGATCTGAAAAAGTTATAGCTTGGATTGTCATCTTAGGACCTTTACTGAGAAAGAACAGTCACATAAATTAATTACTTGAGATTTTCTTCGATTTATTTATTTTTTACTTGGATAAAACAAAGTTCATATAAAAGTGGAATAAGATTAATGATGTGACCTTTGTCCACTTTCATTTTCAGCATTGTATAATTGTCAACATCCAACCCTAACAATTTACGTAAAACAAGGACTTTTTTTCAAAGATCAGAAGATTGAATAGAAATGAGACTGTATATTAACCTGGAAAATCAGGAATTTGGAAATCATATCCCATACCAAATAGTTGAACTATATATAATCATTTATATTGGTGATAAATTGGCAGTTGTTATGAAAGCAACTCTGGAGGCACCAGTCGACGGAAGAGGACAAAAAGAATGGGTCAACTCAAGGCCACAAACGATGCAAAATAGTGATAAACATTAAAGATGATGTACCTTATAAGTATTACATTAATGTAAGTAATCTAATCCACTCATTTTTCGTCCCTTAACAAAGCCTGAAAAAAAATATCAAATTCTTTCTTTTTCATGATTAATATAAGTGTGAGAAAGAATTTTCAATTTTAAATCTTTTTCCATTTTCAATATATGATATGTGTAATTCACAAATACATATATTATTTTCAACTAATGAAGCAACACATAAAGAAATGCTAATGAAAAGATTTTAAAAACAAGAAAACACATGACCCTTAATTATTTGTTGCTGCCTTTAATTAAATTGTATATATTTACCTTTTCCTGACCCTTATTTCTATGTATACAGATAACAAACTAGAAAACAAATATAAATCTGACCCTTCAAGTTTTGTATATTAATTCCCTGAAACAGTATAATCTTTCAGCCTCATCAATTTTCCCAAAAATATCTTATGGAAAAGCCAAAGCATATTAGTTGTCCTAGAATCTTTCTCACTATGCAACAAAATTCCAAGCTCATTATAGTCTCCTCACTCCTAACCATCTTGCCAACAAAAACTCAATGTTAGTATTAAACTGTTTCCTATTTTAGGGCATATCATATTCTAAAGATGAATTCATATTCTTTCAAACCTGATGAAGTTAATAGCATATCATTTCAAAGTTTCATTGTTAAAGGGTTTGAATTTGAACCCTCCAAGCATGAAAATAACGAAAACCCGAAAATGAAACTAAAACAGTATGTCGGTGTTAGAAAACGACCATGGGGTACATATGCAGCAGAGATAAGGGATTCAACTAGGCATGGTATGAGGGTTTGGCTTGGAACATTTAACACTGCTGATGAAGCAGCTTTAGCTTATGATCAAGCTGCATTTGCTATGCGTGGAAATTCGGTTTCATTAAATTTTCCCTTAGAAAAAGTAGTCGAGTCACTTGAAAAGATGAATTATAGCTGCAAAGAAGGTTCATCGCCTGCTAAAGCCCTAAAGGAGTCACATAGAAAGCAAAGGAGTAATAAGAAGAAACAAGTGAGATTTGAGGAAGATGATGATAAGGTGGTTCTTGAGGACTTGGGATCTGATTTATTGGATGAGCTTTTATCTGAGAGTTCAATCTAGCTAGTAAGTACATATATTGTTCTTTGATTATATTGCTTTGTTTCCTCTCTGTATAAATGTTGCAATCGTTTTATTGTAGCTTTTTTTGCTTGGCAATTTTATGCATCTTTGGTATTTTTGTTTTACAGATTTCTCAATCATTTGTTCTATAAATACTAGATCTCTGTCAAGCCCACATCTTGATTGGATGTTTTTGTCTTTTTGGTGTAGTATATGAAAGTGGGGTCTTGGAATTAATTGAGTATAGAAGATCATAATGTCACTCGAGTTAGAGTTGACATTTTCTAGAATTTCAAGATCATAGATAAGCCTACTTTTATTCATTTTGGCTGCAAATCCTTCAAAATTCCATCAAACTAATTTCTATATATGGTATGGTTTGATTCCTGGATTTTGGTGAGAAGCCTACTTTGAAAGATACTTTTCCACAGTTCAAGTAACAATAATTTTGTGATCTTCACCAAAACTACCAGTCCTTTATACTGTACTAGGAATGATCAGGTAAGTAAAAACTTACTGGTCTGATTCTTTCTATTACGGATATTATTACACTTTTATGTGTCGTATTTGTGGTTGTTTGATTATCAGTTGTCTTTCTTATTTTCATTTGATGTGGATCTCTTATCGATAAAATATGAGATTCCTGTTAATCACAGTGTGACTAGGTTTGATGTTAGACTGTTAAAGATACTTGATTGTGATGTATTTGATTGTGTGAGAGAGGATTAGCAGATACTTGAGGTCAGAAAGAAAAAATTCATCCCTATTGTATGTATGTGTAGATATGAGAGAGAACTAACCTATTTAGGGTTTACATATATAAATAAAGGCAATAATTTAATAGACTAGTTCAGTTATTTGTATAATGCTATATTTTTATGAGAAACATATAAGTTAATTTTGTTGCTAGTTTGTAATAGAAAATTGCTATTTGTGATATTTTTTCATATTCGATATAATTGTGTAATTATTCAGTTCAAAAGACTTTCATCGAATATGTACTCAGGTTTACTCTTATTTGATATTTCATTTCCACATATTATCAAAGTTCTCATCTAAAAACTTTAAATTGTTGGCCAAAGGATATATATATATATATATACTATATTAAATAGAGTATATAGTTTCTTTTAAGATTGCATTCTTTTCTATAAAACCTGGCCCATAAGAGGCCTAATATTATTCAATACGCTTGTAATTGACCAAACCATTCTAAATCAAGTCTAATTAATTTCTCAGTTGTATTAAGCATACTTAATAAGGCCCAATGCTTAACTGGACCACCTAATGCTTCATCCACAATCCTAAAGGGGCCGGTCGAATCAGGCCCCTTAGATTCATGGGCCTTAACGGGCCGGTCGAATCAGTCCCTTTAAGACCTATTTGATAAATTTGGCCCACAATACCAAAGTCCAAATTGTTTGTTGTCATTTTAAATAAATAATTCTAAAAAAATAAGCTAACATAATTATATGACTTCTTTTAATTTTTTTTTAAAATTTCTGATCTATTCTTTGGATTATCTTTCTACAAATAATTTGATTTTTTTTCTTATTTTTTCAAAAATTCAAAAAAAAAAAAAAAAAAAAAATCTTCTTTTAAACTTAACAAGGATATATAAGGCATGAACAACTAGCTAGTACTGTTGAACTTCGAAAAAAGACAACCTAGTATCATCCCCACAACTTGGAGAATCTAATGCCGATTACAGATAGACCTAGCTAGCTACTCAAAGCATATGCCACTCAAAAGTAGTATCAACTAATCTTGAGATTAAGTACCTAATTGTAATTAAAAAGAAGTTAAAGCAAATAAGCATGTGAACAATAAAGCTATAGCACTATCATGGTGGAAGAATTATACCAAAATAGTTAATTAGAGCCCTTCATTAAACTAAATTATCTTCAAAGCAGCATATTTAATATACTAAATTGTAATCATGGAGAATATTTTGGAGGTGGTAACTGGTATGAGCCCAGTCCTCAACTAAAGGGTCATAAATTGTTAGGGACAAAAGGCTAGATGTGGCGTTTCGATTTATGATAATATTTTAGGTAGCCCTAAAGTAACTTTAATTTGTGGTAATTTTATATCATTTCCATGTTAGTAAGAAAAATAGTACGAGTATATAAATATTGCTTTGGCATTGTATATAGAGACGATATTTTAATAATAAGGGTTTTCTTTCATATATTGTAATGTTCTAAATTTAATATATATATATATATATATATAAGAGAGACAATTAATAGACACCCTTTCAAATTATTGTTATGTTCACACATTGTAATATTACAAATTTAAAACAGTAGTACTCTAAAAGATGTACTATTTTACATTGTAATTGTCACATATATATTTTCTAATTTAATAAAAATTAATTTAAGTAAATTATTCTGCGTCTACATAGCTTTATAGACAATTTTGACTTCCTCCAAAAAGTATCATCAATTATATCATTTCACTAACTTTATACCTTTGCTTACGAAGATAATAGTATAAAGATAAACAAAACCTCACTTAGTCTTCCAACTTTCGTTTAAAGCTAAGTCAAGTAAAGCGATTAAGGGGAGGGGGTCTTTAGTAAAATCAATTAGGGAAAAAGGCATTAATTTCTTAACTTATAAAATTTAATATTTTAGCATTATTAACTCAAATATATAGCACACATTGTCATATTAATATACTGTAAACCTAGTTTCCTAAACTTCATTTTATTAGTAGCATGTCTTCGTGTTATAACTATTATTACCAAAGTCTCAACAATGATTCTCGTGAAGTGTTTGGACATGCACGAAAAATAGGGTTAATAACTTGATCAGAATCCAGTTCAACAGTCACTTTCTGTCACCTCAATCAATCATTTTCTTTCCTTTAATGAAAAATTATATACTGTTAGGGCTCTAACTTTGAAGCAAGATTATATTTAGTGGATCACAGAAGTGGGAAAAAGAAGCCAAACAAAAACAAACAAGAGTGGGTGCATAATCTCATCACTCTTATCATCCATTTTTAACTCTATATATATCTATATTTGTACTTCTATATAATTGGACTATACTTATAGAAACTTATTTGAAATGTCAAACGGTTTTGGTGAAATAATAGCAACTTTAAGCGTGAGTTGATTGATATAATGACACTTCTTAGCCAATGTAATCATCTCATTTTGTTTTTTGTTTTTCTTTTAATTTTACTTAAAAAATCTTATTATCAAACTGATTTTTTGTACATATATCGAGTGTCCATTACCAATAAATTTATATTAAGAGAGCCAACATCCTTTATTTAAATTTTTAAATTGTTGTTTTTGCTTTCCTGACTGTGTTTGGAGCCCCACCACTAACTCTCTCCTTAGTTCTCAGTTCTTACCTTTGCTTTGCCTGCCATTGTTATACATACATCTCTCTCTCTCTAGATCTCTCTCTCTCTCTCTCTCTCATTTCCATTATTTTCTCCAGTTGATTTGATTCTCAACTGGGCTGTTTCACAAAAGAGAAACAAGATTTTGTTTCTTGCTTCATCTGTTCAAGCACTAAAAGTTCAGAATTGGAATTCTGGAAATTAATGGTGGTGAGTTTGTTTTGCATGTTCTTAATCACATGTTTTGTTACTTGAATTTCATCATCTGTTGTCATTGTTATTGTTTCAACTTTCTTGATTTGGTTTTCTTTACTTAAATTGGCATTTTAGTTTGTATACATAACCTACTGGTCTTTTCTCCTGATTTACATATTCTTGCATCTTTATAGACTTTTATTATATTCAAACATTCAAGTCTGATTCTTATGAACATTCAAACTCTTGAGATATTACATTTTGCATAATCGTAATATGTACATATACGTGTGTTTTGTGTGCTTCAACAGAAAAGCTTTTAAACCAATCCAAAAATAAATTTTAAATTAGGAATTCAAGCAACTGGAACTTGGAAGCCTTATGAACTTCCAAGTAAAATAATATTAGTAAACGAAAAGAGCAAATCTTCAAAATTGAAATAAAGTATAAGCATATATACCTTGTTATTGTTTTCCAATTAAACTATAACCCTCCATTTTTTCACTGAGATAACCAATTTCCACTATATTAATTGCAGGGTACACAAACTGTATACACAGAACCAGCTTTTCAAAACCTAACACAAATTATGAAGTACTCAAATTTCGATATTGAATCACAATCCATCTCCGAAAACGAATCCTATATAAGCAGCCAAGTTGCTTCCAACTTATCAATCCCAGATAATATCCCATTAACCTCACAATCCATCTCCCTCGACTTATCCCTAACCTTCAAATCAAGTCACGAAGAAGCATTTTCGTTATCCAGCACAAGTGAAAGTTCGAACATACCCCTAACTCGAAGCCCAACAATCACTACCAGATCATTCTCCTGTAATTTCTGCCAAAGAAAATTTTACAGTTCACAGGCACTTGGGGGTCACCAAAATGCACATAAACGAGAACGAACACTAGCCAAACGAGCCATAAGAATGAGTTCAATGTCCGAAAGATACACAAATTTGGCTTCATTGCCTTTACATGGATCTTCATTCAACTGCTTAGGAATCAAAGCCCATTCTTCGGTGCACCAAGGGTTTGTGCAACCTTTGACTAGAAACGGGGCGAGATTTGAAAACGGGTATTTAAGTCAACCCGTTTATATGGAGAATGAAGATAGAAGTCAACTGTTATGGCCTGGTAGTTTTCATAGGGTGGAGAATGCTGACGTGTCGTGTTTTCGTCCCGTTTTTTGGGAGGCTGGTGGTTCGTCGGAAGTTATAGAGAAAGGTCAAGGATTGGACACAGATTGTACACATGATCTAACTCTCAGACTTTGAGTTAGTGTAGTAATTAGTATGTATACTATTATTACAAGAAAACGAACATGTAAGAATATGTTAAGATGCATCCAAAATTATATATAAGTAATTCATTTTAACTGATTTGTAACTGGCCGGTAAAAACTTTTACTGCTTTAGATACTAATGCAGATAGACATTGTTATCAAACTGAAATTTGTAGTTAAGAATATTTCATTAGTGATTATTTCACCAAACTTTCATTCTATCTATAATAATTAATAATAATGTATTAACTGAATAGGGTTATACACTGTCTGTTACAAAAATGTAAACTCCATATCAAGTAACATTTTTAAGAAAGTCTGATATTATCGAATATAATCGCTGATTTATGCAATTTAATCCAAGCGTTAAGAGTGTAGATATCAAATGGTCATAATTAATATGATCAGAGATTTTCACAGTTCGAACTTTGTCAGAATGTTTGTGGATTTGGGCTTCATAACCCTATTGGATATAAACACTTTTTTTTTTCTTGTGTACTTAAATTTGAGCCCAAAATTTTCCAGTTTATAAAAAGCTCATTGTTGCAAATTGCAATTTGTATTACCACTTGAAAGGAAAATTTAAACACACCTTATTTGGGATTTAAATTTTTTGAAATTCCCAAAAATAAATTGATCTGCCGATTCAATTTAGGGAAAACCCATTATGATTCTTCGAAATATATATATATATATATATATAGTGCAAATTGTTGGGCTTCATATATAGCCCTAATTAATCCAAATCGACAAGAAGAATGTTTATTAATTGCCAGGCCCAAATGAATAATTGAAAATTTATCAAAATATACCAAACAAAAGTCCACATATAGCTCAAGTGAAAATATTCCAGAAGCCAATCAAAACTGATTAAGGAGAAACCCACAAACAATCCCAAATTCACCATCTTCTTAAATTCCCTAATTTGGCCCTTTCTGATATCTTCCAAACATCCCCTCTACATAAGCAAGAGGGTGATTGAGACCCTACTTTTCTTATCAATGAACATTATATTAATTATTTGTCTATCCAATTTGTATTTTGGGTCCACTTACAAACTGTGGCAGAATAAGAATAAACTTTCAAAACTAAGCTAGGTACACTCATTTATATGTTACATTATTTATAATATTGTTTTGATTGAAAATCAAATCAAATCTAAATGGATATTATATAATTGAGCCATGGGTGGGTGTACTGTGGATTTAAGGGTTGATTTTCACTTTTTACTCCACACATTAATTGATGATGTCTCATCAAGTACTATTCTCAAGATTTGGAATGATTATGGATGATCATAGGGGGTGTTTGGTTTCATATTTTATTTTCCTAGTTTTACTATTTCGAAACAATAACAGATCCATTTGGTTATTTGTTTATGTCGGTTTCAAGAATATTTTTATAAGAAAATATTATATAATATAATCTTTCACCATCTCTTGATTTAAAAACTTTCAATGTAATAAATCTAATTAAATCAATTAATTGCAAATGATATTCCCAGAAATAAACAAACTTCTAAGTTGTAACTATACCTAGCGGTATTATAAATTATAATCCAACGACAAGAGTCAAACAAAAAATATGTAATATCCAGTGCAGATAAGGTTGTATTTTCCAAAACCTCTTGTGTTTATCTAGCTACAGATTTAGTTTAAATTTTGTGTACCCATTACATCCAAACAATACAATATGTTGAAAGTATAATAATAATTCATTTTAAAATCCAGAAAGTCAATTATTTATTTTACAATATATATTGAAAATGGGGGCTTTTTTGATATAACTCCCTAAGGTATGTAGCTTTGGCAAACAACCCCTGAGGTTTGAAATTTTGGTAAACAACCATTCATGGTTAGTTGACCGTTAGTCAACAGTTAAGGTCATGGGCAAAATTGTAATCTAATAATTCCAAACAAATATATTAATTTTCAATGTATTTATTTGGAATTAATAAAATTAATATATTTGTTTGGAATTATTAAATTACAATTTTGCAAATAAATAAAATTAATAAAATTAATATTTTTATTTAATATATTTGTTTGGAATTATTAAATTACAATTTTGCAAATAAATAAAATTAATAAAATTAATATGTATTTATTTTCAATGTAATATTAATATATTTGTTTGGAATTATTAAATTACAATTTTGCAAATAAATAAAATTAATATATTTATTTAATATATTTGTTTGGAATTATTAAATTACAATTTTGCAAATAAATTAAATTAATATGTATTTATTTTCAATATAATTCCAAATAAATACATTGAAAATTAATATATTTGTTTGAAATTATTAAATTACAATTTTGCCCATGTCCTTAACTGTTGACTAATGGTCAACTAACCAGAAATGATTGTTTACCAAAATTTCAAACCTCGGGGGTTGTTTGCCAAAGCTACATACCTCAGGGGGTTATATCAAAAAAGCCCTTGAAAATGGTATAAAAAAAATAAAGATGGGGGATTGTACGTGTAAATGGTGACCATGCATGGTAATGACATTACTAGAGAGTAGAATGGCGCGCTTTAAATGCGGGGTAGACAATACGGTCAGCGACTTTCGTGAAGGACAATGTCAGTCTCTTCTTCACAGGCCCCATAGATGTGAAAGCTCATTCACACACACCTATACATACATATACATACACATCTATATATATATATATATACAGATACCTAGGGCAGTGGGATTTTGCTAATAAATACAACTGCAAAGAAACCACAATTCTATTCTCTCATAATCATAATGCCATCATGGCCTTGTGATGGCAACTTTTGTCCTTTGAAAAAGTTGAAGTCTTTAGAGGGGAAAAAAAAAAACTTTTTATTTATTTATTTATTTATTTCAATCATAAAGCAATCGATTACAAAATGATTTTTTACTTGTAACAGTACAGTCCATCTTTTCTGTTCTGCCAAAAAAAGTTCTGTGCCATTTAATACGTACTTTTCGAGGAATGGGCCATCTAGGGTTAGACCTCTCTCATGTCAACTTCTATTGTCTATACCTTTGTTCTATATGTCGATATTTTAAATCTATTTTCTTAATTTCACAAAAAAAAAAAAATTATATTTTTAACTACTGTTTTAATATTACTAATTTGACTGAATATGGGTTTCAGGTGAATATTCAAACAAACTAATGGGTTTTCTTTTTAGTTCAGTATTTCTTTTTCTATTTCACGCCATTTATGAATTTATGATGATATGTATATAATAGTTGTAATTATTTAAATTTGAATGAATATATGAAACATAAATTTAGATAGAGTTGATGTTGGAAATTCAGAAATTCTCTAGGTTTTATGCTTTTGTCTATATTACAACAATGGTCTTGTTGTTTTGCTGAATTGTCAACACAATAAGACTTAGTGACCATGTTTTGATGTTTTGATTATTGTATTTCACATACACTGCATTTTTCAAAACAATATTTTTGAAAAATATATCTTACTGAGATGTTCTAATAATTAATAACCACAAATTTAAGCCAGCTTGTTCGCCTATATCTTTTTTTTTTTTAATCAAGAGTGGAAAAAATTAGTTTGAACCAGAAATGAATAATCTCAACAGGTTTGTGCCTGTATTACAATATGCAAATGCTTACAATATGTAAATAAAATGAGTTTTATCTCTAACATGGTTTATCGTTCATTTTTCTAAATCTATTGCTAAATAATTTTTTTTTCGAAAGTAGGTTTTTTTTCTAGTTCTTTTTTCTTTTTGATTATAGTATACTAACATTTGCTATCTAATTCAGTATATGAGGCTATAAGTCTAATTAGATTTCTTTTTCTAGGACTATGTAATGCATAAAAAATTCGCTCTAGAAGTCACATATGTATAGACTAAATCCTTTAAACAACCAAGTCAATTAACATTGTCATATGTAAGTACTTGAACTTGTAGTGGTGAAAGTAGCTAGGATGATGGTTTTAAATCGAAATTTGTACCGATTTCTTTGAGTATAATTAGACAAAATAAATTTCTTCATGTGATTGGTATATTTGATGGGAAATGGACAGAAGCAAAATTTTAATATGAATGTGTTTCTCTTGAACATATTTATTCTTGTGATTAAGAGGGTGTTTGGCTGAGCTTATAAGCTCTCAAACATCTTATAAGATCTTATAAGACCCAAAAATAAGATGTTTGTGTCTTATAAGCAAATAAGAAATAAGTTAGCCAAACCCAACTTATTTCAAAATCTTAGATTTTGGATGTTGTTTATATTGTTCAAAACATAACAACCTTAGCTAATTTCCTCCTTTCTAACAATATCCTTCTCCAATTTATTTTTTATTTTTATAATTGCACAAATTCTCTTTTATAATATTTAAAAATATCTTATAAGCGCAATAAACTTATTTTATCCAAACACTTGAGAGCTCATTTTTTAAATAAGACCAAACATCTTATAAGCTCTTAAAACATCTTATAAGTTGTTACAACTTATAAGATGTTTTAAATAAGCTTAGCCAAACACCCTCTAAGTCTTATCAATAGTCATATCATTTTCTCCAGCTAGCATATGATCATTTTTCTTACCAAACTCATGTTCTTTTTTATCCAAAAGTTAACGGTACATATATTAATCTTATTCCTTAAAACAAATAATTATTTTCATTGTTATTGCACCATTTGTTTTGTGAAAATCATCAAGAATGACAACAAGAACTAATTATTATAGATGACTTGTGAAAATATTTTTGTTGTCAATATATAATTCTTAAACTATCATTGCCAACAAATTGACATGATTATTATGATTATCTTTATTAAACTAGTGAGATTCATTATTTGTGACAAAATATTTATTATCAATTTATGCAGTTAATTATGAGAAATTTTAAGATATCACCTAGCTAATACTTTGTCATTAGTATGCCTTTTTTAATTCAAAGTTGTTATGATTATATTCTTACCAGTTTTTGGAGAGATTTTGTCCGTAAAGGGCATATAATATTGAAAGAAAATTGAAACTGAATATAATCTAGATGTGAATACATTCGCGCTAGCTTGAAAGAAAGTGATCAAAATTTTAACTAATAGAGTTTCTCATAAGAATTTTGATGGAATATTTAAAACCAAAAAGTGAGATATTGAACCAGTTATGAGATTAAATATGATAATTATACAAAAATAGAGACCAACAATTGTACTTGAACACAATTACCAGACAGAAAAAATAATCCCCCCCTTAATTAATTTCTTTTTGCTATTGTTATTATCATGGTGCTGCTGCATAAAAACAATTTTGATGAGAGAGAAACGTAGCATGCAGTTGTTGGTTGATGTAGATGGATGTCGGTATATATATTAATTTATTTTTTATGTATATTATTTATATTTAGAATGTGGGAAATTGGTACAAATATTACAATAATATTCTTTTGTGGTGGAATATAAATGAGGGTCTTTCATGCTCAATATATTCTTTACTCGTCAAAAGGGATAATTCAAATAAACAGCCTCTGTTCCTTTCTTTTAATTCCTTGCATTAGACCCTACACTGCCACTGTGTTATTGTCTTAATACCCTCATCCTTTCTGACAACACATAACCCATCCAATTGATTTTTGGTGATTTTCAAGTTTTTAACACTAAATAAATTATTGGAAAATAATATTATTTGTATATAATTTTTGAGTATTGGACACCCAAAAATCATCAAATAACCATATTATTTGAGTATCGTATTTTGGAGTGTGGGTTTTTTTTTTTTGGAGAAAAATATTTTAACTATAGTATTTTTATAGGAAAAAAATTGTGATAACTATAGTTAATATAATACACTGAGGCAACAAAATAAGCTTAACTAAAAGCTTGCCTTTGAGACAAATTCTACAAAAAATTGAAAAATAATTTGTATCGCTAACCCTTGATTTCTTACCATTCTTTTCCTTTAGAAGGATATGATTTTTTTTAGATTTTAATATTGCATTTTTATAGATTTAGTAAAGATATTAATTGGCATCAACAACTTATGATGTAAATTAAATTGAACCCAAGGTAGTTGAGAGAAGAGTACTTGTGTAATAAATTTTCCTGGGCTCTCAATAATGTCGAGAAACCTGAAACACTGAATTTGTTCCCACAATTTACATTAATTACTAAAGGTTAATTGTGTAACGGTATCAATATTTTTCTTGTTTTTTTCTTCTTTGAAACACATAGTTTAATTTTGTGATTAAATCGTTTTGAGTCGTGCATGACTTTCTTTATAGAACCGTAAAGCCATTATGCATTTACTACTGATCATTTAATTTTAAGTGAATTTTCTTACAAACCCATTCGACCTTTTATTTATTCGTAATGATTAATTAGAATAATAGTTTTTAAATGAACATAAGAAGCAATATATATTTACTAGTATATCCGGTTGTTCTACATCTATAAAATCAAAAATACCTATGGTGCATAACGGATATTTGAATTTTTTTTCTTACCATTTTATATCATTTTCATGTTATATACGATTAAAAATTAAAATTTTGAAGTTTACATACTATTTTATTTTAATATTTTACGCTAGAATTTCACTTTTTTTTTTCCGTTTTAACCAGATGTTCAAATAGTAATAAGAAATAACCAGATGAACCATCAAGTTGAAAATAGACATCATATATATATATATATGTATGTTTTTTCCTTTTAACTATATATATATATGTATATATATATATAATATATGTATGCTTACTATCACACATAGGGGATGTTGACTCACAACCACCATCCTTATTTGTGTAAGAGAGTCTAATGTTGTTTGTATTTAAAGAATTTATAATAATCATATGCCACACAATTTAAGCCAATGTAGTTTTCTCGATTTATGATTTTGTATATCCAAAATGTGTGGGTCATAACTCATAATTCATATTACCCAAAAAAATAAAATTGATGCATATATTACATGAGAAAAGACATATTTCAAAAGAAAATCCTCATTACAAATAAAGGAAGAAAATGAAAGGCCATAGAAAGATTAATTCACTTTACAAAAAGTGAATAGATTTGCTTTACAAGTAGTATTATTGCTGTCAACTTCCATTAAAATGAACATTTTTTACAGTCTTTCTTTTATAAATTAAGGGCTTCTATAATAACTTTTTCTTTTTTGAAAGTATCATTTACATTATTAAAAAAAATAAATGTTATAAAAAATGCATAAAATACTACCTTACCAAAAAAATTCATTTTGAGTCCACAAATACACCAACATACAATGGACTCATTTAACCACATCAAGTAAGGCAATATTACTACTTATAGGACTAAATATCCATAATATTACTATGATATGAACACCATTAATCGAAGCCCTAAATCTATTAAATCAAATCTAACAATAAAACAAACAATATAATATAAATCCAATATATATATACCGATTTATGATCCCAAGAGTATGTAGAAATTGGGATGTTATTTATAAAATATTAAACCAGAAGATCTCGAGACCACCTCACCAATTCATAGTTATATTCAGATATCACGAATAAATCAAAAAGACAACAAAATCAAAAAGATAAACTAACCCATCGTGTTCCTAACCATTTACATCATTCTTACACAAATTTGTACAATCATAAACAAATATCACATATCAATAAATTTTCGTATTATATATTTTTCAAAAAAAAGTTAAATTCTAAATTAAAAACATAAACAAACAACAATATTGAATTAATTAGAGGTCATGTGAGGAAATCTTACTCCCACGTACAAAGGCTTTCCGGGAATCAAGCTTTTTACTGTGTGTTTTCAACCTATATTTCAACTACCTCTTTACTCTTTGAAAATTGTAATATATTTATACATATAATATTTATACATATCTAATCAATGTTCTCAACTTTTTTGACTCTTTGGCTTGATGATTCTTTTAATAAATTTATTAAAGATGAAACACAAAGAATTAGTGGCACGTGTAAATAACCAATGTCAGAAAGCATTCGAGGACACTTTTTAGCTTTTAATATGCTTTCACAAATCCTTTTTACACTACTATATATTATGGGTTTTAATCAATTCAAGTTCCTTTTTTTCTTAGTAGCCAAATTTCTATCTTTTAAGGCATTTTGGTATCCAATTTGTTAGGCAAAAATTCATCATGAGTGCCTCATGTAAGGGGACCAATTAACTTTATTTTTCTATGTTTTTGTCACATGGATCTAGGTACTTATATATCGGTAATTTTATATATAAGGGTTGTATTTTATTTACAAATTAATTCGATTATAAATTGGTTATTAGAAGCTCATTTTCATAATTCCCACATATGTATGATACGTTATCATCTCAAATTTTGAGTTAGTGATTAAGTAAACATAAATATGAATAGCATCCTCGATCGTGCTAATATGTCACGTTTCTGGATCATTTTCATTTGTGTTTAGGTTGATTATAGTAATAACATTTGTTTATAGTATTGTCTTTTTAAAAAATATATCAGGGTTTTAGAAATAAAAGTTTATTTGAGGATTCTTAAAATTTATCCCAAAAGACTATAGATAAGTCGTAAATCTTTAATATTTTAAGGCAATGGTTTCTTCAATTTGTTAGTATTTATTTTTAACCTTAATCGAAATGTTAATTTTATTTACACTACTACACCTTTTCTTGTAATCTTTTTTGATCAGACAACTACACCTTATTACCACGAGTAGAGGAAGTCAACTTATTACAAACAAAATTTTGCCTTTTTTGTAATTACTTGAAAATATGGCATGTAAAATTACATGAGAAAATGTAAATTATGAATATGAGACATGCATTATTCTTCCTATAAAGCAAACGCATAAACGTCATAAAATGTATAGTACTATATATGTCACAAAGATGGGCTAGATATGTCATTTTCTAGCCTATTCTAAGTGAAATATTCTTAAAAATAGTGACTGTAATATGATCGACCAACAACTTTATTGTGTGAAATCAAATAGTACAATTATTTTGCCAATTTCAAAATTCGCATCATATCGTATAAGGTCCAATATGCCTGAGTATTTTCGCTTGAAAGAGAAGTAATGAGGACATTGCTTTTTTATTCGGAAGGGCAGTGTAAGTTAGGTATCATGCTTCAAATACGATCCAATTTTTCATATATGAGTTTTTCTATTATTGAAATTTTGGTGGTAACATTTTTTTTTTTTTTTTTTTGCAAATTGGTCAATTTATTTTTAGAAAAATTAAAAAAAGCAAGATCAAATATCCATCAAGTGCAACCCCTTTACATTATAGTTTTGGTATGAAATTAATTACAATTTATGATTTTACATGATTTATTATATTCATACTTTTTAATTCGAAAAACTATAAAAAAAAATAGTAATTTTAAAACAGTGGTATGTAAGAGTTAAATGCATAAAAACCCATGTGATATTATCAAAAATTTAATGTGTTTTACCAATATTTACATGTATCACTAATTATCGATTATTTTTTTGTTTTTAATTGTGTTGTCACTATATGTACGTATATCACTAACAATTAATAACCACAACTTTACTGAATCTCTTGTCATTTAAAATTATTTTGTGATGAAGTAAAAATTACTGCCACATATATCTAGTTACAGTTTAACATTCGAAATTTCAAATTTTGCCATTATTACTTATTTTCCTAGAATTTATCTAGGATCGAATATTGTAACTCAATCAAATCCCATTCATCCTTGTAAGAATTTTATTATAGAGTTTGAACAAATTTTGATTGATTTTTCTCGAATTTAATGTAGTTTTGATTCACTAAAACTCCACCACTAAGTACTTGTTACAATCAATTATTCATATTAAGGAAAATGCCTTGTGACTTGTCTAAAGGTGATAGGTAGATGTACCACAAAAGAGACGTGTCATAAGACAATTAAAATGTCATTAAATACTCAAATAAGACGTTTCATAATGAATATTTTTCTCCAAATAGGAAAAAATTCGTATTTATTTTCACAAAAGTGATTTTTGATTTCTTGGAAGTTAGTATGTCCCAATTTTATTTGATTCTTTTTGGGCGTAAAGTTGTGGGATGTCTTTTTCTTTTTATTATCTTTAATCTCTTTAAAGTTTGTTGGGCTCGTATACATCACATTAATTTCATAAGTGACCATACGTAAAATTCATTACTATGACTATTTATATGCTTGTACATATAATGTATATATATGATATTTCATATATTGGGAAATGAGCCACTCCTTATCGTAAGCTCGAAAGTAATGGAAAAAATATGAATTGTATATTTGTATCATTGTATGTAGCAAATGACTCGTTAATGAATTATTTTTCGAAAATATTATCATAAAATTAAATTTAATCCAGGAAGATTTCTAAGGCTTTGAATCTTAACTCTATAGAGAATTAAGAATTCATTTCATATAATTCATAATTTATATGAAATGGGACAGGCAGACACGGGACTTGGACTTGTTTCAAAATTTTGTCGAATTCTCGAAATTTGGTTATCCCTCTATTCTACTATACTATTATGTTTTTTTAATTCTTTGCTAAAATTGAATAATTTTCGCTTTTAAAACAATTCATTCATAATTTAATATATTTTTAACTTACGAAAAAGAGAGCATATGTATTCATAATTGAAATGTCTAAAACATGACAGATTTCGACGTTGTCCAACATATGTATTTACAGAATATATAAATTAGGCTTTTGATTTCAATTGCAATATAATTTATTAACGAAACAAATTGGAAAAATAGGTTCTCACTATAAAATTTGTATTTTACTTGCGAATATATACAGATGCAAAAGAATTAATCTTCTTATCAACAATAAAGTATTATCAATTGTCGAACAAAAATATAGCTCATAAGCCAAATATGAAAATAAACATATTTTCAATCCAATCTAAATACACTAACAGGATTTCATTTTTCCTTTTTCATGGTTTATTTACTTGCTTTTGATTCAAAAATTTGATTGTCAAGTTAAATTTTACTGAATTTTGTTATATATTTATCGAATTTGCATCGAGTGTGCTAAGATCTATTTACTATAATATAAATAATGCATGAGTATGTCCCCTTTTTCTGAAAATCAAATTGAAAATTTAAATTTTCTATTTCAAAATTTGCCCACACATGCTTCTTAGTCTCTCACAAAAAGTACTGTTATTGTGTTCCCATGCATATTAGATATATATATATACCATCATATTGTAGTAGATATCATAGGTTAAATTAATAAATATCATATATATTACTGTAGTGGATAATCAATGGATATAAATTCGAAGCGATAAGCAGACAAAAGAAAACAAAACTTCAAAATTCACAGCAATAAAATTAATTGTTTAAACATCAAAGCTCGAGAAAAACAAGGCTCAACATTTACTATCCATAATTTTCGTTGCTAGAGAATATTTATTTATCCTTATTAATATGTTTTCAAAAAGTTGAACATCTATCGAAATGAGTATTTAATCAAAACAATATTTTTGAGCATTAAATGCTCCAGCCAAACACCATCTAAGTACTTGTGTCATTTAGTGTTAACATCGTAGAAGGTGTCACAGTGAATTGAAGCATTAAAACTGCATAATAAATAATATTAATGTAAGTAGATGTTTACAGTTTAGAACCCATATACTTATTTTATTTATTTAATTCTGCATTTAAAGTTCTAGAGAAGTTACTTCCCAATATGAAATTAAAGAGATTTAATTATAGGGATCCCCATATATATAATTAAATATTATATATATTTATTTAGCCTTTGATTCAGCCTAGGGTTTTGAAAAATAAGAAGAGTCAATGAAGGTTTCATGTGGATGAAGACATAATAAAACCCAAGATGCCAGACAAATTTGTTGAAATATTAGAAGGGAATATTTGGGAGTATGAAAGGGGAATTAGAAGGTAATGTGGGTTTATTCACATGCTAATTATTTAATTAATTAAACCCAAATTACTAGCAAATAAACACCTCTTTAATTTTTGTGGGTCTCTCACGTATGAAGTCAATGGGTTTCTTTGTACTACTCTATATGAATTTCAAATATTTGTGTGTACATTTATATTAATTAAAGTACTATAATATATTTGTAGTATTAGCTTATGATATTAATCGACATTTATAATTATACGCTACAAATTTTGTTGGGCAGTCCAATGAGCCTAGCTACTTTTTAATTTTATTTTCTTAAAAACTTAGAACAGTAAAGTGCTCTTTTGTTAAGAAAAATATATTAAAATGCAATTAAAATTGGAGTACAAATAATAAAAGTTGGAGTGATTGTTAGCCATTGCAGTCAGTCAAAAAAATTAATGACATTTGGTATATTTACACTTACAGCTCGCAAAATGTACAATATTAATTAGATGTTTGAGATAAGGTGAAAAATAATTTATTTACTAAGTGACAAGTCTACACTTGACTATACCATTTCTTTCTACATATATAACATGCAAGGATAAACTAGTGGTCATGTGACAGATAGATTGACAAGATCATTTAAATGAATTCAATCCAATTTTCCAAATTCACTTGAAACAAATTTTATGTAAATAAATTATTTAAAATTTTGTAAATCGAAACACGAGATAAGAAAAATATTCATGTTTGCTACAATAAATGAATTTTCAAATAAAAAAAAAAGAGAAAAAAGTGCAAGAGTAATGCGTGCCCATTCTTAACATTAAATGAAAATTTCTTTAATATCCATTCAAAATTGAATATTAATTAAACATAAAAAAGAATTATGTGTTTTCATATTATGTAATTTTTCTGTCTGAATGTGTATAACATGTCTGTATGGTCAAGAGAGAGAAGCTAAGAGTGTGGGGGAAAAGGAATCACAGAAGAGGTTACTTTCAGTTTTCAACAATTTTTTAACCCGTCGTCTACGGGGAAAGAAATGGAATGAAAAAAGTGACAATCTATCTTTTTATGCTTTATTTTATTTATATAATTAATTAATTATAATATTTTAATTAATTTTTATTGAGAGGCATTTGTTCTAGTGTCATTTTCGAAGATATACTCTCGAGGAATTACAACAGACCACCAAATCCATTTGTACCCCTCTTCTCCTTTCCATTGCTTTCTGCAATTCCTCTTCTTTTTTTAGCTTCTCAAAAACTCACCATTTCTCTTTATTTCTTTCTTTTGAGGGTTTATTAAAAGTGTTCATTTTACTCTTTCTTTTCTTTATCTTTTTAAGGCCTTTTTATAGCTTTTTTTTTTTTTACAATCTCTAGCTTCAAGGATTTACAATATCTTCAAGAATCAACAAAGAATTTGATTTGTTTGTGGTGCAGATTATAAAGTAGGGAGCTTAATTGCAATTCTTTGTTTTACTCTTAGATTATTAAATATTATTAGTATATATTCATCTTTAGACTTTGTAGAATATAACTAGCTAGGTCATTGCAAATCTCTTAGTTGTAGGATTTGTCAATCTCTGTCCCTTTTTTCTGTCCGTGTGTTTTGCTTCCCATATTTTATATTCAACTTTTTCAAAAACCCATTTCTGATTATTAAAATTACAAGAGATCAAAGCATATAAAACTTTAATTTAATTTTTCAAAAAAAAAAAAAAAGAAAAAAAAAATGCCCTCAGAAGGGATTTTCATAGAGCCTTCTTCAAAGCCACTGCCTGATCTCTCTCTCCACATTAGTCCACCGAATTGTAGTAATAACTCATCCTCAACAATTAACAGAAACGCCATGAACGACGTCGTTTCAAGCTTTGATCTTTCCAACAATAACAAGCTAAAGAACTGCACATCCTTTGTTGAGCTCTCTCTAGCTCACCCATCAAACGAAGAAATCAGAGCAAGAACAAATCAAGAACACCCACAAAACCCTTATCAACATATCTACCAGTCAACAAACCAGTTGAATCATATCAACCATGGCGTTTCGCTTCTAGATGTATCATCATCGGACGGATTGAGGCCTATAAAGGGTATCCCAGTTTATCCCAGCCGTCCGTTTCCTTTCCTGCCTAATTTGGAGGGTAGAGATAAGGTGGATCCAAAGATGTGCTTCTATCAAATGCCTTCTTCCTCTTCCAGTTCTTCGCCATATTTTACAGGTTGTTTGGATCGTCATCTTCATCATTTGCCGTTGTTGAATCCAGGGCTTAACAATGGCTCTCCCAATACGACGCCGTTTTCATCAGGTTACAGAATACCAAACGGCGGTAGGTTTAATGGGCTCTCTCATCATCATCATAATCAATATGGTTCACATGATAGTTCATTACATCATGGGATTATGAGATCGAGGTTTCTTCCGAAGATGCCTGGTAAACGTAGCATGAGGGCACCTAGAATGAGATGGACGAGTACGCTTCACGCGCGGTTTGTTCATGCAGTTGAGCTTCTTGGCGGCCATGAAAGTAAATTCTATAATCTCTTTTCATTTTATTTTCTTTTTTACTTATTCGTGTTGTTTTTGCCCTTTACTATTTTGGATTCTGAATATTTTTCTCTTCTGGTTTTTAGGGGCTACCCCGAAGTCAGTACTGGAGCTGATGGATGTCAAAGATCTCACACTTGCACATGTCAAGAGCCATTTACAGGTAGAGAAAAAAAAATGATTTTAATTTGATGTAAAAAAAAAGAAAAAAGAAAAGGAGAAATTAATTTGTGGTTATAAATGGAGAAATTTGAGTAGTCCGTGTATTTCTCCGGCACAGTCGCCGATGAATACAGAGAGACTGAATGAATGTATTAAAGAATTATGAGAGAGAGAGAGAGAGAGAGATAAGTCTTTGTAGAGAGAGAATGAGTTGCAGGTAGTACAGTAGTATAGAGAATGATGAAATGACGAAAGAGACAAAGGCAAAGTCATGATTTACCAATAATTATACACCTCATAATTACTATCTGCTTATCAAACATCTACCTCGTGATTAATGATGATCATGAGTACTCATCAGATCACTCTTCTTACACTATGAGCTCTATACAAAATATATATATATGTGTGTATATATATTGTAGAGAGAGAGAGAGAGAGAGAGGTCTAAATGGTAGCTAATTTTCAATTTAATCAACAAATTTAATGTGGGATTTAATTTTCATCTGTTAAATTTTGTCTTAAACTCATTTATATCCTTCCCAATGCAGATGTATCGAACTGTTAAAACCACTGACAAGCCTGCAGCTTCTTCAGGTTTGTATATAATTCCAAATGCTCACCTTTTCATAATCTTAATAATTAATTAACCTCCAAATTCAATTTTCATGAACAAAAATTTATTTAATGGAAAATTGTTCATCTGATTTTGCATTGCATTTTCAATTATCTTTTTTCATTTTTATTGTTGTTCTTGAAGGGCACTCAGATGGGTCTGGTGAAGATGACCTGTCGACAATTGGCAGCGAGGGTGATCGGGCGGGGCTCCGTTTATTCACGGACCAACGAGGACCGTCGGATGGATCTGTACAACAAGATGCTGATTACCCTTCCACAGCCTCTACATTGTGGAGCAACTCCTCAAGGTACCCTCTCACATAAGCTCATTTTTTATTTTATTTTTTTATCTCAATGATTAAAAACAAATGACAAAATTTAATTTAATCACGTGGGTTATGCATTAAACACACAAAATCCGATCTTTTTTTAATGGTTCAGATCAAAACTGCAAAACGAAATCACATCCTATAAGTCTAATTTAGCCAGTTGGTGAACATATAGGACTAAAGTTAAAATAACTCTATATAAGACTGATATTGCAATGTTTTCCAGTAAAAAAAGTATATATATATATATATATTATGTATAAATTATATGCGCACGTACTAGTTTTAGATAATTATGAATGATATCATTGAATAATTATGCCTTTTCCTTTTGCATGGTACCTGAAACTGAGAAAATTGCAATCTCTACGTCCACCATTTTTGAAGAATAAAAGGGTTCTTAGCTTGTGGCAGCTTTTGCTTTTCTTCTTTTTCTTTTCTATATTTTTAATCTTTAATTTTTGAAGATTTTCACCTGAGATTAGCTTACGTATCTCACAATTGGTTACTTACAAAAATAAATAAATAAAATAAAGTCAGAAAAACACAATCAAAAGCCAAATTAAGATAAGAGAAAGCAACCATGCACTGATAATACTTTATCTTTTTTTTCGTCTTAGAATTGTTTCTTTAATACTGTTCATAAGTATTTAATTCTTAAATCCTCTTATATTCTATTCTCTTCACGAGGAAGTATATGAATAATAGGACCAAAAAAGGGGCAGTATCTTGACTTAAGTGCACTTCTTTTCTTAAAGTAAAATAAAATAGGTTATTTTCCTATTATTGATATTTATTAATTATTTAATATAAAGGACAATGAATTGAGGCAGTTTTTTTTGTCATTTAATTATTTTTGTCAAAAATCATTCTTGTTTTCCCATAAATCAAATGGGTTTATTATCTAGAATGTTCAAACACAGATGGCCCTTCTAAATGAGACTGTGTTTCTGCTTGTGAATGATTCCCAGTTTTGTACTTTTCCTTTCAATAGAAGGGTTATATTTTTTACAGTTTCCATATTTAGGCATTTATTTTTTCACCATCTATAAAGTCTGAAAATCTTGGAAACAAATTACCCCCAATCAGATATTTATATTTTCCATGTTTTTTTTCAAAGTTGAGATCAAAATAATAATAATAATAAATAACAATGCTGACATTTTCTTCAAGTACTGTGTGTATAATGTACTTCTAATGCTTTGTAAAATTTATATTCATATTATATATGTGTATATATCTACATTTGTACCAATTGTAGAATAAGAAAATCTTTTATACACTTCATTTTAATGTGATACGATACAAGGAAATGAAACACCAACTGAAAATATACGATTCGAAATGTTAATAACTTAACAATTAAAGTATATATATATATATATATATATATATTAGTGAAGTAACATGTGAATTGCTTAAACAGTATATGATATGAAATGCAAAATTTATAGTGTTATGATATAGCTTAATATTTACGTTTACACTTTGTATAAAGTGTAGTATACGATTTGTATTTAGTCATTTACTCCCGCAATCCAAAACAATCAGAAAAAGACACTTCATATGACTTGTCACTTGGCATAGATGAGTTGAATAAGTAATAAATTGTGAATATCTTTATAGTTTTACACTGATAATGTACATCATTATAGTGACCAACTTTGAATTCAAAAATAAATAAAGTTTCTATTTTATGAGAGTAGGTATTAAATAAAGACTAAAAATGGTAAATTGAGGGGCAAATAGAGAATTTGCATTATATAAGTTTCAATTGTTATGGATATATTATCTTTTACTAAACTAACAAAGCTAATTAATCTCAAACTTTGTTTTTCAGTAGCCGTGAGAGTTGGTTACAAACAAATGGTGGTGAATCACATGGATTAATCAGATCATCGTCTTTTCCATCTCAATCGAATTCTGCTCGTCTGATAGAGGTAAATATGCTTATTCGAACTGAATATTATTTTTTCAGTTCTTTTAATGAAGTCATATTTATTACAATCACTCAATAAAAACGAAAGATAAGTAACTAATAGTCCTATATTAGACTCTAATAATTAGAAGTACGTACTAGGTTACAATGGCTAAGGCAACAGTTTATCTCTACTTAAAGCAAAATGTTCTTAAGAACATAGTTTAGAGTATAATATAATGATGCTCCTCCAATATTAAGAGTATAAATCTCAAATAGCTAGGAAAGGTCACGTGTAAAATTTCCATGCAAATTTTCAATTTTTGGCAAAATTAGTTTTCTTCAAAACACAAAAGCTGGATAATTGTGTTCTTATTCCTTAGTATCACAATGATTAAAATTATACAAATTACAAGTTTTTCTGGTGATAATGTCCTGATTATATGTATTTTCCGTAATTTAATTAAAACGAATTGCAGGAACGTGAAACTTCTCGTCCAAAGAGCTATTTAACATCTGATTCTGAAAATTATAAGAGCCCAAGTTTGGAGTTTACATTGGGATTAGGATTGGGCAGACCAAACTGAGGTGAAAAGAAGTGCAATTAGAGATATTTGAAGGGGGCAAAAAGCAAAATTAATATAGAGATATGATCTATAAAGAGAAGGTATTGCCAATCAAGAAGAAGAAGCAGTTCTACTCCTCAGGATATCCATGCATGCATGTTCACCAATATATTTTACCATTTCTTTTTAGCTAGTTTAATTTCACTTAATATTCATTCTTTTTTTTTTTTTAGTTTATTTTATTTTTTGGGTTTTTCTTTGTTGTTTAAATGGCTTATATAATGATAAATCTATTTTTCTTGTTTTGGGGCATCCTGGAGAGGATAAATTAAATGATATCATGACTTGTATTTTGATCTGCGATGTGAAGAAAAAAGTGAAATTAAAGTAAGCTCGATTGCCATTCTAAGTAAGTTATATTTGTGAGTGTAATTAATAGAAAATATGTAACAAAGAATTTGAATTATTTGCCACTACATATAATGGTTCAATCTTTCATCGACATACTGGGTTATGGCAAGTTCTATCATGGTGGATTAGAATTACATGTCCGATGATTGCTGAATAATAATATTAATGCCATTTAGGCTTATATTGATTATATTGTGTCATTGAATTAGTTAAGGAGGATTAGTTAGTTTAATCATAATTACTTTGCTATTGGATATTTTATCCTTGAAAAGTTGACAATGGCTAAAACAAAAAGAAACAAGTTTGTCCATTAAGTTATCTATTTAAATCCTGATGATTATACATAAATATCCATATTAAATCAATGCCAAAATATAGATTAGAACCATTTGCCCAATGTAATGAACTTAATTAATCTCAATTATTTCATTCTCAAGTTTAATGGGCTAAAGAAAGAAATCAAAATGAAATATCCATATTTTTAAAGGCCCAAATATTTAAAAGGCCCATATGATATTCTTTTGTCACGGTCTATGGCCCATGGAGCCCAAAAGAAGAATAAATCAATTTAATATGTTCCCTATGTTGAGTGCAGGAAATGTTGAAGAGAAGAAATAGAGTGAAAAATGGCGCTAGGGTTGATACTGGGAATAGGGCGAGCATTCCGGAGGAAGCGTACGGCGTCGCTTGATATCCTGACGTCCAGTAGGAGCCCTCGAGGTTACTATAAAGGCAAAAATTGCAAGCCTACCGGTTTTCACACTCGTAAAGGTTAATTAATCTCTCCTTTTTTTCTTTTTTTTTGCCCTAATTGAAGCATGTTAATGATGTGGCGGTTTTGGCGATCTGTATGTACTACTAAAGCTCAAATTTGAAGTGTCTATGTCAGATTATAGGCTGATTGATAATCGTGAATTGAAGATGGAAACGTTTGAAAGATGATAGAATGTTGTTGAGATAAAGGTGATAGAGTTTAGAGTCTGGTGTAAGATTCAAATATGAGCTGACAGTAATGGATATATGACTTGAAAACTCTGTGATCTGGTTAAAGGCATATGTATAAGTTAAGAGTCTTTGTAAGGTTTCCAAATTACTGAGTTCATTTGTGTGAGATTTTATTTTTATTTTTTCCTCTTCAAATAGGTAGACCAATGGTTGTGATGATGAAGCATGATTATGCAAAGTTAAAAGCTAATATAATTTAAGTTTCTTAGCTAAAAAATCATATGATTCTTGTGTGCAGGTGGTTACGTAGTGGTGCCTGAAAAGTTGCCAAACTATGTGGTACCGGATTTGACTGGATTCAAGGTATGTATGTTCAGTTTATTGCAAATACTTTCATCATAGTTATGTGAAGAATTATACTAAACTAGTCTAGTTTCTGGAATCTGATGGCCTGGGCTGCTGTCATATGTAGGATATTGCAATTCCATCTTCTATACAAGCAGTTTTTCATTATCTTTTCTTATTTTCCTCTTAAATTCTCTCTTTTCCAAAAAAAGAAAACAGTACTATAACCCCCCCCCCTCCCACAAGAAAATAGTAATAATAATAAATTAAATAATTAAATCTAAACCCGTCTTTCTCTTAATTTAGTTGTTCAGTTTCCCATGTATGATGCAAATATATGATACATACCTGAAATTTCTCAGTACTTCAACTATTTTTTTTGTGGAGGTAATGTAGATTTAGTTCAGCTATCATGAAGGAAAATTGGCGTGGTTGATCTATACTAAGTGCTCACATTCAGTGTAATTTTCTTATTTTGAGATACTAGGAAATTGTATCTGCATAGTATCACATTTAGGAGGTCACTCTACCGCAAAAGATTTTGGACTAGACAACCTTTTCTAAGTGATTCAGCCACCATAGTTGTAGCAGCCTAATGTCATGTAATCAACCTGCCTCATCCCAAGAAGAAAGAACTGCAAAAAAAAATATAATTGCAATAGTAAAAACGTGCAATTTCCAATGTCCACCCATCTTGAAATATCTCTCTTTCTACTTTAGAGATCTGTAATTCATTTCCTTTGTTAAATGAAACGGTCTATGTATTCGTTTATCTAGTTTACCTCAGAACAGAACAACTATCTTCATGGCGCCCTTTATATAAGAGAAACGAGAAGAAAAGAAGTACCCGGACTATATTAAATGCTTTTCTGTGATTCACTTTCCTCTTTCTCTGTTACGCTTTGTTTGTTTCAAGGAAATTGCTAGGGAAAGGAAAAGAAAAACGGAGGGAAAGCGTAGTACTAATTTGAGCCAATTCCTTTTCTCACCAGTTGGAATTTGTGGAGTTCCTTTATATGATTGCTTCTTGTCCCTATAGTCTTTGTTGGCACAATTGTAATCATTTCTCCTAAGAACATTAATTAGCAAATCACTAGTGATATTGGAAAAGAATTGTAGATATATTTGGTTTAATAATACTCGATATGTTTATTGCTCCATATATTTTTTGGATGATAGGGGAAACCCGAAGCCGCTACCCTTTCGGGCGCGCACTGGGTAAATATCGCTCTTGTGCAATAGCGTGCAAACACACAAGAGAGATAAACCAGTTATTGATCCATATATTGAATCTATAGTTTATTGCTTATTACATGTGACAGGTTCTAATATAAAAGTTTATTTCTTTTTCAGCTAAAACCATATGTATCTCAGTGTGCTAAAGAAGCTACCGATGCAGCTAAACCATGAAGTGAGAAGATATATATTTTGTACCCCTGTTTTGTTGAGTATGGATATTGCTTGAATTTATTCTATGCATGAAAAGAGTTATTAAACACTTTGTGCAGTCCATACTGCATGTTGCAAAAGATGCTATTGAGGTTGTCGATTAGTCGCCATTAGTTTCACTTGGGCTCAGTTCTTTAGCTCTTACCCTATGTTTGGACCTTGAGGATAAATAAAAAGGTTCATTACATAAAACTCGACATACTATATTAAAGTGATGAAACTTTCTGATTGATGTTTTTTCCAAGTGTTAACGATCTTTATGTCCAGTTTTTAGTGTTTTTATTTTCGTTATCTTTTTTGAATTAAAATTCAAGATTGAAACATATATTAAGTGAAATTGCCTTCGTTTTGTTATAATAATTGTATTTTAAGGTATGTTATATGATATATATTCTTTTAATCATTCTGTCCGTATACCTCTATCTGTACTCGTGTTGAACAGCCATAACCCACTTTTAGGGAAATACTTATTTCTCAAAGATAAATATGATTTTTTATTTGAAATGAAACTTCTAGGAATGTGGTTACCCACCCTTTTGCCAACTATAGAAGAAAGCTTTTCCATTATTAAATTATCTTTCCGTGACAAAGGTACACACGAAAAAATCTGGTTGTTTGAATACGATCAGTTTATTCCATTCCATAGACTTAAACTAATTGACTAATCTTTTTTAAATAAAAGTTTCTTGAATGGGTCCATAATATATATGAACTATTTAATTACCTGCCATTTCCAGCAAAGCCCACCTAGAAAACTCGAGTTGTTTCCTTCTAGTAATTAAATAAAAATACACACATCACAATGTACATAGTATTCATGCATCTAATTGAACTGCGAATTAAGGAAAATGTATCTGTATATGCACACATACATATTATATGGGTACACAGACAAGTTTTAGTGGAAAAAATTATAAACAGAAAACACAGAGAAAACTCATGAAACAAATAAATTGACAAAATAAATTAAATATAAAGAATTGAAACCTTCTTAAGAACAATCCCTTTCAATGAAAAATAGTGTACAAATTAAGCCAACACGATTGCAGCAAAAAGAACAAATAAATAAATTCCCACAATTTTCCTATATTTCTAGAGCATTTCTACATCCCTTTTCATCTATCCAGATATATATTTGATCCTGATAGACAAATAAAAAATAGAATGAATTTTTTCTTTTTAATCCCAAACAACAATCATACACAGAGATTAACTAATGAACTGCTGTAATGACCCTTTCTCTCAAAGTTCTAGAGTGCATCAATCCCTTGTTTGTTTTTCGTGGCAATAATTTCGACCAAAACCCTTTCTTCATACTAATCTTCTTCGATTTATCGATATCTTCTTCTTTTCGCCTTTGCAAAACGAAGGCCATTGATCTACTCTTCATGAGTTCATTTTGACCAGCATGTTTGAAAACCCTCATGGATTTTCTAGCTTCTGAGTCAAAACGATTCGTGTAACTCACTAAAGGAGATGAACATGAAGAAATATCTGAAGACGATAATGAAGAGATATACGAGGAAGAAGATGATGACCCAGATATTGGAGCTTTTGCTTTTAAAGATAAATTATAGTTGGGAAATCGTAAGAGTTTTTCACTTACACAGATAGAGCAAACTCCAGGAGATTGCCTGTGTTTTTTATGCTTTTTGCAGATTGCATTTTTGGCCTTTGATCTAGCTAATGCTTTGGTCATTGCTTTCCAAGGTTCCATCTTTGTGTGTATGTGTGTGTTATATCATATAAATATATATATATGTGTATATATATATATATATATATATATAGAGAGAGAGAGAGAGAGAGAGAGAGAGAGAGTGTGTGAGGTGGCAATATTTGCATGGTATTTTCTATGAGGGTTCATGTGAGGTTCATAGGGAGCTTTAGAAAAATAGTTTTTTTGACGGTTTGTGAGTTTTGAAAAAGTTCTTTGTTGTTGAATGAGGATTCAATGTAAGGTTGGATGTAAGATAAAATTTTATAATTGATCAAATTTAATGAAATCGATTTGTTATAGATTATACATCTTTTTCTATTATCACTTTTAATAGTTATTTAGCACTGAATTTATTGAACCCAATTTTCGTAAAATGTACCTTGAGATCGGGTCTAGTAATGTACTATCTACATTCTATTCTAGTACAATTTAATAATCTTGTCGAGCTATTTTTCTTTGAGCGGTCGAATTCAATACGTACCATAAAATTTTAGAAAAGATCAAATTTAATGGAATCAATTTATTATAAATCATTCATTTTTTTGTTATCATATTTAATAGTTAGTTAGCACCGAATTCATTGAACCCAATCTTTTGTAAAAATCAGTATATACCACTGGGTCGGGTCTATTAATGTATTATCTACATTCTACACTAATACAATTATATTTAATAATCTTGTCGAGCTGTTTTTCTTTGAGCTGTCGGCTTGGAGGTGGAAAATCTTGCATCTTTATTTTTTTAATTTACTCGTAAAAGATTAATAATACCAACTAATTTGATTTGTTGAATTCGTCCCCCTATTTTATATTAATTATAAATGCACACTAAATGTACATACATATATGGCAATTGTAAAATTGAAATCCAATTTGAAAAAAAAAACATGTATTTTCCACTAAACACCTACACTCATATTCTTGGAAGAGCCAAAAGTTTATAATAAGTGATCTACACAAATGTTGGTGGAATGATATTATTATTTTTTCAGATGATGTACCAAACGCTTTAAATTCTCTGTTTGTTAATTGAAAGTTGGTCTTATAGAATATGTTAAGATGTAAAGTCATGTATGAGAAGATTTTTCTTACCAAATTATATTCCATCTTTAATATATATTAAAATATTTACACATATTAAATATTGCTTAACAAATCTATTTATATTAAACATCCCTTAATAAGTACATTTATAAAATACACGTGTCAAATTTATAAATATGTGAAATAAAAGATGAAATAGAAATTTAGATAGAAAATTTTATCCCAATCATATGCAACCCTAATCACTTGCTTCATGGGTTGTGTCTTATTTGTTATTAGTATTGAACTAAGAAAAATCAAAATTATCAACTAAAACTACCCGACCCGACCTGTCATGGGTCGTCTTCTGGGCCAGCCCTTGAAAAACGTTGATCCGAGAGTTAGCGGGTTTGGTCCAGTCCATCATGGGATTGGGCCGGCCCTTTTGTCACCGCTACTTCTGATTGAACCTAATAATATAATTTGACACCAATCCAAGTAATGTGAGTTCCTGAAAAAAATAAACTTGAATAAAAATAGTTTGTGTTTTTATTTTTAGAAGTTTATAATTAAGAATGATAAAATTTGAAAATAAATTTTTAAAATAGAAACAAAGATCGAAATCACTTTCTTGTCCAAACTCTCGAATAGGCTAGTGAACTTTTTTACTTTTAATATAATTATAATTTCATATTAATTATTATATTATTAGAAAATAAACAGATGATTGAAAAAATCTAGAAATGAACTATTTTCACTCACAAAAAAAAAACAAAAAAAAAAATTCAGTGTTCACTATGGTACATCTGCAGAATAAAAGAAGCCAGTAAATCTAGAACCCTAGTCCAGCGTCCACCACCCCTCCGCCTCAATCCACCGCCGGTAAACCACCACCATCAGCCTTAACTCCAACCCGCATCGCCTTCAGAGCCAATTTTACCAGTAAGCAAGGAAACCCATTCCGAAAAATCTTCATTGGTGAAAGCCTGAAGATAAAGGTTGAATCTTGTTCTGGTGATCCCTTTTCTCTTTCATTTAATGTCGGATTGTGCAATTTGATACCAACCCGCCTTTGCTTTTATACATTCTTAATTCTCAGGGTCGAAATACATTCACTTTAATATTTTATGGAATGAAGCGTGGCAATATTTCCCATCACACATTTTTCTTTTTCGATTTCATACAATTAACATCGTCAATAACAGATACAGTTAGTTTCAATTCATTAGTTTTCCCCTTTTCCTTTTTCGTTGCAGTGTAGCAGATGCTTTGAATTCGTGCTGATAACATGTCGTTTTCCCGGTTATCCAGAGGAACCCAGTTCTTTTCGTCTATTAAGTATTCTCCTCATGAAGCCCCCTTTTTATCCAGGTAATTGATTTCACAAATGTTGCTATATGCATTTAAAGATGAGATTTTTCTAAATTTTATGCATAACTTGAATAGATGTTGTTGATATTGTTGTTATTATCACTAAATTTGTCATCAATATTGTTTCAATCAAGGCACCTGCTTGATCCTGTGGGTTCGAGATGCAATTCTTTTGTTAGAGCAAGTGACAACAATATATATGGTCGAACATGTGGACACGAGTATCGAGGTTTTATGTCCAAGTCTGGATATAAGTTGAGGAATTATAGTCTGGGAGAGTCGTGTTCAATTAATTTTGGCCGGCAATATTCTACTCAAGCTAATATGGAAAAGAAATCTAAGAAGATGCTTATGTATTTGACTGGGTTGGTATTTGCTATGGTGGGCTGTAGTTATGCTGCAGTTCCTCTGTATAGGAGATTTTGTCAAGCTACTGGCTATGGTGGTACTGTTCAGCGTCGAGAGGTGAAATAGTTTCACTCCATTTCATCTTCATGCATATTATTCTTTAAGGGTGTGTTTGGATTGAGGTAGTTGGATTTGAGTGGATTTCAAATGACTCTAAAATGTAGTCATTTGAAATCCGCCATGGTGATGGAAAGAATAGCTCAAAATGAGTGTCAATGGATTTGAAATTCATTACAATTTGGATTCATCCAAACAAACTCAATAGATTTGTCGATGGCTTTGAAGTCCTTCCATCCAAACACACCATAAGTTTTTTTTTTTCAAATTCTGATGCAATATCTCTTGGTGTTTTGCAGAGTGTTGAAGAAAAGATTGCTCGTCATGCACAAGATGGAACTGTCACATCTAGGTGTGAATTTCGTAGCTTAAAAGTTTTGGTCAATTTTATATATTTTGTCAAATAGTTGAATTTTCGTTCACCTTAGGAAAGCCTGGCGAGAACTGTATACCACAAGGGATCTTAGTAAGAATATGAATGTGACATATTTGCAAATGATATTGAAATTTAAAACTTGAGTCGAGATAATTCACTTGATAAGTTCTCAAACACTTACAGAAAGTGTTATAGTCATCTCTTCTCTTTATTACCTTCAATTAACAATGAAAAACATGGATAATATTAATCACTTGTGTGTAAGGATCTGTTTACATGATAGCTTTCTCAAGTTAAAATCCGAATATGGAGAAGACATATTAATCTATACATCTAATGTTTTCTAAATCATCATCTAAGGCTGAATAAAAAAAATTATTCTCAACTTTTTGTGCGTTATACTAGAATAACATTGATTTCTTCATCTTACAGGGAAATTGTTGTGCAGTTTAATGCTGATGTGGCTGATGGGATGCCCTGGAAATTTGTTCCAACTCAAAGAGAGGTGCCTATATAAAAATATTTAAATATTTGGTGTTGTATTTAATGTTTCGTTTATATATAGCTGACATTTTTTCGTGCTTTTTAAAAGTTTTAAGTATAAATTATGTGTTGTTTGGCTTATAGGTAAGGGTCAAGCCAGGTGAGAGTGCCCTTGCATTTTACACTGCTGAAAATAAAAGTTCAACTCCAATAACAGGCGTATCTACTTATAATGTTACTCCCATGAAGGTATAATCATAACAAAGCTAAAAATACCGTCTTTTGCAATGATATTATGTGTTATTTTTAACTCCAAGTTTGTTTGCGTACATTCAATATATACATATATTTATATATGTGTATCTATATATATACATATATTTAAATTTGATAAATTTTCAGGCAGCAGTTTACTTCAATAAAATACAATGCTTCTGCTTTGAAGAACAACGACTTCTTCCTGGTGAACAAATTGACATGCCGGTAAGTAAAACCCTATTCAATTATAGCTATTTAGATGGCGTTTGATATTTTTTTTGACGGGTTTTTTTGTAATTTGAATTTTTTGTAGGTGTTTTTTTACATAGACCCCGAGTTTGAAACCGATAGCAAAATGGATGGTATCAATAACTTGATTCTTTCTTATACATTTTTCAAGGTTTCTGAAGAGTAGTAGTGTTATACTGCTTTATAATTGCCAGTAAACTGATCACAAACTGTTATTTTTCAACAAATTGGTGTTAATTCAGAGTTGATTTATTGTCATATGGAAACAATTGTGATATTTTGGGTCTTTTATTACACTTATATTTTACCTTAGTAGGGAAATATTTAGTGATACCTTGTTGAATTGTACCTTAGATTTAGTGAAATAAATTGTGTAACTAGTGATTTGGCATTATTGTCACATGTATTTTAGTACCAAAAATTGAATTATTCTGTGACTTGAATACTGAAAATAATGTTTCAACTTTAGAATGTAGTTGTTCTTCCTCTAGATTTTGTTATAATACAATTAATATTGTCTTTGTGAAAATCAAGCAAACAAAGACTAAATAATTAGGACAAAAGTAAATATTGTATATATTTAATTAGATTTCGATATTAGATGTATGTTTGTTGCTCCTTATTTAATGTCAATTCTTTTTCTTTTTGATCAATTTTTAGAACCTGGGAAAAAAATAAAGCTTACAATCTTCAAACTCAAGCATCGGGCATTTTTCATGAGTAGGTTAATCTTCTAATCATGACCAAACTATATGAATTTAATTATCATCATTTGATAAGAAGCAAATAACTACCAAAAATCGAAGGATTACCTATAACAAAGTTGACAAGAAATTAATTAGATATAGCCAATTAGCCACAAAGAAGCATTTCTGATTATTTATTTCAAAATCGTTTTTTATCTCGTATCTCATCTTCTATATACATATTATGCTCGTAAATTCTTATCACTTATATATATATATATATATATATAAAAGAAAAAATAGATTGTCTGTATATATCGTTCATAAGAGAAATATAATATTGCAATAAAATATTAAGATGGAATTGCAGATCCTGAAGAGAGTTTGTTAATGCACGATTGTCCACTTTATGTGTTAAACATGATTGGTTAACACATAAACGAGTTATTTTCAATTTTCAGTCAAATTTACTAATATCGAATTTATTTAGAATTATTCGTAGATAATCTACCACCATTAAATTAAGTAGACTCCAGTGTTGCTGCAGTCAACTTTCTTAATTACAAGAAAAATGATTAATATATGTAAAAACTAATAAAACCATTCAATCTATGCTCAAAAAAAATCAAAAAAATCTGTGAATTATTTTTCCACTATTAAACTGAAAATCGAAAAATCTGAAGAAACTATAAGTTTTACATATGTCATATACATAGATGAGAGGGAAGTTTGATCAGAAAGTTTGGTAGAAAATAGCATTAAAAACCCTAAACATTTTGCTGATGGACCAACAACTAGTCATCAATTTTCATATACAAATCTCTAATCTCATGCAATAATATATATATATACACACATGTTATAAATAGGTTAGGCAGCATAAGTTATCAAGCTAGAGAGCTAATTATTATCATGGAGAGTCTAAACAAGAAATCTGCTAAAAAGGTGAATATTATGGATTTTACCTATTCTTAATTATAATTTTATTTTTTTAATTAAACTTTTCATTATTTTAACTTGGCTTTATTGATTAGTTTATGAAGAGCACTCCACAGTCTATAGTTTCATCAACAAACAAAGGGTTGATAAGAAACAACAATTCTATTTTCCGGGATACGATTATTTCTTCGATCTACTTACATATACACACAATTGAACTATCGAAAACTATAATATAATGTAGTCGATTTTACAACTATTTTGGAAACAAAGAAATTATCATATAATAACATCTTTTAATATAATTGTATCTAATTAAAATGGGTTCTTTATAAGTCTTCAATCAGAGATAATACGAGGCCTTCGGAATTCAGACTACACACACAGCAAAGAGCAGCTCAACGTGCAATATTCAACTCTTCAGTAAGTAGCCTATAAATATGCTAATTTTACAATAGTTACATATTAATTATTATATATTAAGAGAAAATAATATGTTTTCTAATTAAATAGTGATGAAACTAAATTTTTATTGACTATTTGTGACATATGTGACAACTCACTGATAATGAAGTTTTGTCACAGTAATTATTGGCTATACTCTAGCATTTTCACTAGTTATATATATCACTATTTATCAACAATGATAATTTCTGAAATCACTATTGTCACAGTTAAATATAAATATATATATATATATATGTATATATTCTGATCAATTGTGATGTACAGGTAGCAATTAAGTTGTGTATCATAGAACAACACAAGAAACAAGTAGAAAAGGTGCTCAAGGTATGAATTTATATATATACTTGGAAAATCATGACATACAGAAGCATAATTTAATAATTTATGCTGTAATTAATTATGAATTTGTTGACTTGAAATATGTAGATAATAGAGGAGGAAGAGATTCGAATGCTCAGAAAAGAAATGGTTCCTAGAGCTCAGTTGATGCCTATTTTTGATAAACCCTTCTTACCTCAAAGGTATTTAATTAATTACTTCTTTTACTTCTCACCATCAAAGGCTTGAATTAATTTAATAACCGGATTGATTAGTATTTTAAAATTGAAAAAAAAAAAAAAAAAAATCTCATATGAAAAACATTATGTAGCAAAGAGTTCCTATATTTCAAATACTCTTAATTTAAGAGACTTACACTATCTCTAAGTCCGAAATCTTATTCAACAATAATATTGTCTCAAATCTGATTATCTTAACCTGTTATAATATATAATGTGCGTATTTTTATTTGAATAATTTTCAGATCAACAAGGCCTTTGACAATTCCAAGAGAGCCAAATCTTTATCTAACGGCTAGCAAGCACTTCAACTCCATTTCCTGCGGATAATAAGTATATATTTCAGAGAGGCAACTGAATAGCTAGCTAGCTAGCTCATGTATAAAAAAATAACAGCTTCAAAAATCGCAATTATTTTCTTCTTTTGATCCCACGACATTATTTTTACTCGAAAAAAAAATTGAATAAAATGGCCTTGTACTATCTATCACTGAGGTGGTTTTTTTTTTTTTTTTATCTTTTCTTTAAGATTGAAATTGTTTAGATATATCTGTGGAAGTGGGAAATAATCAGAAATGTGTTTTATAGGCTTGATGAAGACAATGTTTAAAGTGATATTAGTCTCAACTGTTTGGTAATTAGTTTAATGTGGCAAATCACATCATTGAAAATATATACAGTTATACAGATATATATATATATATATATATATAGCAATTCTCAAAGTTACTTATAAAAACTCTTAAGTTGATTAACTACACAACTCTGGGTCGATCATGAATCAAACTTGTTGTCTACTCAGACCTCATAAACAACGTACAGCAACCATTAACAAACATCCACCTTCTTCTCAAAATGCCCACATCCAAACGAGGAATAACAGTCGAAATGAACGTGAACGAAACAATTCAAAGATTGAAGGAGATTAGTACTCCATGCAAATGGGATCAAATTGAATGATCATAACTCTATATGAGATTGTGAGTTGTTCGATAATTCAGAAATAGAAAGTTGTGTATCATTGTTCTTAGCCAATATGGTACTAAGAAAATTCCAATACAAGTGAATTCTTGGAATAAGTAAGGTATAAAAGAGAGAGAAAGTTTGGTAGTGCTCTACCAACATCTTCAATTCTTTGATTTGAACCTTTTACGTAGAACTTATAAATACATTTATACGGAATTCTATCACAAAATCACTATAGTGAGTCCTGATGTAATTACGCCTCATTGTTATATATTATAACTCTCTTATCATCAAAAACGAATTCTAAAACATTTAATAATAATACGTTTTAAAAAACTTATAAGCTCACTCAAACACCATTTAAGGCTAATTTCATCCAATTCAGCCATGATACTTAAACTGCATATTAAACATTTCAGTTCGACTTTCAGTTATAATATGGTTAGACAACACATATTACACCATTAAAACATTATAGAAGATTTTGTGTTCAGACAGATATCATAAATCCCATGTTGTGTAGATGTCACAAATAAAGTATCTTGTCACAGAGAAACCCCCAAAAATGCACTGATCAAAATAAACAGAGATGTCAATAGAGGCATCCGAATGAAAGGCTAATATCAAACTCTTCCATATCTTACAATACAAAAAAAAAAAAAAAAACCGTAAAAAACAACATAGAAACAAAAAATCTACATTAGTATTAGATGAGTTTATTATTCCTAGACAGATAAAAAGTTTTCCTTTGAAGTAACTGCATATTCAAAATCCTCATTGACCCAGTTGTTGATCATATCATGCATAACCATTCTCCCAAACAAAACATATTCTTCTGCAAACACGAAAAGGATAAGCATCCAAGAATTGCTCTTTATAAAAGGTTTAGTATTATCCAGAAGAAGATAACATACCTATGAAACTTGGCTACAATAACAGATGAGCCAATTTCTCACTCGCACTTTATGGAGCGATATATATGGCGAACAAAGAACAAAGCTGCACGAAATCCTACAGCTCCAAGCATTAAGAAGAAAGCGTAGCAAACACAGGCCATGTACCCGAAGAAGAATGATGTCTGCATGAAGCCTGACATATCGGATCGTGCATAGTAGTAATACAGGCAGTACGCGTAAATAAACAAGCCAGTCGATCCACCACATAGAAAAGACCTGATCAAGATGAAAGTGGTAAGTGAGCCACGAGACCATTTTGTATCAATATCGAAAAACTTTATTTATGCAAATGTTTGTTATGCTGGTATTTCAGCACTCTGAAAATGATTTTTAACTTCCGTAGTTCGTTCAGATAAATAAGGAAACAAATATATTCACAGGCATGCAGGACCAGACCAATTAAAGGAGTATGATGCTTTTCTTATGAATAGATTCAAATGTAATGACCAGAAGAAAAATGGATAGTCACTCAGATATATATATATATATATATATTATGTAGCATCCCCTTTAAATGAAACAAGTACCTGATACATGTGGCCTGATAAACGTCATCAACTTTATAGCCACACAATTTCAAAATAATCAAACTGCATGAAGAATTTTATATACTACAATGCCCTGGTGGATTAAAAGATGATGTTGGAAACAGAACTCAGGAGTTAAAAGACCAAACGAAGAAAACTCCATGACATTCTAAATGACAAGAAGAAGATTGCATCAGGAGTTAAAAGTGAACGATTTGTTTCCAAATGGCAAGACAGATAGAAAGAAAAACTGTAAAAAAAATAAAAAGGAAACCAAGATCTGACTGTTTCTACTAGATATCAATTGAAAAAAGGTTTTGTTCTATATATGCACTTACAGGCAAAAATATGTAGAGAATCTAAACTACTCCGATTAAGACAAAGGCGATACATACCTCCACCACCATTCATGATCTTCAGCAGCAAGTTGGAAGTATGTCAACGCCACAGTGATGAATGCGGTGACAATCAGGAGGATAATGAAGACTATGAATAAAATACTGTAAATGGTGTAAATCCTGTGGCCCCAGACACTAGCAAATATATAGTAAAGCTCAATATAAATTGCACTAAATGGCAAAAAGCCGGCCATAGCCATCTGAGGCAGGGTTCCACGGTACCAAGGTAGTGGTGGAATCTCTCTAGGGTATTTTGTAGTACGAACAGGAGCTTGAAATTCTGCCTTACTATTCTTTCCTGCAATTCCTCCCAACACCAACAAAGGTGATGTCACAAGAGCCCATATCAGAAATATAACCACAATGGTCCCGAATGGAAGAGCCGCAGTAGCATGGTAAGCAATGGCAACAGTATTAAGGAAGCAAAAGGTGAGAAAAAGTGGTCCACAGAACAGGGCCCCCGTCAATAATAGATTCCGGACCTGTTAGGAAAAAATAGGAAATTGATTATTTTAAAATAAATAAGTATATGCATATCCACATGTTCACACAAAAAACACAAAACTTATAAATGAATTTGCTGCTCGTAAAATTCCTCTTATTGTTGGCAACACCGTTGTTATGAATAAGGATATTTGAACTCATTTTCAGAAATCAAAGAATTGGAACAAGTTTTTACAATTCAAACTCCTAAGCAACTACCAAACTTGCAGCTTTAAACGTTTCTTTGGACAATAGGGTTGCTGGCCTAAATATAGGATCATACTCATTAACAAATGACACAGTTGTGAGACACTAGTACAGTTGAAACAAAGTGAAGTCATTCACCAATCAATTTCAATCTATAGAAGATCAAGGTAGGCTGTTTGCTGATGCATAACAACACAAGAGACTGGTTGATAGATTGAACTACTTTACTGTAGCCAAAATGTGATCTACAGTGAACTACTACATAGAACTGACAATTAAGTTGCAATTTGAGACGAACCTAAAAAATGGGGTTTGGTGCAAATTTACTTACCCAATTTGTTCCCTCTAACTGGCAATAGAAAGAGGCTGCTGTATAGCCTGCAATGCCAGATGTAAGAGCATATATAACCACTAGAGCAGTAAAAAGAGCTCCACGGTTGTAGGGATAAAATACACCCACAAGAGCTAGCAGGAATATAAAAGTCGCCCTGGAAAAGAGAAAATGCAATGTAATAAGTTTCTTTTCAATACATTATCTCAATATTCCTCAACCAAAAAACCATGAACAGTGCTTGTTCGGAAATTTTCCAAAAAAACAAGCAAAAAAATGTTGGAGACATACTTACAGGGTAAAGAGCTGTGTGCCACTTCCAAGGGAAGCAGCAAACAAAGACTTGTACTTTGGGAACCTGAAAACATCACCATGAATATATTTCCAACCAGTTTCTTCTTGGTCATCTGCCGTCTCCTCATCATGTGCATATCTTTTACCAAGCGAAAACAATGTTAATAAAGATTTTACAGTATCATCACTTTCTGAAATGTTAAAAAAACAGAATAATTCCTTACTTGACAAAATCATTTTTAAGTACTCGCATCAAAATTGTAGCAAGGAACCCAGTAAGAAGGAGAACAGTCACACATGAATTGATAATTGAAAACCAGTGGATCTCCAAGTGGCGGGGAAGTGAAGAAGAATGAGAGTACTTTTCCATCCTCTTCTCAAAAGCCACGTTAGTTTCCTTCCATTTTGCTGAGTACATAAACTCCACATCAACTTCCTTATCATCAGTAAGGTCCACAAGAGCATTGGGGTCTGTGCGTGCATTGATCTCAATCACACGATCCTTGTTATAAAAGATTTCAAAATGGAGATGCTTAAATAGGTAATATTTGTACTCGCTGGGATCAGCTTTTCCTTCCTTGTCAACCTTTCCCAGGAAACCCCATATGGGTAAGTCATCATAGTACATCTGAAAATAGTAGTCCTTTGCAACCGCACTCCGGAACTCAGCAACTTCTTTCTTTGATAACTGCTTCTTGCAGATGGTTTCAGACTCCTTATCAACTAGAAAGTCAAGCTTGTATGGAGAACTGACCAAACGATCTCCATTTAGCACTTCACCAAGAGCTTCACTTTTATCTTTCACATCACCTATAAGCAAGACATATTAACATGAGCAAAAGAATGGACTTGACAAGATAAAAAATAAGAATGGGAATGTGGAGTACCTGGAGAACAGAAAGGGAGATCAAAGTAACGGTATGTTTCACTGGAAACGAGTACAAATCACCAAATGTGAGCATTACAAGATAAAGAAAACGCATAATTCATATCAGGATTATGACATTCACCAAAAAAATCAAAGGAAATATATATAAACAATATAGTCAGTTCATTCTTACAGAACACTTTTTTGGTTCTTCCATAATCTTTTTGTGGTTTTCCCACACTGGAAGGGATGACATATACAGTCATTCTAGTCACCAGACAGGAGCCAAAATCATCTTCCAGAAAACGAATTTCACAAAATACAACTTCTGCCAATCGCCATCAGACACCCCACCCATCTCTCTCAAAGAATGTTAGCACTAAACTAAATTGTACGTACAGAGATAGTGTTTCACAGCTTTAATTTCATCTAACTCCAAATATAGCCTCATCTCATTGCAAAATGGATTACAAATACCACCTTAAATGAATTAAATATAAGTGCTTTCATATCCCCTTTGAATTTCACGATGATGCTTATGTTCAGCAGCCCAGGACCATCAACCAGTATTCACAGTCTACAATCAAAATCAAACCCCCATTCTTTCTCATTCTCGTCCTTACTCAACAATGTAATTCCTCCATCACTCAAAAAAAAAAAAAGGTCTTCCGTCATTCCCAAAGTTGAGAAACCAAGCTAGATCTAGTTCCGATTAATCCTCAATCCCTAACAACAACAAATAGCAACCAAATTCCACAACCGACTATAATCAAAACCTAATTCAAATAACCACAATTCCAAATCAAGATTCAACCACAACATACAAGCATGTACAGCAAGCAATTGCGAACCAAAAAAATCGCCAGAAAATGAAAAAAGAAAGAAATTACCTAGGGTTATGGAACGGTCCGACCTTATTGGCATAAAGCGGCACCGGATCTCCGACCTTGTATTTGTGATTCGAAGCATCGGATCTGACCTGAATCGCGGCACATACGAGCAGCAAAACGACGACGCACCACCATCCTCTCGCCATAGTTTTTTCCGTTTCAATTCACACAAAAGAATGGGGGTTTAAAATCAAGCACAAGTTCAATATATAGAGTATTGCAAAGGAGAGAGAGAAGAAGAATGGGAAGAAGCACAGATCTCGATCTGATTTATTTATTAATTTTCTTATTATTATTTATTATTACTATTGAAGAATGAATTTTGAAGGAAAGTTTTTTTTCATTTGTTTTTTGTGTCACTAAGGGGCAACGCGCGGTTTGGAGCGAGTGGGATCCAAACACTTCACATTTAATGGTGACTTGCTAACTGAGTTTGGCAGGGGACTATGACCACGTACCTGGGGGGTGGGCTACCTGGTAATATTGCATTCATCTCCCTCAACTTATGAATATTTCACATTTACACCCAATTTGTAATATTTGATTTATTTACATAGACCTTTTTAGTTTTTTTTAATCATATTTTGCTAAAAAAACCCTTGAAGCTAAAAAGATTGAATTAAATTGGACGATGGAAATGTATTATTACTATCTTAGTGATTAGAAAAGGCATCTTAAATAATAAAAACACCTTCAATTTAATCATGAATTCTTTCATAACATATATGACGATATATGTCTTAATTCAAGCCCAAGCTTTAAACTGGGTCGGTTCAGCTCATGAAATTTCATGGGTTGATCCAGCCCAACCCAACTCACGATGGTCCATTTTCGGGTCAGGTCATTTGACACCTTTAGCCCAAGATTTCAATTCAATTTAATTAATTTGGATCGGGTTAGATTCTTATTTGGGTCCTTACATTTTTCTTAAATTGGGTTGGGTTAGGTTCTTATTGGACCCTTAAATAGAGTCAGTTTCTACTTAATGTTAATTAATTTGGTTTTCTTTTTTTCCAAACTGAGTACAACTTAATTGAATTTCAATTTTCAGGTTCATAAGTTTGTTATTTTTTTTAATAGAACTCTCTCTAATTAATTATTATTATCCAAAGTGAGACATGGTTAACTTTTTATTACTTCAAGCATTCAAATGATTAGGAAACTTATGTAAAATAATTAACTAATATTTTTAACTATTCAAATTATAAATAATCATTTATTTAATCAATTAAGCAATTACTTTTTATTTATGGTTGATTTTCTACAAGCCAACATCAAAAACAAATCAATTTTATTACAACAAACAATAACAAAATCCACAATCTCTCGTCTCAAAAGCTTTTACAAACTACCCTCATTTTAAAAACACAAAATGCATCAATTAATAACTTGAAAAAATCACTTGTCTTAAACTCTCAATTAACAAACTCCATTAGTTTTCTTCTTATCAGCAACAAACTTCCTCCAAGCCGCAGTAATCTCCCTCTGGACCTCAATGATAGTCTTCTTCACAACCTCACGGTGGTGGTGGTGGTGCTCCTCCTCCTCCGTGGCGGCGCCGGTGCCGGTAAGCTTCTCCGTCAGTCTAGACGGAAGCAAATCAAGCTCATGTACAACTTTCTCAATATCCATCACAAGCCTCTCAGCCAAAGTCCTCGAAAAATCCTCTCTTATAACCACACGAAGCACAGTTACATGCTCTGCATTTGGGGGCATAGTATAGGCCGGAACAATCCACCCAAAACGACGTAGCATATCAGATACTTCAAACTCATTGTGTTTACTATTGTCCTTGAAGCTAAATGCCACTAAAGGCACACCATTGTCTTTCGACACAATGTTAAATCGCCCCGTTTTTTCGAGCCCCTGTTTTAGCACCATCGCGTTTTCTTGGCAATTCTCCATGATATTTCGATAACCCTGTATTGGTAATAATCAAAGGTTAAGGTTATATCGTGTAATATAGTCAGTTATATGTATAGTCGAGTCGAACTAAATAAATAATTACCTCATGGCCTAAGCGAATAAGTTGGTAGTATTGAGCAATTACTTGACTTGAACCTATATATCACATGTTAATATTTATGGGTTTTGAGTAAATTAATGAAAATTGATAAAGTAGTAAAAAAAATTGAATTTTTTTTTTAAAATACCTTTTGAGAAATTGAGTGTGAAAGTGGGTTGATCAGCTCCAAGGTAGTTAATGTGGAAAATAAGTTCTTCAGGCAAATCTTCTTTGGTCCTCCAAATAGCCCACCCAATGCCTGCATATACAAGCCCATATTTATGCCCACTAACATTAATACTCTTCACCAATGGTAGCCTAAAATCCCACTCCAATTCTGGGTACAAAAATGGTGCAATAAAACCACCACTTGCTGCATCTACATGGATTGGTGTATCCCATCTGCAAACACACATATACATGTTTAACAAATTTCGCGAAAATCGAGTAACGGGTTAAGTATTAACTATTAATCCAGTTAAATTCGTACCCAGTTTCTTTATTCTTTTCGACCAACAGGTCATTCAGAAGCTTCACATCTTCGAATTCCCCGTTAAGGGTGGACCCCAGTATAGCAGCAACACAAATAGTGTTCTCATCGACCATCTCAACGGCCTTTTCAGGGTCCATCACATAGTATCCGTCGCTCAGTTTGACCTCTTTGAGCTCGACTTCAAAATAACGGGCGAATTTTTCCCAACAGACTTGAACGTTGGCCCCAGTGACAATGTTGGGCTTGTCGAATGGCTTTCCGAGGGCTTTCATCTTGTTTTGCCATCTCCGTTTGAAGGCCAAACCGGCAAGCATTATGGCTTCCGATGATCCGACGGTTCCAACCCCGACGGCCGTCTCTCCTTCCCCCAGTGGCGCGTTGAATAGATGCGCGATCATGTTCACACACCGGTTCTGTTCAATTCAGAATCAGTATTAACAACATTTATGTTGAAACAAAATCTAATAATAACAAAATTTTGCCTATGTATCAGATGAATTACATGTGAGGATGGATCTAATCTGACCCACGACAGATTAGTTAGCATTTTAATAGATCAGAAGCTGGGCTCATTAATTTCGAGCTGCCTACATACCTACCTAGATAAGATCAATCCTAAAATCAATCTTCTTCGTAGTTCTTAAATATTGTACTTCTCAATCTTGAAAACTCAGAAAATATTAAGTAATTATAGTTTTTAGATTGTAAACCATATAATTTGATTTTCATTGATTAAGTTTGTATTTATATCAAGCCTTGCTGGGTCATGGGCTCGCCTCATTGGGCCGTTAAATTATTAATGTTGCTCGTGTACAAATTATTTTATTAAATTATGAGAATACTCTATTTATAAATAGGACCCATTTACTAATATTAACTTTTAACAAAAAATTGGTCCAATTATTGATTGAGTAATTATATTAAAGAGGAATTAAATATGATAACTTGCCTGAAGCTCAGTGGTGACAGGATACTCATCCATGTCAACGTAGTTCTTGTTAATGGAATCCATGATGAGCTTATCACATTCAGGCTCCATCCATGTTGTCACAAAGGAAGCAAGATTAAGCCTTGGGTTACCATCAAGCATAAGTTCATCGTTTATGATCTGATATGCAGCTTCTTTTGGGATCGAATTTTCGGACATTTTAAACCTGTATTTATCAATAATTTAGTAACATTTAATCTCTATAAATCCATATTTTTATTTATGAAAATCAACAATATTACCTTGGCAAAGAGGCTCGAACGTAACGAGACGCGAAAGTTGAATGCACAGAGACATCAGATTCAGATGCAGTTTTGGATAGAACCATGGTGTGAAAATAAAATGATCACAAAAGAGTTAATATTAGAAAATTGTGTTATAATTGAGAGAAAATAATTTGAATGATAAAAAAGTAAAGCGATGGGATATATATATAGTGTAAGATAATAGGAATAATTAATAATAGTCGTTGCTTTAATTTTCAACCGTATGGGAATTAGATTTTGGAATCAAAATGAGAAATCGACTTTTTTGATTGTAACCTTCCCCGGTAACACAAGTCACGTTTTGTGTTCTAATTGAATATGTTGTTGTGAAAACGCGTATAATTGTAATAATAAGGATTTATTTTCCAGATTCCAGAAAAGTTTTCAATTTTGATGTACTATTTTGAATAACTAAATTGTGGGTTTTTCTGGGTTATTTTTTCTGTTTTGTTAAATTACAAGATTATTAAAAATAATCAATTCAAGTTTTTTAGTATCATATAATCATTTTCTTTTTAAATAATGTGTAAACAGAATATTAAAATACGGATTCACACATAGGATATCGAGCCATACATGTTAAAATTTTAAGGAATACGTCGTTCAAATTAAGATAATATGTAAAACCCGCGAACAAACTACAAAACTTTGAGAATATAATTAATAATAATCTAAATGAATAATTAAAACAATATCATAATAATACAAAATTGTATTTGACAATTATGGGTTCACACGCAGGAACCATTCTCGATCGACTGGTCAAACAAAAGTGGTCAATTGAAAGATAATACAACATCGAGAAAGACTTCTAACTAACACATGGTCTAAAAGTTGACAATGTGTAATGGTCTCAATTTTCGTAATATTAAATATTTAATAAAATTCGATTTAAAGTTCTTTTAGAAGGGAAAAGAAAAAGGAAAGAAAAGAAAAGACAATTTGATAATAGAGATTTGACCAAGTTGTTGTCATGGCCTTCCATGTTGTTTCGGATGTACATAATTCAATTACCAACTTGCACTATATGTAATTATATATATATATATATGTAATAATCTTAATGGGAAATATATCTTAGTCCGGGACCGTTGGTCCCGGCCAAGATAGGCCACAAATTTCGCATGGTTGTGGGTGGTTTTATTCACCAAGTGTATACCACCCCACCCCAAAATGTAAATATGTGGTTAAAACTGGACCAGGACCAACGGTCCCGGTCCAGGATAGAATCACCCCAAACAAGGAATATAATAACTCAAGATTCTTTATCTTACACCTCAAAATAAGAATAATATCCAATTACAACTTTGTACGTGTCTACCCACCAAATAATTAATTATTCTCACTTTTGATCGAGTATTGAAAGATGTATAATTATATTAAAACTTTATAACTAAATCATGTGTAGATAATAAAGAAAGAACTCAATTAGGGATTAAATATATATGAATTACGACTATTTTAGTACTAATTGGTAAGTTGGGGATTGCAGTGCAGGGCTAAACTTTTTTGGTTTAGTAATAATGAAACTAAAGGTAAAATTTTATAATTATTTAGTATTTGAATATATATTATAATATTTGAGTGTCCTTAAATTTAATGCAATATATATTTATATCTAAAAGGTGAATGGTTTCTTATTCACTACTTGAAAATGATATACCAAAATATATTCACATTTTACTTTCAATTAATTACATGAATATTTTATTGAATGAAACAACTGAGAATCATTATAAAAGATTAGTCACAAAATGTTAAGTAGTAAAGTAAAAATTATTAATAATTATTAATATTAAATAATTCCTATTGTAAAAGTACGAATTGGTTTCTTATGCAACTTTAAAGACACCTATAACACCAAAATTCTAGACCAGCCCAGCCCAACTACAACTGTCACACGTGTCCAAGCCCAATTATATATTAATTAATTTCCAAATTTAGGCTTTAGCCACCCAACTACAGCTATAATTAATAAACTGCTTTCCAATTGGGCTTTAACCAGCCCAACAACACCATGTAATAAAAATAATTTAGAAGTATTAATTAAAAAAATATAATGCATCTCATATTTTCTTATCTAATTCTATATTTTAATGCCAGATGGATAAAAAAAATTGAATTCCTAAAGGCATATCTAATTCCTTATTTAGTAATTTGCTCCCTATATATATATATACATATGAACCTAAAATCTCGGCACATCAGATGTGCCGAGATGGAAAATCAGCTGTATATAGGGGAACATCAGCCGTGCCGAGATGGAAGCCGCCGTGCATGCGTATTACACCGCCGCTACAGGAATAGTTGTGTCGATTTGTGTGCCATGCTGCAGCAGCTTGTACCTCGAGGTACCACACCTTGTGCCGTGATGATGCAGTTGAGTTGGTATCTGAAAACCTTTTTCCTTCATTATCTTGAATGAAGTCTGATTTTAGTAGATTTGTTTGCTTTTAGTTAGGCATATAAGAAAATGCTAGTTGCTACACAGTTCTTCTACTGAAATTAGTTCAATTGAATGAAGCTTTATCGATTTATCTATTCGTGTCAAAATGAGAATTTGCTTATACAATATAGTCATCTATATACATTTGTTGAGTTGTTTTTGAGGTGAATGAGGAGTTGAGGGAAATAAAAGTAGATTGGATTTTGATACTTTATATGAAGTACTGATTTTTGGATGTTGATCGGTGTACTAATCTTTCGGTTATGTATGCTAGAGCTTCTGATTCTATTTAGATGAGTGGTGTTAAAATAATTTGCAGTAATGCTGATATTTTCACATGCAAGATTTAGCTTATCTGTGCAGTAGAGATTGTTTGTATCGTCATGCCCTAGGCTCATGATGTAATTGTTCATTGATTGAATGAGTGTTTTCATCTTCGTTTGAATTTGTTTAATTCGTATAGATTCCCCAATCCCCGTTGTAACAAGGGAAAGAATAAACCGCTTTGGCAATAATAATTAATTCCAAGTTGCTATTAAGTAGACGGCACCTATTTATAAACTTAATCCAAATTATGTTCCATTCTTTGTGCGGACACAACATTTGGACTCTAATGATTTTCATATTTGGAAACTTTAAAGAAAAGATAGAAATTTTGGCTTCAAGCGGTTTATTAACTTTTACATTCCGAATTTTTCTCAGTCGCGTATGTATAAGTTTCAATGGTAATATTGAATGTTAGTTAGTATTAGACTATTGCAGCGTATGGAGTAATGATGAAGTTTGAACTTCAATTATTATCGTGTAAAGGAATTTGAATTAATAAAACGCATTTGAAGGTTTAAGGTTTAGGTACTTGATCAAGGAAAAATGGTATTTCTTGATGCGGAAGCGTAGACTAATCCATGTGTTTCACTTTTATATACATTTATTGCTCATATTTGGGAGTTAGGAATTGGGCTTGAACTTCGGACTGTCCCTCAAAGATGGGAGAGTGGTACTGGTACCCATTGAGCTATGCTCTAGTGGACTAGTTTTCTTGTTAAGAATTTATTTTTTCACGTTATCTGTTTGAGCGTACGAACTTTTAATCGAGAAATAGTGAATAACTCTAGGGAACCGAATTTTGATTAAGATTACTGAAGAAAGAACATAATGGAATTGTTGATCACTGGAATTTCTCCGAATGGTATGTATCAAGTCATACTAAACCATTAGGAACAGAAATGAGATAAACGTAAAAGACGTAACTTTATCTATAAGGCATGTAATCTTTTCATTTAGCTAGGAGTCAATGTAAAAATTAACATAGAGACAATAAGGAAGCAATGATCATTTGAAGAATATTATGTGAAGAGTTATTAAGCTCGAATGAAAGGTAATATAATCTTTCAGGTCCCGTCGAGCAGATCCAGTGCACGTATCCAGGTAGCACTAGTCATTTGTTTGGAATATGAATACCACCTTGCTTATGTTCAATATTCTTACTAGAAATTTATGTGCATCGTATATCTGTAAAAATGAACATGTTGCTATAAATGCAATCTACCCTTTTGTTAAATCACTATCTGTCATAATCCTTATGACAGATATTTAAGGATCAGTATTATTGAATCACAGATTTGATAATAATGGCAGTATCCGAAGCATGTATTTTATTTCATTAAGGAACCTTATAAGCTAATGGAAATAAAGGAAAATTATGAAGTATTTCAGTACAAGTTTATGTTCTATTTATCAAGAGAATCCATGATGTTTCCGTTCAAGTAGAGGTTAATTTATACCATAATTTGGATTCTGTAATTTGGCACGGTATACTTTTTTTGCCCTTGAACTTTTCCGCACCTTTAGTAGGGTATCATCAAATCAGAAACTCACATGAAATGATTTTAGTTATTTGTCTACCACTTCATCTGCTCTTAATTGTAAATTTCCGAAGTTTGCCCCCGTAAATCCACAGATTAAACTCCTCATTATAGTACAGCTAACCTTTCGCGTGGCAGATTTCGCCCAAGACAAAAACTTATCTGTTTTGACGTTACTAATATATAAGTGAGTAATACACAACATAATGCATATCTACATGTGATTTCACATTGACCACCTCTGTGAGTGATGCCTTTAAGTTTCTTTGAGACTCTCCTCTATCTATCTATTCTATACCATTTTCCCATAAAAACTGTAACCAGTGGAAAGTGTCTAGATTTCCACACAGAAATCCTCATAGAAACAAGAGAACAATGTAGACATTTTTCGTATATTTCTTTGTCTGCTCTAAAGTTATCATTTACAGATTGCCAACTTTTCTTTAATGTATCAAATGCCAGCTCGGTTTCTATATCTGACATATTGATTTTGCCTTTTATTTTCTTCCAGAAATTGCTGTTAAGAATCAAAGCCAACTTTTCTTCTTTGTGACAAAAAGATGGATCTGGCTTATGGAGGAAGTGGATCAGGTGATGAAGAAACTTCCAACTCTCGAAAGAGCAGGAAGCATTACCATCGTCACTCACAACAACAAATTCAGCAGCTGGAAACGTACTACTGAACTTTGCAACTCCTGCATTTCATTGAAAATAATTATTTTCTAGTCAACTTTATTTTTTCTTATTGTGGTTTTATCATTATTTTGGATGGCTAATGATAGCTTTATGTTAAAGTTGCTCCAATTATTTTGAACTTTTTTCTTTTCGAATACTTTTAGCCGGTTTCTCGAATTTATTAATGTCCCTCTCTTCTCTTAATTACCAGCACTTTCTTCACCCCTTTCTCTTTTTCCTTTGTTACCTGATTGGTGAAATCCATGTAGATTTTTTAAGGAATGCCCACACCCTGATGACAACCAAAGGCAGCAATTGAGCAGGGAACTAGGACTTGATGTGAAACAGATAAAGTTCTGGTTCCAAAACAAGAGGACTCAGAAAAAGGTGCTCTTTGGCTTATATACACAAAGTTCTCTTATCTGTACATCTATCTTTTACACTCATTTGTGGTGTTCTAATTACTATATTGGAAATATGTTTTAGGCTCAGAATGAAAGAGCAGATAACAATGCTCTCCGATCTGAAAATGAAAGAATGCATCGTGAGAATCTTGCATTGGTAGAGGCACTGAAAAATTTCATCTGTCCTGCTTGTAATGGCATAGGACATGGGGAAGAAGAGAGACTGCACAACTTGCAGAGATTGAAAATGGAAAATGCACGATTAAAAGAAGAGGTGATTGAAATTCATCTATGTTCTTACAAAAAATAAATTAAGTTCAATCATGTCTACGAGAACCCAGCAGTACATATCACATATTAAGATCAGTGGGACTCTTCACTTGATTGATACAAAATCAATGCAAAAATAAACAATAAACCAAGAGATGATTCCATTATGGAAAGCTCAGTGGGATATTTTGTGTGTGCAACTCTATATTCATAATTAAGTTGTTTATTTAACAAATTCCTTAATACTTGTCTCGCTTAAATTTCTCAGCATGAAAAAAAGTTCAACTTCGTTTCCAATACGGGAAAGTCACCAGTGTCTCAGCCTGAAACTGATCAACCATTAAATATGCCTGGAAAAAGTTTCCAAGGTGGAGGATTGAGTATTACGCCTTGTTCTGATCTTACACAAATGCCCCGTCATTCAGAAATTCCATCATCACCATATCCCTTAAGTGGTATTGAGGAGATGGATAAATCTGTCATTGTTGAGACAGCTACTGCTGCCATGGATGAACTTGTGGAGCTTTTTCGTGTGAAGGAGCCTGTGTGGATCAATTCTCCAACAGATGGGAGATATATGCTACATCATGATAGTTATGATAAGCTTTTTCCCAAGCCAAATCATTTCAGATCTGCAAGTGCGCGAACAGAATCATCAAAAGACACGGGTGAGGTAGCAATGGCTGCTACGCATTTAGTTGAAATTCTTCTTGATTCGGTATTAACTCTGACAATTCTCTTTTCTCAAGATTTTATTTGTTGTTATTACATTTCTTTTTCTGTTTTCAAGTGAAAATTTTGGTCCCCAATATTGCAGAATAAATGGAAGGACATGTTTCCGACTATCATCACAAAAGCAAGGACTATTGACGTACTCGATACTGGAATTTTTGGGGGTTCTTTACTTTTGGTAAGAAATTAATATCTGTATTTATTTGTTAATAAACCGAGTATGGGTAAATTTTAAATGTGTGGTTATATTGAGACAGATGTACGAGAAAATGCATATTTTGTCACCTCTTGTGGCTCCTCGAGAATTTTTCTTCATTCGCTATTGCCGACAGCTTAATTCAAGCACATGGGTGATTGCAGACGTATCTTATGATTTCATCAAACAGCTCCAAGATGCTTCTCCAACTCGCTCCTGGAAACTTCCATCGGGATGTAAGATTGAGGATATGTCTAATGGAAAATCAACTGTGAGTTCCAAAGAATCCGTTACTATTATTTTTGTCCATTATTCCATACTGGGTAGCATTGAAATAATGATAATAAACAGCATGCTTTTATTATCGAGATTCCATGACTTTATCATTAAAGTGAATTTCTTTGTTTATATGGAATATATTCATGCCAAATCTTTTAATTCTACAAAAATACATGTAAAGATAAGGTGGTACTTACATTTATTCAATATAATGACGCTACAACATTTATGATAGCGTATGCCATCAAGTAGGGGAATTTATGATCCGATATATCCTGTTCAGACCAAACACTAGAAGAATGAGTTTGACACATGGATGTCTATTGAAATGTGGCATGAAACATGCAGATGATTATATAACAAAAAGACCAGAAATTTGTCCTTATGGTTCCTTAAGTTATTTACTTTCCCAAGTTGTTAGTTCATGTATTCAATAATATTAAAATCTTTAGCTCAGTTAATAATGTACAATTTCGGGGTGTTACTTTAGTTTAGCAAGTATTTATCCTATTCAACCGCGTTAATTGGCTTTCCACGTATAACAATATCCTGCCATCGTGTCTTGATCAACTACCACGTCTAGTTACTGAAATGTTGTTCTTCTTTATAGATTACATGGATAGAACATGTACAAGTGGATGACAAATCACTGACTCATCGCCTATATAGAAACTTAGTATGTGGTTGTCAAGCATACGGAGCCAAACGGTGGATAGCTACTCTTCAGAGGATGTGTGAAAGATATGCATTTTCGATGGGGCTAACCGATACACCTAAACATGGACTTGAAGGGGGTATATAACATGTTATTTATTCTACTGTCCATGCTTAAGATTGTTTTTTGGGTAAATGGCACTAATAGTCCTTATATATAGTTTAACCTTTGTATCACTTTGATTCTTAAAGTATCAAATGTGATGTTTATGTCCCTAAAGTTTAATCTGTGTTTCACTTTCGTCCTTCGTGCAATTTGTTTGATGGACTTTTGTTGGATTCGGGAGCAGTTGCACATCAAATTGCCATTTTTTAGCGGAAAATATGAGGTGTAATATTTCCAGATCCATACAAATGTGAAACTACACTATTAATGACATTTACCCGAAGTTTTTTAGTAATTTGAACTTTAGCATGAAATGATTCTTGTTTTTCTTCTCGTCTCAGTTATTGATTCAACTGAAGGTCGGAGAAACATGATGAGTCTTTCTCACAGAATGATCAAGAATTTTTGCGAAGTATTGGGAATGTCAGACAGACTCGATTTTCCCCACTTGTCGGAATTGAATAATAGTGGGGTACGAATCTCCCTCAGAAAAAGCAATGGGCTGGACCAACCTGATGGCTTGATTGTTACTGCTGCTACATCTCTTTGGCTTCCCCTGTCGACCGAGAATCTCTTTAACTTCTTCAAAGATGAGAAGAAAAGAGCTGAGGTATATAAATTTATTAATTTTTTTTTCGTCCAGTTATTCATTTGTTTGAAGGGTTCAAAGTAACATAGAAAAACTATATATATTTTTCGTGCAGTGGGATGTCTTATCAAGTGGAAATCTCGTGAACGCAATTGCACAGATCTCAACTGGGGCACATCCTGGAAATTGTGTCTCCATCATCCAGGTTACTTTCTATACATATCCGTGGTGCTATTTGTGTTAAGGCCTAATTAATCTCGTTTGATTTGTAACTTAAAGAATAACAAGAAAATTAAAACCTTTTACTTCAAAATTCACGACTCTATTACAATTGGTACGTATGAAATTAGACTTATGAAACTTAATCGAGCCCCAGTATTAATGAGACATAGAAACATTAGAATATTTTCTTCTTTTTTTTTTTGTTTTTGCACAAAACCTTTGATCTTTGCTTGACATCAGGTGATGTTTGTTTAATTCACCTCCGATATAACCATTTCTGTACCCAGTGTTAGCTTAATCAAATACATTTCTTAATACTCTTTCACTAATCAATTCATGCTTTGAAGATAATGTTGAAACTATATAATGCACCACAAATCTCTTAGTTCACTAGTGCAGGTAGCATTATGACAAACCTTACCACACATTGTGCACCAACCATTAGTCTTGCACACAAAATTTAATTTTCGGTCAGATAATACTTTTTGAAATCCACTTATTGTGAACCTACTTAAATTATCATAAGAAGTTTTTGTTGACAGGGTGAACTGTTGATAGACACTCTTAAATGTCTAACATAGTAACTAGACATGAAAGAATATTACAATTTCATGTTCAAATTGTATATAGTCCTAATATTTTCCATTTTTCCTTATTTCTCTTTCGAAATAACTGAAATTCACATTATCTCAATTGTTCATGCAAATCAGCCCTTTGTGCCAAAAGAGAGCGACATATTGGTGCTTCAAGAAAGTAGCATCGACACTCTAGGAGCAATCATAGTATACGCCCCCGTAGATTTGCCATCTATAACATCAGTCGTTAAAGGGGAGGATAACGGGAAAATACCTATCCTGCCCTCAGGATATGTAATCTCTAGTGATGGCCGAGCCAGCAAGGGAAATGGAAGTTCAACTAGTACCACAGGTTCATTATTAACGGTCGGTTTTCAAATACTAGTGTGTCATAACTCACTGTCGAAGCAGCTGAATATGGAGTCTGTGGCAACTGTGAACACTCTTATAAGCTCCACAATCCAGAAGATCAAAGTTGCACTTGATTGTCCTGAGTTGGATTGATTATGGATAATATTGGTTGATAGAGGGTTAAGTTTGATTTTTCTTAGAAGTATGATAGGAGTTTGTTTTTCATGTGCTAAATCTTGATATAGTTTTGATTGTTAGGATGTGATTTTTTGTGCTAGCCCTTTAAATTGAAACAATTAAAATTTTTATGATTTGTCAAGTTGTGGGAATGGATATAAATTAAGTCATAAATTTGGGAAAATTTTATTTTGGGGTTTCATATGAGTTTGTCCATTCATTTTTTCGTCAAATTTGAATTTTATTATCATTTATCAGTTTTGATCCTATTGTCCATAAAGGCCCACATCTAAATAATGTATTAAGATATATTCGGAGGACTAATTGTGTAATTTTCTTCTAGATTTCTGCAAATACGACAAAAATCAATTACAGACAAAGTTTGTTAATATTAAAAAAAATAGAGAAAAAGAAGAAAACGCCAACCTTCAGTTTCGTCATTCTCTAAACCACCACCATCATCAACCCACCGATCGATCCCTCTTTCCTCCTTTTTCTCCATTCCTAATTCCCAAGTTACCTTCAAATTTCAATTCATTTCAGTTCATCTCATTTGTAAGTACCGTATATTTATATATATATATAATTCACCATAAAAGCTTCAATCAAACATATATAATTTCACTAACAATTAGCTTAATTACAACCTTCTGTTACTCCATCACTATCACTCTCCAAACCCCTCTTTCCAATTCACTCTTCTCAACCGAAATTAACCATACCCAGATGCAAAAACAGAGTAAAAATCATTGACCCAAATCTTAAAAACTATGTTAGGGACCGTCCAATTAGGACTATTGGCGGCCTGTATAGTTCTCTTCGTGCCCATGGCTATGGCGGGCTGGCATTTGAGCCGTAACAAGATGCTATTCTTCAGCTGTGCTCTCTTCATCACCCTCTCTGTTGGCGTCCATTTGATGCCGTATTTCCCTTCAATCTCAGCTTTCATTTCCCCATCCGAGGTAATTCCGTTATCAGCATCTTTGTATCATGAATCGTGTATTTCGTCTCTTCATAGTGTTGTGTATAGTGGTGATGATAATAATGGTAATGAATCTGATTGTAAAAACAAGTCGTGGGAGTGGGTTAACTCCGATCAGGTTAGTGATTGTGGATTTCAAAAGTTGAACAAATCGGATGCCTCGGATTTGTTAAACGGGTCGTGGGTTGTCGTTGCAGGGGATTCTCAGGCGAGGTTAATGGCGGTTTCGTTGTTGGATTTAATCATGGGATCGGATAGGATGGATGGGATTAGAGGGGATTTGTTTAAGAGGCATAGTGATTATTCAATAATGGTGAATGAGATTGGTATGAAGTTGGATTTCATTTGGGCTCCATATATTGGAAATTTGACAGAATTAATGTCGAATTTGAAGCGTAATAAGAATTTCCCGGATGTTATGATAATCGGTGCAGGGTTATGGGATATGTTGCACATCAATAACGCATCGAAATATGGTTTTTCATTGAGGGTTTTGAGGGATAATGTATTGGCTCTTTTACCCGTTTCTTCGAATTTGGATATTGTTAACAAATCGACCCGTTTATTGCATTTGTTTTGGGTTGGTATGCCAACATTGATAACATCAAAGTTGAACACAGAGGAAAAGATGGAGAAGATGACTGATATTATATGCAGTTCTTATGATGAAGAGCTTAGTAAAAGCAAGCTTTTGCATGAAAATGGCGGTCCAATTTTGAAACTGGATATTCGTTTTTTGAGTAAATTATGTGGGCAAAAGTGTACATCTGATGGGATGCATTATGATGAAGTTGTTTATGATGCTGCCCTTCAAATAATGTTGAATGCTTTGCTTATTGAATCTGATCAAAAGCCATAGTGATCAAATATTTGTGTTCTATGAGAATTTTTGAGGGATTGATAGTTATAGACCAGGAAATTACTCATATCTTGCTTCCATTTTTTGATGTGAAGAGATATATAGTGATGTATTAGTTTTCTGATTTCATGCTTCAGTTCAAAATCCAATCTTGATATGTTTCCACTTTCATACTTTAGTTGTTTTTTTCACATTGTTGTATATGCATCTTTACTTTAGTGAAGTAAACAATAGATCATGTTTTCTGGAGACCTTAGGCCAAAAAAAAAAAAAATTGTTTCAGAGTAAAAAATCTCATAAAATTCACTTGTGTAGTAGCATCTCATACAACTTTTCTTAAAGAAAATCTTTCAAAATTAAAGATTATTCTGAAAAAATCTTGTAAAAAAGGAAAAAAAATAATTTTTATTATTCATGATTTGACAGTTATTCATTACCGATAAAAATATTTAACTCTAAAAATTAAATTAATCATATATTCTAATGCAAAATAATAAAACATTTAAAATAAGATCAATTATGAATATTTAACTTTAAATGATGGCTGATGATTGTGGTAACTGTAGATACAACACTGCATAAGGATATGTGTACACACATATTATGGTCTAAAACTATCAGTGATTTTTCTGGTCTAAAACTGGACTAATTTCAGTCTTGGTTAAATATTATGACATATTATAATAATTATAAGATATAAGTAATGTACATCCCAAAAGACAAAGAAACTCGAGAAGAAATAAAGATATGTGTGTACACACAAAAACTTGACATATAATAATGTAACATACAAAAGGAGTTTAATAAACTAATTATCAAGATAAAACATAAAATAACTTTTCTACTTTAGTATGAAGAAACTAATATTCAACTTAGATAGTTGATTCTTTACATTACATTATTAAGAGCCCTTTTGTCTTGTTTTCTTGAGTTTAGACTAAAAATAAAATATTTGGTTTCCTTTCGGTCTCTTATATTAACAAATCAGAAAGGAAAAATTGACATATATTTGATAATTATGTTCAAATTAACTTTCGGCATTCCAATTTAATTCTAAATGAGAATACAATAATCCAATTTAAGGGTAAACTTAAAAAAGATGTACGTGTTAAAGTTGAATTTGTTGAACACTCTTTGTGCTACAAATATAGCATAAAATTTCCTGTGTTAGTAAAATTCAGCATACTCAACAGTTAAAAATTGTTTAACAAAGTCAAAATTTGTTGATGTAGACAAGTGAGTTAATAAGTTTCGAGATTTTTCAAAATGTTGAAAAATAATAATTTACAATTTTGAATGTGTTTTTAATTTTAATTTTTTTACATAAAATATTTCCTTCCATTTGACAGGCAAAGATTTTTAAAATGTGAAATCTTAACCGTTCGATCTTGATCATATTCATATCCAATCGCTAATAATCATCCCATGAATTTAAGTTAAAATCAATGTCCCAAAATACCAGTCCAAACTTTTAGAAATAACAAAGCCATTTATTTGAAATCAATTTTCACTATTTTCTTTTTATCTGTTACGTCTTTTAGGTCATCATGATCATGAATCAAATCAACATGTCATATTTTTTCACAAACAATAAGAAATTTATAAACATTTCTCACTTCAAAATATTTAAAAAATGGAAAAACAAATGATCTGCAGGTGGTGTGAACATACAAGTCGATAAGAAATAGATAATTCAGCTAAGAATCTGAATTTAGTATATAATTATACATTTATATATATTATATATTGATGATGAAGTAAGATTAAAGTACATGAATGATGGAAAATATATATAAATAAAACTACAAAAAAAAAAGGGAAAAAAGCACAAGAAAGATACATTGATGAACAGGTAAAGGTAAAGTACGTATTCCCGTAAGTGAGAAAGAGATTGGAACAAGTGATTCTGTCCTGCCAATTGCCATGTTGAAATCATAATTTCTTTATAATTTCGTGATAAAAAAATATATATATTATTTCTTTATTTCACGTGGCAAAAGTAGGCCCCCATTGCCTTTCTCTGATATTTATTGAAGGATTGATTTGCAAGTTGAAACCCTAATAAAGTGATCTTAAGCTTCTAAATGTTTTCATATGTTCTTGAATATATATATATATATATAATGTGACAAAAACATTAATATAACATGAATCAATAGTTTTATAACTTATGTGATATCTGTTGGATTAATTGGACTTACTGTTCACTTGACGGATTACTGTTCATTTGACGGTTCGGCACTGTTCATATGACGGTTTGGCACTGTGCATATGACGGTTTATCACTATTCATTTGACGGTTTTCATTCTCTATAAATAGAGGTCATTTCATTTATGAAATTCATTCCGAAAAACAAAGCTATCTAGTTTTCTCTCTAATTCTTCAATCATATTCTTATAGTGAGTTGAGGTGTTAAGTTAGAGAGTGTTGCTAGTGGGAAGCTTGTTCGGGGTCGGTTTGGGGTGAGAAGAAGAATTGTGTAGTTGTAATAATTTTCTACATAGTGTATTTTCTTGTCTGGTTCCCCGTGGTTTTTCTCCGGATTTTGGAGTTTCCACGTTAAATCCTTGTGTCATTTTTATTTCTCGTATTTGCTTTCTGTTTCCACAAAGAGTAGATTCTGGGAGAGCGTATTTGCAAGGCCAAATACCCAAAAAGTGGTATCAGAGCCCGGGTCCTACTGAGGTGGAACGCGTTTTTGCTGGGTGGAGCTCTGGTGTGGTAGTAGTGGGAATACGTACGGTCTAAGGCGGTTCTGTCAAAGGAGACTGGTTCTTAAGTGGGACCATTTGTGACCCCACCAGTCTGTCTTGGGAACCTTGAAGCTCCGTCCGGGGAAGATTGAGTTTCTCTCTTTCCGGGGGCTTACTTAGTGGGTACTATTCAAGTCTGCGGTAAACACGCCGAAGTTCTGACGGAGCAATGTCAGGAAGCAGGGTCACGAATATGGTTAGATATGATGTGGAGAAATTTGACGGTAAAATCAACTTTGGCTTGTGGCAAGTTCAAGTCAAGGATTTGTTGATTCAGTCCGGTTTACACAAGGCTTTGAAGGGAAGATTCATCCCTGTCTCAGAAAAGGACGGCGAGACTAGCACGGCCGGTAGCGGGGTGGAGCCGGTTCGGCAAAAGGTTCCAGGTCAGTAAGAGGAGATACTGACGATGACGCTAACACTTTCTCCTATCTCGATGTCGCTTGAGAGCGGCATGTACATCCTTTTGGCAGTTTGTTACTCGCGGTTGCCATGATAGAGGATGTATGATGTTAGCGGGTCCACAATTGCACACGGGCATTGGTTGGCATTGATGCAAGGTGTGTGGTGGAAAATCATGTCGATGGGCTGAGAACTCCCTGGAAAGCCAACTTTGGGAGTTGCACCATAATCTTCAGCAAGGTATTTTTCGACATGGGCCGAAACTGAAATTTTTGGGATTGCTGTATTCCAAGTGGTTATGCTTTTATGGTGGAGCATGATAGTTCTCTACGGTGAGAATTATGACTGCGTTTGCAGTGGACTGCAGTAGCTGAAGCTACGGGTATCTTCATCGAAGTGTTACGGAATAGCCAAAAGTCCAAGGTGGAGATTGTTGGATTAATTGGACTTACTGTTCACTTGACGGATTACTGTTCATTTGACGGTTCGGCACTGTTCATATGACGGTTTGGCACTGTGCATATGACGGTTTATCACTATTCATTTGACGGTTTTCATTCTCTATAAATAGAGGTCATTTCATTTATGAAATTCATTCCGAAAAACAAAGCTATCTAGTTTTCTCTCTAATTCTTCAATCATATTCTTATAGTGAGTTGAGGTGTTAAGTTAGAGAGTGTTGCTAGTGGGAAGCTTGTTCGGGGTCGGTTTGGGGTGAGAAGAAGAATTGTGTAGTTGTAATAATTTTCTACATAGTGTATTTTCTTGTCTGGTTCCCCGTGGTTTTTCTCCGGATTTTGGAGTTTCCACGTTAAATCCTTGTGTCATTTTTATTTCTCGTATTTGCTTTCTGTTTCCACAAAGAGTAGATTCTGGGAGAGCGTATTTGCAAGGCCAAATACCCAACAATATCCATGCATGAATATATATTACCCATTAAAATGTCAATCTTTTTCATCTTTGTTTTTCAGTATACTTAATCCCTTATGATCTTAACCTGATTATATAACTTCAAATCAATTACATAACAATAAAATTAACACTTTTTGACATAAACATTTCTAACATAATACTTCGATTATAGCAATTTTCTAAATATGGTAGTCAAAATGTGTACATGACGTCTGTATATAACATTTATGGTAGCTATCGAGATTGTGTCGGCAGATTAGCAAATTGGCATGTGAAAAGAACATTCTTTATCAGTTGTTACAGTTAAGAAAGCCGCCAAATCTATATATATGTATATATTTATATATGTATACATTATATATAATTATAGAATTATTTAGTTTATTTCTCTACGTAAACAGATTGAGATCCTTAACCAAATACAGCTCCATTGGGCAATGCATCAAATGAAATATAACCACGTGGACTAGGTAATCTCAGATTCCAAGAAAGGACAACTTCCAAGCATCGGATAATTATATATCACATATACATACATATACATATATATATGTATATATAATTAATTTGTCATATTTGCATGCATACGTACAAATAAATTATGGGGAGATTGAGAATAAAACTAAAGGGGACTGAGCTTGAGAAGAAAGACTGTTAAAGAAAGCAACATTTGATGTGTAATAAAAAAATCTGTAATTTAAAGGTAAAGTGATCGTAGTTTGTAGTAGGGGGTGGCAGCCTACCCATATTTAATTTAATTTAATTTATTTTTTCAATTTATCATATTTTTAATTACTCATTTTGCTCTTTTTGTTCTCTTATAAGACCCCCAATCAACCCCACCTTCTCATTCCTCCATTTTTATTCATTCATTTCCTCCCTTTTGAGCCCTTCTCATTCATTAAGGTCTCTCTCTCTCTCTCTCTCTCTCTCTCTCTCTCTCTATATATATATATATATATATATATATATATATATATATATATATCAGTTTATTACAATATTGATTTTGTTCTTTGTTTTTGTTTGTGTGCAGTTGCATAGTTCTTGATTGGATAGGCAGCTGGTCTTCATTATATTAGGGTTTGAGGCTAGCTAGCTAGCTTTCAAGCAATAATTGAATATTTTTCGAGAATTTAAATATTGTTCCATAAATCAGAAAGAAGTTTAAAAGCTAGGAAATATTTATATAGATCATATATATGGCACCAGTTTCATTGCCACCCGGTTTTCGATTTCATCCCACAGACGAAGAGCTTGTGGCTTATTATCTGAAGCGAAAAATTAATGGTCGAAAAATCGAGCTCGAAGTCATTCCAGAAGTTGATCTATATAAATGTGAGCCATGGGATTTGCCAGGTATATATATAGATATACATATCTTATTTTCAAGTTCATCATATATGCACTTAATTATTGAATATATATACAATGTGTATAGTTGCTGATAATTCCTTGATAAAAAAAATTATATAATTAATATACATGGATAAATATTGGAGGCTAAGAATACAGCTAGGTTGGCTATCAAGTAAAGGATTAAAATGAGAGAAACTAACTATGAAGAAAGGTATAAATAACTCCTGAATTTATCATATAACAATTTCCTATTAAACTTGGTATAAAAAAATTATTTAAATGGGTAAATCTTAATTTCTCATTGTTCTCCATATATAAATAATATAAACATTAATTTTTATGGGATTTCAATTCAAGTTTTTTTCATATTCTTTCATCGTGTACTTCACTTTCGGCATATATATATATATACACATATATATACTATTAGAAACAAAGAAATATCAGTCAATGAAATGATTACCTTTTATATATTCCAATAAAAAGGAAGTCTGGTTAACTCCATGCATGGTCCCAACATCTTTCCAAGCATGGTTAAGTGATCTTATTATTCACAAAGATATATATACTTATCAAAACAAAATGAATTTATTGAACTTACATTTTCAAACCTTTAATCTCTTTATTACATACACATACACAAACTAAACCACGTAAAAATCTATTAATACATCCATCCCATCACATTTTAATTACAAATTCTTGATCATATATATATATATAATATATATATATTCATTACACAATGCAGGAAAATCACTATTACCAAGCAAGGATCTTGAATGGTACTTTTTTAGCCCTCGAGATCGAAAATACCCAAACGGGTCGAGGACAAATCGAGCAACGAAAGCCGGTTATTGGAAAGCAACTGGAAAAGATCGAAAAGTTAGCTCACAAACAAGAGCAGTGGGTACTAAGAAAACCCTAGTTTATTACAGGGGTAGAGCACCTCATGGATCTCGTACTGATTGGGTTATGCATGAATATCGATTAGACGAAAATGAATGTGAAAACCCTTCAGGCCTACAGGTGAAAATTCAAATTCAAATTCTATTTTTCGACTTTTTATATTGATAATAGTATATTTATGATCACTTAGATAAATTTGTTTTTTTGTCGAAAAAATTAAAGTTGCAGGATTCATACGCTCTTTGTCGTGTTTTCAAGAAGAGTTTGAATTGCCCGAAAGTTGTGGATCATTACGTTACTTCTTCGACGATTGATAGGTCTAATCCCAACATTGATCTTGACCGTTCAAATTATCCCGTGCCAATGGGTTCAACTTCATCCAACGATGGAAAATGGACACAATACTTATCAGAAGAAGCATTTAACTTAACCAATCCATATTCCAATTCTCCTCATATCCCATATCCACCATCTAAGGTATACATACTAAACTAAGTTTTATAAAAATCGAGGCTAAAATTTTATTGTATACTAATATATCGTGTTGTTTTTTGGATTTAGGTTGATATAGCATTGGAATGTGCACGTTTACAGCAGCGATTTACGTTGCCTCCATTGGAGGGCCAGGATTACTTTTCACAAACTCAATTCGTTAATGACCCTAGGATCAACTCACAGTTGATTTCTAATACTGTTTTCAATGGAAATACAAATCAACATGATGATATTGTAGATGAGATCCTTTCAGTTGCTCAAGCTTCTCAGCATCTTCAAAACCAAGAGATGTGGGCTGGATTTAATTCTACTCCGGTTGATGATTTTTCGTTTTTTCAATCACATGAAATTAGTTCTTTCAATTCAAGGGAACAGCAAAATTATATGTCTGTTGAAATTGATGACAAAAATGACGAAAATTTCGAGTATGGTAGATCAACGGCTGAGAATTTGAGATGGGTTGGAATGTCAAATGAAGAACTTGAAAAGGTAATTTCTTGGTTGATTAAACATGGAGAAAAATGGAATGTTACTAATATTGATCATATAACTGTTTTCGTTCATTTTTTAATAGTTTGGAAAAAAAATACAAAAAGATGCAAAATATGAAAATTGATATTGCAAAGAAATATGTCATATGAGACTAATATTACCATTTTCCCTTAAATCAGCTTTTCAACAGCTTAAAATTATATATTTAGAATTAATGTAACTCTCCTTGTGTTGACAGGCCTTTCCTAATGACTATAAGACAGTGCCAATAGAAAATGTGTCCAATATCCAAAGAGAGGATCATGATTTTCAAGGTATATATAATGTTACTTTTAATTAGTTAAATCCTATTAATTCGATCTTATATTTTCTTATAATTACTCATTCATATTCATAAACAATAATAAATGCCATAAAATTCTTGATTTTCAGGAGAAACCAGCAACCACAACTACAATGCATCATACACCAACACATACACAAATGATAATATCTCAGTTGGAATTGTAAATGAAGATTTCCTAAATGATGAAAATACTGATGATTTTTCAAGCAACCCGAATTTCGAAATATACGAAAAGATTGAAATTAGTCGTGGATTGCTCGTTTCAAATCGACAGGCGCCTGAGACATTTTATCACAAAGTTGTGCCTTCAAGGACTGTTCGAGTACATTTAAATCCGATCAATATGCATTATTATCCAATAACCAAATCAATTTCCGAAAAGAGAAGTTTATTCGATAATATGGTATCGTTTTCGAGAAATATATTGAAGATTATGAAATCTCAAAGTTGGATAAATGATGATGATGATGATGAAGGGATTAGAAGTTCAGAAGTTATTGAAGATGGGAATTTGTGTGGTGAGATAGTAAAATATATGACTTATTTCATTCCTGTTTTGGCTTTATTTGCCTCTTGAATTTTAGGACTAAATTTTAATTGTACTAATGAAAGGGTTAACAGAATTATTACCCTTTCATTAATTTTCTTTTTTTGTATTTTGGGTGGGTTTAATTAGTACTATAGAAAGATTGCAAATCATGTTCACATTTGTATGGGATTTTACATATTTTCAATTAATTATACTTGTAAGCTTTCTTCTCCCTTTATTAATTTTAACAAAAACTATTTTAATATCTTCTTTGGTATATATCAACTACAAAAGCTATTGTCAAATTTCAGAGGTTTAATTAAAACTGTTACTTGGAATTCATCATTGAACACTGATAATTTCACAGGCATGTAAACCAAAAAGATCAATGTAATCATTTGAATTACGAATTTATGATACAAGAATTTTGTGATAATGCAATTGTGTAATTAGTCAGCAATGAAAAGATTTACGGGCATACAAAACTTATCGTTTACATCTTATGGCTGATATTCTGATTGTAAACCAGACAAGCTGAAGAATAGCTTTTAACATTGATCGAGATCATGAAACATCCTATTTGCAAAATATGAAGCAATATATGGTGATAGCTGATATGAGGACATCTAACGAGAAGTATCTGCATCATGAAGTGTATTATATCAGCAAGGAAACATATCTGCACATATAAATTCACACAAAATTAAATCGACAGAAATGGATGAAATTGTTGAGGTATAGATATAATGTTGCAGTAACCATAAGGATTACGAAAAATACGATCTACAAGACAATTATCATTAGTACCCATTTTTGGGAAAGAGAAATACAAATGCATGTATCGCATATACTTCAATTCTTGTTGTCATTACCTATTCTTATTCATGGAAACAGACTACCATAACGGAAAGATAAGCAAGAAATACATGAACGGAAAAGGTGGGTTAAGGAAAAAGAACTTAAGGGTCATCATACATTTAAGCACAGCATGCGGCTCGGGATCCTTCAGCAGGTCTATCAACTAGAACCATTCCAGCTGGATTTTGAGCAGGTTGAGCTCTAGGTAACCTCTTGGCTGTGAATAGGATTATGAAAAATTAAAACTAGTGATAATGAATTTTTTATTTCACAAGAAAAATTAAAACCAATAGGAAAAACAAGAACATCAGAAAACTTTGAGGGTGTTTGGTTGAGCTTATGACTGCCTAAAACTACTAAGTTATACAGTCACAAGAAATCTTGAGCTAAGAAATATATATATCATTTTTTTTTTTGTAGTGATATATAGTCAAGATATAATTAGGAAACAATGTTATTTATGTAGCTAATATAGAAGTGTAGACCTTCATAGCCCTTAACATTATATTTTTCAACGTAGACAGCTAAAACAAAAATATCAGAAACGATAAAAGAAACAAACCTATCTCATAGAACATATCATTGACATTAACTGCAGTTTTCGCAGAGGTTTCCACGAGGAAAAGACCGTTTTCATCTGCATAGGCGCATGCCTCCTGAATCATCATTTGTAAGAAACAGAAAAGATAACTGAGATAATGATGTATTCCACATTGAATGTCAAATTATATACATATGACTTGAGCAAATTTTTCACATATACGTGTCATGTAAACTACACTTGTAAAAAATATGAATTTAACCAGACTATACTTACTTCTGCAGTCACCTTCCTATTGTCTTCAAGATCAGATTTATTTCCAGCAAGTGCCATAACCATGTTAGGATTACCTGCAATAATTTCCAATGCCTTTTAAAGAAGAACTTTGCGAATATAATTGCAATTAATTTGATCACATATAGGAAGCATATAATCGAAAAAAGCATATTTTTGTCTTTTTATTCACATATAAAGGCATTGGGAAAAAAAATCGTAAAATAAGAACCTTGCTTTTGCAATTCTTGCACCCACTTCTTTGCCCGTGCAAATGAATCCTACATTATCAAACAGAAGCAAAAGAAAGAAAAAGTATACATCTAATCAATAACACTCCGTACTTACATTACTTCGAAAGAAAATAGTGAAAATGAGACATAACATTTGTTAATGCAATATTTGGCAAATGCATGCAATACAAGATAAGTTTCGATTTCATAGATCTAGCATTTACGTGATCCTTGAGAAAGTAATCTAAACTCGCCAATCCGAATATAGTTAACAAGACAGAAAACACAAGATCACACAAAGTAAACATGCCGCTATTAATTAAACAACACTAATGGCAATCAAACAGCTAGCATAATTGATCAAATCATAAATAAACATGCATATGCACAAAACATACCATGCTAGTGATGTCGTATACGATAATCGCAGCAGCAGCTCCTCTGTAATACATTGGGGCCAACGAATGGTACCTCTCCTGTCCAGCAGTGTCCCAGATCTCAAACTTCACCGTGGCATTATTCACCGCCACCGTCTGTGAAAAGAAAGCCGCTCCGATTGTAGATTCCTGATCGGTAATCATCATTCATGAAACAGTTATTTCATTGCTTCGATTGTAATTTACACGGACAAAATTACAAGGAAATAAAATTGAGGTCAATTTTGTGCAGAAAAGAGAAAAATGGAGTGAGAAAATTACTTGGAATTCAAGAAATTGGCCTTTGACGAAGCGTATGACGAGGCTTGATTTACCGGTGCCCATATCGCCGAGTAATACCTGAAGATTTGAATCCAAAATCAACCAAAAAAATTTTGAAATAAAATAAAATTCAGGAAATAAAAGGGAAGATTGCGAGTTACGAGTTTAGCATTGAGATTGTTGTGGCTCGCACTCGCCATGATGGAGATCGAAAACCCTAGGCAGGCTTAAAAGGGGTTTTGATGAAGATGTAGGAATGGATTGTAGAGAGATGAAATTGAGTGAATATATGAGAAAATTAACTGGTAATTCAAAGAATAATGAAGGTATGATGGTAGTGACGTGTTTGATTTGTGCTGTTTTTGTGCCAAGCGTTTCAGAAGGAGGCTCGGTTTTTTATTTGGACTTTTCTTGCCGACCAAACACGTCTGCAATCATGGGCTTGTCTTAAATGTATTTCTTTTTTTTTTTTTACCTCCAATTTGTGAATTTGGTCGTTTGAGTTATCCTTTTTTTTTATTTTTTTTTTCTTTACAATTTGTTTTTTTCTTTTCTTTACGATATATTTGATTCAAGAATTTTGATGAAGAAAATAAAAGATTTTCTTTTTCATTTTTCATAATTTCTTATCAAACGGTGAAAAAATTCAATTGTTCAAAATCATTGTTAACTTTTTCCAATAAAATTGACTTTCTTATGCTTAATTTTCATATCAATATCATAATTGCGTGGTGGAAGAGCAAAATCGGAAGTCAAAGGCCATGGGTATAAAATATTTATTAGTTTTGTTTGTCTAATTAGCTATTATATCACCAAATCATTATCTAGTAACCACGTCAATATTGTTATCTAGTTGTTATCATCCATATTAAAAACTAATTTAAAAATAGTTAAATTAGTGTTTGGTCCAAGCTCGAACTTAAGCTTTAATATTAGACTTATCAAAATTGAGATAAAAGAATATAATCAAGCTCGAGTAAAAAATTTCACATCCCAAGTATCAATATTGCAATGTCACCCTTCATATTACTTATATAACTTTATTTATTTTCAAGCACGTTTTCACAATTTGTTATACATGTTAATAAGTTCACATACATATAAACATGTAATCTGGTCTAGATAAATTTCGTATCATATACGGGGGTATATTTTCGATTACATTAGTACAAGAGACCATTTTCTAGATTACATCTTTGAGTCTAAACAGATTATAAACCACTATTTATTACTTAGTGCTATTTTTATTTAAATATAATAATTATTTATAGTAACTAAAAATATATTTATTATCTAATTATACTCCGAATTCACATAAATGAATAAAATATCAAAGTATTCTTATATTGCATGATATTTGTGCACATATAATAACATCATTAGAAATACAAAAGACACGCGCTATAATCTATTTATATTACATTAGTTTATAGTAGATATAACCCCATAAATACATATAAATATAGATAGCACTCAAATTCCAATGTATTGATATCAACATTTATGATGATCCCTTCTCAATAATCTGCATGTGTGCCAGAAGATGCCAGCTATCTTTTTCTCAAGAGTTATCCAATTCAACTTTAAGTAATTTCCGTTTAAAACAGAACATCATTAAATACTCATAACTTCAATTAATGTACTAAGCAATGAAGTCAACTTACAATACGAATTGTTTAATTGAAGGCAAGTTCCAGGCAATAGGAACCAAATAAAAGGAATTAGTAATGAATGCAATAAATTTAAACTAAATTACAAGACATAATAATATCTATGAATTATGATAGGTTGTTATCATGCATACATAGGCAATATCAAATAAAGGAAACGAAAAAGAATAACTTTTGCTATCCGTTGAGCTAAAAGCATAGAAATTGCAAAGTGATAGTGAAGGATTAATAAGACAAAAGATTGCAATTATTGATTTGTGGTCCCAATTTAACAGCTAAACATGCCACTTCAAGATAAAGCAAATATGGGCCAGTCTTAAAATCTTAACTAAAATAAGCTTATTATCATTTAAATAACAGTAACATCAGTAAAATACATCTTTCTTTCTCATTTTAGTAGAGGCTGTACTGAAATTGTGCAGCTGTGGTTCGAAAATTACATGTAATAAAAAACAAACAGATGGAAAAAATTTGAAACAGAGAATAACATGAATCTACAGTTTGTGAAGAAAGGATCAGAGGCATATCTGAACAGAAACTTGTTGGGCCGAAACGTGCCAATTTGGAGAAAACGAGACTTCTCTTCAATCACTTGTCATTGAATTTCCCGATTGTTAATATGAATAAGAATCTCCTGTTATGTGAATCACAAAACATTGAATTCACTAATCAAATGATAAACATGGCTAAATGTGTTTCAAACTATATGCACATGATTAGACCCTAATGTAAGTATTCAGACTCATTGCTTTTAGTTTGATATGGGTAGTGTAAACTGTAAAGATGAATGGAAAAATTGGCATCAAAGGGGGAATTGACTCTTACCCAAGAACTTTTCGTTTGTGGCTTTCGAAAATGCTACACATTAGGCGTTAGCATAGTTTGCACTGTTGCGTTTGCGTTTGTTGGATCTCGAAAAGAAGCACATCTGAGCCCAACAATTCTTTTGCTTGACTGGCTGTAACTTGACTTCCCTCTGGGCAACAAGATCCGCCATGTATTGAACAACAGCCTGAGGTACCAAAAAAAAAAAGAAATCTTAGTGCATGTTTGTTCATGTTCTCAAATATGACTTTTGTTTTCTGCATTAGAATCACCACTATAAATCATTCATCACTCCTCACTCTCTTACATCAATAATACCAACTTAAGTCTCTAACAATACTTCCTTTGTCTTTCAACTTTACTACATTTGTTCATCGCAATATATATTACCAAAATAACAAAACAATTATACATTAAACATCAATTCATCGTTTTTACTTAACATATTTTCCTATTTCCAATAATTTTCTAAAAACATAAACAAAACATAATAAACATCACAACATTTTCGCACAAATATCCATAGCAACACACTCCCGAAAAAACTTTCATAAATATCTACTCAAGGACATAACCAAACGAAGCCTTAGCAATAATTTTGTCAGTAGAAACGAAAGTAAAGGGAAAATAAAGAGTAGAAGTATAGAGTAAAGATCACCTGAGGGCCTCTCTCAATTACGTTTCTCGGGGGCTCTACAAGAGGGTTTCCATCCACATTCAAAAGACGGAGCCGAGTCAGCATTCTGAAAGAGTCCGGAAGAACTCTTATCTGATTATTGCTCATATCCAACACCTCTAGCATTTCAAGATTCCCAATTGATCTAGGCAGATATTGCATGTCTGCAAAATTATTGCTTATATTCAACTTCACAAGTGTTGTGGCAAAGCAAAAGCTTTCTGGAACAGACTCAAGCTCATTGAAACTGATATCGAGCTCCCTTATGCTCGACAAGGATGCCATTGTGGTAGGCAACTGTCTAATGTTATTGTAACGCACAGTAAGAATTTCCAAAGATTCAAGTTTCCCAACTGCTTCTGGTAAAGCTTTAAGCCGATTATAATCTGCGTGAAGCTCCTTGAGCGAAGTACACCGACTAATCGTATGAGGAATCTCCTCAATATCATTAGTTTCAACGTTCAATTTCTGGAGACTGACAAGTGATCCAATCGTCTCGGGAAGAACCGAGAAACTATTAGAGCTCAAATCAAGCTCTTGGAGCTGAACTAACCTAGAAATAGTAGGAGGCAGTGTTTTTAATTGGTTTCCCCTTAAATCAAGATTAAGCAAGTTAAGCAAATCTCCAATGGATTCAGGTAACTCAGTTATTCTATTTCCATGTAAATCCAATGTCTGTAATGAGGAAAGTCCTTTAATAGTATCTGGTAACACCATAATCCTATTCTCTGATAAATCCAAAGTAATCAAACTCGAAAGCTTCCCAATCGAATCAGGAAGCCACTCGATTTGTTCAGATAATTTCCCCTGGAGATTAATCTCTGTACTGCCTTTCTTTGCCGACACTTCAATTAAACTAGCCAGTTTTATCAAACTCAATTTCTCACCATCTTGTCCTGTTATAGAAAAACCAATTTTTTGTTCAAAATCAAAACAAACAATCAAATCAATTGATTAACCTACCTAGAAATGATTTCATTTCAAAAACTGACCTGAAGCGTTAACCGGTTTAAGAGTTGGATCTACGATCTGAGGCGCAGCAAAGCTATTTCCAGATCTAAATCCAACACCGATCGCATCCACATGAAACGCAGTTTTATGCTTCTTCACATACGTATCGTCCTTCGTAAACAAAGCCTCCGAAGCCTTAACAATCTCCTTCTCGTTATACAAACTCGAGTATGAAGACGCCGTCGTAGCAGATACACTGTTGGTGACTGTAGAACTCAAATCGTTGGATGAAGCTTTGTATGATTCCGAATCTGAATCGCCTGACAAAAATTTTGAAGCTCTTTGAATCAAATCATCAAACAACAAATGAACATTCTCGAGATCTAAGAGCTTCACAGCTTCCTTCTTCTGCTCGTTGCTCTGGAAATGGATAATATTGCGCTGCATCTCTTGCAATATGTTGAACAATTCGTCTGGAACGTCTTTGCCTTTGCTTAGCTTAGCTACTGCTTCAAGTCTCGACTTACTTTCGATCTCCACATTACGAATCAGAATATTCGCAGCTTCAATTTCTTCGATTCCTGGTCGCGCAGGTAACGACCTGTGAAGCCTCATTATCCGTTCCACGACGTCGTCTGTCGACATCGCTGAAAACTCCATAACCGCTTTTCTTGTAGCTCTTTTTGCCTGGAATTTTCTAAAATCCACACAGAATCAACAATATGAATTAGAAATTAAACCAACAGAAGGAAATATTAAGGATTCTTGCTCTTTTTGTGAGAACTGTATGAAAATAACTGTAGCGAAGAGCAAATTTCGAATATCCAAAGCAAAATCCGAAGAGAAAACAAGAGGACAGTGATAACTGGAATTCTCCTGGTTTTCAACGCATTCTAGAACCGTCAATTTTCATGCTTGAGAGATGAATATTCAACGATGGCTGTGGTATTATATTGAGATATAGCACCTTTTTCTCCCAAATAAATATTATCCAACAATTATGAAGAGCAAAAAAAGAAGTAAATAATGGCTTCTTGCTAAGCAATCATGCGGTGTATAAAAGGAAAATTATTAATTACATTTTTCATTTAAATTTTAATAACATTGTAGGCAAAAAAATAGAAAATTAAAATGCCATAAAGGATGATAAATAAAATAAAATATTGATAATATTTGTGGGTTTATGATGAAATAAAAGTTTTATGATAGGTTGGTTTTAATTTATACTATTGAATTAGGGATGTTAACTTTATTGAAATCAGAATTAGTGTAAAATAACCCATTTTGTCATTGTGTTGGATAACAATACGATAATTATTAAAAGAATGAATTTGGCCCCACTTAGAAAGATATCAAAAGTTATCCTTCCTACTTCCCCACTAACTCACCAATTTACTTGTAACATGCTATGATTTTGCAAGATTATGAGGATCTAGATCTTATATTAAGATAATGAGGTTTTAATATGGAATTTATATATCTTTGAATTTTCCTATTTTAATTTTAATAATTAGCATTAAAAATTGGGGTTTATTGAGTTTGATAGTAATTGATATCAGAGTCATCAGTCATATCAGTGCAATTTTGTTGCTTGAGTGGTTAGGCTCGGAGGCTGCCGCCCATATAAGCATCGTTGCAGAGCGTGATGGAATGATATGATTTTATATGCAAATTTTATGGAATTTGGATCCCACTTTGAAAATTGGAATTACGGAGTCTCGATTTATCTAGAAAAATATAAGATTTGAAAGAATGCTATGGGGCACAACAAATAATCTAGTTCACCCATATTATTTATGGATTTATAAGAATTCATGAGAAATTGATATATTCAACATAAACTAAATTAAATAGATATATTGTTCTTAGTTATCTAAAATGTGTATACATTTATGTGTTACTTAAAAGATGTGATAATACCACTAGTCAAGCTAATTCAAGTAGAATAGTTTATAAGAACATTGTCAACAAGAAATTAGTTAGTCTTGAACTATTGCAATCATTTTCTTTTTGTTCCACATATTATATTATATACTAATAAATATGACCATATTATATTTATTTCTTTTTTGATTTGACTTATTCTCTTTTACCATTGCCATCAAATATATAAAAATAAATTTCTTTTTAATTTCATACATCATACTATACTATAAGAAATCCCTTTCTTATAAGAATTCCAGGATGAAACACGACTGCATGGTCCATCTAAACCTCATTTTTATTATAATCATTTTTATAATCATATAATCATTTTTATAATGTAAAAAATACTACTAAATGTTTAAGATCTCTATCTCCTTTGTGATAATCTTCTTTTATATATTTTATTATGATTATGACTCATTCTTTTGCTCGATTGTCACTTGAAAGTTATAGTCATAATTACATTTTTTTTCAATAAAGTCATTTAATTTTCTTTTTCATTCCTTTGACATAAGAATTAACATCATTAGATATCGTATCTTCATTTGATTCTTTTATTTCATTCTAAAGAAATAAAAAAGAAAATTGTAATTGATGGACATAAGTAACGTGACAATAAAAGCTCGCAATAAATGAGAGGGACGAACACGTGTACAGCTAACTGTAAAACAGCTGGCATATAACCGTTTCTCGCTTTTATGCAGTTGGATTGGGCTGTCCACATGGATATATATATATATCTATATTTATTTATTTATTTATAATATTTGGGGTTCAATCCATGATCCATCTCGTCCTTTCCTCACATGACTTGTTTCTCCAAATTCTTACTGTTTATATATATATATATATGCATTTAATTCCAAATTTCTAACAAGCTTCTTCTTTGGCAAGTTTGAAAGCAAATTCTATGTTAAGTTGGTTTTAATGGAGTTTGATTAATTTTCAATACTGGATTAGGAATATCATGGTAAAATCTCCTATATTTGGTAATTGAACAGTGAAAATTAAACTAACTTTATTGAAATCAGCTCAATAAATTAGATTTAACTTTATTGAAATCAGCTTAATGGACTGTGTCGGTCTAAATAAGCTAGATTTGGATCAATCTAGAAAAGCCCAGTAAAGGCCCACCTACCAGCCTAGCTGGGCAAGGGCCCAGTATGGCTCGATTGATCTCTTTCAAGTGTGTGTGAGGAATTGAGGAGGTTGAGGCATATCTTGCATAAATTGCTTTCATTTCATGTGTTGTATCATCATCATCATCATCTATTTTAATACCCCAAAAAATATCCAAAACTTATATTATCAATTAATATAGCAAAAGTTTTGTCTCTAAGTTGCATTCAGTTGACAACCCATTAAGGTGGGGGGATATAGATATGCAAATATTCAAGGAGTGCTAAAAGTCAATTATTTAACCATCAATCTAATTTATCATCATTTATATATTACAACCAAGCTTTCCAAAATCATGTCATATATGACCATGTTTTTTAACCGCTCCAAAATCGGAACATATATTCATGGAAGTCCTGTGACATACCTACCTTCAAACTCTTATATGCTTAGAAATGAGTTAATAAGACATTAAAATACTTGCCTGTATACAAACAGTTAGGACATAATTTGTTCTTCAACTGAAATAAATTATTGATTATATATATAAGAAATTAAAGCTAAAATATTGATTATTAAGTTAAGCATGATAGACACTTAATGAAGTACTTTAAATAGCAAGATACAATCTTTTTTGGACAGACAAAAGTTGAAAGATGAATATTCTTTATGAGACAGAAAGTAACATATTATACCTTGGGAGTAAAATATCATATCTTACCAATAACTAAGAGATGTTTGATGATACTATACAGAAAACTCTACAATAAAGAAGAGGATAAAGAAAATGCAAAATCCATGGAATACACAGTTCAAAAATCCTGATACAAGAAACAGTATAACACAACTATAAAGTTACTGTAGTTTATCAAAACAGTTCAAAAATCCTAACAAAAGAATATTATCACACAGTTCTACTATTACAGATCTTGAAAAGCACCGAATTGAGCGAAATTTGTCGAAAATCCATTAAAGAATCAGTTGTCAAAAGTGTCGTTTCTTGCATTCTCAAATTTTCTCGGTAGAAAACAGCACGTGTTTTTCATGAGATTCTCTCACACTGGATGTCAATTATCAGTCTCAGGTGTTGCACAAGAGGTAATAAACCTTTGAATGTTTAAGCCCATGTAGCCAGTATAAGAGTTTCAAATGAAGTTGTTCAACAAAGTGTCACCATCGATAAACAAACCACCAGGCATCGTATTACAAATCCGCTATGCATTTTGCTAAGTTCTTCAGTCATTTTCTTCATGTGATTATCATTTCGTTGTGCTAATCATATATCCTATTATGTCTTAGCTACTCGATATATCAAATAGTATGAAGACTTCAGAAATATCCAAAAATTAACCATATACAAAATTTTAAACATGTGGAAAACTTGTCTTTTGATTCTTATATCACTTGGGCAACTTAATTTGCAGGTTGCTCATTCCAACATTAACCTTTTCAATGCTAGATTCACTTTTTACCTCATCATGAGTCTGGTTATAAACATTGAGCCATGCGTGTTGCAGACATTGTTGGGCAGTTGGTCGCTTGTCGGGGTCAAAATCAAGTACGGGACAAAGAAAATCCGCAAATTCACGAGCATCACTGTCAGAAAATTTATATTTATCAACAAGTAGTCGTTCGAGAGATCCGTACTTCAGCCTTCGAATTCTCTTCAAGTCACCATATCTGTCGAAGTAATCTTTGGACCGGGCCCCACTTGTTGCGATCTTATATTCAAGGTTTAAATTTAATAGTCAGCAACACTTTATGTATAATTTTGAAGTATATCGAGAGATGGGAATATGCGTTTTACCTTCCGTGGCATCTTCCCAAGGAGCTCCATCATCAAAGCAAGATGATCCTGCACAAAAAGCACACATTTAATACGACAATCAACTAAATAAAATCTCACTTATACTAATTTCTCACAGAAAAACTACTTCTCTTAAAAAACAAAAAAGCATACCACATCACAACTAATCCAAACACACTTTTCCCTCATTTCCAAAATCTCTTAAGAAAAACTCCTAGGTTTCTCTAAAAGGTGGAAAAATGAGATTAATAGTCCATCCAATCGAACCCTAAAGATCTCAACCTGACAACATATGCACATTTACAACTTATGAATTAAAAAATGTAAAGCATGTAAATAATGTATTAACTATTAAGTCATGATATCAAGAGTTGCAGCAACAGAAATCCATGGAGAAACCACTTCCTACTAAAAGAGACTACTCATAACATGACACTAAAGATGTAGAAATTTAAACTCTAAGGTTTTCATACATGCAATGGTGCGTAAACATGACCAAGTGTAGATCAGTACCTCGTCTTCACTAAAGCCTTGACCAGTCTTGGGAGTAAACATCATCTCACCAGTTGCCAGTTCAAATGCAGTACAAGCAAATGACCACATGTCAGCAGGAAAAGAATAACCAGATTGAAGTATAACTTCTGGAGCTCTGTATTGTCTTGTTTGAATTTCTTCAGCAATTGGCCTATCAGCCCAACATGCATTTCCAAAATCCACAACCTTGCATCTCACATCAATCTCATCCAAGCATCTCGTAGGCTTTGGAGCCACACCTACCCCTCCCATAGAAACTCGCCTTTCTGATATTCTGGCAACAGCTCTTCGTGCCCTTTGTTTTAATTTTTTCTCAATACTATTTATTGTCACTGGACCATTTGGGATTCCCTCAGGTCTTTCAAGGATGGGAGTCATTCCTGACCTAATTGGATCTTTCGACGGAATAATGGTTGAACAAAGAAGGATGTTTTCCGGTTTTAGGTCAGTGTGTATAATTCCTAGTTTTTCATGCAAGTAATCTAGTGCAGTCAAAATGCATTTGCATATCTCTCTAACTTTGTTCAACTCAAGACCTTTATATCGATTATACTTTGTCAAACGGAGTAAACTATCACCAAGAAATTCTAGAACCATGCATAAATGCTGCCCATTTGGGCCTGCATGCTTAAAGTGGTCCAATAAGCATACAACAGATTTACTGTTTTCAGGATCACCGACCGCAATAGCAGAAAGGATTTCAATTTCATGAAGCGCAGCTTCAGAAAATTGTGGTGCGCTTTTTTGAATCTTCAAGGCAACATATTTCTATAAATAATCAAACAAATCACAAGCAAAAAACTGTTAGGAAAAAAATTAAGATTGGACTTAAACGTGTAACAAGAAACACAATTATTAAAAGAACAAAACAGAAAAGCGCAATCATTCTCCAAAAGTTAGTGGTAAAGAAAACAAAATTCTTCCAAAGTCCGTATACTGTTCAAAGTTTGCAAGTATTTGACTGAGAAATCTCACTAGGCTAACACCACATTTCTTTTGTGCAAAAGGTATAGCTTGTGAACCAAAACACTCGTACATTAATGCTTATACCAAGGAATTAAATCCGTGCTTTAGTCACACAGTTACACTTATTAATTTATTGTACATACAAGTAGAACTGGCCGAATTAGAGGATGTTTGATGTATACCATAACATGATAATGAACTATATAAGTACAAGTTATTAAGACAATAACCGTTCAAGTAAATATAGGCGTGGTGACAATATTGACACCAGCTCAAGCTAATTACAGTTAACCAACTAAATGACTATTATTCTAGTGATGCTCTAAACTATTTTGAGTTTCCTTTTTCTGAAAATATCCAAACAAATCACCAAATAATCAGATTATGCTAGCGAATTAAAAGTCCACAAAAACTTTTTGAATGCAACATAGGCACTGGAATTAATACGATCATTGATTCGAAAGCGATCATCAAATTAACCATATGAAGCACGTGAAGGCACATTACCAGTAATATTACAGTCAAAATACAAGATACAAGTTCCATAAACTCAAACAAAATAAACAAGAAATGAATAACAAGATCGGATTAAGACGAAGTCATCTACGGTCACAAAACAGCAACAAGAATTTAAATTAAAAAAAACGACGTCGAATAGCAACAGTTCTTACGCATGATTGAGTATCGTAGGCGAGCCAAACGGTGGAGAATTGACCCCAACCTAGTTTCTTCTGAGCGATATATCGACCGCCGGCGAATGAATCGCCGATCCTAACGGCGTGATATCCTCCTTTCCTGTATGAATCGGTTCCTTCATCCTCATCTTCCGATCCTGATGATGACGATGGATAGCTAGACATGTCCTGATCGCAATCCGAAGGTATCTGCTTTGAAGTTTGCAACTGCGATCGGAGATCTCTTCTGTGATCGGAGAAATTTTGATCTCGGTAGTTGCGATTGGGAGGAAAAAGCTGGAAAGGATATTTAATGTAGGTATAATTAGTTATAATTATGTATTTACTATTTTTAATTAGTGACTGAGTGCGGTGAGATCAGATATGTGGCTTTTGATACAATACTCTCTCCACTTTTTGCTCTTCTTTCATTCCCATTACTCTTCTTTTTTCTTGGACTTTAAAGCTACTCTATTTATATTATATTTTGTTTAGAACTTTGAAAAAAAAAATTAGGATTTGTTTGGATATATTTTTGGGTGAATTTTTATCGGACTATTTAAAAAAACGTGTTTAAATTGTATAATTTCTCATCAAAACAATCTATTTAAAATTCGATTCAATGTTTTTATCATTATTTACTCTCTGTATTGTACTTTATTGAGTTCGATTTTTCAATTATGAGTCTCACGTGCGCAATAAAAAGGAGTCTGTCTAATACATGATACTAATAGAGTTTAAAAATAATTAATTTATGAGATTTACAATTAATTTGAATATTTGCTAACTTCGTATTTATAAATTAACTAAATAATAAAAGGTATATTTGATTTATTTATTACTAACTAATCCACCAAATGGGCTTTCTTAATTAGGACATATTCTAACTAATTTCTTATATGAATGACTCAATCTAAGTAATAAATTTTAAAAAAATAACTAAACACTTAATCCATACTCGAGGCGCTTGGTCTAGTTAAGTATGTGATCGTTCACATTGTACTAGCAATAGATCTATCCCTCCATATGGGACTAAATGAAATCCAATTAATTAGACTTTGAATTAATCAAAAAATTTATTCAAAACACATTTTACTTTCACAACATTATACTCGAATAATGTTATTTAAAATATTCTGATGATGATGATTGATGATGATGATGATGAATATTCTGGGTATTTGAAAGTTATAACACGACCACCTAAAACCTGCGACATTGTATCAGCCAAGATACTTTGGCTGATTCTCTTTCATTGGTCTGTAATCCCTTCCCTTCTCATTGATACATTTTTCGAATCTCATGGAAATTATAATTTGGCCAAATTAATTACATTGATGGTCCCTCAAATCTTACTTTTATTCCACTTTGACCCTCAAGTTCATTGTTGATCCTTCTTACTACAGACATTGGGATGATACCACAGTTTAATTGACATGATATACCCTCATATGAATGGAATATGGGGGAAAAACTCATTTTCCGTCAATTTCTGGTTATTTGCACTTTGCACCCTGGGAATAGGCTAATAATACAATTTGAGTGTGCAATCTGCAATTATTAATTTTTCAGGGTGCAAAGTGCAAATTACCCATCAATTTCCAATGACCACATGACGAATAAACCGAGATGATTTTGAAAGTGGAGCGATTAAACATATTTTAGATGCATATAGACTTGAGGGATCACTAGTAATATTTGGCCTTATATTTTTCATGTAATTGCTCTTTGATCCACGAATACTGGTTTCTAATACTGTTGATCAAGTTTCTAACATAGGAATTCCACATTACCTATACATTACAACTCTATAAATATTCCTATTATGAAATAACAAAAAACACAATTCGAAACGGGTTATGCAAAGTGTCGATAATTATCTTTCTCAACATCTCGGTACAACTAATGGTTTTCCCTCTCCTGCAGCATTTTATGGGGTCTGTAATTCGTTTTCAGTTTATACTTATGATCATATTCAAAATAAGTACTAATTTTATCATTTAATTATCATTTTTTAGCATATTCATGATCACTCATATTTGTACATTGGATTCATTCCACTTTGACGAAAACTACAAACAACAGATTAAACTCTTCAAATGTCTTAACGAATCATTATATCACAGACTTGAAATAACTGGATTATAGAGTGTATTATAATATTATTATATACACAATCGAATAATACCAAAATTGGTGACAAGAAACAAACCGGTATTATGGTATAATATTGTTGAAAATACTAATAATACTATTGAATTAAATAAACCTACAAACAACAATGATCGAAGTGATCATTATCTTAGGAGAAAATCTTAAAAAAAAAATAGATATAAAAACAAATGATAAGAATTGGGAACCATAATTGGAATTGTATATATAGTATAGATTGGCTAAGACAAGATCCACATGAAGACGGTGGACCATCCAGTGAGAGCAAGTGTTGCAACCAGGTAAGTCCATAGAAACAGAACTGAACACTCTTCTTGTGCCACATCAAACAATTGTGTCATTGTACCTACCAATTTTGGCTCATCAATTTTTTGTAAAAAATAAAAAAATTCAAAAAAAAAAATATTAGTCCTAAAGGGTAGTGTCTATTGCAAAAAAAAAAAATTACATTTTTGATATAATTAAATCTCACCCCTTAAACGTTAGATTGAAATCTGCGCTGTTAATTTCATTACTCATCAAGTACAATGTACGTGATCACACTGACATTTTTTGTCCATTTTGCAAGAGATTGGACTAGGGATGGTAAATGGGCGGGTTGAGTTGGGCTGGTTTAGTTTTAACGGGTTGGATTCTTCATGTTTATAAGATAGAACCAATCTTAACCTAAAAGGGGACCAAGGTAACAAAAAATGAACAAAGTCTAACCCAACTGAATACTTTGTTCCTTTTAGGTTATTGACAAACAATTTGGGTCTAATTTGAAATTTAGTTGCGCCCAATTTGGCACCAAATACGATTTTTCTTAGGAATAAACCTAGTCCAAGCTAGTTCAATTGAGTTGAAACCATGGTTTCGGACTCATTTTGCCACCTCTAGTTTGAACTATAAATGCAATATTACACTAGGGTCAATGCAAATATCCACGCATATATAATACGCGCTGTTAATTTTATTACTGATCAGCATTTTTTATCCATTTTTCAAGGGTTGGTATTATAAATCCCGGGTTCTAATTCTATAAATTTGCAAACAAATAGGACTAAAATTGGACAAATGTTGATAAATATGAAAGAAAAAACATACCAATACTCATGGCAGGTGGAAGAACAAACTGAATCATGAGCACAAAGTGGTAGAGAGGATCAGATGGAAGGAATCCAAAATGGGAAGCTGTTTTTACAACAGCAATCCCAATTGCAGGAAGTATTATATATCTCACACCAATCACTGCCATTACTGTTACTGGTTTTATCTTTGCCTTGCGTAATCCTGCATGTATATATATATATATATATGTTCATATTTCATTCATATTCTTCTTTATTTCCAACTATGTAAATCTGAAATTTTTCTCAGTTTCAAAAGGATATAATGTAATGTACCTTGTGTAAGGTTGCCTCCTAGTATGAGTATTAGACAAGGAATGGTTCCATCTCTACAAAAGTATATATCGTTTTTGAGGTTATATGATACATATTAAATTTGATCATTGAAAGTTCGGTTATATAACTTATCAAACCAAGCTTGACCAGCTTTTTGTGTTTTGATAAATTTTGAAGTTCAGTTAGATTAGTAAAAAATAACAAAAACGTGTACAAAATAATTAAATTACTGGAGATAAATAACTTATCAAACCAAGCTTGACCAGCATTTTATGTTTTGATAAATTTTGAAGTTCAGTTTAATTAGTTAAAAAAAATAATAAAAACGTGTACGAAATAATCAAATTACTGGAGTTTGACTCGTGTGAGACTAAAAATGCAAAGAAATATATTAACAACGAGACTGAAATTGAGATATGTTAGGTTGAATTCGACGTATATTCCAAGTTTCGATTTCCTTTTTTTGTGAAAACTCGGGAATATATATATATATATATATGTTTAACATACCCGAGTAATTTAATTGAGTCGTCGATCACTCTAAGTGGAGCATTTTCACCAATAAGAACATTTCGAAGCCATGTAATTGTCCCAAAAATGAGCCCAAAAATCTGAAATTAATATAGATTAATTATTACACAACTTATAAGGACAATAATGAACATTATGTTCAAATTTGAAAGAACAAACAACTCACAGCAGCAATGATTGGAGGTGCCAATAGTTCCTGTCTTATCTGATTCAATATTCCCAATATCTTATCCCATAATGCTGCTTTTTCCTTAGACTCAATTTTCTACAAAATTTTATTTCAAAATTTCATAAAATTTATTATACAAAAATAAACCCTTAATTCAAAGAAAAAAGAGAACTTACAGTTTGATTTGATTCATTAAGAAGAAGAGATTTCTCATCTGATTCTAAATCTTTATTGGGCTCTTTTAAGCAACCCTCAGCTATAGGTATTGTTTTATGTTCTGAAGCAGCATTTCTTATTAAGCTGTATGTATAAGTCCATATGTAAAATGCACCTAGCTGTGAAATACAATTCAATTCAATATTTCATTATTTCACATATGCACAATAATCTAAAATTCATATTGCTTATATTTTTTTAAAAAAAATTATATATGAAAAATAGTATGAGATAAAATATTAAATTAATTACCGCCATAGAGAAAGAAACGTATGAGAGTCCAACTCTAGTGCAAACATCTTTGTCACCAAATGGACTACCATTCTCCTTGCAAATTGCAGGGATGATTATCAATAGAATGTTTCCCAAGTTTCCTAAAATTTTAATGTCAATTTAATTAATTAATTAATTAATCAATAATCCATATATATATATATATATATATATTGTCCAAAAGGTTGAATTCCCAACCCCAAGGCCCCTCATGCCCCGGCCCGACAGAGCTATGGGAGGATTAAATCATGGTAACCCAGTCAATCACATGGGCTAGACCAGTGTTCACTGCGCACAAAGAGCCCCCCTCACTTGAGAGGTTGCTCCCACACTGCCGCTGGTGGGACTCGATCCTTGGTCATTGTCCAAACTTCACCCTTCTGTGACCAACTGGGCTGCCCATGCGGGTCATATATATATATATATATATATATATATATATTAGTGATGAATTGAAATAGATAATTAAAATTGATGATTAATACCTGATGAACACATAGCCATGATGAGACCTTTAATATGTGGTTCTGGTTTTACTAATTTAACTGCTATCCATCCAAAAAAACCTCCCACCAAAAATGTTATCCCTATGTTAACTGGCATAAACCACCTAATTAACAACAAATATTGCTCATTAGATTATAATGATTTCCAAATTACAACTTTTAATATATATATATATATATTTGGGTCAATTCCAAAATTGAGATTTTTTTGTGGTGTATTATGAGAAATTCTATAATAAATCAATATATTATAAATTATTAGATGGGATGTATTTTAGTATAAAAAAAATGACACACAATGGATGGACTCCATTAAATTGTGGAATTAAATGGGATATACTGCTGCTCTAGTACTATTGCATGTTACTGCTATATTCACGTGCTATTTTGTCAGCTGTAGATTGATTGAAAATAATGAAAGAACTAATATATGGTACACATAATATGTGAAATTGTTTTATCAAAGTTAAAGCTCGTTTGATAAAATAATTAAGTGTGTAGCTTAACATAATTAATTTTATCAGTTAAAGAAAAACAAATTTCTACTTAAAAAGAAGAGATATGTCTCTATAAATTGTGTTTTATATAACCACGATTTTAATTATACACGAATTTAACTCAAACTGAAAAATAAATAATACGAATCAGAAATTAAACAAGTTTGAATTATACCATGAAATTATGTCTTCTAATCTGACAGTTGCCAGATTTGCAAACACTAGCGATGGAGTGAAAGCCACGAACACAATCTGATTATTAAATCCAATATTTACTTAAAACCCTTAAATTAATTCAGTAAAATTAAAATATATAATATATATATATAAATAAAAAAATAAAAAACATACTTTATTCATAGATCTTCGAGCATCAGCTGGTAGAAGATTGAGATAATCAGTAGCCATAAAAGCTCCCAATAAGCTTATTATCAAAACCTGTAATATTGGCATTGATGCCACCTTCAGTAGCGTCAAAAACCCCATTTTTTTTTTTTTTGCTTCTTTTTTTGTTATATATTTTTTTTCCTCTTTTCAACCAATATGTATATATATACACTGAGAAACCTTCAATCAGGAAAGAAAAGCATAATTAGTAAAAAAAAAAAAAAAAAAAAAAAAAAACACAACTGTATTCACATACATATATAGTATATACCATTAACGAATAATAAGAATAAGAAGAATATGAACTGGCTAGCATTAATGCTAATTAAAAATATCAAGATATGAAAATTACAAATTTTACCTCTAAGATAATGTTAAAGATTAGCTAGAATTTTTCTGCAACTCCGGCGAATACAAATGGTTTACGTATACTCTTCTTCTTTGTATAAGAAAAATAATATATAAATTAAACAAGTTAAGAATGGCTCTAATTAAGATCAATCAAAATGTAGGTGTGAATATATATATATAATAGGCTGTCACAAGAATAGCATGGAATAACAAATTAATTAAAGTGCTACAATTTTTCAACACATTAATTTTACATTATTATGAGTGATAAAACCAAAACATGCTCTCTAGAAATAGTCAGAGAGCCACAAATGTATTTACATACCATTAATTAATTTAAACTATATAGTACATATAAATCAAGACAAATATTGTACCACAAAAAAAAAAAGAAGATTAAGATATGAAAATTAAGTATTTTACCTCCAAGAACAAAATAAACACAGGGCAATCAGAAGAGATATGTGTTGCTATGACTTTTCTGCAAATCGTATCTGTGTATACGAAGAAAATTGCAGCTAAAATCACGACGTATCTTTATTTATATATAAATATATGTATATATTCATATATATATATATATATAATAGTTATAACAAGAATAGAATGGCTGGATTAAATTATTTGAAGCTAGAACTTTTCAACGTACATCCTAGCTGCCTTTCAAACAATAAATTTAATTAAATTATCACGAGCCATGAAAAACAAAAAACACGGTATCTATTTATTAGTAGCAAAAAGTAAAATTTTATACGTACGAGAAATACTAGAAAGGACGAGAAGGGACCAATTCTGGTAAGGTATTATTAGGCAATAAATACAGAAATAATAATAATAATAATAATAATAATAATAATAATAATAATAATAATAATAATAATGAAATACACAATAATACATTGATATAGAGCCGTGTACGAATAAGGGTTTTGCTGAGTCGAGATTGAATGTACAAGTTGTAATAGGATAATAAAATATATTAAAAAAAAAAAAAATAGGTGACTACTGGGCTACAGGCAACCCATATCAGATATGGATCTGGCTTAATTAAAATTATGTCCAAATTTATTTAGCTATATATATATATATCTTTCTTTCTATTGGAATGTAATAATATATATATATACACTCGATATTATATATACTTAAGAAGCTAAAAGTTATAATTGAAAACACTCAATTAGTTGGATTAATTGAACATCAAATTAAATGCAATAATTAGAGTCTAAATTCAAATTTATTCATTTAGTAGCAATCTGAATTAATTATATATACATATATATATACGATGATTGATTGAGTGTATATTTTTGCATGTACGTAGAACGTGTAGTAATGAATGTATAGAGAGAGATCATATGATTAGTTGTAAGGATGTGATCCAGAATGGTTGGCCATCTGCATGTTAAATGGCTGTCTACTGACTCATAGTTATTGGTGTTGCATATAGTACAATTATTGTCCAAAAAAATCTTTAAAGTCTTATAATTTTGACTAAAATTTTGAATTCTAGAGAATATAAAATGAGATTTAATTTACTTTCCAATCGATTTAATTTTATTGAATTTTTTTTTTTAAAATTTTTGATATCTTTGTATTAAAAGATAACATCCAATTCTTTGAAGCTCATATCAAATAGTACTTTATACACTTCAAATAATTAATTTTTATATTGAAAAAAAAAACTCAATTCATTGAGTTCTAATGTTTAGCTTAATTTATATGTATTTGAATTAAAACATCTCATGGAATTTTTGGAAATAAATTTCATTTTATTCGGTTTAGAGGACTAGAGATTTTGGCTAAAAGTTGGCCTTTTGGGGTCCCTTAAGTTCATAAAAATTTGGGAATTTGTCGTAAGCTAAAACACGTCCGAGGTACAACCTCCCCAGCAAAATGACAACAATTGTGATAGAAGCATTTGAAAGTACCTATCAAGTTTGTTTTGGTCCATATATAATTTAGCCTCATTTTAATTTTTGGTCTAATTCAAAATGAATTTGTAGTAATAAGTTTCTAATAGTCATTATAATTTTTATTTAGTTTCAATTAAAATTTTCTTTTAAAATGTTATAATAATCTCTGTTAGTTAACACTTTGACAGAGTTTTTTATAGAATGACACGGATTATATTCAATATTACATGTTATTTATGTACAAAATGTTCCCTTAAAATTTGGCTAAAATATTGATAAGTGGAGAGTTGATCGTTAAATTTTAGATGAAAAATTCAATCAAGATTATAAATGTCATATATTTTAAAATTTATGGTACTAAATGTAATAAAATGATAATAAATGACACTAAGATTAAACTAGTGTGAATTTATGAGATGAAAAATGTAATTTTGTTGTTAGGCTTATAACCAATGAATCAATTTGCGGACAAAAGATGCAAAGTTGCAAACAACATAGGATGAATTGTGTTGAAAATAAAGAAAGAGTTAAAGAAACCTTTTAACACGACAAGAAAATTTAATGTGATTCCATTAAATTGTCTACATATACAAATCAACACTAAATTCCACAATTTTTTTTTTTTGGAGTGATGCAAACAAATATAAGTTGATTTTACAATTTTCTTATTTATAATTATAGTAGAGAAAGATAAAGCTCTATCAAACATTCTAATACAATCATAATCAACTTATTTCTATTACACTAGGAAACAAAAATCAACATTTTTAATTTTTTTTTTTTTTATTATTTGTCTCGATTCTCAATCTCTTTTTTGATCTGACTCCACTAACCCAACAATATTATCTCACAAAATCACGAAAATTAAACTAGAAAAATAATTAACATTTTCATTTTAGTTTGCAAAAAAAAATCAAATCCGTATAGATTGTTCTAATATTTGAAAATTGTTTGGTACATCAATTATTGAACACTAAAATAATTATTATAAACGAAATAAAATCATATAATGACACATCTGACAGTACTGAATTTTCTTGCAACTTGATTGAAAGTGAGTACAGAAAATAGAGATGGTGATGTACTATTTCCAGCCAATAGGGTTTATCACAATGCCCAAAGTAGGTGCACTCTTGCTACAATTTAATTAATAGCATATATATATATATATATATAATTTTATCAAAAGAAAAAAAAGCATATTATATATATATATATATAAACTTAACCATCAATTACAAGTGGTTTGAAATTTCAGCCTAATTTTCCATTGGCAATTTCAATGTCCGGGTTGGGACCAAAATCTGGTAGGCCAATATGTTATAAATTCTCTCAACTTATTGTGACATATTTTTTCATTTCTTTTTTCTTTGTCTATTATAAATCCAAAGAAAAAACAAAAAACAATTTTTTGCTTGTCGGTGGAAATTATACGAAATAGTTAAGGGTATACAATTTATAAAATATTCATCAAAATTTTGATTAAAAAATGAAAAAAAAATTAAAAAAAAAATGAAACTTGATATCTTCCAAATGATATTAAATAAGTTTGCAAATCAGTTAAAATAAAATAAAATTATGATTGTAGAGTGTCCACTAAATTAGCTTGTATCACGGGAAATTCTATCATAAACCCTACCCAATGAAGCCGGTCATTTAGGACCACACATTTGTGGTGGGGAGGGTGGCTTTTGTATGGGTGGTGGAGGTAAAAAATCACCCACCCCACCCCAAATGTGTGGTACTGAATGACCGGCTCCATTGGGTAGGGACTATGATAGAATTTCCCATCGATCACCTAATGCAGAAGTGGAAGTGGCTAGTTGGGTTGACTTTGATCAATTGGGCTGATTCCAAATAGATTGTGGGCCACATGCATTCATGTGCATGAGTACAAAATAATCGGGCTTGATTTGGGTCCAATAGGCCCAAAATGTTGTAAGTTGGCCCCACCGATAATAAGGCAAATGCTACTACTATAGTTAACAAATTTTAAAAATGTGGTCTTAAAAAAATATAGGAAATAAAGATAAATTGGCTAATTCAAATTGAACACAAATCTTTAAAGGACTTGAACTGAAACCCAAAACAGATGCAAGAATACAATGAAAATAAGACTTAATCAGGACCCTAAATGTACCCATCAAGAAAAGATTACAACCCATTTCGACCTAAAGTAGCTGGGTCGACCCGACCCGACCCGTCTTGCCATTGACACAAGACAAAATAAATACTCTACTATATTGTTGCCAACAAGATCAAAGATCAGTATTGTCAAGCTATTTATCTTCATAATTTCTCATTTGCTATTTTGCTATACCAAGAAACAACATAAATTACATAATATGATGAGATTTATGGTTAATTATCCCATGTTGTAGTCATTTTGTTGCAAATAAGGATTATAGTTCTCTGGAACCTCCATCTTCCCAATCAACTGCTCCATTCCTGCAATTCAAACCTTGAGTTCAAAGTTGTAATAATATCTTTGATATCGATAATTGTTGTTTCATATTGGTCATTAAATATCAATAGTTTGTAAATATGAATGAATATAAACAATACAATGTAATCAAAAGTGTAATTTTGGAAAGAACAACCTACTTGGATTGGACAACATAGTACCATAGAATGGCATTTGGCCAAAACAAAGACCCTGACCGTTCGTTGAACCCGCTACGTGTGGCTGAGATCGAACCAAATCCTCGGGCCTCGTTTTTCTTTCATTCGGTTTAGGCGATTCTACTTCTGTCTCAACCTCCGATTCACCACTATTATTGTTATTATTAATATTATTGGTCTGTTGTTTCCTTTTTGATCTGGCCCGTCTATTTTGAAACCAGTTATAAACATTAGTTTCAGAAATATTACCATGTTGTAATAACTCTGTGGTTATTTCTTTGATCTTTTGCTTGCTTGGTGTCCCAATGCCTTGATCGAAAATGCCTTCTAATATTCGGAGTTGCATAGGCGTAGGTGTCCATCTTTGTCGACCGCTGATTTTATGACCACCAGAGGCTATTAAAGGGTCACAATACACATTTCCCAGCCTTATTCCTGGTTCAAAGTCGCGTTTTTGAGATAGTATTTTTGGCGATATTAATCGAATACGTTATAAGATAGTCGAAAAAAAATTCAAAGTGATTGTGAAATTATTGAAGTTTGTAGTGATTTGTGCATGTTAAACTCTGTGTTGTATTAGATATGAGTAGGTCTAAACATAATGTGGTTATCATACATTACTTTGTGATAGAGAAATAACATGGTGATAGTTAGTTATACAATAAACCTTCAAATTCATAAGTATATGATAACTTAGTCACATCATAAACTAAGTTTATAGAAAATAAGTAAAAACTTCATTTTTAGAAATAAAACTGGAAACACTCGATAGGGATAGTATCTTTGATATATTATTAGAAGTTATTAATGATATGTATAAACTCAGAATAATAGATATTATCCCATATTATTAAATTAACAAGAACAGATTGAAATGTATATCAACCAATATTATCCTATATCGGGCGATTTTAATTGAAATATATATCGACCCATATTATCATATATCGGTCAATTTTAACCTATCTTAACCATGCAAGGTAATTTATATTACAATTATTACAACCAAAAAAAATAACACTGACTAAAACAGTGAATCAAATCTATCTAAGTACAGTAGCAACTAAAATATTCCTTTACTATCACATAACAATGTCAATTATTAAAAAAAAAACATAAAATCAGAATAAACTGAAATATCAACATAAATAAATAAATATTAAATCATCATTATATTAATCTCAATCATATTATTACCAGTGGGATCGTTCTGAGAGGTGAGTGATTTATGCAGCTCAACAAGCTGTTCACAAATCGTGGCGTAAACAGCTATCTGCTTGCGCAGCACTTCCATTTGCTCATCTGTCATCACCTTCACAAACATTCCGCCGCCGCCGCCGCCGCCGGCGTTCAGCTCCTCCGCCTGTTGCGGTGGCTGCTTTTCCGGCCGCTCCATTATCAACCCTTTTCTTTATTTCTGTAGTAATATTATGGTGGTGAAGAAAAGACAAGAACGAAAAAGTAATGAACGACAAAGTAAAGCAAAAGAGTCAATATGGCAATAATGAATATACATATATATATATATAATATGTTATATATAGAAGATTCGGATAATAGAGACAAAGTATATTCATGTGGGTAGAATATAGAATAGAAAGGCCATGTTTTGTAATTTCAATATTCCCCCGAAATTAGCGGTGAGTGGGCTAATGTGGGAATCAAATTTCGGTGCCCCATGTCCAAGGTATGGTTCATATTTTAATTGTGACACTATATACAGCTTTTTATACTCTAATTTTGGTAAATAATCACTATTTTAATTAATTGATTTTAATAAATTTATTACATCTAATCTTTTTAAATAAAAAATGGCAAAAAATTTAAGGATATTAAAACAGTGGTATATAGCATTTATCTGTTCTTATAATCCTTCATTTGGGATTCGAGGAAAGGGTTTTATCTAATTTTGTATTAAGTTACATTCTTTTTGGGTTGCTTGACCCTACTTACCCATGTATATAAATCTGCTCAATTTGTTTGAACTGTTCAAATCGATCTAAACAGTTGAAATGTGTCAATTTAAAATGTTGAACGATATTGTGGAACTGATAATATATTTGTCCAAATTTCTCTATCAGTTCACTATTAAATAATGAGGCCCAATTCACCTAATATATACCTTACTAAGGAAGCCCATCAAGAGACTGTTTTTATTGGGCTGTTTATTAGAAAGCCCAATATTGGTAAGTAAATGCATGTGATTGGGCCCAACATTGGTAAACCTAGCTCTTACACACTTTCATATTCAATCAATCAAATCAAAATCCAATTGCATGGGATCCAGATCCACTTTGTATGGTGATTTAAATCTCAATAATTTTGTGTTTTTCATTCTTCTTTAAGATATGTAATATTTATTTATGAGATCAAACCAATATCTTGGTTTCTTTTATATATCAAGTGAGTAAGCTATCAACCATCATCAATATAAATAAAGTCATTTTTCCATATTTATAGAGTAGATTATGATTTCGTTATATTCTCCTATAACTCTATTTATTTATACTATTCCATTATCAATAATATGTTAACGGGTCTTTATATTATTGAAATACAATTGCACATAAATCTCCCTTTCTTGATCCCTTGAAACCATAACATTAGGTTGGTAAAAGGATGATATGAAATAACGCTTACATATATATATAAGTCTCTGAAGTAAAATGTGAATCGACAAAACGCGTGTATTATTAGGACAAAAGTCGAAGTTTCTTCCTTCTCTTGTCCAAATAAGGATGGATCCTCTGAAAGTTCAAAACCGCCCATACTAAGTGTCGTAAACCAATCTCAGGCCACAACGCTTTCGGTGAATATAAGATACAGTTTGAAGTTTGCCAAAGCAAAAAATTGCTAAGTCGAGTTTCGCCTGAAGTCCTCACCAATATATCTGGATCAGGTGCCACTCCCATATATATGTGCCTCTCAACGTCTCTCAGCTTTATAACATCGTCATTATTATTATTACCATTTTCTATCAAAGATTCTTGAATCTCGACACAAGATTCCTCTGCAGCATGCAGTATCTCATCTGTCGAAGTATAAGCCACACAGATCATCAGAACAGTCTTGTTATTACAAGCAGTTGCTTTCATCGCCTTCTCAGCTGCAAGTCTAACAGGCTCACTCAAAAGCTTCAAATTTCCGACAAAATAGACTCTCACGCCATACTGATTAACGATACTTTCTTGCTTGAGCAATCCTTCGATTTTCTCAAGCATCAAATCCATCAAACACTGAACTTCCTCAGTACGCCTTTTGAAGTTATCGATACTGAAAGCGTATATGGTTATATATTGGACACCTAATTCATAGCAATACTTCATCAATGACATGAGGGCCAAAAAACCAGCTCGATGGCCTACTCCTTCGCCTAGATTCCGCTTCTTAGCGTACCTTCGATTTCCATCTAAGATGAAAGCTAGGTGATTTGGGATTGGCCCAATGGATAAAACACTAAAGAGACATCTTCTCATGTAGCTAACTGAACTACCAAACAATCTCCCAGCAAAGTTATCCCACTTCTTATCCATTCGTAAAGGATTAAATAGTGATATTTTGAATGTGCCTTGAATATAATACAAGGTGGTATATTCTACTCCCTTGTAAATGAATGAACGAGTGGAGGGGTATTTATAGGTTGATTTGATAGTTGGGCGTAACAATGGCTGCCACGTGTCACCATATGTATGGCCCATCTGTCATCGGGCTGTAGTTTGGTGGTTCGACCCATTTCTAAATGGGTTATTGAGGTATCACCATGCAAATTGACTCGTGAGAAACTTGTCTTGTATGCAATTTGCCTCGTATAAAACGCCATCAGGGCTAATTTATTTTAATTTATATATGGAGATTATATTATATAATATTTGATACCACTATTTTAATAATATTGTATTTTAAATACATCATTTAGTCCCCAGGGTGTTGAATATACGAGGCACGACATAGACACTTCGAAAGTCAAAGAAATTTTTTTCAACGAAGTGAGAGAATTTTTGAGATTGACAAAAAACAAATAGATTCACAAGCAACAAGATTAACTGTATGTACATAATCTCAGTTGAACATAAATTATTTACAAACGTTCTTGGTGTGGGCTGTATTTAGGGGAAATGTTGGCTGTAAAGATACATACATACACTTTGTGTTGATTATTAGAAACTAAAACAACGTGAAACATAATTTTCTTGTGGTTTACTTGTGTGATGCATAAATGAAGGGTTTTGATTTTTGATCATTTTTCTATAAATTGAGGATATATATATATATCAGTTTATGATCTAGATTTTAAAAATATGGGTTATTCAATTATTTTGACATTATTAATTATTTACCTGTTAAAAAAATGAACAAAAAAATCCAATTTCAATAAAACTTACTTGATTAACATATCTAATAATACACTATTTCAATAAATTCATTCTAGTTTTTACCATCAGATTTGAATTGTGAATTGTCCTGAAGGTCATCCAAATGGTTTTAATAAAGTCCACATAACTATCACCGTTAGATTATGGGATGTTTCAATAAAATATACATATATTGAATCATCCAAATGCTAGGCTGGTTTTAATAAAATCTGCCTAATTTTGTATTAGAATATGGGTTGTTTTGATAAAATTAACTTATGTTGGGTTACTATTGAAAAACAAACTAGCCCGATTTAAATCTACAACATAACATATCATAGAATGACCCGATTTTGACGATGTGATAGATAACTTCTTTGTCAGTAGCCAACTGACAAAAACAAAAATAAAAACAATATATGTATTTCCATTTTTATACTAAAAATAAATACTTACTATAAATTAATAATGTCATATTATTCATTTAAATGAGATATTAGTTTTAGAAAAACATTTTAATAGAGTTGAATCACAGCATTCTGCATTTCTATCACAAGTTCTTTATTATGATCTGAAACTAGGTCAAGTTATTTCTGCTGTAAAGCCACTCAGAGCATCTGAGATAACAGTCTATTGATACATGGCTGCTGGAATTTCCAAAGCTATCATTTACCCCATTTTCTTCTTTAGGTTTTTTCACTCTTCCCAGCATTGTATCTTTCTTTCTATGAAGGTAAAAAGGGAAGCACCACATTCACATTCACATTCACAATCACAATCACAATCACAATCACAACGAAAGGGGTAACAAAATAGGTCTCGTGGAGGTAAAAAAGGAGTCGGGTTTTCACATTCACATTCACAGAAATGAGCTTATCAAATTATATCCACCACTTTATCTCACTTTATCAAATCACATCCACAGATAAGTTTCAGCAAACTCAATCATTTCACATTCTCAATAATCAAAATATCAATTCCCAATCATTTCCATATATAGAAGAGAATTATAACAATCTTGGTCATAAATAGGAGAACTAACCAAAGCAAAGATGAGCAAGGTAGGAGAGAAATCATACACACTTGCCTTGCAACCAGATTATTCGCTTTTCGCCTTTGAGTGATAAGAATGTCTCCCTTGCATTACGGTTGTCGAATAAATTTAAAGCAGCAAAGTAAACTTGGTCATTAACACCTTGCAATTCATCCAATGCCCTAATACAGTCAGTTATGGAATATTTTCCATTAAACCTGGTTATAGCTTCTGCCCTGAGTTTTGCAGAGGATGCCATCTCCAATATACCTCTTGCAATGCCATTTTCAATTCCTTTACGGCGTCTTTTGCGAGTGCCCACATCAGCATATTTTTCTGACTCAGATGGTGATTGTTCCTCCAATTTTACATTTAATGGAATTCCTTCGTTTTCATTGGTCGGTGATCCATTATGTTTTTGGCTTGCACTTGCTTCTGAAAAAATGACTCGTAGTTGGTTGTAAATTGGGCACCCCATACTCCTCAAGGTCTCAGAATCAGGATGTTCCTGACTAGCACATATATATATATATATATATATAATCTGTTAGGAATATTTAAATGCAAATTACTAAATATCAGATTTTGAAATTCTAGATTTTAAATTTGCAGAATCATTGTAACATTTTATAACAAATGGAACGTCATCAAGTGGTAAACATTAACATGATGAATTGAGCCCAAGCCAGCTTTTGAAAATTTGCAAGCTTGGGAGAAGCTTGAAACTAAGATTGATAATATGCATTGTTCAAATTAACAATGATAAGTTAACTGTTAACTGTACTTCAAACTTAATGTTCTCCACTACAAAGACAATACATAGAAGTAATGAATGTTATGAATTTCTGAAGTCAAGTTTGAGAATTTTAGTACAAGCATAACTTGATTGTGATGATTCAGTGTTTTGAGCTTGTCGGTTCTTTTTTCTTTTTGGTACATCTATCTTGTTAATTGCACAAAAAAGCCAAACATAATGAAATTCCAAATTCAAACCAGCTCGGCAAAGCTGGTCAAGCCAACCCCAAGCCTTGAGTGTAATATCTCGTTTAGAATCAAGTTGACTGTGAGCCTAAGCAAGCTTTCATAGCTCGGATTGATCAATGGCCCCAGTAAACATGTCACATGTGATATAATAATAGAGAGATATGTGTGCAGACTGCAGGAAAAACTAGACATGAAAACAGAACAGTGTACATACCTTTATGTATCTGTCCCATGCTCCCTCTGTCCCCATGATTGCACCTGTTGTCTCATCCCACCTGAAATCAGGATGATCGAGTATCATTGCCACACTAATATACTGCTTCCTTAATGCAATGTAACGGCTCTTCAGTTGTTCATTATCCCACCAATAACCTGTTTGAATGCGGAAGTTATCACAAATTAACTTCCATCCCTTCTTGCTAAAGGATTTATTTGATTTATTTCCCTTGTGAATCTCATCTACCATCAAGTCAACCAACGTCCTGGTCAACTCTGCTGTCCATTTTGCACGTGATTGATTTTCGGGCTGCTGCACCGGTTGAGAGTTCCTTGAACGGACTGATCGGCTCGCCATCTACCAGTTTAAATAACATTTAAGGATAGAGAAATTGAAAGCAAAAAATGTAAAGAATAAACAATAAACATTTTGTGACATTGTCATACAAAGCAACACCTCAGTAAAGACTAAACAAGGCTGTGATTTTTCTCGCCTGATCTTAAAATATGAATCCATATAATGGATAATCAGTATCAGGAGTAATTTTATTAAAATTGCAAAGTGAAACAACCAAAATATATAATAGTAATACTATTATCTAGTCTGGAGGAAAAAGCAACATAATTTGCAGCAAAAAGAAAAGCTAAGCAGAAGTATATGAAAAACAATTCGGTTGAAATTAGATCTCCAAAACAGAAACGCCATGTTTCCATCTTCGAATTCGTATGTGCTTCATATTTATTTTCCTTATGCAGGCTAAAACATAAGATCCAAAGCATCGTCAATCCATCACACTCACGACATATCTAAGTAACGTTTGCTTCGCCGTTATCGATTCAATCGATATGGTCATCAATTCTTCCAAAAAAAATCCGAAAATTCAGAGTAAATAACTCCATCAAAAGGCAATTTGCAGAGAAGAAATAAATAAACATAAGACGATGAAATACATTCTACAGTTAAAAACAGGTACTATGATTCATTCACCTCAGAATTCAGATGCTTCTGCTGCTGATGATGATGAGATGAATTTTGCGTCGAATAGAAATTTTCATCAAAGCTGTTTCGTCTCTCGCAAAAGTTTGCTTTATGGCTTTCTTATATTTATCAATTATTATTATGATTAATTTCATTAGGGTGATATTTAGCCTTAATGAATTTAGACTTTCCATTAAATTATTTTTGCCCCAGCTTTATTTTCCAATGGGATAAATGCAAAAAACCCACCTGTGAAATAATTTATTGGCTGAAAACCCCCTGTGAAATAAATATAGGCTAAAAACCCCCTGTGAAATTTTTTCGTTGCAAAAAACCCCCTGTGAAAGTTAGGTCAGCTACCCCTGTGAAATAAATGCAAAAAACCCCCAGTGAAATAATTTATTGGCTGAAAACCCCCTGTGAAATAAATATAGGCTAAAAACCCCCTGTGAAATTTTTTCGTTGCAAAAAACCCCCCGGTCGTTGCAAAATATTTATTTTATTTTTAGTAAATATGCCTCATAATAGTAAAAACAATAATGTTAATAATCTAAAATTTAAATATTATGAGGCATATTTACTAAAAATAAAAGAAACATTTTATGAAAAACTATCTTTAATATCGTTTTTTGTGTAAACATGAGTAAAATTGTATCCCAAATGAATATATAAGTACTTATATGTTAATGGTCTAAAATTTAAATATTATGAGCCATATTTACTAAAAATAAAAGAAACATTTTATGAAAAACTATCTTTAATATTGTTTTTTTTGTGTAAACATGAGTAAAAGTGTATCCCAAATGAATATATAAGTACAATACACAAAAGGGACATAAAAGTAAATGAATAAGTCATTTAATGTCTAATAATCACAAACAAAAAAAAAACGCACATACGGCGCGTGTAGCTCACCTAACTGACCGAGGGGGTTTTTTGCAACGAAAAAATTTTACAGGGGGTTTTTAGCCAATAAATTATTTCACAGGGGGTTTTCAGTCAATAAATTATTTCACAGGGGGTTTTTTGCATTTATTTCACAGGGGGTAGCTGATCTAACTGACCGAGGGGGTTTTTTGCAACGAAAAAATTTCACAGGGGTTTTTTAGCCTATATTTATTTTACAGGGGGTTTTCAGCCAATAAATTATTTCACAGGGTTTTTTTTTGCATTTATCCCTTTTCCAATTGCAAAACACCCCCGTTTTTAAATATTTTTTTCTTTTATTGTGTAGATTTAAATATACAAAATACACTATTCATTAATCTTAAACCAAATGGTAATTACATAATGTTGAAGTACACATTAATTGACCTGTAAATAACTAAACCATTTGTAATTCATTAATTGAAGTACACATTAATGAATTACAATTTTCAAATTAGCAAATAAATGAGATCAAAACTTGATAATCAAAAGCGACTTAACTACATTATCAACCCGAAAATTACAAAAACATCCAATGCTCAAATTCATTCGCCGTAAATTAATCAAAAGAACCCTTACCATTAACCATAACAATGCTTAGTCTGATTAATACATCAAAAAGAAAAGAGGGAAAGTGAAAAATGAATGAAAAGAAATGAAGAATCAGAATAGCAGGGCACGACCAAATGGCCTAAACTATGAACTCAACAACATTAATAGTAATAGTAATAATAGTGCTATTCTTTCTCTTTATGATGCATGAAGGAGAGTTGAATGGTGCTGATCACAATATAGAACAGGCCTTTTGACCCTTTCCCTTCTTTTTCTTTTGCTTGGGTGGTTGAAGAACAACTTTAATCGCAGCATCGAAAACTCCTTTGATATTCTGTGATTCAAAAAAAATATTAGTACTATCATCATCGTTAGAGGTGGCAATTGGGTTGAATGTGTTGGGTTTGGGTCGGGTCTATTTGGGTTGGGCTTAAAATGAGTTGGGTCCAATGTCAAAAAATATGTATTATAGTTGGACCAAATAAGGATCCAAAGTGGACCCAATAAGGACCCATTATGAATCAAAGTGGTGTAAAGGGTTGTTGTAGAGTGTAAAATGTAGATTATTGACCCAAAGTGGAAAATAGGTGGACCCAATTTAGACCCAAATTGGGCTCGATTTAAAACCCAATTGGACCCAAATATTATTAAAAGCCAACCCAGTTGAAACTAAAATGCTAAAATGTTAGGACCCAGCCCATTGAAAACTTAGTTTGGTTTGGGTTCAAATATATGTATGGACCCAAATTGTCACCCCCTAATCATCGTCATCATCAAAATGCTTCAGTTTTCCAAGGTTTCGAATTCACAAACCTGTTGTGTTTTTGCACTACATTCGAGGTAAGCAGGAGACCCGATCATGTTGCTTAGCTCCTCACCCTGCAGAATTTGGAGAAAAAATCGTAAAAGTATACAGATATATAAAGAGGAAAGGAAACAAAGACGAAAAATGCTTATCAAATATCACCTGTGCTGTAGTTATTGGTACAGCACCTGGATGGTCAATGAAGAACTGTTTGTCATCCCGAAGATCTGCATCATAAATATCATGACAAACGACGAATATGAACACTTTTTCTAGCAATTTTTTGCTTTCTCGAAGACCCAAAAAAATATAGTACAAGTAAAGCATAGAACATGATAAATATAGCATTCATTCAACACTTTTTCTTCTTCTATTTACACTGTCAACCAAGTACCAACTCAAGGTTTCAATGGGCGTTGTGTCTCAGCCTATCACGTCTTTTCAAGGGTCAAAATCTTCAGCTTCACCATGTGCACACCAAACAGTAAAAGAACATAAAAGCATATCCTGAGCATACAAGCTGGTTTGTAGCGCTTAAGAAAGATTAATGAAATTAAAGGTCTCACCAAGTTTTGTACCAACAAGAACAATAGGAACACCAGGGGCATAATGCTTCAATTCAGGAATCCACTGGAAAATCAACAAATAATAAAAGAGTCATCAAGACCAAAAAATCCATTTCAAGTGCAATAGAAGGTAAGAAAGCAAGCAGAGAAAATGGGGACCTTTTGAGAGCAAACAAAACCATACCTTCTTGGAAACATTTTCATAGCTGGCCTTGCTAATGAGAGAAAAGGCCAAAATAAAAACATCAGCTCCACGATAACTCAAAGGTCTTAATCTGTTATAGTCCTCCTGTCCTGTTATATAAAATTGAAAACAGCGGTTTATACATTTAAAATATACTTACAGAATGATGCACACATGAAAAATTTTATTAATAAAATTCCTGCACGTATGAAAGCAGCTATGGAAGTAAAGATGTCGTGAAAGAGATATCTAGTATTTACCAGCAGTATCCCACAGGCCTAGATTTACAGTGCTTCCATTAACAACCACATTTGCACTGAAATTATCAAATACAGTAGGCACGTAATCCTGTTTAATTTAGAAATGTAAAGCAAACGTTAAACAGGTAGCAAATGATATTTAATAATGTAAGGATAAATAGCACAACATCAAATTCGCATAACATCTGCATGTCATGATCACATGATACAAATGCGAACCAACCTATAATAAGAACTAACAATTAAGAAGGACCATCTAAATCCCAGTGTGATATTCTCTTTCCCCTGTTTTTTCAATCTCATACAGAGAACAAATTCCTCATGAAAAGAAAATCGCACGATGCTTCAGTAAAAATAGAGGCACAAACATATCTCTTTATGTTTATTTATGTATTTTCATTTGCTTTCCCATGATAATTCGACCAACCATCCAAATGCAAATTTCATAAGCATCAAGAAAGCCAACCCAGGACCCCTCTCATTTTCGACTCCAATTCCAATTATTTAAACGATTAGAGAAACGGAAACAAAAAGGCGACAGATTCAAATGACGCAATTCATTTCTCGTTAAACAGTATAAAAAACAGGGTACTAAGTGAAGCATCACTATGACAACAACAATGAGAAGAAGAAAAACGTCGAAAGAGGCTCACCGTGGGGAAAGTGTTGCTGGTGTAGGAAATCAAGAGACAGGTCTTCCCAACCGCCCCATCGCCCACCGTAACACACTTTATGAATCTCGAAGCGCTCATTCTTTACAATTACAATCAAGATAACAATAATTCCTCTTTTCTTTTCCTATATTTCTCACACACAAACACTGTTTGTTTATCCCTCTCTCCCTCCCCTCTCAGATCTTCTTCAGAAGACCTGGTTCAATGCGCAATCAACAACTTACACCTAATCACAAATCAATCAAATAAACCGCAAAATTCATACAATATCTACAGCTTTTCTCACCAATTCAACTCCGGCTCTAGCGAATGTAAACCCTAATCCCAAAATCGGAAAAAACATGTTACGTAACGAAGAAAAATGAAGAATGTGGGAGGGGATCGAGATCTAGAGAGAGAGAGCAAAGAATCAAAATTTTGTGTATGAAAAATTGGTGAGCATAATAATAGTGTAATAATACCTTTATTTAGCCGGAAAATGCTGCCTGTTGAATCGTTCTTTCCTATCTCTCTCGTGAACGCTTTTCTCGCTTGCTCTTGAAATACCATATTATTCGGCATTTTCTCCAGAAAATTGTGTGACATTGGACATCCCCATTTAATTATTTAAAAATTTAGAGAAAATTATAAAAACCAGTTTAAATGAATTTTTATTTTCAAATTTCCAAAAAAAAAATGTTAAATAAATGTAAACTTCAGTTAGTAATTTAAATCACAATTTGAAATAAATATTTATTGTTATATTTAATGTTTTAGAAATTTATGAATCATTTCAATTTTAGATTAAGAACTATCAACTATACTATTAGAATTTCTGAATGTGATAATTAATATTAATAACAAATGAATTTTTCAGTTTTTTTTACATTTTTAAGAAATAATGAAATGGTATATTTATATAATTAAATTTATGTTAGCATATAAAAAAATTATATAAGTATTTAGAATACTATTAAAATTAAATATATAGTATACAGATTATTAATTGGAAAAGTTTAAAATAAATATAAATTCAAAGAAATTATCCGTTTATAAATTCATAACATAATAAATCAACAATAATTTAGTTCAAAGAATTATAAATTGTACTTAACTATCAAGTTAATCTCGTTGCTCGAGTGAGTCCGCAAGCCATGGAGGCTCACACATGGACCTTAACTGGTGATCCAAATTTTATTTTATTTTATATTTTTATGAAAATTTATAATGAATTATTTTTTAAGGAACTTTTTTAGAAAATTGCTACTAAAGATAAATAAATGGGATAAATGCAAAAAAACCCCATGTGAAATAATTTATTGGCTGAAAACCCCCTGTGAAAAAAAAAATAGGCTAAAAACCCCCTGTGAAATTTTTTCATTGCAAAAAACCCCCTCGGTTAGTTAGGTCAGCTACCCCTGTGAAATAAATGCAAAAAAACCCCCTGTAAAATAATTTATTGGCTGAAAACCCCCTGTGAAATAAATATAAGCTAAAAAACCCCTGTGAAATTTTTTCGTTGCAAAAAACCCCCTCGGTCGTTGCAAAATATTTATTTTATTTTTAGTAAATATGCCTCATAATAGTAAAAACAATAATGTTAATGATCTATAATATTTAAATTTAAATATTATGAGGCATATTTACTAAAAATAAAAGAAATATTTTATGAAAAACTATTTTTAATATCGTTTTTTTGTGTAAATATGAGTTTATTTTATTTTTAGTAAATATGCCTCATAATAGTAAAAACAATAATGTTAATGATCTAAAATTTAAATATTATGAGGCATATTTACTAAAAATAAAAGAAACATTTTATGAAAAACTATTTTTAATATCGTTTTTTTGTGTAAATATGAGTAAAAGTGTATCCCAAATGAATATATAAGTACTTATATGTTAATGATCTAAAATTTAAATATTATGAGGCATATTTACTAAAAATAAAAGAAATATTTTATGAAAAACTATCTTTAATATTGTTTTTGGGGGTTTTTTGCAACGAAAAAATTTCACGGGGGTTTTTAGCTTATATTTATTTCACAGGGGGTTTTCAGCCAATAAATTATTTCACAGGGGGGTTTTTTGCATTTATTTCACAGGGGTAGCTGACCTAACTAACCGAGGGGGTTTTTTGCAATGAAAAAATTTCACATGGGGTTTTTAGCTTATTTTTTTTTCACAGGGGGTTTTCAGCCAATAAATTATTTCACAGGGGTTTTTTTTGCATTTATCCCTAAATAAATCGATCTCTCTTGTGTATAAATCAATATCTTTAGTGTAAAAAGTTTATGGTTCCATTAGTGCAAACTCAATTATGTAAGTTTAAGATTAGAAGTTATACACGGTATCCGGTAAACGAAAGAAATTTTTTTATGAAAATTTTCAAATATAGAAATTTACTTTCGAAAAATAAATAAAAATTACTTTGGAGGGTTTTCCATAATAATAATGAATGGGGGAAAGTTAGTGAAAACCTCCTAAAATAAAAATTTATGTCCAAAACATTTATTAACATATATTTTCATGACAAAAATCAATTTTCAAACGCATTCATGAGAGTCAACAAGTTAAAGATTAGTAACTTTTTAGTCAAACCTATATTTCAATTCTTAAACTAACATTTAGTTTTATTTTAATTATCACCTTTTAATGAAGACTAATAATATATTAATTAATAAAATTAATGGCTTTGCCCGTTTAAACTTAAGATGAATTTGGCTAAGTTTGAGTTATTAGATTAGATCTGATATGAAGTTAACACAAATCTGCTCGATATAAGTACAATTCACTTAAGAATTTATAATATTTATATTAAATATTAATAATATATTAGATAATTTAAATAAAATTGTTATGAATTAGACTTTTGAAATCAAATATTAATTTATGATTTATATTTATTACAAGCTTGAAATTTTAATTTATTAGTGTATTTTTATTTTATATTTTTGCACCCGAAAGGAATATTGCCTTGTAATTACCAAACAAGTAAACCTGGACTTGAATCAGTAGATCACTAAAAGTCCATTCCAAACACTCCCTTAGTTTTCTAAATTCTCACTTTGATTGCATTCTGCTCCGACACGATGATCGCCGACGGAGTTGAAGACGAAGAAAAATGGCTCTCCGCCGGGATCACCGGCCTTCAGCAGAACGCCTTCTACATGCATCGAGCTCTCGTAAATCACTTTGAACTTTTTTTAATCATTTTTTTGGTAATTTATGTTCTTCAGTTAAAACCTAATTCTCGATTTGCAATTGGTTTTTACTCATAGGATTCGAACAATTTGAAGGATGCTCTCAAGTATTCTGCTCAGATGCTTTCGGAGCTCCGCACTTCGAGGCTCTCCCCTCACAAATACTATGAACTTTGTGTGTAATTTTTAAGCGTTATTTGGTCTTATTTCGTTTGATTGTGGTTGGTTTTTCTTAATCAGCTGTTGAATTTGAGTTTTGTGTGTAGATATGAGGGCGTTTGATGAGTTGAGGAAGTTAGAGATGTTCTTCAAGGAAGAGACTAGTCGCGGCTGCTCGATCGTTGAGCTGTATGAGCTTGTGCAGCACGCTGGCAACATCTTGCCTAGACTGTAAGGGACAGTTTGTTTTGTTTTCCTTTTTAACCAATGTTTTTAGGTTAGTTTCTAGAATTTGTTTTTGGAAAACGTGCATTACCAATCTTTGTGTAAAATGACGTGAGGTTGGTTGTATTTGCTTATATTTTCGGAAAATTGTTGGGGAACTAGTAAAATGTGTAAAATCAAATGTGGTTTGTTGATGTATGTTGCTTAAAATAATTGAGTTATGTATTTTGGCAATCATTATGTGATCAAAAAGTTAACTAAGAAAGAGAAAATAAAGAATAATTGGAGTTTGTGATTTTTGACAAGAGAAAGTGCAAAGAATAGATGTGTTGATTGGGAAATAGTTATAGGGGAAAGAAGAGTAAGTTTCAGTTTGAAAGTAGGTTATAGATGAAATTTCTAGAAAGCCGTGATCCCGAAATAGAAATACATGTTTCTCAAAACATAAATAAACATGACCTTTATTTTTCATTATTTAACAGTGGCCACACCTTTTTTCTTTAAGTGATATTTTGTGCTAAAAATAGCGCTTAGATTCAAAGCATCGGTTTGAATGTAACTACTTAGAAGCTACATGTTGACAGAGGGATTCAAAGTGATGGTGTTATTTGTTTTTCTCTTTTCCTTTTAATTCCATTCTTCATGTTGCTGATGACAGCCTAACGCTCATATTTTAAGATTCTCTTGGGATATATGCCCATGAATGCTGACAACTTGGGTGATGATTTCATTTTGACAATTTATTCAAAAGATGGTATATTGCATGAGTAATCAGCCCTCCCTGTGTTAGTGAACTTTGCATGTGTTTAGCTTACTCCTGAAAAGTAAGCATACTAATTCTTTAACTTGAACTACTTCTTCCCTAGTCGTAATGGACAAGTCTTACTGTCACCTTAATGTATGCCTTTTATTAACTGTTTGTCCACATGCTGGGTTGATCATTCTCCGTATTTCCATTTTCCCTTTGTTAGATATTTGCTATGTACCGTGGGGTCTGTTTACATCAAGTCCAAAGAAGCTCCCGCTAAGGATGTTCTTAAAGATCTTGTAGAAATGTGTCGTGGCATCCAGCATCCACTACGTGGCCTCTTTTTGAGGAGTTATCTGTCCCAAGTCAGTAAGGACAAGTTGCCTGATATTGGTTCCGAATATGAAGGGTGAGTCTGTAATCTGTATTGAGGTTTTCATTTGCTTCTCTATTAATTAGCTTATGGTGCATGCTTAATCTGCTTCCTTCTTGAACCATACCTTGAGTAAGTTCTTTGGAGAAACATAAATCACTGAGAAACTCATGTGGAGGAAGTTGATTTTCTAATACTTTCGTTCGTGAATGATCTTCCAGTAGAGATTATGGTTGTGAAGAATGATGTTCTTTTGTGTATCTATAATTTGCATGTTGCACTTAACAAGCCTGCCGTAGCTTAAGTTATTCACCTAATTTTTTGGTCAGGGCTAAGAAAAAAGTACAGGATGGCTTAGCACTTTTACTATCATATTCCCGCATGTATTCTTGGAAATTCAAGTTCCATGTCCTGTAATATGTACCTCAAAGATCCTTTTGCTTATGTTGGCACTTATTCATATATAATATTTCTTTCTTGATATATGTATATTTATACAAACACACACATAGAGGCATGTGGCAGTTTTGCTCATACGGTACTTTCCTGTGCTTGAAATATTATTTGATGTAATCATAGAACTCAGGCTGGGCCCCATTTGCTAAACTACTCCATAACTCCTATAGGGATGCTGATACTGTCATGGATGCGGTTGAATTTGTCCTTCAAAATTTCACTGAAATGAACAAACTTTGGGTTAGAATGCAACATCAGGTGAGATGAGAAAAACAAAATCTAGTAACTGTTCTCATTAATTCCCTTTTGTCTTTTTTCCAGTCATGAAAATAAATTAGATCATGGTAACCTGATTTCTGCAAATTAATTTGCAACTATGCCTTCTTATTTGCAGGGACCTACACGTGAGAAGGAGAAGAGGGAAAAAGAAAGGAGTGAGCTGCGTGATCTTGTAAGATTACACAATATTTTATAGATATATGTTCCTTGAAATCAGTGGTTGAGGTCACTAAGAGAGTCCTGCTTTGTTCATCTTATTTTTTCAGGTTGGTAAGAACCTTCATGTTCTCAGCCAGATTGAAGGTGTTGACCTTGAAATGTACAAAGAGATTGTGCTTCCCAGAGTGTTGGAGCAAGTAATTCATTGACTTGGATTTGGGTTTAATTTCACTATTTTTGTTTGGATTTTTGATGGTATGCACCTGTGATGTGGCTTCAGGTTGTTAACTGCAAAGATGAGCTTGCCCAATGCTACTTAATGGATTGCATAATTCAAGTCTTCCCTGATGAATACCACTTGCAGACTCTTGAAACATTATTGAGTGCGTGCCCTCAGCTTCAGGTAGGTAAATTCTTCTGCACTATTTAAATGTACTCTTAAATTTCTAACTATTGGTGCTCTGGTTGTATTTCACATGTGCTAAACTTCAGTTACTTTCCTGCGTGCTTTTTCTCAGTCAACTGTTGATGTAAAAACAGTGCTTGCTCGACTACTGGAAAGGCTTTCAAATTACGCTGCTTCTGGTGCAGAAGTAAGTAGAGATAGAACCTTATGAAATTTGGTGTAAGGTGTTATTTTCCTCATGAGTTTCATGCTGCAGGTCTTACCTGAATTTTTTCAAGTAGAAGCTTTTGCAAAACTTAACCATGCCATAGACAAGGTAATTACTTAGTTTCTTTCTGAATTTGAAGATATTAAGAACTTTTTGGATGATAATTTGAATAGCTAGAAAATAATTCATGCTTTGCTTATTGGTTTTGCACTTCAAGCTGAACTGATCAGAATGGATAAACCTCTTGTTTGAAAAACTTTCGATTCAAAATTAGTTTAGAGATATCACAAAATATTATTATGGCAGTGATGACGACCATGATTCTTTTGTTTGAGGGCGAGTTGTCTCCTTGTTTTCTTACTCTTATTGTGTGGATAGAGATTCACTGCTATTAATGTTGCCTAGAGTTATCTTATTACAGGCGGGCAAATATATGAAGTTTCATCTCTGTCATTGGTTGAGATGGCTGGTGACTAACCTTCTATTAACCAGGCATGATAGTTGCACGCAGGCACTGAATATCCTATGCTTGATCTGATCAGCTAGCATGTTGTGTTCGCTACTTTGCTTCATATAAACACGTTTGTTACTGAGGCCAGCATATTCTGGTTTATGCATCTGTTTTCAGTCTGAAGGTTACTGTGATGATCCTGGTCTCTGATCTGCGGATAACATATATCTTGCGTCTTGTTTATATGTGGTTTTTCACTTTTTGATGTTGTGATAACCTACCGTTACACACATTTAATCAAGTCCACTCCTGTGAATTCATGCACTTTTGGTCCAAGTGCCTTCTTTCCTTTCTGTTTTTTTGGTCTTACATTTGAGTGATGCCAATTCTTGAATGCAGGTGATAGAAGCACAAGATGATATGTCTGTTGCTGGAGTAGTAACTTTATACACATCTCTATTGACATTTACACTACAAGTGCATCCTGATCGGCTTGATTATGTTGACCAAATTCTGGTAAGTTTTTGTAACATGTAATAATATCTACTAGGATTAGCTTAAGATCATCTTTGTTCCTCGGCTTTTAGCCTTTCTGACTCTTTTTAAATATCTCCTTGATTCGCTTCATTATACTGGCAAATAAATTCTTAGATTATCTTTTCTACTAAAGATTGGTGTAATTAGATTCTAACTTGCCTTTTTATCCTCTGTGATTATTTTTAACGGCAAATATTCTAAGATTTTCTTCTGATGGATGAATTGATAACTGATTATTTGCATAAACTGTAATGCTTTGTGCAATATCATGAAGTACTTTACTTAAGAGGAGTCAAGTTTATTATTGAATATGTATCATTTTCCTTTTAGAACCCTTTGCCCCTTCATTGACAATATGTAATAGCAAACTTCTTCCAACTGCCCTTCTTCCACCATGCAAAAAGAAGAAAAAAACAAAGTTAAAAGCTCAATTAGAAGTGCCAACTAGTATCCATTTTCTTGTTATTCGAGATCAATGAAGAAGTTGTTTAAAATTGGTTCTCTGAGTACGTTCTAATTTCTCCACTCATGCATGTAAAAGACAAGAACTTGTTACAATTCTACTGACCTCCCTTCTGCAAATGTAGTCTTACTTGCACTTATCCCTGTAATGTGTATTACATAATACTTTTGGTACTCACCAGATGTTCACAATGTGAAACTTGTCGGAATTTTTTAAATTTTTTAGTATGGCAATGTTACTAACTGGACCCAATTCATTTTCTGCAGGGAGCATGCGTAAAGAAGCTCTCAGGAAAAGAAAAGCTTGAGGATAACAAAGCAACAAAACAAATTGTTGCATTACTAAGTGCTCCGCTTGAGAAATATAAAGATATAGACACTGCACTGAAGCTATCAAACTACCCCCATGTCATGGAGTATCTAAATGGTCGAACAAATAAAGAGATGGCCAATGTTATTGTACAAAATATATTGAGAAACAAGACTTGCATTTCAACTGCTGAGAAGGTATGTTTTTCTAAAATTTACTTTCAGTTGGTTGAAGTTTTGCATCCTCTTTGACTGGAGTTTTTGGTGTTATATTAGGTGGATGCATTATTTGGATTGATAAAGGGGCTAATTAAGGACTTAGATGAAGATACTCATGATGAGGTGATGTGAAGATGTTTTATATCAAAATGTGATTCAACTAACTAATCCCTTTCTTTTGCATTTCATTTCAAATATTCCCTTTTATTTAGGTTGTTGAAATGTAATTTGTTCTTGATGATTACCATCATTATTTGCTCTGAGTTACTCTGTTGTATTATCAGCTTGATGAGGAAGACTTCAAGGAGGAGCAGAATTATGTCGCACGTCTTATCCAAATGCTGCACTGTGATGATCCAGAAGAGATGTTGAAGGTAATCATAACTTTTTTCAGTTGTAGTGGTGCTGCTGCTTCCTTCACATTTTAGTGATTGTTGTACGCTTGTTGATTTTCAGGTTATCTGTACAGTGAGGAAGCATATTTTGGCTGGCGGAGGGAAGAGGCTTCAGTATACCGTTCCCCCACTTATATTTAGTTCTCTAAAGGTATATCAGCATTTCAGCTTAATAATCAGTTCGTGTTGTATGCTTGATCTGGGCACAAAGGCAAACTGGAACTGTCATAATTTACGTGTGTAGATCAGTGTATGCCATTACAGCTGTTCATTATTGTTGCATTCTGTTTTGGCATCGAGTGTGAAAACTTATTTTCTTAGTTTTATTTACTTGTGTGGAAAAGAAACCAAACATGTGTAGCGACACATATATTCCTAAAATATTATCTGAAGGTTGGTGTGTCTCTCCCCACCTTGTAGCAGATACACGTGCTGGCATGTTAACAATCAAAATGAGAACGCAATCGTCATAAGCACAATTTTTTCTTTCTAATGCTTACGTTTTGTAAGATAATTTACTGATAACTAACTCATACTTGGTAGACGTGGTACGGTCCTTCATGTGCTCCAACAGATGCACGGTTAATTACACCACATAAGATTGGTAGTATAATTAACCATTATATATTACTAGCATTTGACTAGGTTGTACTTTAGGATTGGGAGGCAAAAGAACCCAAAAGACATTTGTTTTAACATGTTCAAAGCTATGGATATCTAGAATTCGTTCAAAGTAAGCCACCTAGTATGTAATACATGTCTAACACCAAAGTATTTATTTGTGATTAGCGATGTGACATGGAAAAGGGGTCGAATCAACCCATGATCAAAGTAGATTTTATGTTTGTATTTGTAGGATCATAGTTTCTCTGTTAATGATACATCAAAGCCGAATATTGAGGCCACACCCCCAAGCCAGTGCCTCCTATAACAATCAAGGAGGGATATGTATGCATTATCTGATGTCTATATATCTTATATGTAGTTGGTAAGGCGATTGGAAGGTGAAGGTGAAGGTGAAAATGAAAATGTAACTAGTGAAGAGGCATCAACTTTGTCAAAGAAGATTAGTGTATCTGGTGAAGAAGCATTGACTACACCAAAGAAGATCTTTCAGATAGTGACACAGGTACTAATAGTTGTGTTATGACTTTTAGATTCTATGTTGCTCTTTTGCTTCTATTTTGCCATCTAATTTGCTGGTTGGCTCTTTCTAGAGAAAATCTTTGCTCAATCTAATTAGATAGTTCGCATTGATTATGTATAGTTAACAAATCACGTACTGTTTGTTGTAGATGATCGAGGTTTTGTCAAGTGTTTCAGTACCTGAACTAGCTCTAGTGTTGTATTTGCAGTGTGCTGAGGTACTTGTTTCTTAACCTGGAACAGTAGATTGTGTATGTATTATTTTTTACCCCTGATTGCTGCTATTTTGCTGATTCTCAGGCGGCAAATGACTGTGACCTAGAACCTGTGGCATATGAATTTTTCACCCAAGCTTACATTTTGTATGAAGAAGAAATCACGGTAAAGTTTAAGTTTCCAGCCAAATAGAGCTTGTTTGGCCAATTGCCATTAGATGCATCAACACATGCTTATGGATGTAAAATTTCTGTATAGGATTCAAGAGCTCAGGTGACTTGCATACATCTAATAATAGGGACACTTCAGAGGATGCATGTATTCGGTGTTGAGAACAGAGATGCATTGACGCACAAGGCGACAGGGGTAAATTAGTGATAATATAACTTTCATATACCAAGCAATGCTCTGAAACTAGGACGGTTCGTCGAACCGGAAACTTGACTGGGTCATTCGACCACGATCAAACCAGTTACATCATAAATGAAGTTATAAATGATATTTGTTGTACTATGTATATACATACAATTACAAAATAATTAAAACAAGACTATATGCAAGGAAAAACCAAATCAAAATGTAGGCCAACTGAAGACCTGATCTTCTTCTTAAGCTCTTGTCTAGTTATCTTTTCATCTCTTTCCTCCTCTTGCAATCAGCCGCCTTCAACTATATTTTCTACGCATCAACTTGCACAAAAACTGTAATCTTGGAATGAACGACTCTGCTCTTATTTACCAAGCTCCACATAGATTGGGATAAAGAGGTTTTGTTAAGTTGGATTTATTTGATTTTTGTATGTGGGATTTGTGGGTATTTTAAAAATGAACTTATATCTCCTCCTCATGTTTCCTTATCCTGCTTCTAGTATTCTGCAAAGCTGTTGAAGAAGCCGGATCAATGTAGAGCTGTCTATGCATGTTCACACCTCTTCTGGCTCGATGAACACGAAAGTATCAGAGATGGAGAGAGGTGCACTCACATATACTATTTTGTGTAGTATAATTTCTGAATAATCTTATTTTCTCTTAGCATTTTCTGTTTTTTTTTTTCTCTTCTCATAAACTTACAAGAATATTGCTCAACGGTTGCATATAGGGTCTTGCTTTGCTTAAAGCGTGCCTTACGGATTGCAAATGCTGTTCAACAGATGGCGAATGCAACTAGAGGCAGCAGCGGCTCAGTTATACTTTTTATAGAGATACTGAACAAGTGATGAACATTTCTCATACATTTTATATATGCTTATCATTGTTCTTTGCTAATACTCATTGTTCTTTTCTTTCCAAATATGTTACTATTATTAGGTATCTGTACTTCTACGAAAAAGGGGTGTCACAGATTACTGTGGAGTCGATTCAGGGGCTTATTGAATTAATCAGAAGTGAAGAGAATTCAACAGCAGATCCAGCAGCAGATGCATTTCTTGCAAGTACATTACGGTATATTCAGTCCCAAAAGGACAAAGGTGGTGCAGTGGCGGAGAAATACGAGCTCATCTCAACGCTGTAATTGGTTGGTTTTGGTTTGGACTATTGTGTGTTTGCTTTTGGGCTGAAAGACGACTCTTTACACATTCTAACATATTTCGACTTGGGAAGGATTGTAATACTTGTAATAACATTCTTAACTGTAAAATGAGTAGTAGTAACACTTCATTTGGCACAAGACTGTTTGTTTAAAATAAGCAAAGTGATACGAACTGATTAATCTTACACTTTTGGACTTCTTTTTGTACATGAAGGCTGAAAACCATGTTGCTTAGTTGAGGCTGAAGAGTGAGTCATTTATTAGGCTTTGTTTGTATTTGTTTTTGAGTAATTTTTTGAAATATATTTGGGGAATGTGTACTATGGATAACTGTGTGAAAATAGTGTATTGTGATGTGTATCTTGTTTGTTATGTTTTTAGAAAATGGTTAGTAACAAAATATGCCAAATTAAATTTGATTTATTGCTATATGCAGTATAAAATGATTGATTTAACTATTTTACAATATTAGAAAGAATCACGTGTGTCCACACATAATTTTCCACAAAATTCAAAACTACTTATTGAACTTATGTAAATGGATTTTGTTAATGAAGTCATAATTTAAAAATAATTATTAAACTTATGTAAGGACTACTCACCTCCATTAAAATTGAAGATAGGGATCCATAAGTTACTTACCATCATTGTGGTAGTTCTTGTAACAAGTGAATATAATAAATGTTGTAACCAAAAAAAAAAAGAATATAATAAATGTGGCTGATAGGATTTGCATAATTAATGTTTACATAACAAATTGCTATTTTATATACCAAAAGCATGCACTATTCATATGTAGTAGAATATGGGAAAATAAGCAATACTCTAGGCCGTGACAAGGAAGGGATGCTGGCACACACTGCACTCTATGGTTTGAGAACCAGATGATGCCCCAATCTCCACCTACAATAATCACATCATCAACTACTTCCACATAAAGCATTATATACCAGTATTACAATGAAAAGCTATGAAGAATGAAAAACCTGTAAATGGACTGTACACGTTGGACACTCGACTTCTCTCATTCTTGCCGTTTCATGATTCACTCCTACAAGTATACATATATCCAAATGCTGCTTTGTTAGCTGGCTCATCAGGTAAACATTACTATATCAATCGATAAATCATTCAATATTTATAAATTATTACCAGTTTTTTTCCGCTTTTTGTCCATCTCCTCCTGCAACAAAAAAAAGAAAAATAAAAATAAAAAGAAGAATATATCAGTAATGCTTCCCGAATGAAGCTACTAAATATAATGGGATCAATATAAGATGATTCAATTTATATGCACGGTGCTAAATGTACTACGCCTTTGATGAATCCTCTTCCTTTTTTCTAAAATCATATTTCACCTAAATACCTCAACAAACCTAAACAATCAAGATTATTTACCTATAAATGAAACTAAAGTTCAACCTATCCTAGGAATATAAATGTCTTTATAAGAACTTAATGACGAAATGCAAATTATGGATTCTGCAATACCTGCAGTTTTCTCGCAAGATCTTCATGTCTCTGCAAGCCACCAACTCTAGCAGATGTGTCCTTATTGCTCAGCCTTTGAGTTACTTCTGCCTGCAAATCAAACGAATAAATAAGAAAATAAAAAATAGAAATAACAACAATGAAATATGATAACATATATTGCATGCAGCATATGTTTGGAGGCATCATAGAATTAATGAGGGCGGAGCTCAGCAATATGTGAGGGTTTAATGTCTCAATTTTATAATACACAAGTCTATAAGTAACAAAGGTTTCACGATAAGGAGATCTAGCAGTGAGCTATGCTGAAAATAAGGAGGCAACTAAAACATTCCTGTGGGGCGCTTAACATGGTTTAAGGAGAGAAAGTCACAAGGAAAAAGCGTTGAACCAGTGTAGGTATCCGACCAAGAACTGACAAGAATGGACACTCTACAATCTGATATGCCAGATTAACCAAACTGACGGATATAAAAGCTAAGAATACTAATCAAAGCTAGCGACAATACATCTTTTAGGAGTGCTGTTCCTTGATTATTTAGAAGGAAGGTTTTCAGCAACCATTTTCTCAATAATCAACGGTTGTACGTGTTTTTTCGTCCCTATAGTTGCATCCATAATGTGTACTGGTTGTTTACCCCTTCCTATCGGATAAGGAAAGAGAAAGGATATCTGAAATATGCTACACTAAAACTTTAGCACCACCAGGAGTTTTACTTCTGACTACTTTTTACCACATGTATCTCTGTTTGATGAAAATCATAAAACTCATAGATCTTTACACTGAGGGCTAGTGCCAACACTATACCACATTCACTATAGAAGCTATAACAGGCCAATGAAAAAAGAAAAAACTTGGTATAGAACACTGCATACCATGCAGCCATCACAAACGCGGACTGGTTGAGCTTGCTCATCAGCAGTAAGAGCAATTCTCCCTTGTGAGCACTTGTCACAGAATATATCTCCACAATTCCTGCAGTGATGCTGATGACATGGATAAAATGTGAAACCACATAATGAGAAAAGAGTATTATAATAAGTTCTAGGATACAGACATGAATATAGACAGTGAGCATACAAAAGATTATATTAAGTGTCAAGAAGTAGAGAGCCTAAACATTGGATTTGAATCATAATTGACGTGTTCCAGGATTATAGTAGCTTCTACTACTGGAAATATTTCAATTAATCTGGAATCTGCTTACTTATTGGCAAAATGATGTCTTGCTTACTTCAATTTCATTTACAGTGTTTTCTTCGCAAAATTCTTTTTGTTTCAAGAAATATCTCTCAGTTCTTTATCTTAAATCCATTAAAAACCCAAAAAACCCACAGTTGTCTGATACACTCCACCAACAAATGGTGTTAAATTATGCAGAGCCACCATTTGGCGAGATGCTCACCTTTCTATTAAAAGCACTAAAATCTGTTCGACAAGCTGTGCACTTGGTTGCTGCTTCATCTGGTACCTAAAAAAGAGAGACACAACAGTTATAAGGTAGATCATTTCTCTAGTTGCAAGAAATCCAATCTTACAAAAATCTTATGACAACTAAATGAAAACAATTATAAATTTTACCCAGTGATCTTTCTCCTCATTAACTGGCTTTATCAAGGTCTTCCAATCAATGAAACCTCTCTTCTGTGATTGGTCGCTTCCTGTCACTGGATCTGTTGAGTTGCTGCTCGGGCCCATCTCCTTGCACTGCTTACAAAAGACAATGACAAAGTCAAAACATCAAACTTATTTAAAGTTATTTGAAGATGTTAGTTTCTAAAATAATATATCATTGTCAATTTCATATTACGCTCTAAAGATTTGCTTCATAGTATGAAACTATAAGTTTTGCAGGAGGTTTAGAGGTTTTACATGATGGCTATCTTGAATACATCAGCGAACTGGAGGTTGAATCACACTCTCATTCTAAACCAAAACTATCAAATACATGCAAATCAAAAAATAAGCAAGTGGACAACAGAATGGCTCCTCTATTGCCAATTTGTCCTCCTCAGTAAATATTCTAATGGTGCACAAATTTTTTCTTGTTGCAAAAATAAAAATCATTTAACTATTTTAATATCCTATTATAACCTATAAAAATAAAGTTAGTAACAACAACCTCCATTGAGGACAGCAATACCAGAAAGATGATGCCGAATGTTTTTAAACGATATTGCATTTTACAGTGGTTTTTCAAGTCAACTAAAAGTTCATAGGGGTAGAGGAAGTTTCTATTAGTCTATCAATGTTGTCCCATTTGCAAGTCTTAAGGAGCCATTAACTGCGAGTGAGAGGAAGACCAAGACAGAGAAAGTAAAACCTCATCTGAATAACAAAGAAAAACTGTCAAAATATCTGCTCAACAGATTGTCGAGGTGGAGATCTAATACAAGGTTTAGAATTTGATGTTTATTCCTATCATTTCTATATGCATGATGCATTTGAGGAACATCCAATTTCTATAAGATGTTGAATATTTAGAGAGAAGAGTATGTTGTAAGAAAAGTAATTAAATGTGGGAAATTTTCAAACCTGTATGCTAGCAGCTGTGACCAAATCCAGAATAATGTTTGTGGTATAACTATTTGATTTCAGCCTAATCCTTCTTGATTCAGCATCAGCAGTGGTTTTGACCCAAAATGCGAAGATATAGGAATCTAACACCTGGACATGGAAAGAACAAGACCTAAATCTGTCAAAGTAAAAATTGAAAATGCATTTAACCCTCATGCATTATTGACAAAATTACCTCCCATCTTGTCACAGTCTCGAGTTGATATATTTTCAATGTCCGACTAGTTGCTGAATCCAAAATCCGTATCCCATCTAGGCCAATCTAAGATCACATTAAAACTCAAATATCAGTGCAATAATTTACAAAATCTTCATATAAAATAGCAGCAAAACAAGCATCAATAAAAGGCGGAACGCATATCAATTGGCCCTGGACATTCACAATTTCACATGGTTGCTTCCACATTTTCCCACTAAAAAAATGCTCAATAGCATTACAAAGTATAAGCACTATTACCAATGTCAACTCATACGCCACAATAACTTAATTTGACAACGCAATAACTTAATTTGACAACGCACAAGCAATCCAGAATTAAAAGCAACAACCAAATTTATATCCAAATTACACAAAATCAATCAAAATACAAGAATTGAAAAAAACATAGTAACACAAAACCTGACAAAAAATATCCGTATCAGTCTGACCAAAGCCTTCAGACAACAGCTTAACACGAAACTTCTGTATTCCACTCTGAACATCCTGATAATCCTCTGCCTTCGGGACCGCCTTCACAATCTTAGGCGAAGAATTCCCAAATCCACTACTATGCTCTTTTACTCCACCAGGAACATTAACCGGCCTCCCGTAATCATCAAACATTACTCCACCACCTGTTCCTGAGTCCGATGAGCGGTCTCCTCTACCACCATAAGAAGGCTCAATTTGACCACCATTATATTTATAAACCCCACCATCAGACGATCTTAAATCTCCTCCGTAATTGATGTTATTTTCGGATGAAGTGGCGTGATAAGGCAGAGCTGAAGGGTCGTAAGAATATGAATTATTAACGAAAGAGTGTGAAGTGGGATGGTAACTAGGCTGTGGGTTAGGGTTAGGGTTTGGAGGGATGGCATAATTGTAATCGGGAAGGGCCTGATCTTGATGGTAGTGAGGGAAAGAGTATTGAGGGGGGTGATCGGAGGGGAAATTGGAGTAATCGGATCTTACAGGAGGGGCAGAGGCATAAGCGGCGGGATCTAACGACGGAGGATCGACGGCGGCGGCACTATTATTCTGGTGATGAAGAGAGTATGGGTGATAATAATATGGGTTGTTGGTGGCATCAGATTGGTGCTGCATCCTTGCGAGTTCCGATTAGATCGTATTCTTGAAATCTTTGAAGATTTTGGTTTAGTTTTGAGATTATCTGTGCAACAATGGAGGACGTTTCGTGTAGCACAAGTGATCGAAATTGTTGTGGAACTTTTCTTATTTATCGAATATTTTATTTTATTTTATTTAAATATATCCTTAATTTGGTATGATTCCGTTTCTTTCTTAATATATTGATACCTTTTAAATTAAGAGATGTGAAAATTCAATGGTATAAAAACCATGGTATATAATATTTTTTCTATTTTAAACAAATTATTATTTTAATATTATTTTATATTTATATTATTTTAATTTTCTTATTCCCAAAATACTTGTAATGCTTTAACTCTTCATAATGGGGAAAATATTAATTAATTTTGATATCATTGAATATAATTATTTAATTTTGATATCATGATTAATTGTGAGGCCTTATTTCAGTTTTTAACTTCTTGAAGATGGTGTCTGTCTAAAAATGTGTTGGATAATTCATTATTGGGCCATAATGGCGCGTATGATCTTATCAATGGCTTGAATTTGTCAACAGGGCTTTGGATTAAACTATATTGAGCCCTTTGTGTTATGACTATGTCTTTTGAATTAAAACTTTACTAAATCTGGTAAAATATATATTATGGAGATTCGTGTGAGGTAGTTGTGAAGTGTTAGTGGATTAAATGATAATTGATTATATAAATAATTAATGCAATGATTAATATCTAGTTATATTAGTTGAAAAAATATGATTTTAATTTTGGGGTGACCACGAGTCGTGCCAGCTTGAAAATAACTTCATTTGAGCTCGAGAAATTCAGGGCCGAATCAAGTTTTTCAACCGAGCAGAGCTCGAACCCAATAAAGCATGTTTCCTTGCGAGCAGGCATGAATAAAATATTTTTTATTATATATATAATATTAATTGAGCTCATTTATTTTTAGCTCGTCAAACTCGAATGCGTTCTCGAGCCCAAACTCAAATGGAGAACACTTCATAATTCATATCCAACATGCAATTTTTTAAACCAAAAAAAAAAATGAAAAAAGGGCTAGTTTGAATAAAAGTAGGCAAAAGGGTTATGTGTGAGTAAATGAAACTAAAACTGGAACAGATGAAGAGTGGTCCGTACAACAAATAAGGTTTGGACAAGACAACACACATCACACACAATTGACAAAACTACTATTCTCCGTACATTCATACACATGCACATAGTACCCCCATTAATTAAACTAAACTATTTTTTTGCTCCAATTTTAATTCATATATAGAGAGTTTCATTACATTATTAATTTGTGTAAAATATATCCCTCAATTATCAATGTCCCTTTGCCTCTCCATATGTGGACATCTTCTTCTTCTTCTACTACTACTACTTCACCTTCATGTCACTTTCACATTACTGCATTAGGCCTTCCTAAAACAATGGAAGAAGTGTGGAAAGACATAACTACCCTTCCCCACCACCACCCCACCACCCGTGGGGTTATTCTACAAGACTTCTTCTCCAAAGACCCACTGCCCACCGCCGTCTCGTCTCCGCCGCACCCACCGCCGCCGCCGCCCACACTGCTCACGTTGAACTCTCACTCACATATACAATATCCACATGATCCTGTCTTGAATCTCGCGTTTGATGCCCTTGTAGCTCCGCCTGTCGACGACAGTAATTACGCCGGAAAAATGATGAGGTTCCTGGATTCTGAGAAAAACTCCGGCGAACGGCGCCATAAGCGTATGATCAAGAACCGTGAGTCTGCTGCTCGCTCGAGAGCTCGAAAGCAGGTAAGTATATATCTCTCCTTACATTAATAAGCCTGTATGTCTGAAATATACAGTGTATAGTATCAGTATGCATATATATACATATATATATATATGTGTGTGTGTATATATGGTTCAAAGTTATTAATTACAGGCTTACACAAATGAGTTAGAGCTAGAAGTGGCACATTTGATGGAAGAGAATGCCAGGCTCAAAGAACAGCAACAAGAACAACAGGTATACAATTTCAAGGGAGGAAATCGTAATTATTAATAATTGAGGGGCGATTTATGTAATATTTTCCCAATTATTTATTTATAGTACTTTCTCCATATGGCATAGTATTTGAAAAAAAAGTTTTGCAATAAGAATTTATTACCATATATGTACACTCTGAAATGAAAAATAATTTAATTGATGAATTTAAAAATAAATGCAGTTACATATAGCCGCTGCGGCTGCTCAAGATCAGAAAAAGAAGCCCCTTCGAAGAACATTTACAGCACCATTTTGACATTTCTGGAATTTTGTGCAATCTCTGGATTTTTTTTCTATATTTGTAGTAATAATTATAATGTTGGTTTTATTTAGAAATCTCTCTATTGTTATTATTATTGATAATAATAGTATTTTTAGCAATTTAAGGAAATGAAATGGGTATTTATTATTTCTTATCTTCTTTTGTGGTCCAAAAAAGCAGAGACACTTTTGCCTTTCGGAATCCATTTTTGCTTTTATTGGGTAAATGGAATAGAAGATGGGAATATAATTGGACAAGGTACGTTTTTTTTTTGGATTCTTATTATTTGGCCACTTTTTTTTTTTCTTTTTTCTTTGAGCTTATAATTACTTGCTGCTTATACTGATTTGATATTTTGTTGTTTTCTTCACTTATGATACATATATAAACACTTTATATATACACATATATATTAATATTATTATGAGTGGTCTTTCTGTATGATTTGACATCAATTTAATGACAAAAGATATCACCTTTTGGGGCTTGGCCCTCTGTGGGTCTACCAAACTTTTCATAACCTATCTCTCCTTTGTATTTCACTCACATATTATATTATTAATATTAAACTCAAATAATTATGTAATATTAAGTAATTAAATTCTATTTGTTAGTGAATAATGGGGTCAAGAGACTAATAATGGGGTCAAGAGAAATCAATTTTCGTAGGCAACTTTGTAAGAAATCAAAGTCAAAACTCAAAAGACTAGTTGCAATGAATGCTATGAAATTTGTGAAAATTAACTTACATGTGGTATCAAAAAAATGGTATATAATATAAAAGGCTTTTTTGATATAACCCCCCGAAGTATGTAGCTTTGGCAAACAACCCCCGAGGTTTGAAATTTTGGTAAACAACCATTTCTGTTTAGTTGACCGTTAGTCAACAGTTAAGGTCATGGGCAAAATTGTAATCTAATAATTCCAAACAAATATATTAATTTTCAATGTATTTATATGGAATTACATTGAAAATAAATACATATTAATTTTATTAATTTTATTTATTTGCAAAATTGTAATTTAATCATTCCAAACAAATATATTAAATAAATATATTAATTTTATTAATTTTATTTATTTGCGAAATTGTAATTTAATAATTCCAAACAAATATATTAATATTACATTGAAAATAAATACATATTAATTTTATTAATTTTATTTATTTGCAAAATTGTAATTTAATAATTCCAAACAAATATATTAAATAAATATATTAATTTTATTAATTTTATTTATTTGCAAAATTGTAATTTAATAATTTCAAACAAATATATTAATTTTATTAATTCCAAATAAATACATTGAAAATTAATATAATTGTTTGGAATTATTAGCTTACAATTATGCCCATGACCTTAACTGTTGACTAACGGTCAACTAAAAAGAAATGGTTGTTTACCAAAATTTCAAACCTCGGGGGGTTGTTTGCCAAAGCTACATACCTCGGGGGGTTATATCAAAAAAGCCCTAATATAAATATATATAATATGTATATGTTATTGTCCAAAGGTTAGAGTTATTTCTTTGATTAAAGTAGTATATATGTGATTGGGAATATAAAATATTTTAAGGTGCTTTATGGTTAATGATTAAACCCTGTCTCACTTTGCGGGAAATTCTATGCTGGACCAGGACCGTTTAACGGTACTGGTTTAGCCTCAAATAGGGGGTGCTTTTTTCATCCCACCCCATTGAACAACACCCCATCCAAGTGATTTTGTGGCTGAAACTGGTCCAGCATAGATTTTCCCCCTCACTTTGTGGAATCCAATTAATGTAATTATTTTTCCACTGCTTATGATTAATATTTATGTTCCTTATTCCTAGTTAGTTGTCTATGATCAGAAACCCATAAAAACATCATTAATGACACTACAAATTTGCAGATTAAGAATTTATGTCTCGATGCATATTTGTGATTATATGATTGAGAATTTTTTATTTGAATAATACATATTTGTAAAAATATTATCGAAATAGTATATAATAAAAATAGTTGTGAAAATAATATAAAACGTCAACTGCGTTGACGTCTTCTAATATAAAACTTCTTCTAATTAGAAGACGTCCAACACGTTGACGTCTTCACAAAAGATATAGGCCAATCATGATATTAATCAATTTCCACTTTCCACTAATCATGATACTTGCCACCAATTATGATATTAATCATGGTGCTGATATAGAAGACGGGAAAATCTATGTTGGACCGAGATCAACGGTCCCGATCCAGTTTCAGCCACAAGTTTCTGAAATATGGGATAATTTTTTCACCCACCCCATGAGAAAACACACCCATCGAGGGGGTTTTGTGGTTGAAACTGGACCGGGACCGTTGATCCCGATCCAGCATAAATTTTTCCTATTGAAGATCACATTTCTTAATGAAGGAGAGACATGTGATGATGTCTTCATTATTTTAAATGATTAATGAAGACGACACCATAGAAGTGGTCTTCATTATTTTATTTTCAATGTACTTATTTATATTTAGTTGCCTAACTATTTAATTGTGTAGAAAAAAAATACTTACCTTTTTTTTTTTTTTTTTTTTCAGGTTGAGTATATTATTTTAGTACGCGCAGCGGAATAGATATTTAAAATATTATCGTATCAGCTCGAAGCATAATTTGTAATAAGCTAAACATATAATAATTTATTATTAAAACTCCGAAGCATAATTTGTGATAAGCTAAACATATAATAATTTATTATTGAAACTTCGAGGATAGTACAAATGTTGCTATGATTTTGTCAGTGTAGGTAATGATGTTGAACCACCTAATAATACTTATTATGTATGTATCCCAGATAATATATTACAAATTGAATCTAACAAAGTCAAACTTTATTCAATGTGACAATATGCATTTTAATGATACAGTACCCCTCATTCAACATTATTAAAATCGATCGACTCCATTTAAATTGATTTGTTACAGAATTTTTCATCACCTTGCTATGGATATTATATAATTAAACTTTTAATTTTTTGTAATCATGTAATCTACTTTATGTCTTTTATTTATTGAGTCCTGTTATGTCCTTTGTTTTTTTTTCTCTTTTTTTAAAATTTATTTAATTAAGAGATGGAATTTCTTGCAATTTGTTTCACCTTTTAACATATTATTAATCTATTAAATATGTCATCACAGACAACTGTCTTCAATATAAAAATATTTGTTATTCCTACAAATAATGATTATTGTTATTATCATAATAATGACTATTGTTTTTATAGCCATGACTATTACTAGCCTTATTAAAGCCAAAAGAAGAAATAAAGCCTTTATAAATGAAGCATCAGAAATATAGATAATTTTTTCTTTCCGTAAATGGGGTCCATTAAATTGCTCTATGTTCTCCACATGCACTTCCTCCAATGGTTCTTCTTAGGGGTGTTCGTCGGCCCGGTTCGGTCAGAAACCCAACCGAAATTTAACCGAAATTTCGGTTCGGTAATTTTGAGAATCGAAAACCGAACCGAAATAGTTCGGTTCGGTTCTTAAAAAAACCGAACCTTCGTTTTTAACCGAAATAACCGATTTTTTTTTTTTTGATTTTTTCGTTTTTTTACCTATTATTTTCCCTATTTTTTTGTTTTTTGGGTTACAAAAACAAAAAAAGAAAATTCCATCTGCTAGGACTTGAACTCGGGTGAAAGTCAAGAATCTTAACCAACTAGACTATAATGGATTCTCATTTGTTTCTTATCAATTATTAATAATATAATATATTTTAATTTAATAAAATTAAAAAAACTTCGGTTTTCGGTTCGGTCTGGTTAACCGACACCACACACCGAAACCGAACCGAAAACCGAACTTTTGAAAAATTAACAACCGAAAACCGAACCGAAGTTTCGATTTTCGGTTCGGTTCGGTCAGTTCGGTTGATTTTGAACACCCCTAGTTCTTCCTCATTTTATCCCTTGACACGTCATCTTCTATTTAAAGAATTATAAAAAAATAAAAATATTAGAAGACGTCAACCTTGTTAACGTTTTGTATTAATTTCATAACTATTTTTAGGATATACTAATTCGGAAATATTTTTATCAATATGTATTATTCAAATAAAAAATCATATGATTGAAGAAATCATGGCAAGTGATATAAATTGTTGAGACCACAAGAGTATTTAATGATTATATACCCAACATGCCCTTTAAATACCTTTTTTTTAATGTGGCTTGGTAAATAGATTTGCTATATACTATCGATTTGTGCATTACATAAAGTAAAATTTTATATATTTTCTTTGTAATAGTGTTTTCACAAATAATATGTTATATTTTCTTATATCAATAATTGATTAAATAATTTCCAATTCTATTCAAATTTTAAGGGTATAAAAGTCTCACATAGAAACAAATGTATATGCAACACTTATCTTTCTTCACAAAATTGTTAAGCAATTGAGGACAAAAAGATTGCAGAATGACAGGGACCATTCTATGATGTTGCTTTGTTACTTATAATGCAAACCATGGACCAAACACTACCTTAACAGCCTCTATCAGACTATCATTCAATCAATAACGTGGACGAAAACAGTCCATATATATCGATGCCACCAAATTCTATACTTAAAATTTGTTTCGAGTTTTACTACATTCACATTTCCAGATAAATACACACAAAATAAACGAAACAACAAACTGAATAATCGTAATCGTCCTTTCACCCCCAAATGACCAAAATTGCTCAAATACAAGGATGTCCAAATAGTAGGCAAGATTCTGGTTCATGTTGTAAGAACATCGGGTATAGTTGGAGCATGAGCCCCGAGAACTCTGCCCCCAAGATCTGGGAAATTCTCGTGTTCTCGCAATGGGCTTACATTGCCATCAACGTCTACAGACACAGGATACTTAAGAAGATGACCTTGTAATAATGTCAACTCATCGGTAGTAAATCTTTTCCAATTCTCATCACCAATCTCATTCACTCTTCTTACACACTCCAATGACTCTGCCTGTTTCAAACATTCTTCATTCAGACCAAGATGTTCAGCCCAAAGGGACATTCTATATCCATATACCTGCATATAGAAACCAAAATATTCAACTTATAGTTCATAAACCCGTTCTAGGAAAGTGTTTGGCTAAAGCTTATAAGCTTCTTAAAACAACTTATATTTGTGTTTAGTACTAGGACCTTATAAACTCTTTAAAATAAGCTTAGCCAAATGCCCTCCAAAATACTATAAGGGTGTGTTTGGATCGAGTGATTTGAAATCCATGGATTTCAAATCACTCGACAAATCCATTTAAGTTCGTTTGGATAATGATGGATTTCAAATCCTTCGTCATTCATTTTGAGCTCTTTTCTCCACAACTACGGTGGATTTCAAATGACACCATTTTAGGTGTCATTTGAAATCCTTCCTCCAAATCCACTCCTCAAATCCAAATCCATCGATCCAAACGCACCGTAAGGGTGTGTGTGGATCGAGTGATTTGGATTTGGGGAGGAGATTTGGAGGAAGGATTTGAATGACACTAAAATAGGAGTAATTTGAAATCCACATAGTTGTGAAGAAAATAGCTGAAAATGAGTACTAATGGATTTGAAATACATCATAACATGAATTCATCCAAACAAACTTAAATGGATTTGTCGATAGATTTGAAATCCATAGTTTTCAAATCTTTCAATCCAAACACGCCATAAAGCATCGATAAAAACTACTTAAAATGACTAACCTGCCCACGTGGATGTTGCTGCTTTTTTCCCCAAGTGTGATGAGGCTGATATGCACCCATAGCTATCTCTGTGTCTTTTGTTCCAGCCATTGATCTTTGATTTATATTAGCCGATCCTATTATTACATACTCATCATCCACAATCATTCCTTTCGCGTGTACATAAATCATAAACCGCTGAAACTTTTGCGACTCTGAAACCTGAGTGAAAATCATAAGCATAATGATTAATGAGCACTTCTATTACATAAAAGAAGTAAAAAGCCTTGCATTAAGAGACAATCCCACAAAAATGAATCTGCAATTTATTACAAGCCCACAATAATGATTAAAAGGAAACATGGTTTAGGACATCACCTTGTCAGCATCACCAGCTGCCTGAGCTGCTGTTTCTGGAATTGGTTCTCGGTTGCCAAGACAGTAGAAATTCAAGTAGTCCAGTGGATGTGAAGAGAGTTGCATAGATTTAATCTCCTTAGCAATAACTTCATACATCGTTTGCATTGTTTGACCCTATCACATAAAAACAGATGCAAAGAGCATAATTTTCCGATTGTCATTTGATGTATAGGACATTGTAAATAAAGTGTTTCATCATATTACACCAAATAAATTATCAAATATTTCTCCCAATCCAGTTGATTATGCAAAATGATAAAACGAGACAATCTTGATTCAAAATCTACAGCTGTTTTTCCTGATGAACAGCCAAACAGTTTATCTTAATTTCTCTCGTTTTTGATAACCAGTTACTGTAATACGTTCATGAAATATATACATATATTAAAGTCTCACAATCTAAGAAGGTTTCTTTCTTCCATATGTTATGCTTTTGCCTTATATAACAAGACTAATAAGCAGTAAAAAAATTCTGTCTTTATAGACTGTATATCAAACATCAACATTGGTTCTATTTCACGTCTAATAAATGACATACATTTCAAAAAATTCATTTAATTCTCACACATATTTTTCGAATCAGAAGACAATTACCTGCCAAAACAGAATTTCTTGCACAACATTATCTTTGGGATTGCCCTCCGGCCACATTGGTACAACAATATAAACAGCAAATCTCTCCTTAGCTCTTATTTTACTAGCGATTTTCATCGCCAATTCCATTGGAATTAAATGATCAGCCCCTGCCACAAATAATGACATCAATCTCCATATAGTTTAAAAGGGAATGTGCCACTCGGCATAATAGATCAAGAAACCAACTAATCATTTGGTATCAAGGTAGTACATATTGAACTGCATGATTCACTTTTAAACAAAACTAAACATTTACCAAACATCTAATGCACATGATAACTTCTAGAGTATAAAATATTAAAAACGACAAAGAAACATTCGAAAAAGACAAACAAGAAACTTGGATATGTACCTGCATCTTTGTATGCTGGCCAAGCATACGACGAGCCAAGAAAGTATTGATTTTCAATGTAGATAAAATGCTGAGCTGATCTTATTGCCTGAATATATGCCGTTTGAATGCTTTTGTCTACCACCAGATTTTTGGAGCATACAAGGTTCTGAGATTAAACAGCAATTAATAATACTGTCAAATGATAAAAAGGTAACCATCTATGATGAACATCAAAAACCATTCTTGAATCACAATAGGATTCCCAATCCTTTGGTAGTTCCATTAGGTTGTGAATGGATGGAAGGATTCGAAAGCTATGGACTTTAAATTCATTAAAAGTGTGTTTGGATTGACGGATTTGAAAGCTATGGATTTCAAATTCATTAACAAATTTGTTTGGATGAATTTAAACTATAATGGATTTCAAATCCTTGGTATTCATTTTGAGCTACTTTCTCCATAGTTACAGTGGATTTCAAATAACTACAGTTTAAAATCCTTCCTCCAAATCCCCTCCTCAAATCCAAATCACTCAATCCAAACACACCCTAAGCTTGCTTGGACTGTTTCAAGTTACAATGAATTTCAAATACGTTAGTACCCATTTTGAGCTATTTTTCAATTACTATGGTGGATTTCAAATTCCCATAATTCAAAGTCATTGAAATCCTTGCACCATATCCATCCTTCAAATCAAAATCCATCAGTTCAAACACAACCTTAGTGTATGTAAGAAAAATACAAAACGACAAGAGGCGTTAACATTGTTTTCATTTATAACCTGAGCCTGAGCTACATCGTAGAATTTGGGAAAGCCTCTGACCGACCCTGAATCGATGGACCGGAATATCTAAAGAAGTAAACCAAAAAAATGAATTATAATTTCAATGATATTATTCAACATTAACTCCAACGAAAGGCGTTCTAACCTGCACGTGCCAATTTTCTGGATGTTCTTCCTTAGACACATGTAGTTTAGGGTCATCCTCGGGAATAGAAGTGTAAGTCCCATCCTTGGCCATAGAAAAGGCGGGACTCAGTATCCATGATATTCGCTCGATTTTGATCATAGCATCATCATGCCAATGCGCCATTGTTTTCTTAAGTAAACTAAATTCTCTCCACTTGGTTGTTTTTCGCCAACGTTGAGCAAAGTTTATAAGAACATCATATGCTGCAGGCCCTTCAATTCTGCAGTGTAAATCATGCCATGGCTGCCTTGGAGCTTTTGTTCCTTCCTAAACCATACACAAAAGTCCAGATTATAATGGAAATTATACTGTGCATTGAGCAAATATGAAAGCTAGTAAACTACTCACCACATAGCTAGGCTGATGAAAATCGTCCTTAAAGACAGTGTCAAGATCACGGAATAGTCTATGTTCAGGTGTATCATAACGACCATCACACAGATCAAGACCACCTAAGAAGGCAGTAATTTTTCGATTATTGCCATAAGCTTGTGTATCAACAAGAACACATTTCTGATGGTGCGTAAAGAGATTCCCGACAACCTGGAAGCCACATTACAGGAGTTAAGTTGACAAAGTATTTGATAAATGCATAAGGCGAGGCTAGACTGCATATCAGAAAATGAATGATCCAGTTATGCTAAACATTCTCATGACCACACACAAATTAGTTTAGTTTCTTTTCATTTTTTCCCATGATGTCTGGCTGACACTCGCTAATGATGTTCACAGACTCCCTTTTAGACTCCAATCAACTTGACAATCATGTCAGTATCAAGACATTACCTTTATTAGAAGCAGTGATATGCACTAACGACAGATAATATACCTCCCGTTAACAGACAGATGCAAGTGTAAGATATCTACCTGTTGTTTTATTAAGCTAAGTTTACCGCTACCATAACGCGGTGACAAAACGCATATAACAGAGGAATGTCTAAAAAACTTCTTGGTCTCTTCATCATGTGTTCTCATCACGCCAGCCTGCAACCAAAGCCACCAAAATATGTGTGAGGAAATGCAAAAGCTTAGTGCTTGATTGTGAAAAACAATACTAAGAGCACTTGCAAACAGACAAGAAATAGTGAATATCTATTGGAAGAGTTCACTTTGATTAGTCTTGTACTGCTACTGCATACCAAGAATTTTGTAGTAGATCATTATTAAGCATCATGCTTATCATTTGCATTTTCCATGGAACAGAAGAAAGTGGAAATCATCATTCATTTACTCGTATGGGTTAATTTGGTATGTACTATCGAAACCGAATCCAGTAAAAAAAATTCCAATATTCTACAACTAAGCAAATTGGTGTCTGTATTAAACAAACTGCTAAAGCTACCCAAAGAATCAGAATAAAAGAGTGAATAAACAATTAAAAAGACATCTTTCGAGCATACCGTGTTGATAAAGAATTTATCATGGGAAGTCTTGTCATCCCAGACCAACAACAAAACTCTCACACCTTCCTGAGATTTATACTTCAACAATTCCCCGAGTGTTAAGTCCCCGCCTCGTGGCAACGGTTTAGTGGGCTCCCTAATCAGCTTAATTTTATGAAAAACAGACCACCCCGCAATGTATATCAAATGATGTGCCTCAGTTATGGCATGGCATATATCCTCCCAACACTTAGCATGATCACGAACTAGTCCATTATCTAATACAATTTCAGGCATTTTCTCATCACTAATGTGAGCATCCTGGTACAGAGTTACAGAGCTCCCTTTCCTAAGTGGAAAGTAAGTGTTTTTCACACCTTTATGTAAAGGATCACCAGCAATACCGTGTCTGTATAAAGGGTTTTTATCACATGGAGTGAATTTCATTTCTAGTTTAAGCGCCGTGTCAGGTTTAGGCGGCTTTCCTGTTGAAGAAATGACCGGAAACCAGCCGGAAATTACCTCACCAGAGGCGACTTTATCCGCCGGAATTAAGACCTTTCCGACGGTGTCGGCGCCGAAGATGTCGTTGTCTTTGATGCGGAATTCTAGATTAGCTAAGGGGTGAGCTAAGGGGATTCGAAAATGTTCATTCCACCTGGGGTTTTGGGAGTTGGAGAGCACGCGCGTCCGGGCCAGTGTGACCTGGGGAGCGGAGACGGTGACGTAAGGGTCGCTGGTGATGATCTTGCGGTGGTGGTGCAGTTTTCTATCGTGGTTGCTTTTCTTGACGCCGTCGTCGTCAGCGGTGGAGGGACGGCGGCAGACGTCGCAGGCGGTGAGGACGCGGCGGAGACGCTCGGAGACGAGGTCCATGTTGGGGAGACTACGAGCCTCGATGATGAGGAGGTCGAGATCACCATGCAAGTAGATAATTTGCTCTTCGTCCGCCATGGTTAGGGTTTGAGTATAAACTTGTTATGGAGTAATTGTGGTTGTGATTAGTATACTGTACACATATACATAGTAGATAGAACAAACAAGGAAGCAAGAATTATGACAGTTGGACGAGAGTGAAGATATAATTTTTGTCCTAATAAAAGGTTAATTACCTACCAAACCCTGATTTATGGTTTTTTTAACAAAAGACCCCTAATATATCATAAATTACAAGTTACAACACACATTATCCCTACTTTTTAAATTAATCTATTTGTAAGAATTACAGATATAATATTGTAAGAATTTTTAAATTTAAAAATATCTTTGACACGAGGGTCGAAAAGGGCACTTCGTGTAATTTCAAAAAGATAAAGGTAATAAATTTAAAAAAGGAAAAAGCAAGAGGACCCGGGTGACAAGTTAGGGATCAAGGCACGTTATGTAGTTGATGAGGGTGGGGTTTGTAGTTGGTGTAATAGTAAACGTGAGCATCCTATTCCCACTCCCCCTTGTCCTTTCCTTTATTTGGTTTTAAATTTGTACTTTAAAAACAAAACTGCAATTAAATTTTAATTAACTTGGTCCCAAATTCTATTTTGCTAGCATTTATAAGATTGTGATAGCAACAGAAACCAGGGAAGAAATAATATATCTTAATGCACTTTCATAATTGTCCCAACTTTTGGATATGTCGACCTTCAAGAACAATAAATAATCCAAAGTAGAATATGTTATTTCCATTTTCAGATATGATAATCATTAAGTTGTTGATCTCTAGATTATAAAATTAAACACCCAAGATTAGCAAAAAAATAAACAAAGTAATTGTACCTCAATACAATAGTCTCCAAAGTTGTATAATCCAAGGGAGCATAACAGATTTATTACAAGAAAATATATTCATGAGCCAAACTAAAATTGTCAAAAATTTTCATCAACTCCAGCAACACGTCATCTCTTAAATTTGAATCAAACATCATAATGCAGATGAGGAATCAAACACTTTGCCATCTCAATTAATTGTAGAGATATTTTGATAAAAAAGGATTTACCATCTTACAAGCCCTGTATAAGAGCTTATAATATGCTTTCAACAAGCTTAGCCATTCTGAAAACATCATACAAAATGCAGAAGCAAAAGCTTCTGATATATTTTCCTTAACCAAACACAGTCTTAATGCAAAAATACCAAAACATCCACTAAGACAATTCATGGAAACACACAACTCATTAGGAGTAAATTCTCTGACAGACCATAACACATAATACATAAGACAGCTAAAGTTGAGCAAACCTAATACAGAAAACACTACTTAATCTTAAAGGCTTGTTTTCTCCAGTTTTAACGACTTAAAGATGGTAATCAACTTCAACAACATTTCACCTGGAACCACGTGCATAGTGCCTTTCAACAGGACTACGTCGTGGAGAATATGACCTGGACCTGTCCCTTCTTGATCTTCCACCAGGAGGAGGTGGAGGTGGAGGTGGAGAGTAATCACGTCCACCTCTATAAGGGGGGGACCGCCTAGGAGACCTACGATACCCATAATCATCACGCCCAGAACCTCCACGATACCTATCCCGATCACCACCACGATCACTACCACGATAACCTTCATCCAACCAAAAAATACTTGAGTCATATAAAAACAACAAAGGACAAACTTCACTAATAACAACAGATAATTGTAATATTAAGCCCATTGGATAGGGCTTGTTGCAATTTAGTCTCGTTTGTTACACATTTGCAATATTTCCACTTTATTTTATTTTTGGCATTCAATTTTGGCCCCATATGTTAACATGCTAGGCACTTAATCACGATTCTATCCGTTTTTCTTTACCATAGGGACTAATAATGCAAAGGATACATCATTTGGGAGGAATTTTTTTAAGTTTGTAATCAATACTACTAACAATGCAACAAGCCCTATCCATACACAATGCTGCAATTTTTAATAACAATAACTCACCATCACCCCGGGTGCTTTTGAGCCCAAGATAGTGCCCTGGAGTTGGAGTTCTTGCACGTTTCCTCCGCGACTAAAAGGGAGAAAAAATGGCTCACTTCATGCAATTCATAAAGCAGGGTTTATAGCTTAAGAATATAAAAATATTAACATAATCATAATTTGCACCCCTTTAAGAAAAAATGGAGTATAAAAGAGAGAAAATGACATCTCTGTTGTTTCCCTACCACTCTTATGCACAAACAGCAGACAAGTTGATTGAGAAAAGCGTACCATCTATTCCATACTTTGATGAAATCAGATGAAAATGGAAAAAAAAATAGAAAGAAAAAAACCAATGCCAGGTATGAGATACCATAAAAAGGCTGATTACAATGTTGACAAAGACCCTTTGATTATTTGAGAGTAATTGCTGAAGTTGTATAGTTGTTGGGCAATATAGATTGTTGCTATTTAGTTGATCAGATGCAAGTGAAATGCTGTTTTATCTTGTTGCAATGGTGATGGACTGATCATCTTTGATTTCTGCCAACATTGCTCACGAAATGTCTTCTGAATATAACCAGAAAACCTCCGGGTCAAACAGACTGATAGACAATCAACATCAGCTTCTATCATACTATGCAAGTAGCTTACCCTCTCAACAGTTATGTACCGGCCTTCAAGAACTGATTGATCCAGGTGTTTGATACAGCGTTCAGCATCCTCGAGACTGTCCATAGTTATAAATGCAAAACCACGAGAGACCCGAGATCGTGGTTCCACGACCAAGAATACCGATTTCACCTGCAAAATTGGAGGAAACAGAAAAAGATCAACAACAAAACAAGTACACACTGATAAAAAGAACGCCTAAAGGAGATTCAATAACTCCATATACTTGGGAGAAACCATTATCTACTAAAATACATTTGAATGAAAAAATTCAAAAATTCATAATTTCTCTTTTTTGTTTCAATACACCCATCTTCAAATATCCTTGATGGCAAAAGATCTCTAGGACATCACTCTTCTACGATAAAAAAAATATGGTAGCAGTACAGGGACCAAATGCATACTTATAACACTGCAAGCCATTTGAAGACTTCGAGTTTTTCATAAAAGGAAAAAAACCATGAAATGATAACACAAACCTTCCCTTCCTTTGAGAAGTGATCTTGAAGATCTCTTTCTGTGACCCTGGTAGATAATCCAGTCACGTAGAGTGTATTACCCGGATTAACTTCATCACTTCTGCATGACAAATTCAGGCCAACACAAGCGTCATCCTCTGACCAACTACCAAGTGGATGGGAGAATTACAAGCAAAATACAAACTCAACATTACAACTAACCTGCCACGACCTCTCGACTGTGATGGAGACCTAGATCTGACCCTTGGCCTTGACCATGATCTGGAACGAGATCGAGACCTGGATCTCGACCTTGACCTGGATCTCAAATTCTGCTCCAAGGGAGAAGGAGACCGTGCATAACTACAAATATCATAATGAAAAGATCAAGTTCTACTCCTCAATTTAAAATTATGTGCAAGAAGTTGCGAAAAATTACAGATAATGCACAAATGAGAATTATGTCAAGTAAGACTGAACTCAGCATAAGAAAAGTATGAGTTGCTGTAATACAGCTTCAAAATGTGATTTGCCCCAAAAAGTATAAGCTGGAAAGGGAATGATCCGAAATTGAACCATATGTATCTAATTTTAAAAAGTGCAAATAATGGTAAGATCAAGGATTTAAAAAGAAATAATCAGTCAATGATCCTCACCACTCACATTTACGAAACCAACTCCAATCAAAAGAGTAAACTCTCAACTGAATTGCTTGAGCTAAATTCCACAAAAAAGTATATATATCATCACAGTTAAAAGACATACTTGAATAGTTTGACAAAATTCTAGCGACTATCGCCATCACATAGCAGGCTAGAAAATGAGTCACCAGTCAAGCCATCATACTTTGGAAGGAGAGTTTCACAACGAGAAAATGGAAATAAACCGCAACGCAGCAATATTTTTTTATTTATCTTTGCGAAATAGAAAAAACCCAACCCTAAGTCCTCTAATTAACAACAGATCTGAAACCCTACAGCGGCAGAAATAAAATCAACTTCTGGAAACAGAAAATCAGAAAAAAGTTAATTGGAAAGCAAAATTATACCGTTTGCGAGGAGAATCAGCCTGCAAAAGAACAAGAATTTTCAATAAGCATTCAACCAACATCTATTACCGGAAGAGCATACATACACTGGAACCATGAAAATCAACATAGACGTTAAAGAACGGGAGAGAGAGAGATCTCACCATAGCAAGAGCAGATATGAAAAACCCTAATCCCGCCGAGAAATGTTATCGAGTGCTTTTCCAAATGCGTGTTTTCTTATAGAGTAGTAAGTAGACCCGGTTCAAGTTCTATCGCCAGACTGATTTCTCATCTGCCAATCCAAGTATTCGTTCAATTACATTTTTACCCTTTTAAGTTCTGTCCACTCTCTTTGGTCTTTTGTCCAACTTAATCACACATTTAGGAAAAAAAATACCTACCCATATTATTGTTTGGTTATATCATTTGGGATGATTTTCAATTTAGAAAAAAACAATTATTTTCTTATTTATGCCTACATTTCATAATTAAACCTCGTATTGTTTCTCATTTTCGATCTTATTATCATTTTGTTGTTTTTTCGACTATAAATCATACGACATTGGATCTTCGGTTGTAGCACAGTCTAATACTATACATTTTGGCTTGGATGAAATGAAGATACTATTTTTGTTGTTAATTATGAGTGACCAATAGATACTTTAGTATTTACTACATTTCCTCATCAAAACATAGATTTCGATTAACAGAAAATTCTATAACACATCGTTTCTGTTGAAACTGACAACAACAAAGGAAAAAAGAACAAGAAAATTGGACAACAAATGTTGACTATATGTGACACAAGATTTGTGAGACTGTTTGAAACCCGATTTTACAACATTCTGCAACCTTAACATGGACATCGAATAAGCTCAGCAACAGTTGAAAGTTTTCGAATATACCTATCAATCACTGCTAACGAAAACCGTTTTAAATTAAACAACAAAAGCCCATATCATCTTCAACAACAACGACAAGATAAGACGTCATAGCATGTGTAACGCCTGGATTTTTCTTCGAGTTCATCTGCTGTTGGTAATGGTTCCATCCTGTATGTGCTGCTTTGTGCACAGCAAAACAAGTACAAATTTCTGCAAAGTCCTTTACTGAATGGATAAACTCTCTCAGGAATCCCCCTGTAAGATCAATTCATTTGTCAACTCAAACAAAACAATCACCTATATATATATATATATATGTATAACAGGTTTATGGTGTTAGTTTCACAGAGTTTTCAGAAAATAGATTCACCAACTACTGATTTGTATAATTGTTTTAGCAAAAAATGACGATATTTTTGCAATATTATTAGGAAGGATAAAGTGACGAACCTCAAATAAACAATGCGCCGTCGTCTTACAAGCTCGTAAGTGGTTTGGTTAGTTATGATAAGGTAGCTGTTCCACAAGAAATTTCCAAATGTAACATAACCATATATAAAATATATATATATAATACACACATGCAGATATCACATGCACAAATGCTGGTATTAAACATACCTGTGAAAAAGGAGGAGCAGCAGCAGAAAGATTAGAGAAATTGACAAAAAAGCCAAGAGCAAGATCATTATTACATCTGCCCACCTGAAGGAAATCCAGTTCCAATCATTTTTGACAATATATATAAACATAAAAAAAATACAGCTTTAAGCAACGGTGATTACATTTACATATTTGATCTAGAGGTATACTTGAAGGTTAAACATGTATTTTGTCTCCTTTATAGAGGAATATCGAAAGGAGATGATTTCTCATAGACGACAAGGTAATGTAGATACATACCATGCCTTCAATATATTAGACTTAAGGTATGAGATGTACAATATGCAGGTCCAAAGGCACAAAGCTGTTTCCTCACATAGGTACCACCTGATGCACCATAAACATACATTTAATGGAAAATAACAAGGTCACTTGTTCAAATGACAACATTTACACAAAATAATTGAGCAAGAGTAATAATGTTAATTGGATTATTGAGTTCTAGTATGGGAAAAACAAACAAGAACGGCACAAGCAAGTTTTACTGCCTATTGGACAAGCATAATTGACAACATTACGGCATTACTTGCTCAAATTTTCACTTCATTTAAGAAAAACAGTATCATTGAAAACTTGAAGCCATAAATGTGAATTTATGGTTTCACATTATTGCATAATCCTTTAGTGCATAATAGTGTTTCATCCACCTAATAGTTAAGTGCAAGCGTGTTTTGTAATTTTGATTCTTAAATAAGCGCGTTCACTGGACTCATGGTTATATGTGGTATTGGCAATGCAAGAACCACTACAAAGATGGAACGCTTGTTACATGACAGTCTTTGAATAAGACAAATAAGAAGCATTAGTCGGATATAATTTACCAGAAACTACGTATCAAAAATAAAAGAAATACCTAATGCTTACTCACCAAAAACGACAATGATTTCCCTGCCCTATGCAATTCCCAAGCCAAACGCAGTGATGATCAAATTGAAGAACGCACTTGTCGCAATCATGACAATGCTTTGCTCGTGGAGGCTACAAAACAAATGGAAACACAGTACAGACAGTAAGCATCTGGACCATAAATGAACAATCTAAAAGATCGCATACGAAAAAATGGAATGAGAGTTAAGTGGCTAACAAATAAGAAGCACAATAATCAAGAAACTCAAAGAACATGGAAAGCATCACGATTTGTCATATACACTCAATGCAATTGCTGCTTTTACTATAATCTCATTGTAAGTGGATATTATGAAACAACTCAATAGGCTTACACTCATGATATCCTACCTCATGATATACTCTTTGAGTGCTCGGTTTTGCAGAAGGTAGAATTTATTCGTTAATTGTGGGAGAATTTGTTATGATATATTCATCTAATGAGAAGTGGTAAATGTTTTATTACAGAAACAATATCATGAGCAGAACACTTCCTATCTGAAGCCTTACTTTGGAATTACATAGAGCTTGCAGGATTACATTGCGACAAGACATATAAGAATGAAAAATAGGAAAAAATGAGAGAAGATTCTACCTGAATGACATTGCAGTGAGGACAGTTCAAATTTCTGGAAAACAAACAAGTAATGAAGGAATCAGTAAGCTAGAGACTTGTGTGTTTCAATTAACAAATAGAGTATGCTTCAACTGCTAACATAACATAATGCACAAAATAAGAGGCTGTAAGGGATTTTACTCCATCTGTAACAGTTTTCGATGCAAAGTTCTCTGTTTCAGTGTAAGACTACAAGTAAATACAGATAAAAACTCTTGATGTAGCTCTAGGGATGCCTTTTTTGGTGGTTGATTCAAGTGTCCCCGCAGATAGTGATTTTGTGTATGTCTAATACTTATCATTAACCAACCACCATTTTTTGGTAGAAAAAGAAAACACCTCCACGGGGTAACTATGAAATATAGATAACAACATGATACCACAATAAGAACTTGAATTGCATCTGTACATGAAATAACAAAGATATACCATCTATATTATCCACACTGCAATCAAATCGTGACATTAAAGAACCATTGTCCAAGAGCTAACTCGTACCCAACAAGCATAACACTAACCAGAAGAGGAATGATTTATTAACATTTAGGGTAGTGACAATATATATATATATATACGCACACATATAGAAACATGTTAGAATGATGTTAACATAGTTAAAAGTTTAGAAGAAAATAAATAAACTTGTCAATCAAAGTTCTGTAACAACACTGTAGTGTACTCAACAATAATCAGATGTCTCTCAGTTTGTCAAAATGTTGAAGAGCACTTTGTTTTCCTTTTTCCTTATTTTCTTGGATGAATCTTTTTACTCCAAGTTGGGCAATTTCTTTTCCCAATATCTTACTGAGATGTGTTATCAAATGGTCGGCAACATGTTTCAAGCATGGGGAACCAAATGATTTCCCATTATTGTACAACGAAAGAAAAAAGAACTGCGAATCTGCCTACATGCAGTGTAATGCATTTAACCACCTCAAATAAATGTACAAATTCGTAATATGAAAATATTAGGTAGTCTTAGAGTTATGAAACACTCGACATTGAGAGCTCCTCAAATAAACGAAAGATAAAGAAAGGAAACAAATCTTGCCCACAGTAGTTCAGCAACATTAATACGCAGCACTCAAATTCTATAGTTTCGTACACCCTACGTTCAAATTATCCATTTTTTAAGATTATCGACAGGTTCAGCTAGCTTTACTTTTGTGTCCCAACTCTACAAGCACGAGCCCTGATTAAGCCTTTGGCAAATCAAGAAAATGGGACCATTCAAGTGACAGTGATTAGTCACTGAATTGGAGAATGCTTGAGTCGCTGTCAATACTCAGATGCATCTCGGTTAGATGAAACCTTAGTTACAAATCCATTAGTCCAAGATTTTTCCATAATTCGAATAGTCTAAAGTATTAATAATTATGTACCTTGGGGATGTCCCTGGAGAGTACAGGTCCAGCACTAGCTGTGTCCAAGCTGTTGCATTTCCTCTGGGATAGTTCCTTCTATCCACTGTGATAATAACACTGTCATTCTTGCTCGAAGCTGGTTGTCTTTGCTTGAACATTATAACAAGACATAACCAAAGATAAGGCGGTTAGATAATTTCATACTGAGCAATAATTAATACCGCCTGCACATTCCTTTAATATGTGATCTGATTGGGTACTTTGCCTTTCTTGGGCTAATTTTAGACAAAAAGCAGACAAAAATATCCTTACTTTGAGGCCAATGGTGTCCTTCTAGCTAAAGCATCATTTTCATCAACAGCCTTCTGTGCGTCAAGAACATAACTACATTTTTTTAAGTAAGAGAATAGAATAAGAGATCTTCCCAGTATAAGTTCTAAAATTAGATCCATTTGGCAGCAAGAGTAGCTTGTGAACAATAATTACCCCGGAGATGTTCCTGATGTAACAAAATATTGGACCAGTGTAGCAACAAACAATAATGCATATATAGTGGTGTACCTGTGTAGGGAAGGAAAGAATGGATGTTACATCTATCATTATAGGAAAATCATACATGAAAGGAAACGGAAGGAACAACAAACACGCGGAAAATGGTTGCAGAAGGATCTAATGCAAACAAAAGCAAGCAAACTTAGGTAACGCAATCTTGTACCGAATTTCAATAGATTGAGGTTTCTTTCAAGGAATTCTGATGTAATATAAAGATCCAAACTTTTCAATCAAACTTTTTTGTTATAAAAATAATTTTCTGAATGACAATATCCTTTTACAAAGATCATCCAACAAAACAACTAAAAACACAGCAATGAAGTCTTCACGACAAGTGGATTACAAGAATATGACATTTTATCCCAAATATACCATGACAGATAGCCATTCTTGAGATGTTCTCCTACTTTCTTTGTTGTATAAAGTTCTAAAACTGGGTCCAATTCAGCTCAGTCAGAGAAGCCACAAGACCCACATTTGACATTTCTCAATACATCATAAAAGAAGATAAAAATCTTAAGCTCAACTATTACCAATACGGATAAAGAAGTTATTAAGCATTACGAGCTATTGAAGTTTGAATGTGCTAGAGAACAAAATGAACCCTCCAATTGAAGACCAAATTTTTTTATGTCCTTAATACCCTTGTCTCGTCCGAAAACGACACCAGCTTGTAATAATACTGCATAACTAACTTAATTCTTCAAAGTAGTAACCTCTATAATAATTAGTCACAAACAGAATTCTACAACACCAACAAAAATAAGGTTATTACTTATTGACATACCATTATACAATTACCATATAATAATGACATTTACCACTATCAAACACAAGCAATTAAATCTGTCGAGAAAAATAAAGAACAATCAGCAAAATATATACATTACCAAGGTTCCTGTCTCGTCTTTTTAATCAAATCACTGTCCAACAAAAATAAAACACCGGCGGAAACTACATGCAGCATCACCAAAGCTACTTTGAGAGATAGAGCAGATCGACGATCTGATTTGACCCAAAAAATAAATCAAAATAAATTCGAATTAATTAAGATGAAGATAATTGAATAAGAATTGTAATAACCTGGATCAGAAAGGCAGGGGAAGATGCATGATACGCCCATTGTATTCATTCACAGGCTCATCGCCTCTCAGCAGGTTTGTACTGTGTGTATGTTTAGTTGTACATAGCTTATGGCTTTGAGAGCTGAGAGAGAGAAGAAAGACCCCAAAAAGGATTTTTGTTTTCTTTTTGTTTTTATAACTAAAATCTAATATGAAATCCAAAAGTAATTTTAATTGGCATTTTTTATTCTAAATCATTATTTTATTTCATGTTTAAATATTTAAGATAGGTAATATACATGTATATTACATGTAAATATTTTCATATATAAAATAAAAAAAGTAACAATAATTTTGTAATAAATATGGATTTGATTCCAAATCCCAACACAAATTAGGTAATCCGTGGGTTCAGGTGGGTAAGTAATTAGATAATTTTTTAGTTCAAGTGGGATTTAAATATGAAAGATTTGTTTTTATTTTAATTTTAACTGTCATTTTTCTAAAATAATGGAAATTGGATTTTTTTTTTAATATTTTGTGAGAAACGTAAGTATGTATGTTGTGTTTCTGAAACTTATTAAAATTCGTAATTTAATGATATGTGATACAATTGAGTTAGTTAAAAGTAATTATTATTATTTGAATAACATATACGGAATAATAAATACGTTTTTTGCTTAACATCTTGCAACACGTTTTTGTATAAAATGGACCAGAATGAGTAAGAAATCACGTCATTTATTACCTGTGAAATGCAGAAACAAAGTGTACAATTTAATCAGCCATTTAGAGAAGAAGCAAATGGACTCTGCCCTTTAATCCTAAATTTCAAATAAATTAATCAAATCAATCATTATTTCACTTTATTTTTCATACTTTACATTTTTACATTTTTTTGACATCTATATTTCTTTATTTTTTATTCACACAATCATTATATACCAAACTAACACAATTATTCTATATATCGTTCATCAATCTATTCTATATATTTTATAACTTTAAACCTATCTTTAAAAACATAAACAAAAAACCATCATTTTCACACGAATTTCCATGATACACAATTCCAAAAAAAAAATCATCAAAAACATAAACAAACAAAGCCTTAAAAACTTAAGATGGAACAAAATGAGTAAGAAATCATGTCATTTATTACTTGTGAAATGTATAAGTGAATCAGAAATCGGTAGCGGCTGCGGGTTTCCCTCGTCATCAAAAAAAAAAAAAAAAGTGAATCAGAAACAAAGTGTACAATTTAATCAGCCATATTTAGAGAAGCAAATGGACTCTGCCCTTTAATCCTAAGTTTCAAATAAATTAATCCCCCCTTATCCCTGGGGCAACAATAAGTTGCTACACTATTTATTTTCTTGCAATAAATCCCACACACTTCTGCAGAACTATTGCAAAATTGCAATTTCCCCCCTCAATTTTAGTATGCAACACAATTACAGAAAATCACAGTTAGTAGTAAAACTGCCTATTGTGGCGTTTTCGTTTGTACAAGAAAGCGTGCAGGTTCACATTTCGCAGCATATCCAAACTTGGATGTGTTGTACTTTCTATGAACCCCCGTAAGTTTTCCATTTGCTGCCTTATCGTGAAATTCGACCATCAATATCGAACATTCTCTGAGAGGGATATACAAAAACGAGTAGTTAATTAGCTCAATGAATAATTAAAGAACGAAAAAAAAGAAAATTAGGAAAAAAAAAACTAACATTAGTTGATGTTCCGAGTAGCCTGTATACCACTCACAGGTCTTGCTCCATTGGCCAACACCATAAATTGCAGATTGAGCAGTATATATAGCAGCAGCAGCAAGAAATGATGGTGGGTACTTAAGCATTTCATATTCCACTAGACAAAGCTCAATCAAGAAGAAAGATAGTAGCTCAAGCTGTTACAAAATGACCAATATAAAAGATTTAAGATCAATCAAGAACAATAATCTTTTCATGGGATATATATATATATATATATGTGATTATAAGTAAGAAGAACATGGACCTTGGTATCACATTGAGCAGCTTTGAGGAATCTTCGCATAAAAACATAAGCAGTTGGAACAGACATATTAAACTGCAAAGTGTTGAGTATCAAACTCTCCATTTCAAGGATTTGTTTCCTTGTATAAGCCTTGTCTGAAATAAATACCAAATCATCCACAATAGGAACAGAAACTTCCTCATATTTGCATGCCAAAAGCATAGCAACCAGACCCACAAGTTGCAGCTTTTTTCTTACAACAGATTGCTTTGCTAAGAATCTATCAATTATATTTACTGTTAGAAATAATGTCTCTTCCCTAAGTTCAAACTTGTGGTGTACCTGTTGATTACGAGTCAAGAACGTAAGTTATCTGTTTCTAGAAATTGCATCCAATGTGGCCCAAATGCACTTAGTTATGATTGTTTTATTTTATTTACCTCTATAAGCCAGTCAATGAGAATGGCCCTCATTCTTTCATTGATGTCAAATTGCTGTACCATATATCCCGGTGAAACACAGCTGCTACTCTGCATTACGCATTTGTAATCAAACCATTAGTGGACCATGAATTTAGATTAACTACTTGCATTAAATGATAAATTCTCAAACTATTTAATTAATCAAATGGCAATTCTTTTGCAAAAGATAATCTGAACATCTATTAAATATGCTTTTTAGCCAATCTTGGCACTGGAGTATTGGCACAATGCAATAAGGGATTGGACCAACTCTTACTAAATGAGTTCAAATTCAGATTCAGATTGCCTCTAATTCTAGCAACTATATTAAGTGGTTAATAATAGAAGCTCTCTTAACTTCAGATTGTAAATTAATATGGCCTAATGAGTAAGTCAAGGCAGCTCAAGCTCATATCTCGAGTCTGAGCACATTCGTATGCTTAGGAAATTCAATTTCTTACCTCAAATTTCTTGTAGTAAGCATAAAGATCATCTACATATTCAACTACAGCAAGTGGATCCTTTGCATCACAACCGTCGATATCCAGAATAGTCTCTTCAAATATGTCCTCCATTTCAACCTCCTTCTACAAGGGGGTTTATTACATCGTCACATATTTGACCAACTATTGCTATAAAAAAACATACCTAGACAAAAAGAAAAGGTGAAAGAAAAGATAAAGTACCATTTGACATTTTTCAGTCATTTCAAATTCTGGAAGTTCCAAAGACATAGGCACAGCCTGGTCTTTAGCTGCATTATTATCCTCTACATCTGTTAAAGGAATGTCCTCCCACACAGTCAACTCACTGCCTGATGTCTTTGCTTTCTTGGCTTCCTGCTTAATTAATTTTACCAAAAAGCATATGTTAATTCTAAAACAGTTTGAAGTAAATCTTTTTTGTTTTCAAATTTTGGCTCTCTAAAGCTCTACAATCATCACTAAGATTCAATACTAGTATAGAATTATAGAGCTATTACCTCTGCAGAGTTATGCTGTGGCACCGCCATTTGTGCAGCAGCATATTTCCTTTACAAATCAAAGATTCACATCAGAAAAATGAATATATCTTAAATGAAGTAACTTTTTTCCTACAGAAAGTCAAAATAATCTTAAATGAAGCATCAATATGACCTTGTAATTGGCCTTTTTGCTCCATTCTTCTTATCACAAATCACATTTGACCTGAGATTCAAAATTCATCAAACACTTAATCTGCCAAACTAATTCCACATTTTATTGACCCTAAATGAATGGATATTTGAATTTGTGAGTTAAGTTTATTACTCTGGCAAGACTCTCTTGTTAACAGGACACGGATACGGATTAGCTCCTCCTAAATTGTGATTAATCACACTTAACGCTCTTCTGTTGGATCTGATCTCAGCTCCAAACTTCCTCTCGCCTCCACCTTTAATTTTTCAAACGTGAAAAAATGGAAAAAAAAATCAAAATTAAATTCGAGCTGATTTCAATATGCAAAACCACATTACATCTAAGATAGCATTTTATTATATACAAATTCTGAAGCAGTCACCTTGTACAGTAGTAGGTCTGATCTGAACATTGTTTTCATGAGATATAACCATATTTTTCTTGATTTACCGAAGAAATAATCAACAAATCAGATTACACAACCCTCGCATGTAGAGAGAGAAGGACCAGGCGAGAGGATTGAACAATGGTGTGAGTGAGCTTGAGAGTGAAGGGTATTTGTGCAGTTGAACTTGAAATAAACATTGAATAAGAGGATTTTATTCCATTTTTGTTTTTCTTTTCAAATTAACGGCTAGTGAATGATGGCCGTTGGATCATGCCATAGGAGAAAAATACTTTTGGGGTGAGGGCACAACGGTCACCTTGTTGGGTTGGCATATACCACGTGGCCTAGGAGACGTTGTATTCAAATTGTGTAACAAAAGTTTTGATTTGTTACCTTGTTTGGGTTTTATTTGAGAATGTTGTTATATATCATTTCTTAATTTTTTTTTAAATTTTGACATAACTTTAATTTTATATATTAATTAAAAAAATAATAATAATAAAAGGGTATTATAAATTATTAGCCTTTGTTTAATAATTGTTGTTTTGATCTTTAGTTTAACGCTTTTGAGCATGAGGGAGAGCGTTGTTCCCCACTTTGGACTTTTGACTAGGACGGCTGAGGACTTTACTAATTACACTCATTAATGTGCACAAAATATCATTTATGTTTACAACCACTCATTATTCATTTGTCAAAAGAAATTATTGCTCCTAAAATACATGTATGGCCTGGAAAATTCATGTTTTCGAGGACCTTTGTTTAAGACTCAATAAGGTAATCTTGTGTGGGATCCATATAGAGTTCAATTCATTTATGAGGTATTTGGCCCTCATATGATTAAATATGGTCAATTTGGGATACTCTTTAGAATCAAATTTTATCAAAATGCTGAAATAGGAAAAAAAAAAATATATTGCTTTCATTGAGAGTCGAACTCAAGACCTCCCGCTTACTAAACGGGTGCTCTAACCAACTGAGCTATGAAAGCTTGCAAGCACTGTTTTACGATTTTAGTTTTATATATGAAGCTCGACAACATTAAACAACTATATATATTTTTGTTATATTGAAAGGAAAATAAAGGAAGGAAAGAGAAATAAAAAATAGTGAAAAGAAAAGGATGAGGGTGATGCAAATATGAAATAACCCAACAAAAAGAGACTAAGTCTAAAAAGTACCCAAACGGCTTATAAGCATAAATATCTTTTGTTTTGTGGTTTACATATTCATCTTCTTAAACATTTGTAGCACACCCATAAGCTTGATATAGCTAGAAAATCGAGTTGAGCTTCAATAGAGCCAGCTCGATTGACCTTACATCCTAGTGTATTCTTACATATGATCAAAGGTATACAAACATTCAAAGAATTACAGGCATAAATTAATACTATATACACTTCAAATGTCCCTTTATCTTAAAACATAGAATTGCTAATATTATTAAAAACTACTTTTACGGTAACCTCCCCTGGATTGATAGAGCTCCAACTTCCCTTTAGCCTCAGCTAACAATCTCTCAACATCTTCAACTTGAACCAAAGAGGCTTGTTTATAAGCCCATTCCATTACATTAAGCACCTCTGCACCAGCAAGCTCCTCACTATCAGGAACATGCAGCGCAATATAGCAAACAAGAATTAACGCGCATCTTTTCAAACTCGGGTCACCAAAGTAAACCAACTGTATAAGATGCTTTGCCCCTCCAGCATTAATGATGGCCTTAGAATGATCCAAATGCAAGTAATTATCAGTACAAGCAAACTTCGTAAGGGCAATACAAGCTTCCTTAGAAACCTCTGATTCTCTTTCGTCCAGTAATTTGACTAAAGGGTTTATCATCCTTGTCTCTGTTGCCTTGAAAGTCCTGGCTAAGTTACCTATAGCTTTAACACAAGGAATAAGTAATTCTGAAGTTGCAATTTCGATTACTCCATATAGTTGATCAACTACGGCTTTACAGGCTGGGGAATTGGGCTTGAACGCTGATCTTCTCAAATCAGCGTCTTCCTCTGCAACTGCAGTGATCTCCATTAAAGCCATGGCGGAATTGTACTGAACTTCTTCAGCCCCTTTCTCTAAAAGGACTGCAAAGCATAATAAAGCTCTCGACTCTGTTATGCTTCGACAAATTCCAGAGTTTTTCTTGGCGAGTTGCCAAAGTGCTCTAGCAACCATTGCTTTTATATAAGCTTTGGTTGAAGGGTCTTCCATTTCCCTTGCTTTATTACTCATTCCAGATAGGGAAAGGTTATGATTATTACCCGAATTCGTTTTCAAGGCGATAGTGCTGGAAACCACATTGTGCATCTGATTAGGATGCTTATTGTAACCTAAAGGATGCTGTATAAGGCTCTTATCATCATCCAAATCATTCACCTTCACCACACTATCAGCATTACCACTAGCCAACACAACAGCAGCATGCATAGAAGTTGCCTTGCTAACAACAGCATATTTGCTATGCTCTTGCACAGTCTCGAAAGCTAGATGACTAACAAGCAAACGAATAATATTATGTTGTGCAAATAGATCTTGACACTTGGGGTAATGCTTAGCGAGCTCCGATACTGCCCATGCTACAACTGCTTGTACCTTCATGGGACCATCTTTCAGGATTTTGGAGAAAACAGAGCAAACGCCAGCGTGTATCATGTGTTCTATGCTCTCGGGATCTTTACCTAGCAATCCGATCGCTCTGGCCGCGTTCTCCTGGCCTTCGAGTTTGCCTTCCTTCACCAACTTCAGCAACGGTCCGACGCCGCCTTCCTCGATGATCAATTTTCCGTACCGATCGTTGTCTTGAGCGAGAGACACAAGAGACGCCGCCGCGTCGGATCGACTGTCTAAGTTACCAGTGTACAAGATCGCGATCTGTTCCCAAATCAGGCACAAGATCGGCTCGTTCGATGCGATAGGCGGTAACCCTAGGTATTCATCGGCGCGATCGTCGGCGGGAGCGGAGACTCGGAGGAGCCACGAGACGTCGCCGATGGAGTTCTCGAGCTGCGAGGACATCTTGCGGAAAGCGGCGGTGGGGATGATGGTGAAGACGCGCTTCATGAAGCCGTGGCCGCGGCATTTTTGTGCTAGCGCGTGTGCTTTCTCCAGCACCTGCTCCGTATCGTCGATGATGCGGCGCGTTGGGCGCTCGTATAGCTCATTGCTCACACGCGCCGCCTGACGGAGTAACAAGGAGAGCTTCTCAGTCTTGATTTTGAGCTCATGGCATTCTTGCTTGAAGGTAGCGGCTTCAGTAGAAGCCTGGATTACTAGATCTGTTAACTGGATCGGCTTAGCTAAGATCTCCTTCACCAGATCCCCCATTGAACTCCAGATCAAAGAACAAATCAAAGAAATTTGTTGAAATTGAACAGAAACTAGGGTTTGAATTGGTAACGTATGTAACTAGTTGCAGAGAGTGAGCAAGTGGTAGACGGCGGGATATACAAGGCCAATATTTCTCTTATTAAACCTTTTCCACTAATTATGTTTTATGACAATTATATTTATTGATTGTGAATTCATAGTAATCAAATTATTATCACATAATAATAATAATAATAATGATTTATATATTAATTTTTATGATTTATCTACCAAAACAATAATATTTTCCTTACTTTATGACAAAAATAATTTAATACAATCCTGTCAAATTAGAAAAACGAGTAGACAACCTAATATTCATGTATGGCTGTCAATCTTTCCATAATACCATTTGTCGCCTTAGGTAATTGCTTCACTTTACCAACCTAATTCGTGCTGTCAAATTTGCTGCAAATCAATATTTCATTTTTTTAAACATATAATTAATATATATATGTACTTTAGATACAGTTGGCATATAGGCGTACTATAAATAATTTAAAAAACGATATTTAAATGAATAGTTTGGAATGCATTGACCTACAAATAGGATGTTTTTTGTTTTAGTTCTATTGTCTTTTTAAATTATTTATCTCGTGTGACTAATAAAACTATTTTATTTTATGTGAAAAAATTTACATGCGAGAGTTTTTCCTAATATTTATAAAAAAGGAATTAATAGTTTTATTCTTAATAAATAATCATTATTTCTTAAATTATATATACATATTAGGAGGTGATATTACTTTTTTTTTTAACATAACAACAATATCTTTTGATTGTGCATGAACAAATTTAATTATTCATATTTTCGCAAATAAATGATTATTTTAGCCACAATTTATCAACCATTTGATTTGATCTCCTAAAAACGAACAATTATCACTTTACTTGCATAACAATCATATTCTGCAATGAGATTTCATTTATGGCTTCTTATATACATTCATACTAATAATACCATATAAAAACACGATAAACCCGAAATAATCCGTTCTCGATTTTACATGAGATTGATACTCTTGATCATTCAAAGTACACGAATTAAAAACTAAATACTCGATTTGCACAAGAAGTACTAGTTAGCTACTGACGCCTCGTGAACCCATACTAGCAGTCCTCAAAAGTCTTCGAAATTCCGATAAGCTTATCCTCCCGTCTTTGTCAACATCCGCTTCTTCTAGAAGAGGGTCTATCGAGCTCCTTAAACACGTGTGCTATATAACATAATATAAAATCATATATCGACATATATATATATATAAACGAAGGAATCAAAAAGGGGTTTTTGTAACTAACCATTTTAAGTTCTTCTGGAGTTATAAATCCATCTTTATCGACATCAAATTTTTCAAACGCGGCCTGTGACCATTGCTGCCATTTTTCGGAATTATGTTCCTCCAATTGATGAACATGCAGAGTAGCTGCTACAAACTCTGAGAAATCTACAAGTCCATCTGTATTTCCATCAATCTGTCCACACAACACATATAAAAGCCATTGGCCAAAAGTTGTAAAACACAGCCGAAATGAAATGAAATGAAATGGAATTTAGAGGGCGTTTGGCTAAGCTTATTTAAAACATCTTATAACTTCTATAAGATGTTTGGTCTTATTTAAAAAATAAGCTTTCAAGTGTTTGGTAAAATAAGTCTAATTAAACTTATAAGATGTTTCCAAATGTTATACGAGAGAGTGCAATAATAAAAATAAATATTTTTCGGAGAAAGGAATTATTGGAAAGGAGAAATTAACTAGAGTTATTTGTGTCTTTTAAGAATATAAACAACATCCACGATTTAAGATTTTGAAATAAGTTAGGTTTGGCTTACTTATTTTTTATTTGCTTATAAGACCCAAACATCTTATTTTTAGGTCTTATAAGCTCTTATTATAAAAAATTATCCAAACACTTTTCAAAGAGCTTATAAGCTCTCAAACATGTTATAAGATGTTTAAAAGAGCTTATAAGCTTAGCCAAACACCCTCTAAATGGTGAAGTATAGTGTTGTAAATGAGTTGAGTTGAGCTATTTTTGAATTATAATCGAGCTTCCAAATTTGTGTTTAAATTGAAATGGGTCTATTTGTTAACAAGCCAAGAACATGAATCAAGCTAGAGTAGTTTGGTTTTTGGTTTTTGTGTGTGCATGTTTTTGTTATTATTTACTACCCGATTTGAGCTTCAAAACACGAAATATTTGTTCAAGTTTGGTTTGATATGTAAAGGGCTGAGCTCAAACGAGCATTTGGTGATTAATTTCAAATCGAGTATTGAGTAACTTGAAGACAATAAAGAAAAGGGATGATGATGATAAATGAAAAAATTACCGCTTGTAGTATTTCAACAACTCGAGAGTCCTTCATTTTCCAAGGAAGATCCTTCTCCAGGGCCTAAGTTGCAAAAAAAAAAAAAAAAAATTGCATTTACCATCAATTGAAACTTGTGAAATTTCATGATATTTCAAGTAAAATTACATAAACTCTTACCAGTCTCATTTCTTCAAGAGTAATGACGCCATTTTTATCCACATCAATCGCATCAAACTGGTCTCGAAGATTAGCCAGTTCGTCCTCATCAAGCGTGCCAGCCAATGCCTGAAAATGTTAAAATAATCGAATATTTATATGATTTGACGAATTTCAAATAATAAAGAAGAATGAGTTTACATACCCGAAGAGCAAACTGTTTAAATCGACTGTATTTCACAAATTGCCGCATGTTTGATAGAACAGAAATGTCTAAAGGAATTTCTGAAGCTTCACCTCCTTCTCGAACCCATGGATGTGCTGCATATCATAAAGAACCAAGAAATCAAACTCGATCCTCAAGAGTAGAAGCAAAAGAGCCTTAAATGTGACGAAAATGACCACTAAATTACAACCTCCATTTTTTCGGTAATTATTCCAAACCTAAGGGTGTGTTTGGATTGAGTAATCTGGACTTGTGGAAGGGATTTGGACGAAGGATTTCAAATGACTCTAAAATGAAGTAATTTGAAATTCACCACAGTTGTCGAGAAAATAGCTCAAAATGAATGACAAGGGATTTGAAATCCATCCAAACAAACTTAAATGAATTAGTCGATGAATTTGAAATCCACAGTTTTCAAATCCTTCAATCCTAACACACCATAATAGAAATCCTTATGAGAATCGCATGTAATTCAGTATGAGGATCATAAAGAAGGTCTCCAAGCATAGAAGTTAATACCCGAAATAAATATGGGCGTAAAAAACCTTTATTTTAATGGATAAAGTACCTAATTATAGACTTCAATTATCAAAAAAAAAAAAAAAAATTAATACATAGGTATTAGTTATTGTAGAATTTGACATACATAAGGCCTGGGCTGCAGTAAGTCTTGCACGAGGATCTTTCACTAGTAACTTCTTTACGAAATCCTTAGCAGCATTGCTTATCCCTGGCCATGGTTTGCGTCGAAAGTCAGGCTTGTTTCTGAGAACCTATACACATAAAAAAATGCAATTATAACCAAATTAAAATATATTAAATCAAAATCTAGTGTTATTAAATGATAATTGATATATGTATCATAGTGTTATTAAAAAACATTAAGAGTATTATACTATTATCCCACCTCCTTAAAAATACCATCCTCGGTTTTATCCCAGAAAGGCCGTCTACCACAGAGTAAGATGTAAGTAATTACACCTATGCTCCATACATCTGATTCAGGGCCCGATTTTCGCTTTAGTACCTCAGGTGCCACATAATATGCACTTCCAACAATGTCTTGGAATTTTTTTCCTGATAAAAAAATGAATTGGTAAACATGTATCCATGAAAAAAACCCAAAAAACATTAATTTAGATAGTGTTTTCAAATATTATTTTGAAAAAAAAAAAAAAGAACTATAACTAAAAGAACAATAATAAGCTGTAATCTGATTACCTGGTCTTATAAAGTCCGAAAGACCAAAATCTGTAGCCTTTAGTGGCGATTCGTCTTTTGGGGACTTGAATAGAAAATTCTGAGGAAAAATGTACATTTTAGAACATGAATCAGCAAAGGCTCCGACCCAAAAATAAAGTAAGGGTGTGTTTGGATTAAAGGATTTGAAATCTATGGATATCAAAGTCGTCAACAAATCCATGAAATTCGTTTGGATGTATCCAAGTTATAATGGATTTCAAATCACTCGACATTCACTTTGAGCTATTTTCTCCATAACTACGGTGGATTTCAAATGACTCCATTTTAGCTGTCATTTCAAATCCTTCCTCCAAATCCCCTCCCCAAATCCAAATCACTCAATCCAAACACACCCTATTGAAGGATTTGAAATCTATGGATTTCAAAGTCGTTAACAAATCCATAAACCATGAAGTTTGTTTAGATATATCCAAGTTATAATGGATTTCAAATCACTCAACATTCACTTTGAGCTATTTTCTCCATAACTACGGTGGATTACAAATGACTCCATTTTAGCTGTCATTTCAAATCCTTCTTCCACATCCCGTCCCCAGATCCAAATCACTCAATCCAAACACACCCTAAGGTTTATCACGTACCTCTGGCTTCATATCACGGTGTACAAAACCATGTAAATGGCACTCTGCCGCAACTTTTAGCATTTGTCTAACGACAATTGCTGCGTCTTTTTCTGTGTAACGACTATCCTTTCTGTTAAGACAAAATCATCCTTTTGAGCCCCATAATACAATAATACCTCAATCAAAGAAATAATCTCAAACAAAAACGTCACAAAAGTAAAATCTAAAGGAAAAATAGCAGCATTAGTTCAATTGTTTACAAACTTGGTTGTGCTTACTTGGATAAAATTCGGTCTAGCAATTCTCCGCCCTCACATAACCTATAATTACGAAAATTGATGACAAGTTATCAACATAGTTTCTTACACAAACATGTTAATGTAAGAAATTATTTTGATATATGAAGTTAAAGAACTTACTCCATCACTATATATACATAAGAATCATCTTCAAATGCATTATAGAAGTGAACCACATTCTCGTGACCTGCCAAAGCTTTCAATATTTTGACTTCTCGCTTAACATCCTCAACAGAAATCGGAAGAACCATCTGCCATGTATTTTAAGGATTTTGTTCAATATCAGGCTAAAAATATCTTATAAGAGAAATTTAATCAATCTTTCATCTATATTCCGATTTTGAAGTAAGTATTAACGTAACATTTGAGAAAGGAGCTATTAATGAAATAACTTATTCTCCTATTTGAAATACTTTTGAACCAGCGGCAAGTTTTGCGAAGAGATAATCAACTCATATAGCTGAGATTTCACTGTATTATCAATTTCAGTTAAAAATGTGTTTTACATTTTCGTAGACAAAGTTTTCATAATTGGTGAATATTCCATTACAGACAAAGGTAATATAAACATTGCAATTTTGCATTCCAAGTTACAAAGACCAGAAAATTTTCAATGCATTGTGCATTTGATTAACTTATCTAATCATATATTAGATTAAAACTTGAGCCTTCATAAATCCTCAAAAGGATTGATCAATTCTTACATTCAACTCTCATTTTCATCCCCAAAAATTCAATATCACCAAGCTAGTAAACCTAAAAATAGAGCTATAATCAACAATATATAAGGTAAAATTAAAGCTAATAACACAGGCCCTAACATATCAATCATTGAACCAATTATTATGATTATATAAAAATAATGAAGCCAAATAAATGGTAATAGAAAAAACCACCTTATTCTTCTCTATTCTCTTGACAGCCACACGATCTCCATTAGACTTATCAACTGCAACATATGTATAACCAAATTGGCCATGGCCCAACAATTTCCCAATCGTAAACCTCCTATCAAAATCCTTTTCATACCCAAAATCTGTTCTTTTCCCACAAGGAATGGCTCCACTTGGCCTTTTTGAGCTATTCTTGGTATTTTTATTTTGTTGATTTCTATGATTCTCCTTGGTCTTATGATGATTATTATGGGTACCCTCTTGTTTTCTTGATGTGGGCTGTGGTTTGGCGGCTGTGGCGGAGGTACGGCGGTTCGCGGCGGCGGTGGTGGAAGGGTTGTTGTTGTTGTTGTTATTGCTATTGGAGCCATTCACTTTTGTGGTGGAGAAACAGATACCCATTTCTCAATACAAAACGATTCAATCTTTATTTAGATCAAATCAAAAGATTCAGACAAGATTGAACGCAGATCAGTGGTGATGATCATATAAACACAAAGCGGAAAATATAGATGATAAATAGAGAAATTGGATGATATAAACAATGTGAATTGATGAGATATGTAATGAAATATTAAATTTAGAGGAAAGATTGAAGCAGATAGGAGGAAGAAGGGAAGAAGGAGATGGTGGGGATGGAGATGGTCAAAGAGACTTTTGGTTGGTTCAATAGGAAATACAGAAAGATAGATAAAAAAAACAAAAGAAAGGAAAAGAGGGGGTTGCAAAAAATACCCCTCTTCTCTTATTTTCCTTGATTTTTTCCAATCAATCCTCTACTTATATATACAATTATTGAATGAAGAAGAAATATTATTTTTTGTATAACCAAAAAAACAATTAAGAGAAAATAATATATATTTATATATATATGTGTATATACTTGTTTTGTTATACATAATTGTGTGTATATATTATACTTGTAACAATTGTCATGTGTGTCAATAAAATATTAGTTGCTCTTGTGTTTTTATAATGGTTCTAAATTACCATGAGTTTTCCCTGTTTTTATAAAAGTTAAATTAGCATTTTTTTTTAATTTGAAAAATTATATCCACCCTCTAAAAATATTGAGAAAAGGGTGAAATAGAAAATTTAAAAATATTTTTTAATGATATTTTGCAATATTTCATAAGTTTTTTAATGAAAAAAATATCATAGATTTTATTGTAAGAGTGAGTGTCTATTATGTGTCTATAATAAATAAATTGACTATAATTACACTAAATAAACTAACCTTCTATCTAACTCATCTTGTGTTATGAAAATAATATTAAAAAATATAAAGATGGTGATGACCAATGACTAATAATGGATCATAGCTAGATTGGGAATTAATATATTAATTCATTTATTCATCAGCATGTTCTTTGACCATTTTAGATTGATTTTTCATGTTGAAGAAACAAATCTAACGCTAACTTCATAGTTCAAACATGACCAATTCAATATGCTTTAACGTTCTAAGCATGTGAAATTATATTAAAAAGTGAATTCACAGATCTTCCACTAATATTTTAATACAAAATATTTTTATAATAACACATTGGTAATTTTTCTTTTTTTAAAAGTTGCATTTTTTAATTATTTATATCTCCTCTATATAAATGTGCCAATAATTTCATTATTTTAAAATAAATTCACATTCTTAGTTAAATAAAACCCTTTAGTAGTTGAAAATCTATTTAGTTAATTACTGATTATTAATTGTATTATTAAAAAAAAACTTACAAACCAGATTTAGCATTAAATCTCATTATACCATGACTTAAATTCTCCAATAAAATACATAAAACATGTTTGAACAAATATTCAAGTTCAGTCCACTTGTCCTAAATATAAAGATATTTATTTATTTGTTGTTATCCTCTCAAAATTTATTAGACATTGTTGCAGAATATCTCCTACTAAAATTTCCACATTAAAAACTAATTGCTAAACATAATTAATTATGTATTTTTTTAATTAGAATTATATTAATTTTGTTAATTTACAAGGCAAAATGAATTTAATTAACTAGTTACTATATTTGAATTATTGACAAGGTAGATGAGTGATGACTTCACTCAAAATGCAGTAGTTTGTGTGTTAATCAAGATTTATTTTTGTGTTGTAGACATACATGGTTGACACAGTCTTAGGGCAAGTTGTTAATTGATTGATTTGAATTGAATTTTTTAGCCAACTTTCAATAGTCTAATCTGTGATTTTGTCATATTCTTGCACTTGCCTTATTAATGTTTTTGGTTGACCGACAAAGATATATTTCTTATTTTTATTTTGGCTTATACAAAATTGAATTTAAGTTGGGGTAAATTCAATAAATTAATCGACAATTGAGTTATGAGTTTGAATTTTTATAAAATGATTTTTTTTTATGACAAGGGAACCTGCAGCCGCTACCGTTAGGTGCGCACTGAGTAAACCCCGCTCTTGTGTAATAGCCTGCAAACCACACAAGAGAGGTAAACCAGCCTAGGTTGCCCATAGTTGACAGGCTCACAGTAGAGAAAGCAAATAGGCATTCCCCTCATCAGGATTCGAACCCGTGACCAAGGCCACAACATTTCCTCATCAGGATTTGATATAAGTATGTCAATTATGACCAATCTAAATTTATTTACTTTTGTAAAGATGATTTAGAAAATAAAAAGAAAGTTTACAGGATTGTACATGATTAATGGAGCCAGATTTTCCCTAAAAAGAGAGAATTTAAATTAATGAAATATCAGTAGATAATGAATAATTATTTTTAACATCAAATAATATAAATAAGCCATTTCAACATCCATTTCATTGTACAAATATATGATGCATAAAAAAAAATTCATTTTTTTGTATTTTCTATGCACTATGGGCCTTAAAATATTATTCTCTCTTTGTAGATATGGACTGGGCCGAGCCCAAGAAGCTTAAGGCCTGACCCTTCAAATCTCAACGGCTAGTTTACGCCGCCTCAAGAACGCTCTAACGGTCATATCACCACCATTAACACTACCACTGAACTTCATTCTTCTCTCTTTATATATACTATAAAAACTTCCTTTCTGCCCTCAAATTTCACCTCTCTTTCTATAATCTCCTTTTTTCATCACAAAAATTCACAATTTTCAGCATAAATTTTAATCTGCAATTTAATTTCTTTCAATGGAAACCCCATCATCCACCACAAGAAGAGTAACAAGATCACAAACCATCGCTTCTGCTTCTGCATCAAGTAAATTTCTTTCTTGTTTCAAAACCCTGATTTGAGATTTTTTTTTTCAATTTTTTTCACTTAATTTTGTTTTCTCCAATCACAGAAAAAATTGACGAATCCGAGACGAAATCGAGACAAATGAGCGGCAAAAAAGACAGATCAGCCCTGATCGACATAACTAACGATTCGCCGATCGTAGGGCTTGCCATGGGGAATCTGAAGACGCCATCATCGGCCATGTCAAAGAAGAGAATAATGATGAACGGTACTAGTCTAATGCAGCACAATCGTACGCCAGGTTCAGGCGAGGCTCTGTTGAGAGGACAAGTGAAGACACTTTTGCAGAAAGTTGAAGAAGAGGCTGAGATTTCCAAAATCACTTTCGATAAAAAGCCATTCTTTACCAGCCTTCATGGGCTTGTGAACTCATCACCACTCATCAGCCTTGTGGCCCCCACTCCTGCTAACACACCACAAATATTGGACAACAATGGGTTGCCTGCTGATGTCACTGATATGTTTATGATCCCTGAGGTAATTAGTTTGTTCTATTGGTCTTTCTTTCTCGATGATTTACAAGAAGGGGAATTTGCATTTTGCAATATTAGTATTGTACAAGTTGGTGTTTATTGTGTAGTGTTATTGACTGATATTAATTTCTTGTTTTTATGGGCAAAGAACGTAAACGAGGATAACAAAGTCGAAGAGGGAAATATTGAATGTGAGGATATGATCACAAGGTCTCTGTTGTTGGATTTCTCTGAGAAATCAGATTCATCAGAGTGTTCCTCAGTTGTGACTTATCAAGGTGCACTTTTTGGTGACACAGAAAGTAGCAAAGCTGATGATGATGATGATGATGATGATGATTCATCAATTTGGTCTATTCAGGTGAATGCAAGTAGTACTAGAGACGATGATGATGATGATGATGATGATGATGATGATGAAGTAATACAGCAAGAAGAATTTGATATCAATTATAAAGAAAAAGAGGAAAATGAATATGGTGAGGGATTACTGGTTGATGAGCTTTGTGAAGGAATAAGCAATATTAGTGTTAAGGAAGATAGAGGGAAACACATTCGGTTCGTTTACAACAGTGATGATGAGATTGACGGAGAGATACAAGTGTTGTATTTGAAAGGGTTGCCTACGACTCAAGGGAAGCATCTTCGTTTTCAGATCGATGATGATGGCTGTTAATGCATTGTGAAATGGGAATTTGTAGTTGTGTTTTAATGGTTGTCTTTCTTGTGACACCATGGGGATATCATTGTTATTTTGTTTATTCTATTATGATTTTTGTTCTTGGTTCACATTACATCAATTTGATATGGACTTTATATGTTTGAGCAATGTAGCCTTGTAGATTGAACATTTCTACATTACGATATTGTAAAAGATTAGAAACTTCAGAAGTGTACTCAATGTCTCACCTGGTTCAAGGCCCCAGATTGGTTCTATTATCATAATTTCTTCAATTTTATTACAACACAATATTGAAAAATACCTTTCATAATCTATGTACGAGAACTAAATTTTGGTTTGAGAAGGTAATAATATCATACTAAAACTAATTTTGGTTTGTGGAATTACGTAAACATGTATTTCCATTAAAATGGAGAAAATCAATAAATTTCTCATTATTGCCTTGTCCCTGAGCCCAAAGTTGTTAGAAATTTACGTGGAAGGAAAATAGAAAAAATTATTCGAGAAGCATGTGAACTCCATGACAAATGGTTCCGTTAGACCCGAGTTGGCATAAATTTTTCCATAATACTTGGTGTTTTAGTATCATCCTCATCAGCACTAAAAGACACAATATTACCCATAAACATTTTTGAAAAGGAAAAAGTATTAGTCCGGCCAAAGGAGACTTAAGATCTCTATATTAGCACGGATAAATAAACGTATATACAGATTGACATTGATTTCAACAAGATTCAAGTTCACATCCCAATTGCCTAAAAATCGTAATAATTATGACTAAACCACTATCCACAAAACACAGGTTTAAACAATATCGTTAGTTATATACAAAATTGGGAACTGCCAATACATTAAAACCAGGGGTGCCAAGTCGGATCCATCATACATAAGTTCCTGGGAGTGAGTGCAGCTTCAACCAACTCAGCAACGCCCCTCTGCACTGATTGTGGTGGATCCATACCGTTTTCCTCCTAATAACAAACAATACATGTTCGTGAAAAACCGACTTTTTTACTGAAGTGAAATGAATTATGTAACATATATACATACATACATAATATAATGCATAAATACATACCTCTTCAGAAATGTATTGCGGGGCTATTCCATTGATCCGGCCAATCACATGCTCCACATTTGTAGTCACTTTTTGTTTGAGGTCCACATTGTTGAGATTACCACCGCCACCTCCACTACCTCCACCCGGACCCATTGGCATCCCGAGTGGTCTTCTCCATGACCAAGATATCAACTCATCACGGAAAAACATCGCCAAATGATGCCACAAATGTGGATTTTGCTGCATCACCAATCATTACACAAAAGGTTACTCTACTTATCTAATAACCTCAACATAACTTGTATATACTAGTCCGTAACGTACATTAAATGCATGTGCAAAAAATAAAATTTGAAATGGAAAATTTTAATTTAGAATTAACCGAGTTTAGGTTGAGACAAAAGAGAAGAAATAAAAAAAATTAAACGAGAAATAAGATTAAAAATAAATAAAAAGAAAAATAAAAGATAAAAAAAACCTTTCATATATCAGGTTTTATGACTGTGATAGTCATTAATCCACATCACCAAAATTATTGGGGTGGCTCAATACCAATCACATTTTGCATAACACCTGAATCCTAAAATAAAACTGAATTTGGTCTCTCACCAAAACCACCATCAACAGTCCAAAGCAGTTTCTATAAGCGTCTTTTCAATTATATCATAGTTCATATTATTAAAACGTTGAAAAGTATGATTTTTTTTTTACCTTCGGTGAAACCACTGCTTGTGCAGCTGCACACATTGCAGAGACGATAAGCCCTTCCACTCCAAAATGAGAGAAGAATGCCTGCAGATTCCTTGTCAATCTGAAAGGCACTGGTTCATTAAACTCAATCATTCCATTGGAATCATATGCTGGATGAAAATCTGTCTGAAATATCTTTCCGGTGTTCTTGGCAAACAGAATCTTGTTTGGGGACCTTCCTCCTATTTGTAGCATGAATGACATAAAGCTTGACAAAGCCAACTGGACTGCGAATTGTTTCTTGAATGCCCATGTATGATTTCCGTTTAACAAAGTTTTGTACATGTACTGTGAGAATATGCTGTCGGTCACAATATTTTTGGTGATATCATTGTACGCCTGCAGACGAAGATCTACCAAAGCTTCTGGTGATATTTGCACACATATGGCTTGGTTGAGTTGCTCCTTGAAGTAGGTAATTGGTAAATCTGCCTCTCTATCATTTCTAGCACAATGGTTCTCATATACCTCGAGGAAAGTGCTGTACATAAGATCATCTTCCACCATACGGACCTACATGGCAATTATAACAAACAAAACAGAAAAGAGTCTTCACCGTCAGCCAAGAAAAGAATTTTACATGTTCAAGGCCATAGGAGCCTTTCAACAATGAAATACAGAGCACATTAAGTCCATTACCAAGAATAAAACACAGATTTTTCAGCAGGAAGAACAAACAGAAAAAAGAAAAACGATATACTCTCTTAGCACCAACAATATTACCTGTGACCATACTGGTATAATAATCGGGGTATGAATGCAAATGTGACGGCGCCTGGATTCCTTGTGCTTATCAAACATTCGATTCATTACACGGAAGAGTTGCAAGATTCTTTCATCACTTCTAGCATTGGGAGTTAGAGATGTTTGAACTATAAAATGGCGCTGAGAACCATCAGAACCCATAAGAGTCAACCGCCGAAAACTGCTACCATGCCTCCTAACAATCGGAACGTCAGCTCCCACCCTGTCTAACTTCACTGTATGATCAGGTGCGACTTCCTGGATTAAGCAAGTATAAATAGGTCTTAATGAGGATAAATTCATTAACCGCTTAGTTTTAGGAAACCAATCCTAACATTAATAATATATAAAAAATATTAACTTCACGAGAAAAACACCTGACATACCTGATCAGTGAAATATTGTCCTGGAACCTCCACATCGACGACATTGAAGTCGCGCAACACCCTGCTTTCATCCTCCAGCTTCAGAACAGCTGGAAATCGATCTTCAACGTTGCTCTGCAGAATATTCTTCCAGTGCTTCAATCGCTCAGTTAGATCAGCAAGGGTAGCTGGAAATGTTGCAGTACTTTCTGGATCAAGATCACGCTCAAATTCCTGCTTGTATTCTCTCACAAATTCGACATGCTTGTTGACCGCATCTGCTGAAAAACAAGCTCGGCAAACACCAGAAAGCTCTTTTTTGAGAGACTGGGGAACTTCAGCTGTAGTTGCAGTAGGGTACTTGTAACAGCGGTGAAGCAAGGCGTTGACTACAGCCAGCAGTCTCTCCTCGGGTAATGTAACAAACCTTGAGCCAATTTCAGTGAGTAGAATCTGCAAAAAGAAAAACGGTATCGCGACAACGTTAAAAATCAATCCATTCTCAAACAAAGGCATCATTCAAGCAGAGCTTTAATCTAAGATATCATAATAGAACACTTGAAATACTGATGCTTGGGCTATCTGTATGAATTTGCAGTCAATTTTTTTTACTGTGACTTATTTACCTAAACAAAGAAAAGAAATGGATGTTACATGCTATAAATGACCAAGCAAATTGCGCAATCCATACGCAAAAATTACCTCAAGTTCACCAGCCAAATTAGTGTGTTTACTTCGAAGAGTCTCCATGATGTCTTTTGCAGCATCAAAAGCACTTGCAGCAGATGCAACTAATCCCATGGCACTGTTACGCCTCAATGCATTCTGAGCTCCGTCATTGTTGGATGAACTTTGATGTAATGATTGGTCATTTCCAGGAGGCATACTGCTTTCAGCAGCACCTGATCTTTCAGTTTCTTGCACCTGTGAGCTACTTCCATCGAGATTACCAGATTGAGTACCCTGATGAAGCTGATTTTCTGAGACCAATGTGGGCCCACCCTGAACACCCACACGCCCACTTCCATCAATAGGCCCAGCTGCATTAACACCACCAACACCTTGCTGCATTCTTTGCTGAGCCATTGCCATTCTACCATATTCAGATTTGTTAGCAACATCGCGGCGTTCCAGCAAATATGTGCGAAGCCAGTAATACAAGGCCTAAAATTTGCAAGGAGACAGCATTAACACTAGGAAGATGAACATAAAAAAGAAAAAGATTCCTTGGCAATTTTTAAGTGATATACCTGAGGATATACAGTGGCAACTTTTAGTAAAACAAGCTTGCAATGAGAAGCTTCAGGCCTCTGTAAGGACAATAATAGCTGAGGAATCCATGAAAGCCAAACCCAATGAGGTATTTGGTCCAAGTACTTATCAAATGCCCTCCCCACAGGTTCATTGGGAGTATCAAAGCTGAGAAGATATAGAACCCGGGCTAGGTGGCTTCTAGAATTTGGAATCCCAAATTTGATGCCCTGAAGGAAGCAGCTCACAGCATATTCTAACCAGATCTCTTCTTGGGTTTCCCTGTATGCCTGAGAGAAAGAGCAGATAAGCAATTAAGTTACTGAAACAGATGCTTCTAGAACCAATGATGAATTATCCATACCTTGTCACAATAACTTCCCCAACTAATCCAGCCTTTGGGCAGGTTCTTGAAGAGGGTGATACAATTTGAATATTCATGGTTGGCACCTTCACAGTCACCAAGCTTCAACAGAAAATCACCTTTAAGGCGTAAAATTTCAGCTTTGTGCTTGGCAGTAAAATATTCCAGATTGGTACTATTAATCAAATTAAGACCATTAGTTAGCTCTCCCTTCATTTCCAAGTATGCTTTCGCCTGTTCTCTTATTTTAACAAAAGCCTCCTGCAGACAATGAATTGAAAAAAATTAAAACCGACAAGACTAATGAAAGAATGGCATAATACCAGTTTTGCACCCATTTCCCCTTCCCTTCAATGACAGAAAAGGATGTAATGTTACGGAGAAAATGAAAAAAAAAATGCAAAGTTACAAGCACACTACACCTGAACTTCCATTGTGGAGTGGCCATACATCTTTTCCAGTACAGAAACACAAACATCATATAGGCCCTGTTTACGGGCAATATGAGCAACTTTATTCACATTCCATGCCTTGTCACGGAAACCAAGATGATGCAGCTGTGAATTTGTATTTCCAAAATCCTTAAATGCATCTATAACTTCATTATAAATTTCATTTCTCCACTGAAGTAAATCATACCAAACAGACATATTATCCCATTCATTCGGTGTTCTTAATCGCCATGTCTCAAGGATATCCTTGAGATCTGCATATACGCTAGCATGACCACCACCGACAGAATTTCCGAGTTTGCTCCCATTTGCAATATCCACTATAATCCTAGCTGATTCTTGAACTTCAACAAGTTGCTGAAACTGCTGCAGAAGAGGTATTCTGGCATGAATGGACATATCAGGCAATTGCCACCATTGCTCCAGAGCTAGATCAACACCTTTTCCCACTATGTTTTCAGCCTCTTGCACCCCGTTAGAATTCTTTTCATGAAGTGCAAAATATGCCTGAACAATACGAAGTTTTGGATTTTCTTCTAATTGAGCTTTTGGAATAACTTGATCTTTTAGATATGCCCAATCGGGTTGTTTCCATAGACTATCAAGTAGTATCTCATAATTATCAATATGTTTGCCAAAATCAGAGAGTGCATCCCATTGACTGAGTTGAGTCGCGCAATGGAGCCACTGTTCTTCCCAAAGACACATTTCAGCTTTTGGTACAGTATTGTTGTAAGTGCCTTGAGTTGCCTTTATCATGGCCTGGTAGAAAAGGCTTTGTGCCCTTTGCCAATAGCCATGCTGAACAAGTGAAAGACCAGATCTAGTTTCTGCGGTGATTGATCGCTTCATCCATAAACCACACCTCATATCTTCCTCATTCAGTAAACGATAAAGCTCAGCAAGAGACTCAGAACACTTGGTATCATTCAAGAATAACATAACATGACTCTCAAGCAGTCCTAATGCAATATGCCAGGCGTTATACGTCTTCCCTATGTATTTGATTAATTCACTGGGCATTCGTGGCTGTGGATGACTTAATTGAAGCCCTTCTAGAAGAGCTTGCACAACATTTGGTCGATTTCCCTGCTGCTTCTTATGATAATCTTTTGATAAGAGAGCTATCATAGGCTTGGCTAGTGCTACCTGCTCTTCCTTGTGCAATGTCACCCAAACAATTGGAAACACCAATACCCACAAGTGATATGCAACGTTGGCATCTGTATGGGCCAGTTCTCTTAGGGGGACAATGAGATCCGCAACCTACAGCATAGTCAGAGTCGAGCAATTACTAATAACCAACTTCGGAAGGAAGCATGACAATCAGTCATAACATACACTATATCCTACATACAAAATAAAAAATGTTTCTCCTATTTTTTTTATTTTTTTGGGTAAGAAGTGTTTTCAATGCAAAAAAGTCACAAGCCAATGTCCGCTGACAACTCATGAGTTAGTCATGGGAACAAAAATATGATAAGCCAAAAGCAAATGAATTGAGAAGCATAGTGCAATAGCATGATGCTACGTAACTTTATAACTAAACTGCATCATGCCTAGTTAAAATTTAAAGTCGGTTGGGAGAATAAGAACTCAGATTTAACTCAGAAAGAAATGAACAATGAAAACTTATACCTGAAGTAAGCTCATTTCATTAAGAAAATGAGCATGCTTCGAAACAAGGCTATCAAGTGTTAGAGGAGCTTCATCTGAGCCTTCCGAAATATCAGTAGCCATTGGCTGTGCTCCAGTACATTCAGGACCTGCACCTGATAACAGAATAGGTGGGATTTTTGCGGAGTTTGGAGCAAGCGTTATAGGTTTGTCCTCAACTAATATAGCTAAAAGAAGATCAAGCCCTTGCTTAAGCCAAAAAACATCACTTAAAGCCTCCCAGTCCTGAATCTGTATAATGTACTGCAGCCTTGTAAACAACGTTTTTCCCAGGGATTCGTGATAAAGAGCAAAAAATTTCATCCGCATCTCAGGATCTTTCGCCCGTAAGCCAAGTAAATACTGTCTCTCAACTTTCAGGAAAACTTCTTGACGTAGAGATAGAGGACATCTGCAAGTCAAATACGTTAGTATAATTCACTTTATATCGAAGTGTTTAAAAATAGATAGCTACTCAGACTGCAATTACTTATTCGAGTCAGCACAAAGTCCATAGAGAAGTTCAAGATACTTCCGGTCCCATTCGTCTGCATTACTAGGAGAGAAGTTCTGCTTATCAACTTGTGAAAGCTTCTGGAGCAAAGTAACAACCTCCTTGGCAGTAATAATAGGTGCAACAGGCGTTCCATATTTACCAAAATCATCTTCAACCCAACCCTTAATTAAATCTAGAATGCAGAGAAGTACAGAAGGATCAGTGCCTTTCTCAGATAGCAAGGAGTTCAGAATTTGAGTCACTAATCTTTTGCAATCAAGCGTGTTCATAATTCTTTCGTTGATAAGCGTCAAGACAGATTTTAAGTTGGAGATGACAACCCCGACATCAGCACCTTGACGAGAAGAAGTGACTGCGGAATCTGGGTCTGGTCTCTGCCCCTGTATGAGTAAATAAGAAATGTTTGTCTGCTTAAGCATGCAACGATACAGTAAAAAGAATACCATTGAAGTGGAACAAAAGTTCAAGAGTTCTAAAAATTGATAACCAACACTTAGTTTAACTTAACACAACCCAAGCAAAAATTAGTACGGCCCCATTCCCAGAATATAGCTGATTCCAGGTATGAGAGTTAGATGAAAGCTGAAAGACATCTCAACTAAGCATGTAAATTATACTGAGTGCCTATTAATTGGAAGAATAACGTACTTGTCTTGTATTAGACAGTCCCAATTCTCGTGCAAGGCGCTGAAGTACACGAATCAAATTCATAGGATCAACAAGGTTTTTATGCACTTCTGTCAAGGATTTAATGACATAAAGCACAAAGCTAATCATGCTAGCAGAATTATCTTCCCCTGAAGTCTGAGGGGCAGCAACTACAGCAAGGTGCTTCTGTACAAGCTCTTCCACTTTCTGATACAACATTCTCACATCTTGTGGTGTGCTCACTGCTTCAGGAGGAAACGCAGCAGACACCATCTTCAACAGGGCGCACAAAGAATTTCCAGCATCTAGCATTTTGAACTTAAAGCATGGTTCCAGTATCTGCCAAAGATATATTAAATAAAATGGTTAATTGGTGCATCTGCTTCCTAGGAAGCTAGGCAGCAAAATCATGATTCTGCGAAAACAACATACTTGGGAAATTTGGTTGATATTATTTCTCACAAACAAATGAGCTTGTTTTTCCAGAACCTTGTTCATCACATCTAGACCCTGGGATAAGGCAGTAGATGGATCCTTTGATTGAGATGATGGCGTACTGCTGAGCAGCTTCTCTAAGTAATTAAATTTCACATTAGCATTGGGCCACACTTCCAAAGCTTGTGATAGAAGCTCCAGAGCTTGTTTGTACATAAGACTGGCCTCTTTATCTTTAGGTTCTATTACCAGAGCTACCTGCCAAAGAACCAAAGAAAATTATCATTACCGAAAAAATAAACTAAAATTTGTCTCATGAATCATGACTGATGATTGATCACCACGAGCATGTTTCCAGCAGGATATAATGAACACAAGGAATTGAACAATCACAAACACGGGCATATATTATACATATATATATATATACATACATTGTGTGTGTATATGTAAGAAAGTGAGAGGATCTGTATATAGACACAAACACTATACATTGTATGTAATATGTGACATACTCTTATCAGAAAATTAATAATCATCTCTTCCATTGCGGCATTAGGCTTGAACTCTTCATCGGGTTGCCCAGAAGATCCAGGAGTTTCAATGTTGGGAATCGAAGGACCTCCAGGTGACATGACACACAGAGGCTGCAGACCAGGTTCAACCTTTATTCTCTTAGACGAATCTTCAGAAAATGTAGATCCATCAATAGTGGGCTTAACATCCGCTCCTGCAGAAGTCTGATTAAGTATATCGGTACTCTGACCAGTGCCATCAATATTAGAACCCCTCTTCAAGTCACTTTGTCTTTGTTTTTCCCAGTTGACGACCAATCCAGCAAGTTCAATAGCAAGCCGCCTATTTTCTGCTGTAGTATTATACGGTAGCCCAAGGCGACTGAGAGAATTCACCATCTGAGGGACAAATTGTGCCCGACAACTGTAGAAAAGATCTGAGTGGCGTACAATTAGCTGGAATATATGAATAAGATTAGGAATTGAGTGTCCTTCCTCAACCAAAATTTTCTTAGTGTAACGTATCCATATTGGCATACGCGAATCACCAAGTGGCAATCTTCGTGGAAGTGCTGGCATGAGTATATCAAGCGCTTGTTTGACCAACATTTTATTCTCTGGCTGGCAAGTCCTCAGGAGCGCAACAAAAACCTGTAGCTTCATGTTGTTAATACAATTGCGTATTGAAGTAGCAATAATTTGATTGCAAAAGAGTTACAACACCAGATAGGTCGCATGGTAGGTTAACCAGATTTAAGATGCATCTTATTCTACATCAATTTGGCAGTGAGTGATTCAATACAACAATTAAAGATTTGGACCACTACAATAACTTAAACATTTCGGAAAGTTTATTCCGGTCTGTATCATCCAAGTTATCAGTCCAGCATCACTAGTTTCAATTAGTATAAGAGCAATAAGACCCATAACATAAATTAAAGATGTCATTAATGAAGAAAGAAACAAAAGCAACTGAACGAGCAAAACGGTCATTTGGACAAGCATATATCGGAAAAGATGCCAACTAAAGCCAACCATAAGGCCAGACCTATTTTCATAACTGTTTTCGGATAGATTATATGATATGTGCTAAAAAATGCAGTATACTAGTGATTCAGTGATCGAGGACTTCATAAAATGAGAGAATTATCAATCGGCTACACCATTTAGTAACTAAAGTTGTACAGGTGACAGTTTCTTTCCTCTCTGTTTGAGAAACAAGCTATTGTCTTTAAGTGGCCAAGGACACAGGAAACATAGATTCGTAATTTATCACCTTTGTTATTCATAATGAGACCGCATCCCAGCCTGTTCCTATCATTCTAATATCTAGGCTTTAAAGTTCTATAGTTTAATTTTTAAGTTCCAAAAAATCCATACAGGCCTTGAAATGTATATCTATATAAAACTATCGTGAGGATAATGTTTCTTCATCATCCTGATAACTCATGTTTTCTTATCAGACATTAAATCTTCTGCGCACAAAAGTACTGATGAACAATATCAAGGTAAGTTCAACTTCGTCTCCTGTGATCATTTTAACATAAAACTAATCCAAAACCAGGATAAAAAATCTCATACGCAACAGAAACTGAAATTAACCTAGCTCGGAAACTAAGTTAAGTCAATATGTTTTCTCCATAACATTATGAAGAGAAGTCCAAACTCCATTGATGCGATAATTTTCACATTAAAACTGAACATACTCATTAAGTAGTCCAGCTCAAAAAACAAGTAAATATTCTAACCATTATCTACTTAATACAAAATGTGGAGCATTTCCTTAATTTTTTAATATTGCACTGCCAGAACAAGAATTTATAACAAAAAATTACAGCAGTAGATGAAATATATATTGTAGACTTCCACAAAAACTTGACTATCTTGACTCATGATCTATTAAAAACTCGATGCAAATGACAAATCTATCCATCTTTTCATACCAAAAATAAATCTATATTTGAACTATTTCAATATAATGTCACCTTTCAATGAATAAACTTTCTATCTAGTATATAACATTGCAGGTTTAACTAACTGTGGTATTAGTTTTGAAGGAGATGATGCTTTAAATGAAATACTGCAAATAACATTCCTTTCCAACCAATCTTGAGTTTTTCTATCTGAACAACAATCTTTATAAACAATATCTTAATTACCTATGTTGTTTTTGCTGCAATCTATGATCAGTTAACCCATCCTAATATCTTAATTTTAAGCTTCTTAAAAGATTCTTATATGATAAAAAAAAGAACATCACAGTGCAGCAAATTCATCTGTGTACCATTGTATTATGTTTCCACTACAATCCATTTATCAGCTAATCAAAATTGAACATGTCAGTGCAGTTAAGAGACGAATTTATTCAAAAACCCGTTCTGATTCTCCTAAATCTCAAGTACAGCCATAATAAGCACAAAGACATCAGGAGGGAGCATTTGAAGAGTGATACATAAGGTCATATACTTGAGTACGCACCTGCAGTATAATTTTCTCTGGAGCTTGATACGCCTCTAGAAAGTGGCATACATTGACAAATGCCCACTGCTTACTAGCACTATCTTCACGTTTAAGATGATTCCAACCAAATTTAATAAGTTCTTTCCTGTGGTGAACAAGGTCATTCTGGAGATATTTGAGAAGCAGAGTAGCGAGCTGCAGAAGCTCAATCCTTAGCGGCTCATCATAATCCGCAGATATCTAGAGAAACAAAAATCATATTGAGGCTTCAATAAAATAAATGAATCAAAACAATATCAGCATTGTCAAACACATCTTCCTGCAAATGGGCTCAACGACGTTAAGAGTTGTGACAGGAAGGAAACTATCTTAAAATGAGGAAGCCATTTGAGGCCAGGCCTTTTCTTTATGTTTTTCATTTTCCAACTTACTAATTCAGGAGATCACCGGTCTCCAATCAATGTTTTGGACTTTCTGATGATGAGACATCATTATATGGAATCAAAATTAAAACAGTGAATGGCACCCACTGAGTTCATCGCAAAACATCCATCAATATCTAAACATAACGAATACACATTTCTCAAATTAATAACTCAAATTTCGAATACATTTTTGAAACCCCAAGTACACTTGAGTTTCTGAAGATCAACTGCAGCCACGTTGCAAACTAGTTCACCCACATCCCAACCCCGATACTACCACCAAAAAAGGAGGTCCACAAGTGCATTGATAAAAGCAAAACTGTTATTGTGCAAGCTAAAAGTTTACCTCTTCTGGAGGATCGAGCAGCTTGTCAACTATCGTCTTGATGATAGCCGCATCAATGACTTCCCATGTCTGGCCATTCTGGAAAGCATGAGCTAACATTGGAAGAACGAGCATTTGCATTACTATTACCATATGATCATGGGTTAATTCTTTTAGCTGGAAAAGGCTCAGAAAATGAAGTAGCAGACTTTTCTTCAAGTTGGGCGGATAGCCCTCAGCAACCTATACAATAAAATAATAATTGGTCACTATAAGCACACATGAAACAGAAATGATAGCAGACATACACTTGATTCTCTAGTAATAAGGGACATATTCTTTTTCTTTAATTAATAAAGGCCATATAGTATAGCCCTCAACAATCTATATAACAATATATTTACTGGTGTCCAAGTAAAATAAGAGAGAGTTAACTAATTCACGCAATAGTAGTATAAGACCATATAATACATTCATATACCTCAATAATATAGAACTCCTTTAAGAATGTAAAATCTATGCGAGTCCGATACAGGAAGATGGCGAGAATATCAAACAAAACATTGACCTCCATTCTGTCATGCCGCAAGTAGTTGAGGAAACATTTGACAAGCCATTTGCTTTCTTTTACCTGCACATGTATATCACGATTTTAATAGCTTCGAAGCTAACACACAAACCTACAAAGGTCAAAAATGGTACTGATACAATCGTAATAAATGACAATCACTGTCATCCTATAAGAGTTCTAAGGCATCTATTCACCATATACAAACAAAGTTCTAAACAAAATTCTGAAGGATTCAACAATAATAGAAGAGACCCACAGGAATAAAAGAAAGCACTAATCATTATCTACTTTATGTTGAACCATAGACAATGAGTGCTCTAGGATAATATAGAAAGAAGGAAATGTATATTGCAGTAGTTTGCTTTTGAGAACCTCGGAGATCTTGTGCACTGGGAGGACAAGGGACAGTTTTGTCAGTTTTCATCAACTCTATTTTCTCCCTCTAATTCATCTTCTTAACAGAAACAAACACACTCGATCACACACACACATATACATAAAAACACACATTTATACACATATCAAAGATGGAGATGGTGAATTTGTGATTGTGTGTGTGCACGCGAATCTGTTGTTTGTGTGTTGTGTACAAATTTGTGAGTGTGTGCATGAATCTGAATATGTGTGTGTAACTATGTAAGTGATGATCAATTTATTCTATAAAAAGTGGACAGCAGCGGAAGGGGACCGTGAACAAAGAAGGGGAAACAATTATTTAATTTTTGAAATTAAATCGTTCAATTAATGTTTTGTTGATAAAATTGAATTTATTACCATTTGATAAAGGGTACAAATGTAATTTACCAAGATCACAATTAAAATTACTATTTCGCCCTTAAAAATAGCATGTGACTGGCACATGAGGAATTCCCAACGTAATATTCTGCAGGAATATTAAAAAAATGTCAACTCTGCGACGTTCGGAATGTAAAGTGAGAAAAAAATAGAATCTCTATTAAACTGTAAAAAGGTGAGTATTTTGGAGGGTTTAATGTATTTATCCCTAAAACAAATTCCATAGTAATCTAGGGTTAGCTGGATGCATATTCTTCTCACATGGTACTTTCTGAAGGATTATTTTTGAAGTCATCTATTATATTTCAAAACCTTCTCAATTATTTCATGCCATGTAATTTTGGTTAAGCTCTCTCTGCATCACCTAGTGGCCTTCAATGTATGTTTCCAGCCAACAGGTGGTGAAGTTATGCAAGATACTAGACAGGCATAAGTTGTATTTATAAAAAGCAAAAAAACATTGTCTTTCAAAAAGAGTCAAGAGTACCCTAATCTCGAATTAGAATGCCTTTTTACTTACTTGCATTAAGTTCAATTCCTGCTCATTCTGTAATCTGGAAATTCTAGCGGGGGACTTCCACAACTGAACCAATGTATCGAAAACAACACGGTTACTTTGCAACCAGCCTGGCATCAATTTAGCAAGAGTTTTAACCAGAGCAAGACCCTGAAAATACGCATCTGATGTTGCACCAGAGGTGGATACTAGTTGAACAGAATCTTCACATTTAAGGGTAACGAGATTTTCGTCACTCATTAAAGTGCCAGAAGGGTTGGAAGATCCCTGAGCCACATCAGATTTTTGCAAAAATTCAGGGAATGCACTAGCTATTATCTTTTCTGGTGACTTGGCAAGTTCTTCTCTTAACGGTTGACCAGCATCTGATTGTATTATATACATGAACCTGATAATTAAAACTGAACACAGTTAAGACAAAAACTCTTCTTCGAACTTCTAATAGAATGGGTTACATTATCTATATTCAATGTTACCTCCTGAAATACTTATGTTGGCATAATCGAGCAAGAAAATAATCGACAGCGGCTGTGGGATAACGATTAAGAAATTTAGTGACTGGCAGGCGATACGGACTGTTTATCTCGCTATAAAATTGTCCAGGTGGAAGGGCAGCTTCCAAATCAATAGTCAAAGTTACAAGTTCATCAAGAAATTTTCCAGCCGCAGGTGGAAGCAGGTGGAAGAGTTCGATGATTGCTGCAAATTGTTCCAAGTAAACTTAGTATGACACAGCAGTATGGGATGTGTGCTAAAATATGTAGCAACTAATGGTCATGAAGCGCAAGAACCACTTACCAGCAGCTATTTTAGGCTCCTCACCAGCTTTCCAGGACTTCTGGCACTGTGCCAGTTTATCAGGTTCTAACCATTTCTTGAGATGCTCCAACAATTTACCACCTAAGGTAACATTGAACCAGTTAGATAGAAGTTCAAGCAGTCGGGCAAGACCTTGCAAAAGAGGCATGCTGAGATTTTTTGTATGTGCCAAATTAACTAATATAGGCCTCAAGCTGCTCTGCAGAAGTTCTTTTGGCATCCTTTGCTGTAGAATAACCTACAACATTGCAGAAAGCATAAAATTATATAGACCGTCACTAAGTAAACTGAGGTCCACATTCACTAAACTGGACACTACCCTCATCCAGACTTGCTCATTTGATGATTGACGAGATTATATGTTTAAAGTAGGTACAACATTATCAAATTGGGAACAAATCAGAAACTAACAATCTAACTTGAGCTTAATATGAATTAAATTAATTGAACCATTTGACTCGGTTCAAGTTTCATAGAAACAGCATAAAACAATTTTCTTTCACATGTCAAAGGACAAATATATAGGGAAAAATCATGAATCACAAACGGACAATGTGCTATGCTATTTACAACTTCAACCGTAAATGACAAAACTTCAAGCCACACATATGTTTACAGAAGGCACAACATTGTCAAATTGGGATCAGATCAGAAACTAATTATCTAACTTGAGCTTAATATGAAATAAATTAATGAACCAGATCACTAGGTTCAAGTTTAAACGCACATAAACAGTTCTCTTACACAAGTCAAGGGACAAAGATATAGGGAAGAATCATGAATCTCAAACAGACAATGTGCTCTATGCCATTTACGACTTCAATTGTAAATGACAGATCTTCCGGCCACACGGTTGAGGCAAAGCACACAGAATTTTAGCCATACACTTTAATCCTTTTAAGAGTAGCTAAGAAGCAGCAAAGAATGAACTTTACAAAACAAGTCATCAGAGGGATAAAAGGAGCACATAAAAAAAGTGGAGAAGGTACCCTACAGAAAATTACAACTTTGAACTTCAGATATGCTGGGAGTGTAAAAAGTAAAAACCAAAGGAATCATGAAACACAAACCTGGCGTAGCCCTTCTTTGGCAACAGCTACAATTTCAGGACTCCTGCTCGTCAAGGACTTAAAGAACATGGAAATTATTTTTGCACGCAAGTCCGAGTGATTTTGAGTTTTAAAGTCTGTCCAAGCCATGGCAGTGCATAGGAGTTCAATGCAAGCAGTACGGAGTTTATTCAAAGATGTAGCCACTTTTGGGTTCATAAATTTCACAACCCACACACTATCATCAGCCTCTGCAATTTGCAGTGCTTCTTGCAAAAAATTAATGAGCTCAGGTGTTAACTTGACAAGCGGAGGCCTCAAAGCTAGACAGAAATTCAGCGCCGTAACTGTGCCCACCTGGAAGTTGTGTAAAGTCAGTTAGTAACCACATAAACAAACCTAGTTCTAATCAAGAATCAGTGTTTTAAAAGGCATTTTTGGGGCGCGCCTCGAGGCGGGGCGATACCAAAAACGCCCGGGGCAATGGAGGGGGGCGAAAATCTCACTGGGCGTACGTCCGGAGAGGTGGGGCGAACGCCCCATGCGTCTGGGCACGTTTTTTTGCGCCCCAAAGCATGGGGCGTACGCCCAATGATGTATTAGCAAAAAAGATTAGTTTTGACTTTTTTTAAAGTTAGGCAGTCTTATTTCTAACCCACTCTAGATATGCTTAATATTTTATAAAGAAATTCAAAGCCCACAAATATTCAATTCAACGTTTAAAGTAATATCAAAGTTTTAGAACGCCTTTCCAGATTTCAACAATCAGTTACTTCTTTTTCTCATGCACGACATGTTAGAACTTAGAAGTCTTCCTTTTAAGAAATATTCATGCAAGGACAAAACTTAATCGAGAAAATTTGGAGTTTTAAATGTATATTTTTATTTATTTCTAATGTATTTATATTATGTGTAGGAGAATTTTTAGCTTGCATGGTTAAATATATATTAACTTTAGAAGTATTAACTTCAATTTTCCTCCGAAGATTTGTAATTTTCCACTAATTTAGATCAAACTTATATATTATTTATATATTTTATTAATACTAAAAATAGAAAATTTGTGGGGCATACGCCCCGCCCCTGGTGACGAGAAACGCCCCGCCCCCGCCCCCGCCCTCGCCCTTCGCCTTTTAAAACACTGTCAAGAATACAGGATTTACCTGTTGATCAACAGTCTTCGACCGCAGTGGTCGCATGATCAGAGGCTGTATTAAAGGCTGATGCAGCGGTTCAAGCAACTCAGACACCTCACTTCCAGTCCTACTTGCCAAAAGTGCTAAAGAACACTGCACAATCCTTCTTACATTCATAGATGAGCTGGCATTAAATAATTCGGATGCCAAATACTCAACAACACCTTGAAAACTTTGTCGACGCGCTTCACTGTTTGCCTCATCAACATTATTTACCACGCGTAAAACTTGTGTAAGAACCTGACTTGTCTCTTCCTGTTCTTTAGTAGCATATGTAGGAAGCCTTTTCAGCACATAAACAAGCCCTCTAACAATACGTACTTGAAAGATACACAAAATTTCAACTGTGACCTTTCCAATCAAAGCACTAAGCCCCATGACACCTCCCATTTGTGCTTGCCATGTACTTCCATAACAACAATGTAAAAGTCGGGGCAAAAGTTGCTCAAAACAAGGAACCCTAACACTCGGAGGAGGTGAATATATAGGGCTCATTGAGGGGCTGGAGACAATCATAGGAGTGCTAGGACCTCCCCTAGACATCAGCGTTTCAGAATGTTTAGAGTTGGCAAGGAACAAAAGCGTCCCCGCGAAAATATTCAATGCACTCAATGCAGCTTTAGCATTCAGTCTATTTTCATCTGCCAATACTTCTACCAAAGCATCTAAAAATATCAAAGGATCCAACTCTTTCAGAGAAGCATTATGCCTTAACTTTGAACTCATATTGGAATTGGACGAAAGCATAGGACCACCGACTGACTGGGCTGTAAGCGATGTATGGGCAGCTGGACTATCAACGTGAAATATAATAGCAAAATGGCGACATATATTGCTGACATATTCATCCTTAGGTTCATGTAACTCAGGGTCTGCACTTGCAGCAATTATTGTCATCAAGAGAATCTTGAACACAGACTTCTCTGCCATAAGTTGAGTCTTTGTCTTGACACCTAAATCAGCCTGCATAATAGATTTTACAAAACATCCGCCAATAAATATCATCACTAATGGAGTTCTAGACCGTAGGAGATAGATAATTGCAAAATCGCTCTGGCAATTGAAGTCAATACAAATAAAGGGGTTGAAACACAAACCAAAAATAGACAGAATTCTTCATAAAATCACCTAAATTAGGTGATGAGTATCCAGCGAAAAGAAAAAAGAACATGCTTCATAGTTCAGGTTAAATATCAAAATTTTAACACAAAGAAACCAAAATTATCAGAAAAGTAATGGCCCTTACACTTCTTATCCACTTCGAAACTGCAGGTTGATAATAAAACGCAGAACTGATCATTAAAATTATATTGCCAAATGTACACATATGAAGCATTATGTTTATCCTACCTTTATATCAGATGTATCAGATCTTCTCCAGGATGCATCAACTGAAGAACCTAGACAAACTGACAGTTGCCTAGAAGTTGATCCATGGTCATTAACAAGCCCCGGCAGATTTAGCTGGGAAGACAAACAAACACGAAGAAATTTAAGTGCTTGCTTCCGGTAGAAGCCATCAACGCAACTGTTCTTTTGCATGACAGCAGCCACAGCCAGATTAATACAGCGATCTAATGGCACCAAAAACGGGGTTGAAGGCTCAAATGTCAGAATTAATCGAAGACCATGCTCAGGATTTTCTTTGCATTCAAGGGCCAGAGGCTCTTTGAGAAAACGTCTGTTACGACCACCTAACTTCCCAAGAAGTTTCAACGATTTACCACCCCAAGGATAGGGTGCAGGTCTTAAATGAGACCACAATGCCAAAATTACCTCGGACATGACATTTGCCATACTTGGTTCCAGAAAATCAGGATTCAAGCTATCAATCCAAAATTCAAGTGTCCTTAAACCGAGATTAATGAGGTCATCACTTCCCTTGAGACACATAACCAGAGGCTTCATTAGTCGAGGAAGGTGAGGTAGCAGCGAGCTCAACCTTGCAGGCAGTGTTAAACAAAGCTCTAACAAAAGCTCCCGCATATCTTCACCAGTAGGTCCATCAAGCATACCCAACAGCATATTTAAGCATGGTTGCAGCATAGGAATTAAGTCTCTAAGCAGAAGTTCAAATTTACCTCCAGCAAGGGCGCGAAACATTGTTCGAAGAAGCTGCAAGTAACCAATAGGTCTCTCAACCTCAGTGGCATGTTTCATGCATGTTTCCATGATTACAGACACGTGTGGTTGAAGAATACGTTCACAGTCAGATGGAGCCTTCGAAACCGCACTAAATAAAAAGCGGAAAAGATGCAAAACAAGTTTTGCGGCAGGAGAATCAGGATGCTTAAGAACATCAAGTTTGTTATTGACGAGAAAATTGACCAAAACATCTGCACATGGGCGGAAAACTTTGGGGGCTTGCAGAAGAGTAGAGAAAATGTGAACTAGCTGGCTGTTAGAAATCATGCACTCGAAAAGCTCCGGCATGCATAGAGAAAACATATCCATTAAGTCTCGTGGCTCCATTATGGCCAAAATATTGGAAAATAGATGGACCATTTCTCTCTCTTCGTCATTCTCCTTAAACAATGCTAAACAATGGACACCACTCTTCAAAACACCCGAAGCTTTGCAAACCTATCAAACACAGAATATAAGGCTTCCACACCAGTTCATGCATAAGAAGAAATTGAAAAAAATGATACCTCGTCTTCTCTCATCCCTTTAAAAGGTTGCGACGTCGAAGAACCTGATGATGTTGATGCAAGCACTTGTTGATGTGTTCCATGTGTGGAAGGTGAAACCTATATCATTGAAACAGTAGTATAAAAACAAGGCTGAACATTGCACAAATACAGCATTCAGTGATATCACAAACCTGTGACCGCGGTATATGTGTGTGAGTGATACTCCAGATAATTGTCTTCATTCCTGCAAGTAGTTTAAAATGATACAGGAAGGGTGTAACAAATTCTAATTAACTGTGACAAACATCATTCATGATGTCCCTCTGGAATAACACAGAAATTTTTATAAAGTAGGTATGGCAGCATATTATCAAAAAATTAAAGAAGGAACAAGGAAATTTTACCCATAACTAAGGTCTTTATCAAATGCTTACAATCATTGACTTCCTTGGAGTGCTCCACAGACATTGGTATATTCAGAACTGCCTGCTAAAATGACACCCTCATGAGAAAGAAGGGAAAATTCAAAGAAATCACAAAACAAAAATATCCGTTCGGTGCATGATGTCAAAGCCTCAGTATTTCTGATAAGACTCTTCTTAAGAAAGGAAAAAAATCAAAATATGGAAAATTTTAAGCCATCAATACCCGGAGGAAATAAAACATTCATGAACTTACACAAAACTCACAACTTCTTCAGTTCAGAACCCGCCCTACCCAACTCCAAAACTAGTCTCTACCATGTTGCAGCAAACAATAAAGAATTTACTTCCACCTTTATAGACGTAAACACACACAAACAGCTAAGAGTCTAACTTAGCTCAGCTCATTTAAACTTCACCCTTGCACCAGCAAGCCAACCTTGCATACTATGTTTATGCTTGTAAATCTTTTCCTAAGGCCAAGTTTAGTGGCGACTACTAAGATACTGTGAAAATAACCAAATTAAGGTGTAGCTCAACTAGTAAATCTAAGCTGTGTTCGGTAAATGAGCTAAGCAGACCTGTGAGCCTTGAAATAATAAAGTAATATATGGAGGTCACAAAAGCGAACAATTTGGATACTGACATTCCAGGTTCCATTTTACATGTACGGAAAAAAGCTTACTTCCTATCCACTTCGTGTGTATCAAATTCAAAACATTGTCCTGACCTTCAAACCGCACTCCCGATACAACAATAAAAATTTACTGGCATTCCCAAAAATATCAAGATAAGAAACTAAGAATGACCCTGCATTGCATAAATCCATGTGAACTTATCCAAAACCTAAAATTTCAAAGAATGGCTCACTGCAGTTTAACTGCTTACAAATCTGTCACAAATGAAATATATGATAGATAGCATCGACCCTGATAGTTCTAATTAGCAACAACCATCAAAACATAAAACGTATTGAAAGCAGATACTAGTAAGTAGAATAAAAGAACTGTTGTTTTATATCAAGTTTTGTGTTTCTGAGGAAAATGCCGAAATGAAACATTACAGAAGTCCAAAGCAAATAGAGAAACATACTTAGTAAAAATATCACATTATAAAAAATGGCAAGTTTTTTTCAAGTAAAAATCTGGTAATTCCACATATACTGAACGAATTTCAACAGATCATAACCAAATGAAAAAGAAGTAAGAGATGAAAAAAATAGAAGGAAACGCATTGATGAATAATAGACGACTAGCGTTTGCATGATGCATCAAAATACCTGTACTGGGACCTCAAGTTTTGACCTCAATGTACACCGAGTTTTTCCCTCCTCTCCCTCTTCCAGTAGCTACGCAAGAAACATAGTGAACAAAAGGAAGTTCACAATCCGATATATAATAGCTTAATACAGAAGTAAATCATTGCTCGGAAAGCAGATACCGCCAAAAAAGACAAGAGAGCACCTAAAATCATCTTTCTATTTCAGTAAGGCGAATAAATGAAAAAAAGGCAAGATACTGAGAATCCAATGTCTATCCACCATGACAGGTGATAGGAGGGGATCAGTTCCCATGCATATGACCTTTACAGCACCTTTCCATATTTGGTTTTAGGTATTATAAGTTATCTTTCCTCCTTAGCTCACTTCTCAAACAGAACTTCTGCCTGGAGTATTGGGACAAGAATGTACAATGTGACAGTGTACTTCTTATCATGCCAGCTAAACTTCAATTTTTTGTGATTTTCTCAACAAAATTCAGTGCGCATTTTGTCCTTTCCTGAATCTCTCGAGGGTACAAGTATAGTGGCTGGCTATGCTATCGATTTAGTGATTTCTCAATTTGATTATGTATCAAAAAATCTTGAAAAAGCAGCATAATGTATTTATACAATAATTAGGTTACCTTGCCCACTTTTTTCTAGTTTTAGTACTTTATGGCATTTCCAATTTCATACATCTGCACTTGTGTAGTTTAGTTTTCACTTTTTTTCCACAAAGCAATACCAATTTTTTTAAACTAGGGCTCATGACTAAACTGGATGAGAAATGCATGATATCTTACATACTGCATGCGCATATTATAACAGGTAATCAAGCACACAAGTGAAACAGGTTTCGTCATATTCATGACATTTTTAAATTTGTAATATATTTATCCACATAAAAAAAGCAAGCAAATTGCATCTAGAACCGCATCGTTCCTCAAAGAAACCAGAAAGTTAGTTAGGAAAAAAAAAGCCATCCAGACTGATGCAAAAGATCTAATTATCTGGTATGCTAAAGAAGCAATACACGATATAAAGTTGGTGTACCTGAGGAATAGTGCGCTTAAAGGTGTTAAATTTCCCAACAAAAGCATCCAGTATACGACCCTGGGAGAAAGGTGATATTCGTTATCAAGAACGAACATACATACAAGATAACATCAGGTGGTATTTAGGAATGCCACCATGAGAAACTGACCAGTAAAATTCGTGCTTCATCCATTGATGCCTGATCTACACCTTTCTCAAATATTGGCTCCACCTTAAAAGCAAGAAACCAACATTGGAGTTCACAATAGAGAAAGAGACTATGGAAAGATTTGCCAACATAAATTGCTCAAATGTTCACAGAAAGTTATTCTGAGCACCTACCAGATTCAACATCAAGCGTGCACAGGTAGTATGAATACTTAGGGACAATGAAGCATCATGCATGTTGCTCGAGAACAGGTAAATAATTCGTGATAACTGCAAACACATATACCAAAGAACCAAAAATGAAGCTTCACGGGAAAAGGATTCCAGCTAAAATTATTGATCATGATGATGAAAAAATGGTCTTAAAAACAAAGATCTCTGATTCACTAAAACTCCATGAATGAAGAGCCAATGGTGACCCCACGAGTAAGGGGTCATACTAATACGACCATGCAAGTACGTTTACCTGAGACAAAGAAAGATCCCCCCTAACATGGTGAACAATCTCCGCCAAAAGACTATAGGCCAAAGGCCGCAATGTTTCGAAGCATGCTCGGCCAGTACCAACAAGGACCCTGATGTAGTCCAATCATCAATTTCGTGAAACATCAAAAAGCAAGATGCAAATTATAGATCCAGAAAAGTAAGTATAGTAGTTATAGCGTTGAAGAGTTTTGATTAAAACACCACAAAGAAGATAGAAACACCGTGAGCAGTTCATATGGGCAAACAAGTGACGGAAATAGTATACCTCTCATCCAATAGTGTGTCAATTAAAGGAAATAAACCCCTTTTGAAATCCGTCCCAAGAACATGTTTCAGGGCCACCAATAGTTCCTGGAGCCAACAACTATTAGTACATAAATTTCCAGGTGAGTCAAATGAAAAAACAAATATAGTTGGAAGAGAGGGTCGACCTTCCGGATTGAAACCGAGTCAGAGCACGTGACGAGCAGATTCACTATACTTTTGCATATACTTTCTTCATGTTGCTTTATATAATCGGCAAAGCTCTTCAGCAGGTAAGTTAAGAAAGAAACAGTCTGCAGATAAAGAATGAAGAGATACCTAAGAAGTGAATAAAGAAGAGGTGCAAAAGATGGAAATTGGTTCTTTCGCTGCTTGGTTAAAATTGGTTGGCATGAGTAAATATAAGCAAATGGAAATTATGAGCCTTAGTTCTTCATAAACTTAATCTCTAGACAAGGAGAAACATGATAATTTACTTAAAGCAAAAAGGATGTCACATTTGTGCATAAATCAAGGGTATGCTGTAAAACAAGACGTCGACAAGAAAATTGAGGTTCCAATCAAATTGCTTTCTCAGTCAACGATCTCAATATATAATAATTCCACGTGAATGGCTTGCCACTACCGTAATGGAGGAACTATTAATGATTAGGGATATCTTTGACATTAATAATGAATAAAGATTCCATATATCTGGTCCAGTCAGACTTGTTTGAAGCTTATGCTAGTAATGCAACACAATCAATAAGAGAAATCCATAATATAATTCCTACATAAGAAAATAAAGTTCAAATCTTTACCTTAACCTGTGCCCCTTTAAGCTCAATAAAATGTGTCTTCAGGTGAGGAGGGACCTTCTCTGGACCTGGGACCGAGATAGCCGCCACCATCAATGGCAAGAGATGGGGGATATTAGTCTGAACAAGCCGGCCATACAACTGAAATAGAAACATAACGACCAGCGGACTCTCTGTAACAACCTTAAACGACCGTGTACTTGGATTAAGTTGCGCTGCTGCGCCAACATAACCACTTAAAGGACCAACTTGATCAGAAACTTCTATAGGCTTCATGTCATCACCACTCAAGGCTGACCCTATGGACCCAGAGGTGGACAGTGGGGCTGGTGGTGGTGCCATCATAGCCCCACTCTCAAAAAAGTGACTAACAGTAGCTCTGAAATTCTGGTAAATTTTGCAGACAAAATCAAGAAACGGCTGAACTTCAGTCTCTAAACTAGGCCTAAAATTTCTGAGCAAGTCAAAAATAATCCTAATGCAAATTAATCCATTTTCCTCATTGTCCGTAGTGAGAACATGCATCGCTACTTTGAGAAGCTCCTGAACAAAAGGCCTAAGAACCTCACTATGGGGTAAGCGATTAAGGATTTCAATTATAATATTACGCAGCTTGTGCTCGATGTTATCCGTAAACTGAGGCTTGGTAATATTATATAAAATTGCAGAAAATGCACGGAAGTAGCACTTCAAGAAGTTCAAATACTCCCCTGTGTGGCATATCTCCAGACTATCCCGTACCTCCATCGCCATTTGAAGCCTCGTCTCAATTGCTGCAGCAACAGAACACACAGAAAGAAAAAAAAAGGTAAGAATATAAAATCGAAACGCAAAATCATATACAAGAAACCAAAAGAGAACAAGAATTCACGTACGGAGGTCGGGCTCGATTAGGGTTCGAGCATGTTGCTCGAAATTCTGAATCGGACTCATTCTTGATAAATTTACTTAAATTAACCTGAACACCTCAATCGAAAAAAAGGAAACTAGGGTTTCGTCAACAAAGGTTTTGGGGAAGAACAGCGTAACGAAACTACTGAATTAAATGGGTATAAATACGCGACTAGGGCATATGAATTTACACAGGATAGTGATCGATCTTGGATTGATGATCTTCTACGACTGAATTCTACTTCTTAATTAGTGAACTGTGTACCTAGGGTTTAAGGTTTGAGGAAGAAGGGGAGCGGTAATTTTCTTTCACCCCCTCATGGAAGGCTTCTGTACTCTTTTGCACGGATTGGCTGAGGCTATTTATATACGAAATTGAGTGTCGACTTTCAGTTTCTAAATGGGCTATACGTTAATAAAGTAGAGATTAAAAATATTATTATATAATATTAAATTGTTTGTGAATTTTATAATTTCTATTGAATATCAATTTTTAATACAAATAAATAAATTATTACGAGTGTTTACACATCTAGCTTATATCTAATTGTCATGTACTTATTAATCTATAAATAATAAAATATTTTTTTTGAAAAATTCAAGTAAACATATATATATAAGCACAATTAAATAATTATACGTGTATATTGAATTTAAATAAATAAAATTATCAGTATTGACAACTTGTTGTAATATTACATATAAAAATAATGGTACTTATTAATTATCATGACTATATTTAACATACATATTTATTAATAAATATTAATAAATGACTATATTTAACATACATATTTATTAATAAATATTAATAAATTTCTTTTTTATACAAGGAGTCAAGATCCTGTTACCCTTAATCATCTAACCCGACAGAACCGGGCCAAACTTCGAGGCCAACATTTGGTATGCCTCAATATTTCATTTATCAAATAGGCCCATAAAATGAAGATACATAATATACACTAGTGGGAGTTATATAATTAAAGGCCCAACTGAATTTTGGTGTTTAATGAACTTTAGACATTTTGTTTTATATCTCTCATTAATTTTGGATATTGAATATTAAGAAATAAATAAATATAGGGCTATTATTTTTTTCAAGTTAAGGTGTTGATAAGGAAAATTGCATTTTTTTTTGTCTTATACATTTTGCTATTTTTTTTAAATCTTGTCTCATTTTATTACGAAATTCTCAAATTGTGTTCCAATGTTCAATTTCCTATATTTAGTCACAATTAAATATTCGTCTAAATTTTAACGATTAACTACATATATTAATATTTTAATTGATTTTTTGGGGTGATTTTGGATTGTAAATGATATCAGATATTGAATAGAAATATCGTGATATATATATGTTGTACATTTCACACAAGCATGTATTATCTCATAAAAAATCGGTCAAAGTGTTCACTGTCAGAGTTGACCATTCATTTTCTATGAAAAATTCAAATGAGACCACATATAATTATTTTTTTAAAAAGTATAATACACAATATAGAATTTCGTAACGAGTGAAATTAATATCGAAAGTATCAAATTTATGTGACCAAAAATAATTTTTTTGTTGCTCTCTACATGCAAAAGAACAATCTACTCCAATGATTCAATATTTTCATAACATTTTATTTGTTCAAAATTCACCATCTTTGCTTCCTTTCTTCTTCAAAAAAAACCCTCCAATCAATGGCCCCAAAAGCTTCCTCTTTATCTTCTTTTTGGCCAAAGATTGAACTTCACCACCATTATCCTCACTACTAACCATCACTTTTGTCAACAATGGAGGATTTTCAAATTTGACATTTTTTTTCTTGTTAAATTCCAACCCATCTTCATCATCATCTACAGTGTTAATAATTCCCACTTTGCTCGTATTTTCGATGAATTTAAGCTCTTCGATTTCGGGTTCTGGTGTATCTGAATGTGATAGTGTTTTTCTGGCTTTCATTTGATGAAGCTCTCTTTTTGTCTCATCAAGTTCTTGCCTTATAGAAATTAAGCAATGGGCCATGAGATTTTCTTCTTTTGATTTTTCTATACTTTGCTTTGTCTCTTTCATGTCTGTTGTCATTACAGCTCTAAACATGGTGTTTTGGTTTTGTTCAACGCTTGCTTCCCTTTGCATTTGCTAACAAATGCATAGATTATAAGTTAGCAATTATCACAAATTATTTTTAATTTTTTTTTTTTGGGATAATTGAAGTCCCTTTAGTTAAGTTAATCTTTCATCTTTCTTAACATAATAACCTTTACAATTATTTACATATATAAACAATTCATTGCACCAATTTCTTCTTCCAAAGACTTGATTTTGGAACAGAGAAAGATTGATTTTTAATAGTAACGAGTCTATATGATTTTTAATAGTAACGAGTAGGGGTGTGCACAGATCGACTAACCGATCGAACCGAAATCGAATCGAATTTTTTTCGGTTCGGTTACGGTTAACATATTTCAAAAAAATCGATTTCGGTTACGGTTCGGTTATTTGGGGTCGGTTAGTCTAACCGAACCGTAACCGAATTATTTGGGCCATAATATAATATATTTCATAATATAGGGGGTCAATTTGAAATATATAACAACTTAACTCATTAACCCTAATATAATATATTTCATAACATAGGGGGTCAATTTGAAATATATAACAATTTAATTAATCTCACATAAATAAATAATTATGATCATATTATATGGAAATAAAATTTAAAATAGATGTAAAAGTGCATCATGATGAGCTTTTGATAATGTATTTCGGTAGATTGAAAGTTAAAACTTTATTAATTTACCAATTTCAAGTTAAAACTTTTAAGTTGTAATGATTTTTGTGTATTCAAATAGGTCAAATAGCCCAAAATTCAAATAAATTCTTGCAAAAAAAAAAAAAATCTGCCCGATTTCGGTTAACCGATTGGTTAATTGAAATTAACCGAACCGATTAGAAACCGGTTAACCTAATCGGTTCGGTTACGATTACGAATTTTGCCTAACCGAATTTTCGGTTAACCGAACTTTCGGTTCGGTTCGGTTATAACCGTTTGAACACCCCTAGTAACGAGTCTATCTAAATTTAGTTTATTTTTTAATCGTTTTTTTTTTTTAAATTGAACTATTCGTAAACACCCCCTAGGTAAGCGTGTATTCTATCTTTACTTACATATGAATTTTTTTTTTACTAAATTGTTAAGTTATATAATTATTTCTCAAATTTTGATGCGTTTATGGGTTAATTTACTTATATACTCGATGTATAAAAATGTTAGAGCAATAAAAGGATTAAAAAACACCTGTTTGAGCGTTTCTCCAGCCAGTATCTTTTCTCCGAACAATGCTACCGCTTCTCGGACCGATCGAAAAGGCCGCCTCGTGTCGATCTCGACTTTCCCCCTCACCACCAAACATTCTTCTTGTGGCATCATGTTGAAAACTTGATGAACTTAATATTCAATGTACAAAAGTTTTAAGTACTTATATATAGCAACTATAATACAAAAAATAAATATATGTTAGTTGCCTTAGTAGGGGAAGATTGAGGAAATAACTCATGACTTATTTTCATTAATGGAAGTTAACAAAAAATAATGTGGAGTTAGATTAATATCTTGGCTTCCACTTCACTAGACATTTGTTAATTGATGTTGATAGATGTGGTTTAGATGAATTATTATTTATTAATATATGGTGGTTGGAATATCAATTAATTTCATCCAAAACCCACTACATGAATTGGACTAATTGCCTCCTTACCTCCCATTTTGTCATCTTCCAATTTACCTCACATATTCATATATATGCACACATAACACTAATTGTATTTTGGATGATTAGTTTGTGATTTTTTTTAAAGATAGATTGAATTTTCGGACCGGCAGAATTATAATATGTGAGAAATTTGGTGTATTTTTTGTGATAAAAATTCGATTATGAGTTGGTACTTATTGCACATGAAATTTTTAGATTTAGTCATTTAATGTCGCTTTTACTCCGCTAATTTTTGTTTTTGAATAACTCTTCCAATACTACAAGTAATATTTTGGACTTTCGCGTGATAAATTCCTATAATTCAAAAATTAAAATAAAAAAGTCTCAAATTATTTAACTAATTTTTTAATTTTGAACAGATTTTGTCTCCCCAATTCACAAAAAATGAAAATAACTAATGAGTATCACAATTCAAAACTAAATTTGTTTGGTCCCATGATTCCAAGAAGGTTTTTTTTTTTGCAAATTTGCCTAGAAATTATTAATTTACTTATCACCCCATAGTTTATAATTTGGTCTTTCATTCTTGTAATCTTTTTTCATAGACACATATATACTATGTCAGAGAATTATCAAGAAACACTGAATCGGATTTTGTTTTGTGAAGACAGAACAAACAAAGAAAGATTTACATATGTGTGGTCGGTAAGTCGGTTACATATAAAAGTTATATTTAAGTATTATATAATTATTAATATATTCTAATATAATAAGGGAAGTGGAGAAATCATGAAATCATTGAATTACGAGAAATAAATACATAAAATAATATTAATTAATTAATGAAACTTGGCACATGCATGCATGTGAACTATATCACAAGAGTATATTAAAATCAATTGTTTTATTTTACACCTTTTTTTAGTAAAAACATTAAAATGTTAACAAAATTACGTAGCAAAAGTATTTAAATTCTACAATGTAAATTGAATTTATAGCTTTTTTTTACTATAATTATGAAAAGAGAAAATAGAAAGATTAAATGAAGAAAAAATCTCATATAATTAGTATAAGAACATGTATATATATTTATCTTTTTTTCTTGAATAATTAATTTAATGTTATTATACTTTGAATAATGCAAGTGGATTGTTATATGATATGTAGCGTCAAATCATTTTAAGAGGAGAAGAGGTAAATTGCACTTCACTCAACTCATATATATACATATATTTTTTTTTCCTTCACATATGATGATTAATTTTCGTCACAGGAAATCAGGGTTGAGTTTATATTTTATAATATGATTTGGGTTTTAAATTTGATTACGATTTTAAATTGTTAATTAACATAATTAGAGGCCCTATATATGACCAGCTAATCAGTTATTAATTTGGACAATGACAAGAATATAAGTCAAGCCATATAATCATATACATATTTGTAATAGTTTATCAGCTTAATTATTCAGCATTTTCAGGCCAAATTTCTGGCATGTTGTGGCCTGGATTAAATGATACGGCTGTTCTTTGTTGTCTGATTACTTCTTTCATGCAAAATCAGAGCCATATATATTCAAATTTTCTCTTGAATCTTGTGTTGCACATTATATAAATTAAATGTGTATAGAATATTTTCTTATGTTTACAATTATAGACATATAAACTCAATATAAGAACTAAATAAAAAATGAAACAAAGAATGCAAAGATGAGTTCTAAGAAATACATTTTTACTATCAAATTGGAGCTATAAATTATTAATATTCAGTCTGTGGTAGAATTAGTCAAGCCAAGCTAGCTTGGACCAATCAAAATTAAATTGACCAATGTATATTATATATATCATTTAATTAATAGACCAATTTTAAATATATAAGATGCATGTGCTTTCTAGTTTCTCCATAATAATAATAGATTCTCTTATTACACACAATTAGACAACCTCAAAACTTGAACAAACACATCAAACAAAAACCAAACATGAACAAAAACCCATTCTGCATGCCTAGGCTCAAAGCCCCAAATACAGCCAGAAAGAGCAGCCGCCGTCTAACGCCCATATCGCTGCTAGACCGCCTCCGGGAGGCCGTTTTCCGGCTAATCATGCTGTCGGCTCTCTCTAAGGGCCCCACCCGCTCTAACGACGACCGTCGTTCTTCGTCGTCATCATCTCAGCCGTCGGATCAGTATTACTACTATCCCAACGATCCCCACCACAGCGAGGCGGTGGCTGATTGCATAGAGTTCATCAAGAAATCTTCCACCGCCGCCGATGACGGCCGCGATTCCACCGCCGCTTTGCCCGTTATGTAGCTGGGCCGGGCCGGGTCGGGTCGGGTCGATGTAGATTTTATCGTTTATTTGTGTGTGTGTGTGTTTTTTCGTTTTAGAAATGCCATTGTTTGATGTGGAATATAATGACTTGTAAATTGATTTATATGAAGAATTAATCACAGGAGATTTTTAGATTATTAATCTTGTCTTGTATTTCCTTCTTCAAAAATATATTTGAATCATCATGTAGCATAAATCAGATTTGTGAAGCAATACCAAATTTTTTTTTAGCAAATTAATCGTTTCTAATAGTGTTACATTTGCGCCCGAAAGGGTAGCGGCTGCGAGTTTCCCATTTTGTATTTTGATGATGTGCTTTTATGATAATCATATAATCCATAAACATGATATAAAGTTAATTGAATTTAATTTACCATCTCTTTTCTTTGCCTGTTTTTTTTCTTTTTCCCCCAATTTATTTAATTTTAATTAACATTAATTCAAAAATATTCTTATAAATAAAAAATTGCAAGTTTTAGTTTCTATTTGTTATGAAATAACTTCTACATATAAAAATAAGTGATATAAAAGATTATTCTACATTAGTATGAAACTTATTGAACCAAAACTAAGCAAATAAATATTTGATACAATAACAGCTCATAGAAAAACCTCGAGGTCAAGATTCCGAATCCTGTTACCGGGTGGCCCCTTAGGCCTGATTGCTTTACTTAATGGGCCAGGCCGGTCTTGGCCCATTAAGAAACGGGCCTTAGATAGTGAGTTATATTCATTAACAATTTACAATAAATAAATAAATCAATCAACTTACTTCCCACGAAATCACTTGTTCCCTCCTTAATCTCCTGCCGGTCTAGACCTTTGATGCAACTCACCTCCGAGAACCTCGAAGAACTCTAATGGCGGGTAAGTAAATGATAATAAGCATCTAACTGTGATTGTTTGCAGTTTCCTTTTGTGTTTATTAGTTTGGAAAGCTTATTTGCTGTTTTAATTGAAATTTTTCGTTTCTGTTTATGTTTCCTTTTGAAAAAGGGGGGCAATCGGAGAGAGAAGACAAAGTTTCACTAGAACTCACCGAAGAAATTCTTCAGAGCATGGAAGTTGGAATGGCATTTCGCGATTATGTATGTATTTCTTCACACACTTAACTTTTATGCTATTAATTGATATTCTGAACGAATAATCTTATCTTTCGCTGGAGTTTTTTCCTTCTTGATTTTGTTTGCTATCTCAGTCTATCTGGAAAACATTTTTATTTGATTTATTCTCTATATGATCTTTGACCTTCTCCGGAATATTCTTTGAATGTCTTAATTAGAAGAAAAACCAAAGAATTATAGAACTCAACTTTGTTAAATTTGTGTACGCTTAGGTTTGCAATTGTTAAATGCACACAAATAGATTGTAGAGTATGTCTATCATGCCCACCTTTTCAGATGAATATTCAAGTCCATGTTTATTTCTAAGTTTGGGTTGAAAGGGATCTTATCTTAATAGAAGTTACGTTTGAACATTTTCCCTCAAAATGTTTTAAAGTCAAAGTTCCAAGATGTGAACCTCTATAAGTTTGAGTTGCATGCATAATTTAATTAGCGTTTCTGGTAAATGGATCAATTACTCCGAGGTCTTCTTGTCTGAGTTCTTGTCTTTTAATGAAATATACAAGTTGGTCCAGTGATGGCATATTTGCTGAAAATTTGTTATCTGCACGCCATGTATTTTTCCTCTGCAGAATGGTAGAATTAGTTCGATGGATTTCCATAAGACATCAAATTATTTAGTAACTGCTAGTGATGATGAGTCCATTCGCCTTTACGATGTCGCAAATGCAACGTAAGCATCTTTCTTTCCCTTTCATTTGAAAGTTCAATTTTTCCTGGTGAAATTACTTTCTATATTATGCTAGAGGGATTTGTTGTTCTTAGATATCCAAAAACAATCTAGTATATTGAGTTAGAATTTACCAGGATGAGACTACAAGAAAGAGAAATTGAAAGAGAAAATAAACAAACACTTATTTGGTTTGTGACAAAGTGGTCTTCAGAGTAGTAAAAATGTTTTTCTCTTTACTGATATGCTAGTGCTCCTCGTTAGTGTTTGAAGTTGTGAGTGATTGATTAAGTCGTGGACTGTGATTAATTATGATTTCACTTTTTTGACCACGGTTCGGTTGCACTTGGCCAACTTAACGTTCCAGTTTGACAAAGGTGTTCTTTAGAACATTTTTAATCATCAATGTCTAACTAGGTTTGTTTTATTGAATGCAAGCTTCGGAGACATTCCTCATTACATATATTTGGTTTCAACCTATAGTTGTGTCTAGTTACATGATATGCTCAGAGAGTTTACTTGTTGCGTTCAGATGTTTGAAGACAATCAACAGTAAAAAATACGGGGTTGATCTAGTTAGCTTTACCTCTCATCCTACAACTGTTATTTACTCCTCAAAGAATGGCTGGGATGGTATGAATACCAAAATATTCTTCCCACCTACATTTCAAAGTAACACTACGCAACAACTAATTCATTCTTTTTAACAACAGAATCACTGCGTCTTCTCTCACTGCATGATAACAAGTACTTGAGGTACTTCAAGGGTCATCATGACAGGCATGTGTTCTGATCTTTAGGTATCACATTGTATTCTTTGGCATTACAGAAATATTACTGATATAGTGAAGTGAAACGTTTTACTTTTGGAGTTACAGGGTTGTTTCCCTTAGCCTTTGCTCTAGGAAAGATTGTTTTATTTCTGGATCTCTTGATCGAACTGTTTTGCTTTGGGACCAAAGAGCAGAGAAATGTCAGGTGCGGGCCCTGCAATACACTTAATTAGTTCATTATTTTTTTTTTCTGATCTTTGCTAACACTGGTATTCTGAAATCAGGGTCTTTTGCGTGTTCAAGGGAGACCAGCTGCAGCTTATGATGATCAGGGACTTGTTTTTGCTATTGCTTTTGGAGGATACATAAGAATGTTTGATGCTCGAAAATATGAAAAGGTGAGACTATAATATTTGAACACACTAGAAGCAGATTTCAAGCAGTTGCAGTTTTTGCAGAAACTGACTTAAACTTTTCAAGGGCCCTTTTGACATATTTTCTCTTGGGGGAGATATGTCGGAAGCTAATGTTGTGAAGTTTAGCAATGATGGAAGACTTATGCTTTTGACAACATCCAATGGGCATATTCATGTGCTTGACTCTTTTCGTGGTACCCTTGTGAGTTTTTCTCAATGTTTCCCGAACCAATCTCAGTATTATTTTGTAGGTGGCGGGATGATGAGATGTTCTCTTCTAATTGTTTTGTTTTCTTTTCCTCAGTTATCGACATATAATGTGAAGCCAGTTTCAAGCAATTCTACTTTGGAGGCCTCTTTCAGCCCCGAAGGAATGTTTGTCATATCAGGTCTGATTTTATTATATTGAATTTCTTATATTACTTTTTCTTCTTATTTTATCGATGATTAAAATGTTCTTTATAGAATTCTTGTCTACATAACACGCTTGTCATCGTCTATTAATTGAGAAGGGAGTTGCCAGTTGACAAATTAGTCCACATCAAGTTGAGTTTTGGCCGAAATCCAGTGAAAGAGTCATCTGATATACTTTTGATTTGGTATCAACTGGTTTATACAGAATAATTCTCTTTTAGGGAATAACAAAATAATTGACCGGTAATTCTTATTAGTGCTCTTTCCTGCCTGGTGTATAGGTTACTGACAAGGTTCGTATGTAATCCCAAGGACTGGATGCTCTAGAATAACTTTTGGCTATTTTTGATATTGAAGTGTAATAACTAAGAAAAAATATTTGATGCAACCTGAAAATCTTCTTCAATTTGCTCTAAGATTGTTCTTCTTTCTCTGTTTGGAAAATAAGCGGAGGAAGACAATCGATTTTTTGGTAACAATCTAGAAGAACCATGAGAATGAAAAAGTTGAGATTACATGTAATTTTGTTCACTGGCACTTACAGTCCTTGTTGCTTTAACTAGAAGCACATAAAGAATTTGTCAATACAGCTCTCATGTATTCAGGCTCCTGAAGGAGCACTGATATATTTTGGTTCATGCTACTTGGCAGGTTCTGGGGATGGTAGTGTTTTTGCTTGGAATGTCCGGAGTGGCAAAGAAGTAAGATAAACTGCTTCCTTCCTTTGGAGTATTTAATACTAAGCTTTGTTTTTCATTCTTGTTTTAGCACTAAACTAATAATAATTTCTTGCCCTCAATTAAATCTCCAATAAATCTCACTTGTGTCCTTTCCTTTGTCTAGAGTTGTTAACATTCTGCATAGCTGCTTTGCCTCTTGTAACATTCTGCGAGTTGGAGGTGTACTACTTGTGCTAGCAACATCTGCCACTGTTCCTTCTGTATCTCATGTTTCCCTGCCTCCTTCCCTTGGTTTCTGTCTGGCTCTGTTTTTCCTGTATATGTCTCCCTTGCCTCTCTGTTTTCAGAAGCTTCTTTACTTGCCATATCTGAGCTATTGGTTTTAAACACCCACACACACCCTTGAGTGTCCCCATTTATAACATCGTTTGCAGAACACTGGATCCACTCATCTATAACCACTTAAGTGATTACCTATCCTGTTCCCTCACTTTTGATGGTTATACGTTTAGGCAACTCTTGTCCCACTTTAACCTTAACAAGAACCCTAGCATACTCCAAGTCTAATTTCTTTGATGTCATTTCATATGTAGGTAAATGCTCTCCAATCTTGCTTGTTATCTTACTTAGGCTACTAGCACGCCACGTTTGCAATGGAAGCTTTGACAATTAAACCCAATTTGGCACTTCAGTAACCTCCTCTATTATGTCACTTCCCTAAGTCCATGGCTTAACCATCAACGGTGTAGCGTAAAAGAATAAATTACCTCGTTTGATGGTTGCTTCCATGTCATCTGCCCTTTCGAATCGCTGCACAAAGAAGCCCTTCTCATGCTTCACCACTCTTGCCATTTCAATCCCTTTCCAGTGAGCCTTTGGGAAATTGACCATGCCTTTCACTGGCAAATCTTGACCTAGGATGTACGCAGATAGGGTATATTTCCAGTAGGTGAATTCAGTATCAACATCCACGCGAGTGATTTAGTGTACATCACCTGTATCCTCAACGTTTTTCAGTGACAGCTCATTACTACCCTCCCGATTTCCAGTAAACAAATCACTCCATAACCTATCTCTGTCCTATCCTGTTCTCTTATAGTTTCAGATTTACAAGCCTCCATTTGATTCGTCGCTCCACTTTTCTGGTGACTCTGTACTTCAGTCAGAAACCCAAAAATACGGGACTCGTCCTCCAATCTCCATCTCAATCCCCGTTAGTTCCTTTCCCCTCCTCGCGTGTCTTGAAGCGTGAATAGATGTGATTGAGGTTTCTCCCACTGTCAGTTGTGATTTGGTAGCACTACTTTTTCTTGGATCTGATCATTAGGACTTGATGCGACCTCAATTTTCTTTTGTCCCATGCGTTTCACCATTTTTCATGGGAATTCTTATATAAGACATTTACCCTGCAGTTATTGCTGTATATGTTTCTCCGGGAACATCATAAAGTTCTGGTTATTTCTAGAGAATAGGTCATTGCAGATATAGGGAATTTTACTGTCACATTTAAACTTATGAGAGGAGCCTTGCTTGTTAGTGTCTCTTTCTGTACGTTTTATCTCTTCTGTTTGTTTAAATTCTTTGATTTGGTAAGTTGTTAATTTGAAATTAAGTGTCTGCTTAGTCATTAACAGAAGAAAGTTCCTCACATATTCTTATTCGTTGTATATGTTTGTCAGGTTGCCAGTTGGATGAGTACTGAAGCTGAACCTCCTGTAATTAAATGGGCTCCCGGAAGCTTAATGTTTGCGACTGGTTCTTCTGAGTTATCCTTTTGGATTCCAGACTTATCTAAGTTAGCAGCTTATGTTGGAAGGAAGTAGTAGTTTACTCTGGTACCTTGTCCAATGTTCTGCCTGTAAATATGTGTGATGTGCGTTTTTTTTTTTGCTTTGTCCATTTTGGGATTTACTGCTGAACCATAGAATGGTAATTTTCTATTTATTCACCTGCTTACGTGATTTCCTTGGACAAGTTCAGATGAAAATATGGGCTCCAAATAGTGGCTCCACATTTCACATTGTAAGAAATGATGCCAGTTTAACGTTCTAGATTTTATACACTCTTGTTTGAAGCGCCTGGAAATCTGACAGGAGTTACAAACTTACAGTGGATATGTAGGTGGAAAATTTCAAATCATATGGTTCTATTGGGATCTCTGCCAATCAGGTATGCAAATGTAATTTTTCACAGCTGATAATTTTTCCTTTAGCCTTCTGCTTCTATTCCAATATGGTATCTGACTTTATGTTGCAGTATCTAGAGATTAAATACTGTAGTTTTTTAATTTGTGGTGACTTGTTCTAGTTCCAAAGTTTTATTTAGTTATTCGACAATTGAATTAAATATTGCTGGTATATATTTATATATATATATATATATTGTTGGATGGACCAATGTTTGGTTTGTGTATCAGAAAATAAAGCACGAAAACAGAACCTTAAAGTATTAAGTCTGGGTTAACAGCGTAGTTAATGTTACTAATCTTGATAATATAACACAAAACAAGAATTGGGAAAACTGTTTTTTACTTTATCCAGACATGGATTAGAAAATAAAAAAAATTCAGAATCTGATGAATCCTTGTCCTAGTTACTATAGATAAGCTCTTTTTTTGGCCTCTTAATGGTCCATAGATTAGGATGCAGTCCATAAGGCAACTCTACTTGACCTACAACTTAGAACAGATTAATTTTAGTTATCAATAATAGTGTCTTGAGCTAGTTTATAACATCAGACGAGTATGGTACTGTTCTCAGTGAGGGTGGGAAAATTTGGAAAAAAAAAAAACTTTGATTTTTAATTTCAAGTGTCCAAGCCCCAAGGCCTCTTGTTTCACAATCAAAGCGTATGAAACTAAATATGGTTTTTTTAGGGATACATAAGGTTAAGGGGACTTGTTATGAGACAAATTCACATCTCAGACATGGGATAACATGTGCCGGACCAAATAATAATTGTCCAAAATACAATGAAGAAAAGTGCTGAATTGACATAAAATAGGCCCGGAATGTTGGTACCTTATGATATTTTGAATTTTGAATAGAAAACTTAATTTTGAATTTTGAACTGTTATCTTGTGTAAGCATCTGTTGGGGTCCATCAATTAGAGGTCGGCGTAGGTTATAACTCTTTTCTGTTATTGATAGCCAGGGTGCAGGTTCACATTTTAAGATAATGTGTTGGTGGAGTATTGTGTTGTCAAAATTCATGTTTGGTGTAATAACTTTCTAACATTTCATGCTATAAAAACTTTATTATTGGTGAAGGTTGCTATTTCACTTTTCCTGAATTGTCTGTTTTCTCTTTCAAATCTCGGTGATAAAGACGACATTTGTTTGGCGTCTTTCTTTATCAGCATATCGTGCATGTTTTTGATGTTTCAATAATGTTGAGTTCTTTTTATTGATTGACTTTTGTTCCGATTTGCACCAGACAACTGGATATTGTATACATATATCAAATGTGGATTGTGGCTATTGTAGAATTTTTGTACATGGAACTACAAAGGCATGGGAATGCAACTTTCTGAAGCCTACTGGATGATGACCAAGTTACCAGGACAGTATGTTATTTGAAACTTTAATTTAGGATCCGTCATTTAGTGTTTAAGTTCATCTGATTAACTACAATTATTCAAAGTTTATAGTTCCTAGATAGAAAGAGACCTAATACTCAATTTGGCACAGGATTTTGGTGAATTAAAGAAAATGAAAATCGAAGAAATCCAAATATTTAAAGTTTGTTGGTCTAGGGAGAAGTTATGGTAAAACTCTACAGAGAATGACAATAAAAGAACAAAGTAACTATGGAATCTAAGGATGGATTGATTTCAAATATTTGCTAGAAAATAATTTTACAAATGTCATTAAAAGATAATAATCGTATTGAAAAAATAGAAGCTGGTGTGTGGAGTGAGAGGACTTCTTTGTTTTTTAATGAGTTAATTTTTTCTCTCTCTCAAATAAGTATTGTTTCCTATATCCTTTCCTTTTCTCAGTTTTCTTTGTAACCCAACTAGGCAAAATATTTTTTCTTGTCTTGACCGTGATTATTATGTAGATATGAAATGATTGCCAATAAATTTCCCAATTAATTTGATAATTTTGTCACTAAACTTTCAAAACCCCACAAGTCCATATTATTGACATTAAACACCTTGATAGTAACATGTAATGATGACATCATATGTAATGGCCAAAATCAAAGTGGTTGTTGAGAGTAAAAATAAAATGAAAGAGACATGAGAAGAGAGAAGAAAGTATGAAGAAATATGATAAAAATGTACTTGTGAACAAGTGTTGGAATAGATGAAAGATTGTGGGCCTTATTTTTTGCTAGTAAGGGACATTACGTAGTGAAGGGCTTAAAAAGGTTGAAAAGATCACAACAAATTGGAACTAAATCACAAAGAAGAATAGTCCATTATTATTACAATTTCACAATGCACAAAAAGAGGTCTTAAAATGCCAAAGAATATGCAAAACCAAAATAAGGAAAGCATCCACACAAAATCTTGTTGATTGGGACATTTACAGAGAAGAAGAACCAAAGTACTTGGGAACTTTACTTGAGTGAATGCTCATTTGTCCACATCATTGCCCCACTTGTCAGTTACATGCTTTTGTCTTTCTTCTATACCAATATATGTACCTACATTTTTTTTAGCATATCATCAATATACGTATTACAAATTAACTTGTCCACTTATTGCCCCAGTCTAACTTTGGGATTATGTTTAATGTTAATATATAAGACATTATTTAATATTGGGAGCTTTTTTTCTAAATTGAGTATAATAGAGTCAGTCTAGTTTTCATAACTGGGTTGTAAATGTTTTGATTAAAAAAAAAATCTTATTTGGTCATACAATGATAAAAATTAGATTAATTCCATTAAAACTGGTTTTACATGGTAGGACGATATTCGTCCGGATTATGGTAATTTAAAGATGTGTTTTGGATTGAGTGATTTAGATTTGGGGAGGAGATTTGGAGAAAGTATTTGAAATGACACCTAAAATGAAGTCATTTGAAATCTACTGTAGTTATGGAGATAATAGTTCAAAATGAATGTCGAGTGATTCAAAATCCATTTAAACTTAGATACGTCTAAATGAACTTTATGAAATTATTGATGAATTTAAAATTCATAGAATCCAAATAGGGAATTATGTTGAAAATATGGTATAATATAGTCTATAGAGAAGGATAAGAAAATTGAAAAATGAAAGAAGAGGATAAATTGGGAGTAGGGCATTGGGAAAGGGAAAGGAAAAAGGGAATTGCAAATAATTCGTGGCAATTTACGATGCAAATAACGGCTGTGTATAGTATAGTAATGTCACCTTTTTACTCATTTCTACTTTTTCAGTTCTAATTTTCAACACCACTCATCATTAGAATAGCTGCTACTAGGGAGGGCATTATTGGTTGTATTTTTGTTTATGATTAAAAGAATTCACATACTTCTAGTACCATCACACACTTGACACTTGGAAAAAAAATTGTACACTAATCTATTGATTCAAATTTATAATCACAATATCATTATTTTTATACCCTGATTTAGGTCTTTTGATTTAAATAGCTAACAATTAATATTGATATCATAAAAATGTACTTGAAACATAATAATAATTTACAGTCCAAATTCAAACAATCTATACCATGATTATATATGCGTATATAATACAAATATGTGTATACACCATAACAAAGGCTACATAATTGAATTATGAGAATGTGGATATTTGTGATGTTTTTGTTATCCTATGTACGAGACTACTGTATTTATATGGAACAAACTATACATAAGATTATGATTTAATTAGATACACTCTAATAGCTTTTAATCCCTATATAAGTAGTCTTTGTCCTCATAATTATAAACTGGTCTATTTCTTCACACATAAAATCTACATATATATCGATTTATAGAGTTCGAATTAATGCTATACCCCAAAAATATTTTTTTCTCGAGTTGAACATCATCCTTTGTAGTTTTTATATGTCTCATTTATGGCATGCTTATATAGTAGGGTTTCAATCCGCTCTTAATTTCTTTTTTGAGTGATAACATATAGAAAAAAAAAATAGAATTATTAAATAATTGAATTTATGATATATCAATTTTTCATAATATTATTGAAATGTTTAGAGAATTAATTCAGATATTAAGAGGGGTTTTGCTTCTTTATATATATATATATATATATATAAAGGGTTTGCTTCTTCAAATGAAGAATTCATCGATTTAAAAAGTAATTAGTATATTACTTTTTGAAGACATGAACAATATTCATGATCAACCAGCAGACCTATATTTTAATTGGAAATTTTTCTAATTGTAGATATATATAGCTAAATACCAACAATAGAGAGTAAATTAATTGTTAAAGGACCATTCACAACTACTTCACTGGTACTACAACTAAATGACAATAAAATTAAATTCTTGAATTATCCCCTATAAATAGATACTGTAAATTCACAAGTCAATAAACTAATTAAGTATAAATATAGAAATCAAAATCAATTTTTTGCAACATACTTAACAAAAACAAGTAATAATCTAACATGATTAACATATAATTAGTGATAAACAGGCATGATTAGCCTTACCATAACATAGTTAATTAATTACACAGCATCATCATCACTAAACGAGTAATTAATAATATATAATTAGTCTACTAATAATTAATTACTTGAATATATTGAATGAAGTTGAAGGAGAAGTGTGGAATGACGTGGCAGCATAAGATGAGTTTAGGGTGAGCTCAAGAGAAGCCCTAGGATCATCGGAGGAGAAGCATTGCCAGCCGTTGATGTAATCATGAGTAGTTTGTTGCTTAATATGATCATCATCTTCATCATCATCATCTTCTCCATGCATTGGGAAGAGTGGGAGGGTTTCGATTTCATCCTGACCGTTGATTTCTAGGGTTTGATGATGATCATTGATACTGTATTTTCTCTTTTCAACAAAATTAGGGTACGAATCAACCCCTATTAATGCTAATTTTTGCCCCATTGATCCTCCAGCATTTACACTTGGGGTTATGGAGCAATCCTATTTTAATTTATTTCATGCAAAAATTCAAAAAAATTAAATCAGGGTAAATTAATTACATGCAAAAAAGATATTAAGAAGAAATTTGCAGAAACAAAATAAGATGAAATCAGGGTTTTTTTCCTTGAAAAAATTTCAAGAAATATAAGGTTTTTTTTTTAAAATCCCATAATTATATATATATATATATACACATACTGATTTTCTGCAAGAATCAAAGCATAAAAAAGACTGATTTTCGAAGAATTAACTTGCTAAAAGATGAACATATAAGGATGAAATATAAATATACTCTTACCCTAAAGCTTTTCTCCATAGCCACTGATCCATAGCCATAGTTTCCAACATTAACCAGACCATGACCTGGATTAGCTGATGAAGATGCAAAATTCCCTATTCACAAACAAATTATAATCACAATTAGCCATCATCTTTTCTTCTTCTTTCTTCTGTATATATTTTCAAGAACATAATAATATAATAAATGGCGACTAACCAGGGTTAATTTTGTTTGAGAAGCTGTTATAAATAGGAGAAACATGATTAAACCCTGCATTAGTTCTATTAATAATATTATTCTGCATGGGATTAGGGATAAGATGATCAGCATTAGGAGTAGTGAATCTTTTCTTCTGCCTCTCACGAGCTTTGTGATTTTGAAACCAGTAGAAAACATTTTTGCCTTCGATTTTCCCATACTGTCTTAACTTAGCAGAAATCCTTTGTATCTGTTCAGCAGTTGGGGATCTAACTCCATTGTTGTAATAAAGCTCTTTCAGTATTCTTATCTGCTCAGTTGTTGGAGACCATCTGCTGCTACTTTGCCTGCACAAGAAATTACTGCCATTTTTGCCATCTTGATTGTTCTCAGGTCCTTGTTGGGCTTCCATAATCAAGAATCAGTATATATATATATGTGTGTGTATATATATATATATGAATGAAATGGGAGTGTTTATTGAGATGGGATGTGAGAATTATGAAGAGGGGAGAGAGATATATAGAAGGGCATGCACATGGAGGAGAGAGAGAGGATATGATCAGAGAGAGATATCTGAGAGAGAAGGATTGAAGTTGACAGAGCAGGGGCTAACAAAAAGGAAGGGACAAAAGAGGGATTAATAAAGGACCAATTTCAGACAACAATTTTGCTTGGATCAAAAGGCATCCATCAATAAGATTTGTGATTATTGTGCTCTAGCTCTTCACATGATATGATGTGATTTATATATAATTATATATTAATATATATTATTTACATAAAATATCGTCGATAAAGTGTAACTGATTCTATAGATTCGACAAATTTCTCACCAACACAGCCCTCAAATTAGTGTAAAGAATCAAAAGCACAACCTCCTGAAAAATAGTTGGTATATTTTTTTACGAATTGAGTCAATATATATCGACCAATTGATGTGATATATATTTTTACTTATATAATTGGAACCAATAAATAATATAAATATATAGACATGCATGCATTTGTTAGATTTGTTGAAATGAATTTTGAATGAATGTTATAGGTATACAATCCTTGTAATCAGGCTCCAAGAACCAGGAGTATATTCTTGTACTTGCACAGAGCCCAAAGTGATATTGCTACATAAATGAATGAGTGGCTTATAACTACATTTCATTTCCAAACTATATATATGTATATACATGAAAAAAAAATCTCATTTCCAAACTATATACTGATCTATATCTTTCTCCATTATATTAAATCTCAATATTACCCTCTAAACTTGATATATATGATCCTTGTCAAATTTGCAATTTTAAATACCATGTTTATATCCCAAAAAAATGGATATCTTTCTTGTCATTTTCTCATTTTCATCCTCAAAACTACCTTAGCAAACAATTAAATAATATAAATTTGTTTTCAAAACAAAAATAACTTCTCATAATTAATATACAAGAGTTATGTTGAATGTATATATATATTATATATATATATGCATGTAACCAAAGTAGGATAATTCAGAATACCCTCCTTGAATTCATCCTGTTGCAGTCTATTTTCCACTTTTTTCTCTACATTAATTCTGACTGCTGCATGCAGACACTCTCTTTCTATCTCTCACCCTTTTTCTTTGAGGTTCAACTTTTGAGATTGCCCTAATATTCTTTGATTTTGACACTAGTATCATTTCTCAATATATATATATATATTATATATAATTGATCAAAAAAATTATATATATAATGACTCGGGATTAAAATAATATCGGTATATGAGTGTAAAATGTAAACATCGACATGCTATGTTCTATAATTTAGAGATTTTTTTAAAATGCAATAATTAAATTTTTTTTGTGCGGAGTGATTGAATATAACACTAATAAACTAGCAGTATTATAGTATTCAAATGGACTTTTGAGATGAACCTTTTTTGTAAATTCAGTTAATAATTATTGAATTATTTGATAATATCTCCAAAGATCATTGATCATTTACTAAATTACCCTCAATTATTAGGGTGGCACATCATATACGTGCATGTTTATAGTAAATTGTGATGATTTCTTAGTTGTCTAATTAATAATTATACATCAAATAGCAGTCTTTCTGGCCGTTTGATTTTTGCAGTAGGAAAAAGTTTCTTTAGTTCAATCAAAAATCCTGGAATGCTTACATCATAAGATAATGCTACCCCTACCCTATATACAATTTGCACCTATATTATACTATACCATATCATACCATACTATATTATATTTTACTATACTATACTAACAGTACTGTACTATAATATACTATGTATGTATCCGTATTCTATACACACACATATACACAATTTTAAGTTCCAAAATCAAATAATACACATATTTGGTGTGTTACTAATTAGGGATTTCCATTATTATTGCTTTCGTCTACTTTCTAATTAAATTAGAAGTGGGCCCCACGTTTAATTTCTTTGTATGCTTACCATCTTTATTGAGTTTTTTTTTTTTTTTCACTAAATGAGAAATGATGGACCAATTAAGTGATATGGGCTTGTGAGTTTCAATAGAAATTCGAGAATTGTGCTTGTTATTCTTGTTTCATCTCATAAGTAACAATATATTTGTATAGAGTTATTTCGGTAGCATATAAAAACGCATCGTTATATAGATGTAAAAGCGTACACATTTATCCTAAAAAACCAATTTATCTAAACATATTTTTATACCAATTATCTAAATGCTAAATATGGAGTTTTGTTTTCTATATTATATACCAACATCGACTTATTGAATATAGATTGTTTTCTACCTTGAAAGAACAAAAAACGATTGGCTTCAAATTTAATTAGGGTGGTTTGAGAGGACCCATATGTAATTTTCCAACACGTGAACATATTGAGAGGACCAACATCAGACTTATTGAATGTAAATTATTTTTCTGCAGAATAAAAAGTGATTGGCTTCAAATTTAATTAGGGTGGTTTGAGAGGACCCAAATGTAATTTGCCAACATGTGAGCGGGCGCATTGCAAAAACTCGAATAATAATTTTTTTCTTTTACAAACTTTACTTTATCATCTTTTCTTTCTTTGTTTCTTTAAATATTTAAGACTTTGTCTTCAGACAATCAATTCAATCCGACCGGGATTGGACGATTTTCGTCTCTGTTTTCCCGTCGGAACCCTCAAATATCGCAGAAATCTTCGACAAGGTAACATCGCACCTACTATACTTTCTATTTATTGTGTTTCTTGGATCTTTGAAGATTTAGGAACTGTGATTGAGACATTGAATATTTGCTTTGGGTGTTTGAATTAAATGTGTGTGGGACCGATCGAGGGTTATAGTCAAATATGTTGACAATCTTACTTTTGATGTAGCTTTGTGTTGCTGGATTCTTGACTAGAAGTGGAATTAATGTTCTTGGTGGGTTTTTGATGTTTGTTACATTTAGGCTGTTTGTTTGTAGTATGGATTTTAATTAGGAAAGTAGTTTTCTGTAAACTTGTGCGTTGTTTATTTATTTTTTCATCCTGGAATGTCGATCCAAACAGAGCATTAAGAATTGAGATATTGCAAAATAAGATTAAGTATGAGGTAATGATTTTGGATGAATTTCTGTGTTCCCTAATAATTTGAATGTGGTACTATGCTTGGGGTCTTAGTTAAGCCTGTAACATATTGATCTCTCTCATCTTGCCTCTGATATTGGTGATTTCTTCATGTGCTTCTGAATTCTGATATCATTCCATGTTTAGTGGGGAACTGAAAATGCTCGGGACCTTTGCCTATAATAGCTAACAGAAATGTCTTAAAACGAGTAGGAACCGTATCTGGATAACTTCCTTGAGGAAGCGTAGTATTTTTATTTTAATTCTCAGTTGCATTTGTGTTGGACCAAACATCATAATCCTGTCTGTCTCTAGACTATGCATAATGCCATATAAACTTTAATTGCAGCATTAGAAACTATTAGAAAACCACATTCAAATTCAAATTCTTTCTTGAACATTGGTAACTTTTGCCCATGGGTTCCATGATGAAAAACTTTGTCATGAAGCCATCCATATAATTTCCATAACATAGGTGCAGCTGTAGGTGTTGGATGAACCCATCATGAAACATGCCAGATACTTATTCATTGTTTTCGAATTCATGTGACCTTGAAGTGGAAAATAAGTTTTATTTTGTGCCTTGAGAAAGCTCTATTTTTCTGCTGTTTCACTGGGGAGAGGCACTATATTCAAGTATCAGTATTGATTTTAGTAATATGCTGGATGACTGTTGTAGCCTTTAGGGGAATGTGTGCTAATGTTTCATTTTCTTAAGCTTCATATCATATGTTTGCTTCCATTACGTTAGAGGTTATGAAGTTTGCAAGCGACTAGCCTAAATACTTGAAGTTGTTTGCGAAACAGTATTCATCTTGTGATGCTAGAGCCAGTGTAGAATAGGCTAAATTTTTGTGTCACTGATGAAAATTGTTTGCATATTTGTGGATCCAAAATCTCTAACCATTTCCTGGTATATTCTTGTGATTTTCTTATTACCTGTAATCAATTTCCGAGGCCCTGAAATTCTCATACTCAATCTAGAAAAGAAATGGCAGCAGCGGAAGATGTTGATGTGCCAGATTTGCAGTTACAGTTAAACCAAACACAGGCTAACTGGAAGCAAGGGATGGAAAGAAGTGAATCACAAGTGGATGCTTTGCAAAAGAAGCTTACTGAGGTAAAAGCTTGTATTCAAGAGTCAGAGGTAGATACAAAGAAGGAACTAGATGTTCTGTGGCGTAGAGTCAAAACTTCAGCAACACTATTAACATACTTAAAATCGAAAGCTAGAATCATGGCTGTTCCTCATTTGGCTCATACATCTTGCGGTATTAAGCAGTTAGATGGAGTGGGCTTAGTAGATAAAAATGGCGTCCCTTTGTCTTTATGGTTGAGAAATGTAGATATATCTTCGTTCGACAGTGCCGATGAGGAAACATGGGCAGCGCTTAGTAGTAGTCACGAAGGTTCCATTGATGAGCAAGATGTAGCTTATATCACTGAGTTGCTTAAAAGTGTACAAATGGTTACAGATGTAATGGAAAGTCTAGTGAAAAGGGTTATCATGGCGGAATCTGAAACTGCTGTTGAGAAGGAAAAGGTAACTGTAGGTGAGGAAGAAATTAAAAAGAAGGCAGTTCAGATTGAGAACATGTCTGTAAAGTTAGAGGAAATGGAACAGTTTGTAATGGGCACAAATAGTATTTTGAATGAGATGAGACAAAGGGTTGAAGATTTGGTTGGAGAAACTTCTAGACAAAGGCAAAGAGCCTCCGAAAACGAGCAAGAGCTTTGTCGTGTTAAGAGTGATTTTGAATCCCTGAAATCTTATGTCAGTACTTTGATTAGCGTAAGGGAAACACTTCTGTCATCGGAGAAGCAGTTTCAGAATATTGAAAAGCAATTTGAAAGGTCAGCATTTTCCAATTTCTTCAGGGTGTGATTGGATTGAAAGATTTGAAATCTATGAAGTTCGTTTGGATGTATCCAAAGTTATAACGGATTTCAAATCACTCGAAATTCGCTTTGAGCTATTTTCTCCATAACTACGGTGGATTTCAAATGACTCCATTTTAGGTGTCATTTCAAATCATTCCTCCAAATCCACTCCCCAAATCCAAATCACTCAATCCAAACACACCTTAAGTTTCTTTGAATTTTTGCAATAGTTGACTTGTCTTTGTTTTCATTATTTTCATGGCGATTAGTAATAGCTTGTTTTATTTTATGTTTGGTGTGGAAAAGTAGTTTGGTTTTGTGGGAAATATAATATATGTAGTTGGTTTTGGGTTGTGGTAGGCTTGCTGAGAAGACGTTACAGTTGGAAAACGAGAAAAAACAGAAGGAAGGTGAAGTGCAGAAACTGATGGAAGAGAATGTGAGACTGAGTACTCTACTAGACAAAAAAGAAGCCCAACTTGTGGCAATGAGTGAACAATGCAAATTTATGGCACTCAATCCTTCCAACGTTTAGTTCCAAATCAGGTTGCTTTTTGTGTCGAAATGAATTTAACATTGCCATTTAATCTTCAAGAAGTAAACATCATATACTCTCTACTTCATTGTCTTTTCTCATTCACAACTGTTGAATTGATTGGCTACGAAGCCCTTGTGTTATATTGCGTGCAAATCAGTGATATATTGTGTTATATATGAATCATTCTGTCAAATACATTTTTTTCGCTGCGAAAATACCACAAATGCCTTTAGTTTGGGTATATGTCCATAACATGATCAATTTTCATCATATTTACATTAGGATAACATAATGAGGGCATAAATTAGGACATAATGGTTATAGGAAAGAATGGCTATGAGAAGAAGTAGAAATGAGCCCTGAAAGTAGACCAACAAATGCAGCACTATTGTAAGTAGTTGGTTCAGCTTGTTGAGTGTTGTTTCTCGAGTCTATATAACTATCATTTAGAAATGGCCCTCCAACAACTGCACCTAATGCTACATTCGGGTTCGGTTTTGTTGAATTTAGCCACTCGAATCCATCACACCCTGCCTTAGCACCTATCGGGATAGACGCCCCTCTGTGATGTACATATTCAGGATATTTACTTCCATACCCCACAAGATAGCTCATATTCATTGGATTTTTGTCTAGTACATAATCAGCCTGAATGTCATTTATAGAAATTAATCGAGAAATACGGAGATAAGTAGATAAAAATGAATACCCTTTAAAGAGAATGATAGTTTGTACCTGCATAATGGCGAAATTACGGATATCTATTGCCTTGTAAAGCTCTCCTTGACAGTATAAATTCCTTGTATTAGAGGCGACCATATAATCGCTATAAACGAGTGCTAGAAAAGCAGAGGCGATAGAGTATTGCAAAGGGTTCCACTCATTCACCCATACAAGCCCACCTGTATACACATCCAAAATCGTAACATTATAAAACTTCAATCCTCATCTTGTTAGTTTTCTTCGTTCTTTTGCACCTTGTTTATACGCTAGATTACCTTGCGTTTTATGAGATGTTTCTGATGAAGAATTTGGCAGAAGCCCACAGATAACAGCCTCACTAGTTTTCCTGTAAAGCTGAAGAGCAATGTTTTCTTCACCTTCAACATCTTTCGACCCAAAAAAACTCACTCTCGACAGTAAAACCTGACCAATATATATATATATATATATACACCGTTATTAGGCCAAATAACGATGAAAATATACATCATCTAAAAATTAACCACCACCTGAGTACCAGCAAGTTTGTTATCCCAACAAAACCAGGTCGATATTCCCCAATTCGCAAAGTAATTTCCTTCGACAGTGAGATATGTTAGATAATAGTCTTCTAGAGTAGCATGATAAAGCCAAGCTGCAGCCCACAAGAGTTCATCACCATATCCACTTGAGTTGTAATAGTTTTGAACTTGAGGAATACTGATACTATAAGATCCTCTGTAAGAATCTGCAAAAGTGAATAACTGGCGCGAGTGTTTGAGAAGGAATCTGGAATATTCGGAGTTTGTAGAACGGAATACTAATGAGGCAGATGCCATAGCTGCTGCTGTTTCTGCAGCAACATCTGATCCAGGGTGAGATGTATTCACTTGCAGTAGAGGTCTTTTTTCTGTCATTTGTTCAGGTCTTTCCCAGCATTTGTGATCTAACTCGGGGTCCCCCACCTTCGAACAGATTGCAAACGGATTTACGAGAAATATAGTGGATTAAATTTGGTTTGTTGCGAAAAAGGACAATATAACATGTTGAAAATATAAATATTAAGAGAATTTTGTAGTGTGTTTGGGTTGAAGGATTTGAGAGCTATGGATTTCAAATTTTTTTTTTTTTGGATGACGGGGGAAACCCGCAGCCGCAAGATCCAGCTGCCTTACCAACTCTACCAGGAGTTGCCCCCTATGGATTTCAAATTTGTTAACAAATACATTAAGTTTATTTTGGATGGATTCAAGTTATAATGGATTTCAGATCTTTTGTTATTCATTTTGAGCTATTTTTTCCATAACTATGATGGATTTCAAATAACCCCACTTAAAATCATTCTTCCAAATCCCCTCCTTAAATCCAAATCACTCGATCCAAATACATCCTTAGCGAAATCAAATCCATTCTGATTGTTGACACTTGTTGCCATCTTACAAATTTTTCCAAACGAGCTCATACCCTCAGTAGTATCATTGTATAACACAAGTTTGAAACCCTCTAGTGGTTTGTGAAATTTAAAGAAAACTAGCTTAAACTTTGCTCAGATATTCACAAAAACTATCCATTTTAAGATCCCTTTGCAATATAATTCTTAAGAAGCAAATTACTGTAGTCTAAAAGTAAATAAAGGTGAAGAGAAATGGTAAACCTGAACATAAAGCACATTGGGAGATGGATGTGCATTAATGAGATAATCTGTGATCCATTTCAATGAATCCTTTGCATTTTCGAGCTCCTTAACCCGTTCCATATGGTCTCCATATTCAAGAATAGCCCACGACAAAATCGTAGCAGTAAATGCCATTGGAAATCCAAACTTAATAAGATCACCAGCATCATATAATCCTTTACTCAAATCCAAATTCTCTTCTTTTCCATCTTCTAAACCCGAATCTCCTCTCCAACTAATCCTGTTCTTTGTCAACTTACCAGCTGTACAATTACAAACAGGATAATTCAATATAATGAAACTAAAACATATTGTGCCATTAGACAGATAAATAGATGAAGAATTTGATTTATGAATTTCTTACATTTCTGAACGTCGAAGAATTGAATGGCGATGGCGAGTGCATCAGCATACTTGTCCACAATCCCATGATGTCCCTCGGAATTATGAAATATTCTCAACTGTTTGAAGTTAATGTTTTTACTGAGAGTGTTGTAAGAAGCGAAAATGACGAGAATTCCAATTATCAACACCAGAAACCATACATCCCATTCTTTCGTTTTCACCTGTCGAGTGCCCATTCAATTTGACTTACGCTATTTCGTTGAGACAAATGATCGAATATGTTATGTGGGTTCAAAAGAATTACAGGGGAAACTATGATTGGGTTGCGATTTGTAAGTGTCATTTGATGTGCCATTTTAGCCGGCAGTTGATACCGTTATTGGTAAGAAGATGAGCTTTAAGTTGAGATGCTTATTAAATGGGTAGCTCAGTTTTGTCGTTTCTGGTGAATCAACTGTTTGGTTGTCTTTATCTATGGGAGAATAAAGAGATCGGCATATTTCTTTGCTTGTACTTCTAAGAGCGCTCACAATGGTAAGCCCTTATTCAAGGGGATTTTCACATTTTTCCGCCAAGTCATCTCCCTCCAAAATAAAAAGCCCCATAAATTTTCAACTACAATGGTAAAGCCCTTCTTTTGGACCCACAATGCCACATGTCATTTTCCACCATGTATTATTTTAAATTTAATAATATATATAAATAACTATGAAAATATTATTATCATAAAAAATATAATATATTTGTATACATTATTGTAAACTTAATTTAATTATTATTATTTATTTAATATAATTTTATTATTATTCTTAAAGAATAAATAGAATTTATTATAGGAATTGTTATTTTAGTGAAAAAAAAGTATAGACAAAAATTATAATTTTTTTAAAAAAAAACGAATTATAAAAAATAATAGCGTAATGAGAGTATATATAAATAAAATTTCTTATAATTAAAAAATAAAAAATAATAATAAATTGGGACTAATTGCATGTGCAAAAATTAATTGCACATTTTGTAATTAAAAATAGAAACAAAAAAATATAAATTAAATTTAAAAAATAATGCTGACTCAGCATTTAAATGCTGAGTCAGCGTATTTTGGAGGGGCTGCTTAGGAGCAGCCCCTTGAGAGGGGCTTTTCAGGAGCAGTCCCTCAAAATCCCCCAAAATCCCCACTGCAACTAAAAAACCCCATGAAAAGCCCCATGAAAATCCTCATTGTGAGTGCTCTAAGGGTCTACACTCTACACTTTTAAACCCAAAACTTTATGAGAATTGTAATTTCAGTCCCTCATGAAAAGAAATATCCAAAACTGAGTCTTATTTTTTTAATAATGATCAAGGGTAATACACACAGTTCCGGATAGTTTAATGGGTAAGCTTATACTTTAGTGATCAGAGTGTATTTTACTCTTTGGTAGAGTTATGTTGCATATGTTGAGTATATTTGAAGTCAACTTTAGCAAACTTTGAGTTTTGTTTAATTTTAACAATCACATAATTTTGGCGAGGCTCGGAAAAAATGTGTAGATATGACAATTATACCCTTAGCATATTGAATGCAATTTAAAAGGTGTTCAATGTCGTAATCCGCTAAGTTAATGTAATTATGGGTGCAATTTGTAAATCTCGAATTTATAGATGGGTTGTACCAAAAGTAGTTACAATTGGAAGGTGCAAAGTGCAAATTATCTGGGCAAAATCCTGAGTTAATGTAATTTATGGGTGCAATCTGCAAATATCGAATTTATAGATGCGTTAGTACCGAAAATAGTTACAATTGGAAGGTGCAAAGTGCAAATTACCTGGTCAAAATCCCTAATTTCATAGAACACAAATTCCCGAGAAAAAAAATAACATTCTTCCCTTCGCAATGGCTCAGACAGTACAAAGCGACAATCAGTTAGAAACCACTGCCAACGAGTCTACTCCAAAGCCACAGCGCATCAAAATCACCAGGTTTTCCGATGACAATGATAAAAAGGTAGCTCAGCTCGTTTATCGATTTGGATTTCTCTGTTTTACAATTTCAAAATGCGTGCTTTAACGGTTTTTTACTTGTGGAAATTTTATTGCATATGTTAGGATCAAAGTTTGAGCTAAAATAAAGGAACCGAGTTTTGAATTTGTACGTCAATGGATTTTGACTGAACTGCTTACTTGTAGCCTTCTGCACATGCATGCGTAATTAAGTGAGTTTTTTGTCTTAGTTAGAATCTGCACATTAAGTATATAATGCTTCAAGTATTCTACTGTAGGGGATTTTATATTTTCTTCTTAATTTAGATCGTATACCCATAAACTGGAGAAACTTGTAAGGGATAAAATGCCAAGATATTACTTCAGTATAACCCAGTCCATTATATATTTCTTGGGTTTCAAATGCCAAGAGAAATCTGTATGGTAGAAAATTGAAATACTTTGATGATGATGGTTCACAAGAAATTAGTAGTGTAGTTATTATGAGAGAACAATTTCCTTCTATGCAAAAGATTTTGACTACCAAATAAATCGATGTATGGTGATAAGTTGGTGTCATAATTTTGTATGAGATTGTTTCTATTTCTAATACTCACAGTTAGCTTAGAGTCAACAGGCACTTTGTGACTTGTATCTCTTGTGAAAAGCTTCACTAGAGAGATGAAAAATGGCAGCTGGTCCTATAGTCATTTAATTCCAAAAAATTTGTATACATAACCTCTGTATTTGCACTGGCATATATGATACTTTACTTGATTGTTTTATGATTTTGCTACAGATTTCATCCAAGAGACTGAAAGACGTTGAAATCTGTGTCCCAATAGTCTATGGAACAATTGCTTTTTGGCTTGGTCGAAAGGCAACTGAGTAAGCTGAATCCCATAATTATACGTTTTGTTTGACAATTTTTTTTCATTCGTTGGGACTTGCAATTTTTTTCTGGCCAATTACTTTAATTGACAATTCTCCTTTTCATGTTTTTCTTGAACTTTAGGACAAACTCACACAAGTGGACAATCTATGTACGTGGGGCAACAAACGAAGATCTTGGGACAGTAATTAGGCGCGTTGTATTCCAACTGCATCCCAGTTTCAATAACCCTGTTAGAGTTGTCGATTCGCCACCTTTCGAGCTATCCGAAACCGGTTGGGGTGAATTTGAAATCGCCATTTCCCTATTTTTCCACAACGATGTTTGCGAAAAGCAGTTGGATCTGTAAGTAACATGGCTGTCTACTATGTTTCTCAATGTTTTTTGCCACTTCATTTGACAAACTCCTTTTTCTTTCCAATCCTTGTTATATATAAGGTATCACCATCTTAAGTTGTATTCCGAAGATGAAAGTGGGCCCCAGTCAACCAAGAAACCTGTCGTTGTAGAAACTTACAACGAGATTGTCTTTCCGGAACCTTCTGAGGATTTCTATGCTCGTGTCCAGAAGCATCCTGCTGTAATTGTCCCTCGTCTTCCTGTCACGTTTAACTTGCCTTCAGGTAAAATTTTCCAGTTTTTGCTCAATCCCTTTGTTTATATTCGTTAATTCATCCCGAGTTCTTATTTTTGTGCTCAAATTTGTATGAAATATTAATAGAAGATGTGGATGAAAAGAAAGGTGATACCAAAGATCATCCGATGAGTCAATGGTTTGTCAATTTCTCGGAGGCTGATGAGCTGTTAAAACTTGCTGCTGCTCGTCAACAGGTTACACTTCTTTTTTATGGTTTTAACATTTTTACCATATGCATATTCTGATTTATGTCTTAGGGGGTGTTTGGCTAAGCTTATAAGCTCTTTTAAACATCTTTTAAGATGTTTGAGAGCTTATAAGCTCTATGAAAGTGTTTGGATAATTTTCTTAAAAAAGTGCTTATAAGACCAAAAACTAAGATGTTTGGGTCTTATAAGCAAATAAAAAATAAGTTGGCAAAACTCAACTTATTTCAAAATCTTAAATTTGGGATATTGATTATATTTTTTAAAAGACATAAAATAAACCTAGTTAAGTTTATTCTTTCCAACAATACCTTTCTCCGAAAAAATATTTATTTTTATATTGCACAATTCTCTCGTATAACATTTGAAAACATCTTATAAGTCCAATAGACTTATTTTATCCAAACACTTAAGAGCTTATTTTTTAAATAAGACGAAACATCTTATAAGCTCTTAAAACATCTTATAAGATGTAAGAACTTATAAGACGTTTTAAATAAGCTTAGCCAAACACCCTCATAGTTTGTAACAAAAAGTGATTGAAATTGATGTCGTCTTATGTACCATTCGACCTTCTTTTGCTGCATTTTTACAATGTTTTTAATCACCTTTTGTACTTTCTTTCTTCTGGTTTCGGCATGAAATGTGTTGTAACTTCTAAAACGTTGTGTTGATCTTAATTCGACAAACTTGAATTTGATTGGTTTTTTCACATTATTTACAAAGATGTTACTTTTATAGAGAACCCTTATGAGTTAAATTTATAATTTGGTAGGTACAAGCTCATATTATCAAGCTAAGAAGGCAGATGAGCATAATAGAGGGGCCACCACAGCCATGGAAACCTGCTACTACTGATTTGTGATATTCATGAAATGTGATGAAAACAATTGTGTATATATATTATATATATGTAATTTGTATTTGAATTGTGACATCTCTTATGCTCCATTGGGTAATAATATGTTGTGGTTTTGTACCTATTGAAAATATTGAGCATGTTTGGAATTTGGATGTCTTTTCGAATCATTTCGAATCTATATTCTTGTTTCTTCTTGTGATTTTGAAAAGGAAAATGTTCATTATGCATAGTGAAAAGTTCAGTTTTTGATGCTTTGAGCTCGATTTGATAGATAAAAATAGTTAAATTAATTGAAATCGACTCCTATTTGCATCTTTAAAAAAATTGATTTTGCTTGATTTTATCAATAATCAAATTAAATTCAATAAATTTTAAATCTCACGGATTTCTCAATAACAATTTATTCGGCTGAATTTAACTAATTTACAATTTTACACAACTAAGTCATAATAAAGAAGTTTGGGTACAAAATTGGAAAAAGAACATTAGATATATGTATATAAGTCAAGAATTAGAGATATGCACTCATTAGGAAAGAGTACGCAGCTAAGCTGGAAGAAAACCTTCGATCAGCAAACATAGATTCCGATCGGAAGAGGAAGAAGCCGGTGGCTGATCGAGCCGACCGCCACAAGCACAATCACAAGCCGACCGGTACTGCCAAAAAGACGAAAATGTCCTCCTCCTCGTCGGAGAAGGTTAGGGCTTCTCATATTCTCATAAAGCACCAAGGCTCCCGCCGCAAGTCCTCATGGAAGGATCCTGATGGCCACCTCATCTCCGCCACCTCCCGAGAAGACGCCGTTTCTCAGATCCAGGACCTCCGCCGCGACATCATAGCCGGCGACGCCTCCTTCAAGGATCTCGCCACTGAGCACTCTCACTGCAGCTCCGCCAAGCGCGGCGGCGATCTCGGTACGTGAGGTTTTGCTTTTCGATTAGCAAAATTAGGTTTACGATCTGATAAGGAATAAAGGATGTTAAAGTTGTGGAGAAAATTACAGAGGCGATTGATTTTGAGATGCTAATTACTAGACAATAACATAGGTCAGGTCACACAGTGAATATCTTGAATGGTTTATTGAAGTTTTTGCATAGCACAAAGATTGAAGCTAATTGGATCGATCTTACAGTCTTGTGAATAAACTATTTTTTACTTTCCTGAGGTGAATCGACATGCAGTTCTATTCCAAAGAAGCTCATGTTTGAGGTCATGTGTATAAACTTGGTCTCAAGGCCACTTTGTCGGCTGAGACTCTCACATATTTAGTGCGGGTAGAGCTCTCTAATTGTCAAGTTTTTTCTTGCATGAGATATGTCGTGTTAGGATGCATTATCTCACTTCCCTCGCATTGTTTATTTGTTAAAATTACATTACGTCTCCTGAAGGAATTCATAGAAAATGGTATTAAGTTAGAGAAAGGATTTGATTAGCAGAGCAGGACACTATATTTGAATGAATTTTAAATTGCAATTGGTTTGCACTCATTCGAATCAGCAAATGCTTGTAAGTAGCGCAATAAACACAACATTAAGCAATAAAACTTGCTGCTCATTTTACATTGTTCAAGAGAAGCTATGTACTATTCTTGAATTTATGATTTGTGATTTGAGATAACTTTGACCTCTATTTTTCTCCTCCCTTGGGTATAAATTGGTTTTAGAGTTTGCGGGACATATTCGAGTATGATATACTATAATTTTAGTTGCATGGATACATGGATGAACTTTCATTGGAGGATACATAGCATATAGAAAATTTCAGTTGTTCTGCATGCATCATCTAATTTCTTGTTTCAGATATAATCCTGATTGAGGTGAAACAGCTAAATAATTTGAACTATTTATGTTCCTCCCCCCATCCAACCCCAACCCCTCTTCTTTTAACCATCTTTTATTAGTAACTAAAGCTTTTACATTTTCTGCGATAACTACCGTTGGAATTGTTACTAGTTGTGTGGTCACTTGAGAATAGACATATTCAACTTCTGTTTGCTTGCTGTAATTGTGCCAACTGTTGATGAACATAAGCATGATATTGTAATTGGTAATTTTACTCTGTTGCAATTATACAGGTCCATTTGGAAGGGGCCAGATGCAGAAGCCTTTTGAAGAAGCAACATTTGCACTCAAAGTTGGGGAGATAAGTGAGATAGTAGATACTGACAGTGGAGTTCATATCATCATGAGAACAGCCTAATTCCCCTCTAATATGCTTATTTGCCCAGAAATCAGAATATTGTTATTTTTAAAATTATGTAAAACCCTTATATAAGCTACAGTTCAAAGAGTGATTACTGTAAACCCAACCTAATTTGGCCATCATGGCTCAAATTATTCATCTCATGATGTTCCATAACATTTGTATAATGACTTTGTCTGTGTGTGTGTGTGTGAAAACTGAATATTGTATATACGCATTGGAGACATTCCTAATGCAATTTAATTCTCCACTGTTTCTGATATCCGCAATTTGAATAATTAAGAAAATTCGATAGCACATGCATCCACTTAGCAGAAACATGATCATTGGCCCAAGCCAAAAACAGAACATCCATTACCAAAAGAAACTAACCAAAGAATGTAGTTCAAAGTCTTGTAAAGACAAAAAAAGAAAAAGAAAGTTCATTCTATCCACTATCTAAGTACCTATATCTTGCAAATTTTGTGCAAGAAAAAAACTGTGTAGAACTTTAAGCCAATATTTTTTTTTTACCCCCATTTAGTTGTATATCCTTTAGAATTTCATCCTTTTTGCCACCGGGTGAGTCTCCATAAGCACACCAGCCCTCTGCTGCTTAGCCATCTCATGCAAGTATGAGCAATTTGAACCATTCCGGCACCCTCTTGCAGTATTGAAATACAAGCACGGCTTTTGGTATTTTGGCTTTATTTCAATCGACTTGTTTTGTGCCATATTTAGTCCTTGTAAGTAATTACCATGTTGCCCAAAAGGGAGGTTGTTCTCCCTATTTACATGTTTTTCTCCATGTTGCTTAATTAGTGACTTATAGTAGTCCACTGGACGAGGCGCACATATGTTCACTTCAGAAGAGGGAAAGTGAAAATTACTCGTTGAGATGAAATTGGAGTTCAATGCATTGGGCAGGGCATGTAGATTTGCACTAGGAGGCACCACCATATCAGTTTTTAATGGATTCGAAGCAGGCAATAACGGGTTTTGTTCCAAAAATGATTTTCCCCATGCTCCATATTCATTCATCGGTCCCATATTTGGTCTTGCATCAGATGATCCATATTCGTTTATCAATTTCTTAATGGCTTCAACATTTGGTTTTCGGGTGGAAGGATTAATTGGAGCCACCCCAGTGGGATTAGGCCCCCTGTATTTGTTACATATTCTTGTAATCATTTCATCATCATCATCAGGTCTCAACATTAGAGGTCTTACCTGCTTTATCACAGCAAATGGCCGAGTGTGTGAATGAACAGGCTGCACAGGTTCACTCCCATCAGGCATAAATCCAATTGAGGCAGGTTTTGAAGCGTAAATTTGCTTCAATTTTTGGCTCTCTGAAATGTTAACTGGTGTTTCGGCTTTAGAGCAAGGCAGGGTAAGAGATTGATTGAGTACCTGTGGCCTGGAGATGAGAGGGTATGTTTGATTCAACGGTTGACTAAATTTGACTGAAGGCACATCAGGCATAAATCTAACTGAGGCAGGTGCTGTGGTGTATATTGGCTTCAAATTGAGGCCCTGTGCACTGTTGATTGATGTTTCGGGTTTAGAGAAAGGCATAGTAAGAAACTGATTCACTGCCTGTGGATTTCTGTTTGCAGGTACAGAGCTTGGCAAAGGAAAAGATGTATTTGGTATCTGAGGATTGGCTCTCACTCTGTTTTCATCGATCAATTTCTTTATCATTTCAGGGTCAGTAAGAAGTTTGATCAACAGTTGTGTGTCGATCTGTTCTTTGTTTTCCATTACTGCAGCAACTGTAGCAACTGCAGCAGCAGCAACTTCCAAATCACCTTCTTGTAGACCACGTAACATCTCCACAACAGATTTATTACAGACAGATTGGTCATTGCACTGAGACGATGTAAGATTTGCAGACGAATCGACTGGTGTTTGTGAATTCAACTCTGTTTCTTCAATAGGAATGGTTGGGATGAGGGGAGTTTGACTATCATCACAATGTTCACGTTCGATACTGGTTGATGTAAGGGGGCTATAAAAATTTGGCGAAAGTGGATTTGGTCAAGTTGAGATCAGGGTTTTAAGCCCGGTTTGCAAAAACTTGGGATTTCAATAAAGTGTATTAATTTTGTAAGTTTTACCTGGGAGGTATGGCAGAAACATGAGGATAAACCACTTCGGGCAATGTTTTTTCTCGATGCTTTTGAGCCTCTGCCTCGTGGCTTTCTTCACCAGCAGCCACACACCAACTTTTATTCACAGAGAACTGTAAAAGTAAAAAAATTATGAACAGATTGGTTAGAGCATCTCCAACCCAAAAATTGCACCAATTTGGTGCAAAAATTGCACCAATTTGGCAGCTACAGTAAATCAACTCCAACCCAAAACACTATTCACTGCACCCAAAAAGAATCTTACAGAATATTCCATTTTTCCATCTTTTTTATAATATTACAATCTATCACAAATAAAGCCCAGAACTTTTACGTATTGTACATTTTCACCCAAAAAATATACTTTGTTAATAAAAATCACAAAAATAATAATAAAATTATTATTAAATAATTAAAAATTATATTAATTGCATTTCGATATTTCAAATATTAATTAACAATTATATAAAAGTTATTTAATTAATGAATAAATTATTAAAGTTGAACCTTATGATTTGATTAAAAAAAGACATACATAAAAAACATACATTGAATTGAATAAATATGTACAAATGACAAATTATATTTTTTTGGGCTAAATTGAAAGCAATTAAACTAATTAATAATACAATATACATGTTATATAAGTTAGAGTATAAATATGAATTTATAATTTAATTATAAACTTAAATTAAAGCATAATTGAATAAAATATAATAATTAGGATATAATTATAACTAATTAAACTTATAAGGGTTAAATTGAAAATAATTTAAACTTTATAAATTTGAAAAGGACTAAATTAAAAATAAACAAAAAGGCAAAGGACCAAAATGCAAAACTTAATAAAGAAATAAAAAAAATAAGAGTTGCGCTGATATAGCGCAGCACTGTTGTTGCGCCAAATCTGGCGCACGCTAATATAGCGTGGGTTGGAGATGCTCTTAGAGCATTATATTAGACAAACTTTCGGAGTTGAGAAAGAACGAAATAAGGTTGCTTACTTTGGGAGGACATGTCCATTTAGTTTTAATCTGAGGAATGTGTAAAATCTTCTTTTCCAACGGTCTTTTATTCAATGCAACATACCAACCAAGATGATTCTTTGAGCGCACAGGATCAGTACGTGATGACATTGATTGAGTGCTAACTTTTGGAAGATGGTCCTTTGGTACAGAAACATTTACCTGGTCCATAACAAAAGTAGCACTTTGTAAGTGTTTTTCGATTGATTTTGATAAAAGCCATTAACAATATTTAAACAGCAGACTTCAAATGCAATACATGTTCATATATTTGAGACACAGCTACAAGATATGAAATAAAAGTAAGCTCAATGAGAATCAAAATTTAACAAAACATATAATACACCTGCTAATAACATTTCATCTAAATCCACAAGACAAACTATCCCAAACGATAACATATAAAATTAAAATTAGCTAACATTGCATCAAACCAAATGAACAGAACTACTCGACTGTTACTACAGATTGCTTAATAAAGTAAGACTTTGTTCAACCAACTACAAATGCAAGGGATCTTAATGGAAGTTAAAATGGTAAGTAAACATCAACGAGAACGAGATTTGGCATATCCAATATGTCATATATTATAAGTGAAAGTTGTGTAGCACATAGCCACATATAATAAAAGTGGAATAGAGAACTATTCGAAGTTTTAAAATATTAGAATGAGTAAATCCCATTAGTAAATTATGATGTCTATCACATATATGGATAGAGATGCCATATACTAAATCACATTTCTCGCTTCTTCCAGATTTTAAATTAGTTTTTGTTGCATCTATACAGTAAATCAAAAGAGGTAGTACTATTAAATGATGAAAGTAACATTAACTAGCATTCAAAAAGTTATGATCCTAGTCAAGGTGCAACAATAGACAACCTGATATTTCCATTCAAGAAGGAATGTACTTTATCTTGAACCGTCAAAATGTTTGTCAATTACACTTAAAAGGTTGCTTACTATATTTACATAAAAAGATACAAAGTATCAAATTTAACTAGGTTGGCAACTAGTTTTGTTATGTAATACAACTCTATAATGACGAGAAATTCAATGCTAAAAAAAATCCGGACTACTTTTTGTCGTTTTCAATTTTTTTTTTCTCATACCATTTTTGCTTTAATTTTATTTCCCTTGCCCCTTTCTGGATAAGTATGCCATTTAATAATAAATTTGTATAGAACTAAATTAAAGAAGGCCAAAAACGATGATTCAACAAGTTCAAAACAGGGTTTAAACTTTTTTCATGCAAAGCCTCATAGTCAAGGAATTATTGAATCGCATTTTGCCCCCTCTATTTCTTATTTAAAGACTACACCCTCAATTTTCTCGTTGCATCATTGCTCCCTTCAGTTTTTTCAAAATGTCGAAACATAATTTGCGAACAATAACACACAAATGTACACCTTCACAATACACCAGGAGTTAGCAATATTTAGGCAACTCCTTACATATGTTGGATTATTGTTTATCCAGATACTTACTCATCATTACTTACAAACATCTTTAACTTACCAAATTACAAACAGGTCAAGAATTGTAGTCGTTTCCTTTGAAACGGTACTTTCACATTTAATGAAGGGCTATTTTAGTAAAAAAAAAACAGGTCACTGTTATTGCTATTAGCATCCTCTGTCCGACAAAAAGGACACGTGGCGGCAATTGGGATTCAGAACAAAGTTTCCAAGATCATACGAGAAATTCGTTAAGTATTTATTTCAGATTTCTTTTGTATCCATCTCAAAGATTACATGTTTCACATAGTCCATGCTGCTATGTTCATGCAATCAATACACAAACATGTTCATGTGTGTGTTTTTTATCTCATTTTAGCTTCTGACAGACACTCATTGTTTTATTTCTAGATCCACATATCTCCAATCTTGTGATCGTCTTTGGATCACCGATCCATATTTACTTTTATTATCAAGTTCAATTTTGGATTCATTTTTAGTTATCTTTTTTTTACATGATTTTAAAACCAACAACCAGACTATCTGAATACAAATATCCCGAAACACAATTGAATAAACAAAAATAAAAAAAAGGTTTACTTTCTTTCATATAAGTTTATAACAGTACAATTGAATGCAGGTTCCTATGTTCTCCTTTACAAAAAATTAAGCAAGCATATGTAACTTAACTCGATCAAAAACACACCCAAAAGCCTACATTAGTATTGATAAAAAAAATTAAATTAAACAAACAGACAACAAAACACACAGCAAAAAAAAAGTGAATTCATATATGAAAGACCGAAAATTGAAGTCTATAAATGTGTGTATACCTGACGGAGGTTGGCCCCCGAAACCCTACCCAATTTCTCCGAATCTTTCATCTCTTGAATTAAAAAAAAAAATCAAATTTTACTGAGTAAACCAGTTTATATAGTACCACATTCAAATTAATTCTACAAATATGTGTGTTTGAATCCCATTCAAGTTTTGAATGTCTGAAGCGGCGCTCTAGGTCTTTTATATATATAAATAAAAAGGGGGGGAAAACCCTAGGGATTTGAGATTGCTGTAATGAAGAAGAATCAAGAAATTTGAAGTAGTGCTGTATTTGGGTTGTGGCGATTCAATACAGAGCGATTATTTTCCTTCCACGTCCTTTCAACAGCTCAGCAAATGACGTTATCATTACTCATTTTATTTTTGAGTCCTATTGTAAATTAAATACTATTAGTATGATTGGGTGTAAAAACTAAAAATCGAACCGACTGAATCGAACCGAATTAATTTAAAAATTGGTTCGACAAAAATTATAATCGTAATTGAATTATTTGGGTAATAGTTCGATTCAATTATTTTCAATTAATTATTTGTTTAATCAAAATTTTATTATTTTGAATTTTGAAATATTTCTAACATTCTAAAATATGTCCATACCATATTAATTTTTTACTAAAGTTTGACGTTGACTATATTTTGTAAACAAATTGTAGTTGCATGTGAGGGGTAAATATTATAAAATGACAAACAATTAAGGGTAAATGTACTCAAATAACACTTAAGGTTTGTAATTAGAACATTTTGAGTAGTATCAATATTATTGCCACGGTACGAAATCGATTTTGAAGCAGAACCAAATATTTACTAAGATAGCGATAATAAATTGTTGTTTGGAAGTGAGTAATGATAACGGGAGTAGGAGAGTTATGATTTTGCAAATCATGCACTTAAATTTATAGCGGTACCTGACTAATAGAATCTTACAACGGTACTCGATACTTTTTATATCGAATGTTTTTGAAAAGTAGGGCAAACTAAGGTTTGATGTTTTGTCTTGACAAGACACGGTTTTATTAATATTGGAATCTTTATGCATAATCAGATCACGAATAATTACGTATCGCATTTTGAGAGAGGTTACACAATATTTAACGAATGTTTAAACTGAAAAAACCGAGAATCTTACCATCAATTCAAATGATAAGATATTATAAGCACGTGAAATTACTATATCTTTCTATTTTTCTTTTATTTTTATGCATAAGTACTTCCAAAAATGAGCTCAAACATATGTGTATTATATATGAACACTTTGTCATCGCCTTATTTTAGATAATTGCATTTCAACTACGTCAAGTTTTTCTCTCGTTGATGTTGCTGAATTAGACGACTGAGCAAAAATATAATACTACGTACACGAGGAAATTCAAACACTCTACAACTCGAATCATATAAAATATGTTTTAGGGAAAGTTACTAATAGCCCTTAAAAATACATTTTTTTTTTCCAAAAAACTAATGAAAATAGTTTTACAGATAAAAAAATTCATTTTATAAAAAATTAAGATTATCAACTTTTCGAACGAAAATAGCCTAATTGTCTTCAGTTAAGAATTAATCAGATGATTTTATTTTTATCAAAATCGTTTCATAATGAATTTATTCCGTTCAAGTTTTACAATTATGATATATTTACTCAATACGCGCTGTGATTTTTTTCGTAAAAATAAATAAATATATATTCTTTATGTATTTTTTATACAGTAATAATATATATATATATTATATATCCACTTTCACATAGTTCTCTAACTTCACAAGTGTATTTAATTTCTTTATATTATTCCCCTTCAATAATCTCCAATTTTCTATCAAACTACACTATCACACCCTCCTTCAATTTCCCCACAATGGCCACCACCATAAACAACGACGCCACCGCCACCGCCACCGCCACCGCCGCATCCAGATCTGAAAGCAAATCAGAATCATCCACCGTCAATGACGACCAAAACCTCCGCAAAGTGGCCTTGATCACCGGCATCACCGGCCAAGACGGCTCCTACCTCACCGAATTCCTACTCAACAAAGGCTACGAGGTCCATGGCCTCATCCGCCGCTCATCCAACTTCAACACACAGCGCATCAACCACATCTACATCGATCCACACAACGTCCACAAGGCTCACATGAAGCTCCATTACGCCGACCTCTCCGACGCCTCCTCTCTCCGCCGCTGGCTCGACACCATCCTCCCCGACGAGGTCTACAACCTCGCCGCCCAATCGCACGTAGCTGTCTCCTTCGAGATTCCTGACTACACCGCCGACGTTGTCGCCACCGGCGCCCTCCGCCTCCTCGAGGCCGTCCGATCGCACATCTCCGCCACCGGCAGATCTCACATAAGATACTACCAGGCAGGATCGTCTGAAATGTTCGGATCCACGCCGCCTCCGCAATCAGAGACAACGCAATTCCACCCTAGGTCACCCTACGCAGTATCAAAATGCGCCGCGCATTGGTACACCGTCAATTACCGCGAAGCATACAACATTTTCGCCTGCAATGGAATTCTGTTCAACCACGAATCGCCACGTAGAGGCGAGAATTTCGTGACGAGGAAGATCACTAGGGCAGTTGGACGGATCAAAATCGGCCTCCAGAGCAAGCTATTTTTGGGGAATCTGCAAGCATCTAGGGATTGGGGATTTGCAGGGGATTATGTTGAGGCAATGTGGCTGATGCTGCAGCAGGAGAAGGCTGATGATTACGTGGTGGCAACAGAGGAATCCCATACGATCGAGGAGTTCTTAACGGTATCGTTTAGTTACGTGGGATTGAATTGGAAGGATCATGTGGTGATTGATAAACGGTATTTCAGGCCGACTGAGGTGGATAATCTGAAAGGCGATGCAAGCAAGGCTAAGAAGGTTTTAGGTTGGAAGCCAAAGGTGGGGTTTGAGCAGCTGGTGAAGATGATGGTGGATGAAGATATTGAGTTGGCTAAGAGGGAGAAAGTGCTTGTTGATGCTGGCTATTTGGATGCTCAACAGCAGCCTTGATTAGATTTTTCATTGATTTTTTTTTTGTTTGTTTTGATGATGATTATAGAGGGAGTTTCATCATATAGATATATTTGTTGTGGTTTTAAGGTTATTGTAGTTTTTTTTTTGGTTACTTGTGTTTTGAAATTGTGATGATTAGTGTATGAGTGTTACAGTTTTGGGCATTTCAGTAAGATCCTATTTGCTCTGAAGTGGGATTCATTTTATATATAATTCTGATCCTGTGCTGATAGTGATAGAGCCAGTTCCTATAATATATATATATATATATATATATATAATGGTACTTCTATTGGTGTCGGCTAATGGAACTACATGTGTGATTAAGAGGGTCTTTGGCTAAGCTTATAACCTTTTTAAAGGTCTTATAAAATGTTTAAGAGCTTATAAACTTTTGAAAAGTGTTTGAATCATTTTTTTTTATAAGAGCTTATAAGACCAAAAAATAAGATGTTTTGATCTTATAAGCAAATAAAAAGTAAGTTAGCTAAATCCACCTTATTTCAAAATCTTTAATTTTGGATGTTTATATGTCTAAAAGACAAAAATAACCCTAGTTAATTTTCTCCTTTTCAATAATACTTTTCTCCGAAAAGTATTTATTTTTATTATTGCACAAATTCTCTAGTATAACATTTGAAAACATCTTAGAAGTCCAATAAACTTATTTTATCCAAACACTTAGCTTATTTTCTAAATAAGACCAAACATCTTATAAGCTCTTAAAACATCTTATAAGATGTAAGAACTTATAAGATGTTTTAAATAAGTTTAGCCAAACACCCTCTAAGACATCATAAGTGGCTCTTATTTTCACATGCCCTGGTGGGCTTCAGCTATCTATTTTCTTTTTGCAAATACAAAAGGAAGTGAGTTTGCACCGAGATCTTCATAAGAAGCTTGGTGTTAAGCTTTAGTTGAAACAATTAAATTTTCAATAACCAAATCGCGATTATCAAAATATCCTTTCCCAGAATCGAAACATCATCCCTCAGTATCCGTTTGATTACAATTCAGCATTATATGAATACAAGAGAAAACACTATAAACACATGCGGCCAAATTTCGCCCAAATCAAATACTCTTTGGGGGCGCATGATCAAGTCAATTTAGCACGGCAAGCTCTAACTCAACCTAATTGCACTCTTTGGAGAATTTACAGAAAACCCAAGTATAGAAAGCAAAGAAACGAAAAAAGACCGAAAAAAAGAAACTAACTTGCTTTCTGGGGTAATTGATCCTCGTCATCAGTTGAAGGCAAAGATGGCAAGATAGTGGTGGTGGTTCCATCAGTTGAGTCTGTTGCTGTTGAAGGCAATGATGGCAAGTCCGAGATGGTCTTTTGATCAATGGAAGATGGTGTAAATGGACCGATAGAAGATTTCAGTGATTCTGGTCCTTCAGTACCAATTCTCTTGCATAATGCGTCACAATTGCTGATGACCTCGGTTAATCTTCCTTTCAATTCTCCAAGTTCCACTTGCAAGGAATGGACTGTGCAATTCGAACATGAACACAGTTAAAATATAATTACAACAAGTTTTTTCAGCAGAGTATTAATAACAGTCTTCAAGATTATGTGCCACATACAATGAATGTCTCTTACATAATGCCATTAAAGGCACTAATTATTTTAAACTTCCAATTAGATCAAATCATAGGCTTGTTTTACCATAAGGTTCATAACTATGATCCTTTCAGTGAAATTAAAATATATACTTAGGGTGGGCAGGAGTCTTTTATAGTTTTCAGCTTTATTATCAGCATGATAAACTGCAAAGATATAATGGATGCAATAGCTTATAGTAATCCCTATCATGCAATGGCTCCATTTAAATCCCGTGGTTCTAGGATGCATTTGGTACCTTCCGATAGATGATTAGAGGTGGTCTTCATTGCTGAGGCCGAGTAATTGAAACGTTGGAGAAGCTTGACAGCCAAAGCATCGACAACTTCTATTTTGTTTTCAATTTCTTCCTGCATATCAAACTAAGCCTGTATAGCAAATGCATACATATGTCTCGCACAAAGATAAGAAAGGATCCAAAGCATAAATAATTGTAATAAATGTCGATTTCATGAAAATCTTTATTCTGTGTAACTAGTATTACAATAGGTAGCACATTTTATAATATATGATTGATTATGGCAGAACAAAAGTAACTTTCTTCTTTTTAGATATAGAAACTAGCAGCTACCAGCTACCTGAATATTAAGAATTAAGCTTATGTGAGTATTTATATTTTAATGCCGGTTTTCGAACATAATCATTTTTCTCACCTAAAATTCCACATATTTATTTTTATATAATAGAAGATGATACCCGGCTTCAAATATAGCGTCAATGGTCCATAAGTTAGTTGAATATTTGTATGACTAGCACACACTAAAATGGATGATAAGGAAGATGTAAACCTGTCTTTTACTTATTTTTTGGGCCTTCTCCTCTTGCCATTCACGATACATTGAGAAGAGATCCAGTAGCACATTAGGATTTACAGTACCTAGCCCAAACATAGTAAGAAATCAAAGCAAACCACCTGGCTTATTGGGGTTTGGAAAAGAAACTAGATAACTTTACTATGGTAGAAATGAAACAAAACGTTATGACACGCCAATTTTCTCATAATGCATGCCTGCTTAGGCAAACAACAGATGATTTTCCTCAAGGAGCTACTTGGAGTTGAGCAATAATTAGTTGACTCCTAACTTTTAAAAACTCCCTTTGCAGTGAACCCAAACAGCCAGCTGACACAACTAGAGTAGTTCTTATCTATCGAAACCTTGAGAACATGGGGCATGGGGAAGATACGTCCTCAGGGTTGGGTTCGGAAGTTTGTGCATAACTAAAAACTATGTAAGGTTAAAGATTTTAAACAAATAGGTGAGCATATAAGACAAAAAGGGAGAGTGAAGAAAGATAATCAGAAACTAAATGCATTCAAAGGCCCTTATGATTGGCTACAATAGAAACAAGTTCTACTATTACTATACAAGCAATAAACCATAGAATTCTAAATCAATTTTAACAGCCTTTAAAGTCAGAAAATTTTGATCACTATTAACTATTAAGTTTCTTATGTTTCCAACTTTCCACATAAAAACACAATCTCATTACATCCACACCTAATACCACACAGCTAGAGCTTTTTTGCATGCTCCGTAAACGAACCAAGACAATGCATGAATTCATGTCCACTTAAAGAACATAAACATCGAAAACAATACCAGAAGTGGAGGAAGAAAATGGTTTCCGGACGAGGATATCGGTCAAGCTACTCTCTGCAGGGGCCGATTTCAGTATTGGCGTCGTCTGATTACACACACACACACACACACCAATAATTGATTTAAATTAATCAACGGAGAAATTGGAAAAAATAATCTAATGCAATAAATTGATGAATGGAAAACTCACAATTGTTAGGGATTGAAGCCTCTCTAAAATTGGGTCTACACCTTGTGTACGCTCCGATACTGTGGTGATTCCATTCTCCGGATTCTAATCGTACACATACACAATTACATAAATACACAGAAAAAATATATCAAATGAAAAAGCAATACGAAAATGAGTGGAATGAATAATAATTAATCAAATATAATAATGAATTAAGAAATATTACAGATTGTAGCCATTTCTAGTTAAGAAAATAGATATAGGGACTAGGGTTTACCTGGGAGCTGATAAGGGATGATTCTGAAGCACCCATGGATGAGCACACCTAATTACTTTACTCTTTCTGTAATACAATCATATATATAGTTATATACATTAATCTAAATTTCATCCTGTTGAAATATGTATATATATATATATATATATATTGTAAGCCCATACAAGATTACTGGGCCTTTCAAATAGGTTATATATCATTGGGCTTTCGCCAATAAACGGCCTGCGTGTTTCTTAAGCAATGTTCGTGTTATATAGCTATTTTCAGGGGGCCTTTTTGCAATATCTTTGTACGGTTTGATATACGACTACGAGTGTTCTTACTTATTGGCTTTTTATTATTTTGTTTATTAAGTTTTTTTTTGAGATATCCCTTAAAAAGTTATTTTGTCTCTAGGTCATATTTTCAAACATTTCATTTGATTTCATTTAAGAAAGTTGTTTCTCAACACAATAGTTGAAAACAAAGTCATAAAACGAGTCTCTAACGAGATGTGAACATTAATTAGCTTTGATTATTGGTAAAGATTCTTCCTCTTTTTTGGTGTTTCAAATCAAAGAAAAAATTAACTAAAAAAGTTGAAATCTAGTATCACATTTAAGTGTAAGTCTCATATTTTCAAAACGTTAAAAATTTTATCTTAATTGATAAAATGTTAAATGATAATTACCTCTAAGAAGTAAACAATTAATTGACTGATTATTTACAGACATTAGGACTAAATAGTACTCAAATGATAAACCCATAACGACCTAAAAACATCAATAACACACCACGTCCAGAACAGAATCCAAATATAACACAAAAGTTCGATTTTCTTTCTACAATACAAAGATATTTCCTTAATATCATCAAATAGTTTACAATTTCGGACATAATACAGACATATGACAATGGAAGTCTTTCAACTCCCTACAAATTTTTTACAGTCTCATCGAACACATAGTATACAAGCCAAACAAGAATCCAATCATGGGCAATTACAAATAACTAACAACCTAAGGCTGAAGTTAAATAGATATTCATCTTACCATCAGCTATGCAAATAAACATTACCTTTCCCACACAGTAAGTAATCAGCTATTTCAGAGTGCTGTAACGATTTGTACCATGTTTGGCCCAATGGTCCTTAAGATCAAGTGGAGTTGAGAAATCATATCCCTCACCAGCAAGTCGATTTAGCAGCTTACTAAAAGCACTTCCGCTCATCTTTCTACCACCAACTCGAGAGTATCGTTTATTAGCCACCTGAGGCAATGGGTACATTGAAATTGTGGTTGTACAGCATGCCGATTGCCACCCACCGTTTCCCCATCTATAGCATGGCTGTGGGGCCCCCGTGCATGAGCAAACCGGGACAGGCATTGCTGACTCATCAAAGTTAATTTGGTTCAAACCCAAATTATCCTTCCATGAAACCACCTGTTTGTCCACATCATCCTCATCACTCTCTATATCACGCTCGTTATTCCAACCGTTGGATATCATCTGCTTACTACTACTACTACTACTGTTATTCATAAACCCTTCATCAGCCGTTCTTTTACCCACTCTTGGAGACTTGTTTGACTTTGTTTGTTTTGATTTGTCTTTTGTTTGCCTTCCTCTCCTTGGCTTCACAGGCTCTGTGATGGTAAAATCACTATCGTCCCTTAAACTTCCCCTTGGGCTATAATTATTTGCTAGTTCATTTCCAAGTGAATCAGGGATTGTGGTATTGTCATTCATTGAGCCTTCACGATATCGCACAGAAGCAAGGGCCTCGTCTCGTTCTTGCATGGCAGCATTACGCTCAGCAACTGCAGCATCTCTTTGTAACATTGCCATATCTCGCTCTGCAAAAGCCCGTTTTCTCTCCTCCAGTGCCATATTTCTTTCCCGGATGGCAGCGTCTCTTTCAGCCGTGATGGCCATAAAGGTTTTTATTGTCAAGTGATTGTGGTCCTTAAAGTAGATAAAAACACAGTATTAGAAAATATAGCCATTTCTAATCGAAGTAGAAGGAAAGAGAGTGGTTGATAAACAGAGATACAAAATATTAGCAATATAGCCCATAAATATCGAGCATTACTCTGTTCTCTCAATTTCTAGAAAGTTTGGTTGCTTCAAATTCTTGATATATCTCATCTAAATAGAATGAAAAGGTGAATACAGAGATCAAACATACTAGTCCTAGAATAGCCTGCTATTATTAATATAAAATGTAAAGTTAATAAATGACTCGTATACAATAACTTAGGAGTTAGGATACTAGATTTATCATTGGCATGTATTGAATGGTAACTCTAAAAACCCAAAAAAAATATTGAATTTCTTATATACTAAAAAATACAGCCATGCAAAACTTCATAATAGAGAGTATATCTTTACCATCACTAAGTATAGAGTTTGATCTAGAAATTCATCCCCTAAATGGCTGTTCCTGCACAATGAAATCACATACATTAGATATCAAAGATGAGAAAAGATAACCAAAAGTCGGCCGACCATCTCAAGTACAAAATTGCGCAGCATGGCATGCTATACATTCTAACATAACAATATTTCCTTTGTGAATTATTTCCTGAAAATTTCTTCAGTTATACCAGTCCATCCAACTTCTTACTAACAGTTATTGAGTGTCCAAGTATACTTAAACAAATCAAATAATATACCCAGCCATTATGTCACCCACTGACAAATCAAATAATGTACCCAGTTATTGGATTTCTTTGATTTATTTCTTTTCCTCACCAAAAATCCTAGAATCAAAACAGAGCACAAGCGTCTAGCCCGGAAATGCCCTTGGATGCATCTCTGCATGTTCGAGGCCTGTAATTGACTATATAGTTCTAAGTTCGGCGGTGTAAGCATTTAGTCGTGAAAATGGTACAGTGAAAGGACCCAATGTACTCATGTTATATCGACAAAAAACTGGTTGGAATGAGCAAGCATATAGTTCTCATGAAAAACAATGCATACTACTTTAGATCAGGGATTTTTGTTGTGTAGCATTTCTAGCTGTGAAATTGAGATAAACAAAGAAATTCACTGAATAATAAAGCACACACGTAAGAGAATTAAAAGCAAATCAATCAAATCTTCAATTCAACTCAACTTGTCCACAACCACCTGAAATCACGAGCTGGAACAAGACAGATCCGGAAGAAAGATAAATGCTAAAGTAAAAGAAATCAAAGATGCAAACTGATTTATAAATGCTGGATCAAAATGAGGCAAAATTAACAAGGCAACGATCAAAAGCAGGTAACTCCAGAAATCAAAGAAAATAAACAAAAATTATGTAATTAATCGGAGAATACCAGAAGAACTCTTGAGGAGAAGATCAACGAGAATGGCGCGTGACTCTCACTCTCTCCCCCCTTGTTGTTGTTGTCGGAGAGAAGAGAGTTTAGTGCGTGTTCTGTTGCAGGCGAAATATGCCTTTTGCACGATGAATTGGGGATTTAGTTCGATTGTGTGACGTCGTTTTGTGAGTTTTTGATTAAAACGATGGCGTTCTAAATGCGGGTCCGCCGGGTCGTGTGTCGGGGCAGCTGAAAAGTTCGGACCCGGGTCTCTCGCTGGGCCTTCGCTTTCTTTGTCTGTTGGGTTGAAATAGTTGACTTTCTTGGTCAATTTCCATTTTAGCAACTCTTTCTTATTTGTTTAATATTTTCATGTGGAATTGTATGATATTAATTTAAATTGTTCTGATAATTCCTTTTGTTGTTTCTATGATTAGTTATCATAATAAAAAATGATAAATAGATGAAAAAATTTGAAGGAAAATGTAATTTACTAGGAGAATAAATATTTTGTATGTAAATTTCGTCAGTATTTTGAAATTCAATCCACGATTCAATTGATCATCATATCTGGTAAAATCAAAAAATAGACCCTCAATCAGTTAAAATGAGTATAAAAATCAATAGTTGCAAAAAATTATAAATGTGCCTAAAAATGTAATAAAAAGACGAAAATGCAACTATATATATTTCCAAAACAGTATATAACATAGACAAAAACTAATAATATTTTACAAAACAATTTGTATATATAAATCTCAAGTGGCATTAATCACAAAGCCTTCTTCATTGCCACAATTCATTCATTTATTGAATACACAGATCCCTGCAATATCACCATCGAAACTCGAAACTTCATTTAACTTAAGCCCTTCATTCCTACCACTTTGGATCATAACGAATCCCAAATCCGAAATACTCTCAAAATCACTCGAAAAAACGTTACAATCCGCTTCACATCCATCTCCATTATGACTCAACTGAGATGCGACAAATTTGTCAAGATCCCTCCAATCTCTCACTTTCTCAATATTGCTTCTTTTAATACAATATTGATCTTCATAATCTTTGTTATTATTATCGAGATTTGCAGATTGTGATATTGAAACAAGCTTTTTATTTTGTGGGATTGATGGAAAATGTATGTTTTCAGATGCTTCTATCTCTTGCTTGCATGTCAAGTTAGAAGAGTAGTGTATATGATGCTTTGTTATGTAATTTATTGAGTTTTTGAGTCCTGTTATAGGTTCATTATGATCATAACAGTAGGTTGAATCACAGATTTTGATATTATTGGTACTGTTCTTCGATTGAACGGTTGTTCGTTTCTTGAAAGCCCGACAAACTACCCATCCTTCTTCCTGCAAAAATAAAATCTTCGTTAATATAATCGTAATTTGATTTGATTTGATTGATCAAAGATAACAGTGGAGGTGTGATTTTTGGACATATATTCAATTTTTTGTAATGTTTTAAAACTAGTTAATGTGTAACATTTAATATGTGATAATGAGCAGAAAGTAGGAGAAAAATAATATTGACACTTTTATTTGAGCCCTTGTTGAATTAGTGCAAGAAAAGTTGATGTAAATGGAGATGAAGTAAAAAGTTTTGCATGCCTTGTATTACAAGTTGGGAGAAAGTTTAAACCTTTAGAGAGACAAATCATGTAAGAAAGAACATTTTAATTTAATTGTGGATCTTTTCTACACATTAATCAGGAAATGGACTGTTCTTCTATTTTCTTATATATATTTAATAGCTATGGTTAAAAGTTGGTGAATTGTGTCATATTTAATGATGCAAAATAAGACTTTTTCTTATTTCATAATTTCTCTCAACAGATTAAATATTTTAAATCGAAAAAAAAAAAAAAAAAGGAATGAAGAAATTATTGATCTTGCCTGTGAAGGGCCAATCTCTTGTGATTGAATTAGCCTATATTCATGCATGATCCATTCAGTTATCTGCCCATTTGGTGCTCTTCCTATGTAGAAGACTAGGGTTTTCCTCATGCCAATAATCTTCGTCTTGTCGAAAACAGCTTTATCTCTTCCTGTAGCCTTCCAAAACCCTGCCATGGTAGCCCTATTCGTCCTTGTCCCTGTTGGGTACTTTTTATCTTTGTAGCTGAAGAAATACCATTCATTCTGTTCCTCGTTTCCAATTCGACATTTATCTGTTCATCCCAATTTCAATCTCTCTCTCTCAAATATTTGAAGATATTAAAACAAATTAAGATATATACTAGATGAAGATCTAGAGTATATATATATATATATATACACTAGATGAAGATCTAGAGTATATATGAAGGATCTAGACTGTCATAAGAAACCCTAACTAATGAATGAAAACTAGTAAGTATCATATATAATATATATATATATATATAGTTGTTAATTAAATACCTTTAAGATCCCATGGCTCGATTCTGTAAAGATCGATATCTCTAATAACATCAAGATCTATCTTCTGGGACGCCATCTTCTTCCTAAGATAGTACCCAACAAGCTCTTCATCTGTGGGATGAAATCGAAATCCAGGTGGAACACATGAATATTCTGTTGTTGTGTCATTCATCATTCTTTCTGCAGCATCAAATTCACCACTTGTATATTTCAGTCAACACATCTATCATCATCATCATCATCATCATCATATCTAAATTATATGAATTTGAGAGTCACAATTAATAGGAGGGCAATTGGAGAAAATGAAGAAAAGTTATTATTATGCATAAAAAGATGGCTAAGATGAAAGCGTGTTGAAAGATTATTTATTTTCTATCTCTTATAAATGTGTATATATATATATGTATATATATATATATGTGTGTGTGAGATGGAAAAGATAAAAGAAAACCAAATAATGATGAGGGTTCTTGCTGAAAACCACGAGATGAATTACGGAAATTGGTAATCATGATGTTGTCTTGTGTTGGTGAATTTAAATGACACTCCATCAACTTATTTATTTATTAATATACTCATGAATTACTAGCTAGTAGCATGCATGCCCTTCTTTAATTATTAGGTTTTACGATCTTAATGTAATTCTAGTTACTAGGTTTTGTATAATAAAAACATGTAATAAATATTACATGTTAGGATTATTAACTTGGAATAAAAACTATAGTTGAAGGTAGAAGATATACACAACTGTATTTCTTTAAACAATTGGTAGTTTAAACTTTAAATCACTAAATAATTATGAGGTGGTTGCATCTATATATAATAACTAGGTATCATCAATAAATCAATAAATGCACAATCACAATCATAGTGCTAGCTATTACATAGTTAATTATATTATAACCTTTGAATAACAAATCAAAAGTAGTGGATATATAATCAACGTGAAATATTGATCAATAAAATTTATTTGATCAAGACCATTTATCATATTTCATTCATTAATTAATAATAGTTATTACATTAATTATATATGTGAATGTTGTTGACTAATTTATATATATATATATATATATATATGAAAATGTGGATGATATAAATAACTAATAAAATAGAGCATGCGCTTGTTATGGAAGATAAAAGAAAGAATAGTTGAGAGTGGGGTGGCAAAAAGGCAATGAAACCTGCACAACAACATCCTTGAAGGTAATGCATGTACAGTAGATGCCCTCTTGTCTGTCATTCACTTGGCACAATTCTTTACTCTCTTTCAACACACACACACACACATTTACACATATACATAATATATATATATATATATACACACATTTGCACCAGTATTGAGTTTTTCTGGTATGATCTGATTCTGGAAAAACCATGGACTTTGGCTGTTTCAGTGCGTACATGGGGTGTTACTTGGTAGCCTAAAAAACCCTAAAGTTGAATTTCTCATGTAAATACACATATATGATACCAAGAAATAAACACAGGCACCACGCATGCATATATATAAATATAAATATATATATATATAATGCACACGATTCTTTCTGAGATAGAAGTGGGCACCTAATATAAAATCTGAATGAGATAAAAATGTTCCATGCTTGAACAATAAGCAGAAGAAGAAGAAAAACTGTACAAGTAGGGATAAATGCAAATAACCCCACGTGAAATTTTTTATTGGCTGAAAATTCCCTGTTGATTAGGTAAGAAATGGTCATATTAAAGACTTCTTATCAAGACTAGTCAATATGAGATGAACCCGAAGTCGACGATACGAAGTGGTTGACTTCCTCACTTCGTATTGACTTCTTCACTTCGTTGTTGGGTCATAACCTGGATATCCACTATACCCGAACCCGGATATCCGTTATACCCGATCCACAAATACTATTACACGTGGACCATCACATTTAAGACAGATGACAATAAGATATTTAACCAGATGTCAAGTCATGAATAGTGGAATAAGAAAACTATATATACCTCATTCAATGCTTATGTGGGGACGGATGTTTCTGTACTCATACGAGCTGAATACACTATACGATATCTGATAATTAGAACTACGTTTGACTTGATCCATTCCGGTGGTACGTAGGTAGCTTGATACACGAGTACAGTCATCAATTAATACACACGAATATCTGACTAGATCACCTGTGAAAAAAATATATGCTAAAAACCCCCTGTGAAATTTTTAAATTGCATAAAACCCCTTGTAAAAAAAATATATGCTAAAAACCCCCTGTGAAATTTTTAAATTGCATAAAACCCCCTGTGAAAAAAATTGGCTAAAAGCCCCCTGCGAAATTTTTAAATTGCATGAAACCCCATGTGAAAAAAAATATAAACTAAAAATCCCTTGTAAAATTTTTTCATTACGAAATATAACTACATTGAAAATTAATTGATGAATAAAGTTTAATTAATATCCTAAAATTTGATTATTAGTACTATTAATTAATTTGTAAATTTAAAAATTTTAAATTTTCATTAAGGAAACCCAACAATATTTATTAATTATGGTAATCGGCCCAATAAATCCACTCCAGCCCATTATTTAATTATAGTTAGCCGGCCCAGCCCACTTAAAAGGCAGTCTAGATATATTCATCAACTAATTAAGGCAAGAAAGCCCATTTTGTAAATTCACATGTTTTTTCGAATTAATTCGAGCCTATGCCCTATTGAGGTAAGAAATTATACATTGATTTCTTGCATTGAATATTCGTTTCTTTCTCCCTAATTCTCGGCTCTATCTCTACGGTCCGATTTATTGTTACGAAATTCGTTTCATTGCTAATTTAATCATCTGTACAAATTTATTATGCAGAAATGGCGATGTGGTTTGATTCTCAAGGCTACGATTAGTCAATCGAACAGAATAGCAAACCCTATTCCAAATGGATTGGCTTCTTTCCATTCCACTAATGCTTTCTTTGAGAAATGGAAAAATAAGTTTAGATCCGTAAGTTTTCTGCGCATTACTAGTTTTGGAAAAAAATTTCTTATGTGACGGAATGTTACTGAGGTTTGAGTGTTCACACTAAATTTGGTCAGATGAAGTTAATATTCGAGGTATCTTGGTGAAGGTATTGATTCTTATTGAAGAAGAAATATTTTTGGGGTGGTATGAAGGATCAGGACCTAGTAATTATGTGATTTTGAGGTTCTTTTAGCTTGCAGTTTTGGGAAGTTTGAAACTTGGTTTTGGGATGAGAATAAATGTGTTCTATCATGAATAAACTTGTATATAATGATGATCCTTGTGATGTTCTACTTTTGAAGAAAAAGAATGCTGTTTACCTGGGATAAGTTATGTGGTGGAAAAACAGTAGTTGTATTAAAGATGTATACTTGCTGTTTATTGACATTGGTAAGAACGTTTTGTTACATAAAGGTAAGAACTTTTCCTAGTTGTGTTGTTTTAAAGCTGTTGAAAGGGATAATGCATAATAGCATGGTTGGCGCAATGGGGAAAAAAAGGAAAATTGAACAAGTATATTAATTCACCAGTATATGATTATCATATGAGTCAGTTCTTGTCATGTATAAAAGATACAAATTATTGTTGAAAACTAGTCTGGAATTTATTGGTCTTATGAACTTTGTGGTGCCAATATTGGCTTTGTTCTTGCATGTGTATTTGATAGTTTATCATTTTGCTTTTATATTAGTTTGGTTTTTAAATGCTGTGTTTTAACAATTGAATGTATTGCAGGAAGTAGAAGAACACAATACATCAAAGGTAGGAGAAGTTACCATAATTTGTGAAATTTATTTGAAATGTTAGTGAACTTTGAATTGTTGGGTTCTAAACCAAACTCAGCTAAGCCTATGCAACTATCCCTTAATGAATAATTATGGCATGTTCTTAAGCTAACATTTTTCTGCGTTGCTAATATTATTGACATGTTCTGACATTGAAAAATATATTCAGGATTATATAAGATGTTCAGTACGGTATAAGCGTCCTCACACGAAGAGAGCTCTTAAAAATATAATCTTTAATGGTGACTGCTCAACATCAGGACCCGAGGTTTGCATTTATCAATCATATATATATTTGGAGACATGGTTGACAATCTGTACTTTTAGCTTGAACAAAATATCAGTTGTATTCGAGTTTCTCCTTCAAAAATTAAATGTTTCTTTTGTGCATCTAACAATTTAGCAATTATTTTCAATTATCAAGTATACTTGTTAATGTAGTTTTTTATTTATTTTCTCTGATAAATGCTGGTTTTCCTCCTATATTGTGTACAAATAATCATTTCAGAATATAGAAGCAGACACAACGGACCCATTAAACAAGAAATCTCAAATAAAGTCTGACCGTCAAGTTAAGAGAGCTCGATACAAGAAATTGAAACGTAAGTTTATCTTCTAATGTTTTTCTTTGTTGTTATCCCTTCTTGTAAAGCATTAATCTGTTTCTTAATTATAATGGCATTGTTTTCTGTATATCCATCATTATTATCTGTTACATTTTTCTTTAAATTTCAGGTAAGTTTCAAAGAGAGAATTCATATGACGATTTTGATGACAAACGGGAGAGTATATTTCGTTCTACATTTGGAAAACGGGGCGCCACTTGGAACAAAAAGCCCTCAGAGATGGGATTTGATTGGTGGACGTTTAGCTGGAATAACAATAATGAACAATACTATAATAGTAAGACAGAATCGATTTTCGAGTCCCCTCGTATAGCAACATATGCTGATAGGAAAATCCTCGGTTTGCCAACAACAGGTCCTCTGAAAATCGAGGATGTTAAGGCTGCGTAAGTACTTTTGTTTATTGCTTGTCTTAAATCCAAGTTTATGAAGTATATCTTGGTCATTAATTCAGAAGTATTCATGCAGTTCTATAGAGATAAAAACATCATATTTTTAGAAGTGATCACTATTTTTTGTGTGCAGTTTTCGTTTGTCGGCTTTGAAGTGGCATCCTGACAAACATCAAGGTTCTTCACAGGTCAGTTATTGTTGTCTCGATGATTTGTGTACTGCGTAATCATACTGTAACGAGCATGCAATGCAGATTCACGTCGAATTTATTCATAGATGAATTTTTTTTTTTTTGTATTTCCATTGCCGCATATATTTAAATAATCATATACACAAATAAATAATCTATAGATTTTATTATTTTAGAAAAAAATTATACATCTTGGATAAAAAAACAAACAAAGATAATTGGGTCCAGGCCGAAAATATATTGGATCCAAACCCAAACCCAAAACATTGGGGATAGGTTTACGTCTAGACCCAATCGTTGGGTCTGGATCCGACCCACCCAATGATTGGCCTAGTTCTGAATTCGCGTCTCAGTTTAGTACAATACGTTTGTCTATACAAATACAAGATTGCAAAATACGTAGAATTTGGTATCATGTACGGATTCTAAGATTTATGTGTTTGAATATGCAGGCAGATGGTGCAGAAGAGAAGTTCAAACAGTGTGTCAACGCATACAAATCACTATGCAATGCTTTCTCTACTACAAATTAGGCTTTTATTATCTTTCTTAATGCTAATTTATATCTATACATTTTATCTTCTCTGAATTATAAAAGTGTAACATTTCATTAATTTAATCATGTGCCGCAAATGATTTATTTTCCGGTCAAAATTGATCAGAATTTTTTAAGTTGAGTGATTATCTTGGACTGAATTTATAAGTGATTCTAATTTTGACTATTGAGAGCAAATCTCTACTTTTTGCCTTTTTGGTGGTCTGCTATTAGATTCAATTTGAAACCATAAAAAATAATATGAAATTAAAAAATTGCATTTCCAAGTTTATTTCAAATTGGTCTCAAAATTGACACCTACTTCTTTCTAAGAGCATAATTAATTTGAATTCATGGATTTTTGTCTCTTTCTAAATAAATAAATTTAAACTAATTTCACCCTAACTCAAATAATAGACCATATTTCTTCAAATTTCACCCTAAAAGTTGAGAATATATAAAATGTGAAACCAATATTTTCAGCAAAAATTAGTAAATTCACAAACCAAATCTAAATCAAAATTAAGAACAAAGAAGAACAACAGAGGATGAAACCATGAACCCATAAATGAAGATCAAAAACCCAAAATGCAGAGCCCAATTTCTCTTGAATTTACCAAAATAACTCTCCGGTGGCTCCTGATAATGAATCTCCAAATCCTCCCCCATCTCATCCAAAACGCCGCCGTTTCCCAGCCGTAATTTCACCTGCCTCAACCGTTCAGTCGCCAGACCCAACGTCAGCTTATGGCATCGCCGTTGATACTTGAACCCGTTGATGCATCGGAGGGTCTGGGCTACTGACACGTAGAAGATGAGGTGGGCCAGAGAGAGGAGCCCAATGGGGACCCAGCAATGGCAGCACTGGAGGCGGTGCGGCTGAGCCTGGGCCAGAAAAACGAGACCCAGGAAGATGAAGAAGAGATGAAAGAGTTTGTATAGCTCCTTCTTTTGGAGGTCTACTGCGCGTTTCTTTTCCAGGGTTTTCTCGAAGTGAAGCTGGATTATGGTGTTGAGGGCTTGTAGAGCTGTCTCTTTTGGGATCATGTTGTGGTGGTGGGCAGAGGCGGCGCCGTCGTTGTGCTCGTAATCCGCCATTGGAGGGTCTGTAAGTGGTACTGTGTGTGGGTGATGATTGAGAGAGATGGGGTGGTTTTCAAATGTTGGTACGGTTTTCCAGATAAGATGATGATATTAGTACACTGGTAACGAAAAAGATAATTAATATTGTCAGTAATAGTGCCAAAAAGTGCTTTTTTAAACAATTAATTTTCCTTGCAAATAACTTGTGAGGAATTCAAAATTGAGATAAATTGATGAACAAAGACTTAAATTATATGTATATAATATATGTCATTATGAGTAGATTAGTAAAGATGATAACAGGGGATTTGGTAATTTTGAAACAGAGACATTCACACTGGCAAATGTAACAACAATTCAACTAGGTACCAAAGGAGAATGAAACAGAAGGCCAAAAAGTCACCCTTCACCAAAACATAATTTATCGATCTTTATTCATACAAACAAACTCAAACATCGAATCCCAACTTTCGACAAGAAAGTGCTCAATCAAACAGATATGGTAAACAAAACTGATTATATTATATCACATCAAACAAATATACGCAATAAACCTTAAATATTTTCCAATGTTGTCACTGAAGATAGATTATTACCAGCAATCTGGTAACCATCTCCATTATCATCATCTTCAAAATCATCTTCTTCTTGGTTATGATGATCATTATCACCATATTCACCAGTCCATGGTTCTGTTTCTTGCTGCTGTTGTTGTTGATACTGGCCCATCAACTCCATCAAGATTTGTTCAGGTTTCAAATTACAACCACCGTTATCTGAAATAGGTTCAGATTGTTTCGACTTTTTCGCATAAATTGATTCGAGCATATTAAAATAAGGGCACGTTTTCGAGTCCTGTGGCCTTTTCTTCTTGCTCTCTTTTACCCTCTTGTAGTACTTATTTATATTCTCCCATTTTTCTTTACACCTTTTTGCACTCCTATCATAACCAAGCTTCTTCATATCAGTCGAGATTTCCTCCCATAACGGCCCTTTTGGCCCATTATCGAGATACTTCATATCGAGATCAGTTTTAAGCATAATCAACGCCTCAATCTCTGGTTTAGGCCACCGTGAAGAACTTGCTTGTGTAGTATTATTATCACCACCGCTATTATCTTGTTTTTCAGTGCGATTAGAAGTTTCACCAACTCGATTCTCTTGTGAATACACATTTCTCTCCAAAACATTCTCTTGTTTTTGGGACGGTTTGTCGAATGTTGTAGTAAAAATATCCGATGGGATTGTCTGATTTGTGATTTTTTGCAGGAAAGCAAGAACGGCTGCATCCTTTTGAGCAGCCATAGCTCGTTCTTGGGCTAAAAAATCTTGTTCTCTTTTGATTCGAGCCATTTCTTGTACCTTCCAAGCTTCTTCTCTAGCTATTCGATCCTTCTCGCATTTATCCATGGCTTGTAAGAACTTGTTCTGCAAATCCTCTTGCTTCTCGAGAACACCCTTCATCAATCTCTCGAAATAATCTGCAAGTTTCCTCTTTTTCTTAACATTCCCTTCTTCAGATTCTGAAGATGAACTCGATGTAGAGGGTGATATGAATTCAATAGGTATGGGAAATTCTCGAGATGAACTTGTTGGCTTTGTTACTATTTGTGTCGATATTGCTGGCGTTTCCAATGCGTATGAAGGTACTTGATTCGAGGGGGTTGATGGAATTGTGAACTGATTAGTATAGAAATGCTCTAATTGCTCAAAGAATCTATAGCTTTTGCCATTTTGTCCTCTGGATTTGCCTTCTTTGGTTCTCTTGTGATACTTGTAGATATTCTCAAATTTCTCTTTGCATTTCTTGGCGCTTCGATTGAATCCAAGCTCACCTAATTTCCTGATGAAAACAAATCATAAATCAATTTCAAACTAAACATACAAAATGGGTCAAAAAACACAAATCAAAAGGCAAAATCTCACTCAATAATACGAAAACTAATTAAATTAACAATTAACCAAATATATAAACAGTTCTGGAGAATAATTTCCAAATTCAAACATTATAGCAAGCATCATCAAATTGAATAACAATGATTATTAACTGGTTAAGTAAGTTGAATGAAAAAAGCACCTGGAAACTTCATCCCATAGAGGATGTTTAAGTATTGAATCTCGAAATGCTATGTCCATATCTGATCTAATTTTCAGCAAAGCCAAAGTTTCCTCACGTGGCCACCGATTTCCGCTGCTACCGCCGTCATTTCTGAGCTCCGCCGCCAATCCATCGGAGGCTGAGCCGCCACTCCCACCTCCACCGGAATTTTCCGGATACAGTGAACTATCCAGCATCACTTCACTTTAACTGAACTGAAAGCAAAATTTTCAAATATTAACTTTTATCTGGTGCAGGATTTTTCAGCAGTGAAAGGTAAAAATCTTGCAAAAAAATTTTTTTTTTTTTTTTTGCTTGATTCGGATTGGTTTTTTCACATTCTATTATGGGTTTAATTTAGTTTTTCCCCAATTTAACCATTTCTTAATGGATTTTATACTTTTTTCCCCATCAAAGTAGGGATTAAGTAAGAAGTGGTGAAGTAGGGTTTCTTTTGGGAGGGATAAAGATAAGAGTGGCCAAGGGTAGATAATATCAGTGACGTGTAAGCAAATCATTGGTTTTGACAATTGAAATTTCGAAATTCCTTTTTATATTTGACTTTTCCATTTTAGCAAAGTAAAACTTTAAAGCTTGAATTACTAGTTTTAGGAATATTGGGAAAAAAGTATTACAATAATAATAAGGTCAAAAAATAAGATGAAAATTCTAGAAAAAGATAGGGATAAAAATCATAATAGAACAAGTTGTTATTTGCTGTATAGTTCCTTGCATACTTTTACATTTTAACTTGAACTTCGCTTTTTAAAATTTATTTTATTGGAATTGGATTTTCTATTTTAATTTTGTGTTATATTTCTTATTTCACCATCATAATTTAATATGCGTTGTCGTAAATTATATATTGAAATAATAGAACAAAGTATGAATAATAAATTATATTTCAATCCATCTTGTTGAAAGATTACATTTTCCTAACAAGTAGCTTAATGCATAAAATGGACCTAATCATTGAGGCATCATTTGAATATGTGCATAATTTGTTTACATAATAAAACGTTAAGCATGTCATTTTCGCACATTATTATTACCAAAAAAGTAAAGCATTTTAACAAAGTAAGACATTAACAAAGTAAGATTGTAAGAGAACTCCAATTTTGATAAAGACTAGCCATTCTATACACATTATCTTAGACTTTGCTTATTTATATTTTTGAATATTTTTTTAATTTTATCAAGATTTTGCATATATATATATATAAATTCGTTTTAAATAGTAGTATTTTGTTTTAATTTTAAAATATATTGAAAATTATAAAATATATCAAATTAATAGTGAAAAATTTATGTATATTGTGTAGATTAATACTATTAATTATATATATAATGATAATGTAAATAAAAACTGTAAACTACGAATTAGAGAGTGAAATAATGATAATTATGATAAATAATTTGATTGCTAAACATGTGAATTGATGTATACATGATTGGTACGTAGTTTTATATAAGAAATTGAAAAAGTAGAGTTGAAAAAAGAAATTTTTGGATAAAAATTTAATGTGTTAAATTTATTTAGAATTTTGTAATTTAAAAACTTGAAAATAAAATTAAAAAAAAAAAAGAAAGAAAGAAATAGAAATTGATAACGGGCCTTAAAGGTTATTGGGCCTTGTTCTTTACTTTTGAGCCCTCCTTTTTACAACGAAAGAATCTTGATTACAGTATATATTGATAGAGTGTTGAAAAGTGAAAGCTTAAAATACACGCACAAGAAACGGAGATGGCGGTGACCAAGGAGCAAGTTCACTCAGCCCTAAATTCAAAGCTTAATCCATCTCATCTTGTGAGATTTTCCTTTTATCTCTCTTTTTTTTTTGTTGATTGAATGTTAAAGTTTCTGTTATTTTGTTCTATATTTGTCTGAAATAGCAACGAGTTGTGCTGGGGTAAATGATCGTTAACTTTTGTATGCGTGTTTCGCTATGCAACATATTTAATTTAATTCGTTGATCATATGTGTGTTCTCCATTTTATGTTATTTTCCTGGTTTGAATTATTTTTCACAATGTTGATCTAAAATCTTTTATTACTTTCTAGTATTATTTTTTCAAAATACTTGGTTAGCACTTAGCAAAATTTAATTGATTGATTAATGTAATCTGGCTCAAAATTATGAAGTCATATAACTTTTTGTAATTTCGTTACACGAGTATTGGCCAAGTTAAGTGGGGATTCAGTGTCCTTGGAGAGAGAGCAGGGCTAAGATAACTGAGAATTTTGTGAATTTGGTGTCACATATCGGATCTTGAGAATATTGAAGTCTTGAGGAGGTGTAGAATAGTTAATGAAAATCGATACGCCCTGTTGTCTTACACGTATAGTAATCTGTTATGGTCACTTCAATGTACTAGCTTGATGCATGCATGATTTGAACCGGAGGGGCTTTCTGTTTCTAACATTAGTGAATAGAGTACAAAGGAACGAGGGGTGTATAAAAATTTCCTCGTCTTCTACACAGTAAGATAGGGTAATGTTCTCCAAGCTTCATTAATAAATGAATTACAGTCCAGGACTCCAGGTTAAAGCTTAATCATATTTATACATGTTAATATCAGTCAATTTTCCTGCTGTACCTTGTCATTTTCACAGGTTACATTGCAATCTTTACAGTAATATTACTCATGAACTAGTGCTCTGAATATGAGGTTGTGTCATAAAGTGAATAGCCAAAGATTATGGTACTAGCTTATGACATGCTTGATTAGAACTGGAAGGTACTATGTTCTCCAATGGTGAACATAAATGTATGCATGTTTACCATTCACGTCCCACCACGATATTACTATTCTAGATGCTCTGCCATTCTTCAGCCGTTTTGTACTTCTAATATTTACACCATCTCACAAACATTGCTTGCTACTCTTGAATCCTGATATTCTTCTTTTCATGTTTCTGTCTGTATTTACTTCAGGATGTCATTGACACGTCTGGTGGGTAAGTTCATCATATCTTATGCAAAAAGCCTTTACCTAGAGATTCAATAATGGTTCACATTATTATCCTTAGTATAATCAAAATTCTGTCGTGTTATCAGATGCGGGGCGAGTTTCTCAGTCGAGATCGTTTCAGAACAATTTGAAGGGAAACGATTGCTGGAGAGGCATAGAATGGTGAATGGTGCATTGGCTGAAGAAATGAAACAAATTCATGCTCTTTCCATAACAAAGGCCCTTACACCTGACCAGTGGAAACAACAGCAGCCAGATGCTTAAAATGTAATAGACTTTGCTAAACATTAAATAATAAGCATTCATCGTTACATTGAGCTGTGTAATGTAAGTACATGTTAATTATTGACCGTAAATTCTTATTCGAAATGCGACTGATAACGATGATGTGCTTAAACTCAAAATGTTGTGGAGTTATGTGAAAATGTTGTTTATTTATCTGTTTCTTTTGATGTAGAATTTGCAGGTGAAATATTATGCCGCTCAAAAAACAGAGTATCAAAAGTATCAGCCATTTGATAATGCCCCTGAATCTTAACTTGGGCTTAGGATTTCATTTTTTTTTTGTTTTTGAGGATTAAACCGTAACTTTTTTGTTTTCCTAAAAGTAGAATTTTTCATAATTATATAAATTGGATCCCTTTTGTTTGTGAAGGGTTTTTTTTTTTTCCCTTTTGCAGTGCATTATTGTAAATGGGGTCGTTAGGTAAAATCATGTTCTGGTGGAAAATAAACAACGTATAAATAAATTTTTATTTAAAAAAGAAAAGGAAAATATTATTATAAATGATTTTGTTTACTTTGAACCCAAAAAATTAAATTAAGAGAAGTGAAATTTTGATACAACTTTTTAACATTCAATTACAGCCTTTTATGTCAATTATTGTCAAGTAGAAACAAATAAATAATAAACCAATCTTCAGAAAGGATATTTTATTATCGAAATACAGTCCCTTTGCTATTGACTCTCAGCTTCATCGTCTTCATACCAGCAACTTGAAGGTTTCAACAATGGCCACCAAGTTTATCCAACCACCAATCCCAACTTCCCACGTGTTCTCTCCCAAACCCAATACGAAGATGATGAAAATCCTCCTACCCACACACAAAAATGGCAATTTCAGATTTGGAGAAATAAACCCATATTCTTCTTCTTCTATGGTGAAATCTGCAACTCAACAAACTTCTCAATTTGCCCAAGAAGAAGAAAGTGTAGCCCAGACTAAAGACAACCTTTTTGCTGCTGTACAAGGTAAGAAGAAATGCTTTTGAAGAAATTAAAAACAGTGAGATTTTTATCATATGATTCATTGTAAATTGTAATTACTTGTAACAGGAATAAATAGAGGTATATTTGGAATCCCATCAGAAAAGAAAACTGAAATTGTGAAATTGGTTGAGCTTTTAGAGTCCCAAAATCCCACTCCTCAACCTACTCTATCTCTAGACAAGGTAAGCTCATACATTTTCTATTCTTTTGCTTCTATTGTATATATTACTGTTATTTGCTCTTTGATTTTGTATATATATATATATATATATATATATATATATATATATATATATAATTGCAGGTAGCTGGAGCCTGGAAGCTCATTTATAGTACCATTACTATTTTGGGTTCAAAAAGAACTAAACTAGGATTGAGAGATTTCATCAGTTTGGGAGACTTTTTTCAGTATATTGATGTTGATCAGGTAATTCATACATTATTACTGGTTTGCTTCATACCAATTACTGTGTTTTACAATGCTTAGTGCATCTTTACATCCTCAAATTTGTTGTTGAATTGGCATAATTGCTAAACAATCTTTTGAACTGAATATTATCCCTTCTATAAGGGAACGTTATTTCAATAAAGATGTGTGCGTTTTTAGTCTAAATTGTACTGAGAATTTGTGATGGCAAATGGAGGGTAAAGCAGTTAATGTGATCAAATTCAGCGCCAAAGGTCTGAATCTGTTGAGTGGTCAGCTAACAATCGATGCTTCATTCAAAATTGCCTCAAAATCAGTGAGTTTCTATACACTATATACACACACACACACATATATATATATATGTATATATATATATTCTTAAATTTATACAAACAAACATTCAAAAGGGTGACTAATTTCATTCTCTTGATGTTCTAAACTTTCTGTAGCGAGTTGATATCAGTTACAGCAAATCGGTGATCACTCCAGAACAGGTAATGGAGAATCTATATATATATATATATATATATATATATATATATATATATATATATATATATGGTTATGTGACTGTTTTGTGCATCTTACTTCAAGTTTTTAAGCTATGAAATTGAGGTTATTATCCCTAGAGATACCTATAAAAAATGCCACCATTCTGATAGATATTTAGCTTATCATCTTAACAATCAAATGCCCAATAGATTGCCATTTGTATATCCTCCATTCCTCAGTACAAAATGAAACACGAAATTGGAATAGAAGATTAAAAAACTGATGATGTTATATATGTGTGCTCTCTAGTATATACTAAGTAACATCTGTTAAATGCAACAGTTGATGAATGTTTTTCGCAAAAACTATGAGCTTCTTCTTGACATATTCAATCCCGAGGGCTGGCTTGAGATCACGTACGTTGAATCTGTTTTCGTTTTTCTGTAGTAAAATTCGATGGTGAGATTATGATGTGCTGTTTTGTTATGATGACAGATATGTTGATGATTGTTTGAGAATAGGAAGAGATGACAAAGGAAATATCTTCATCTTACAGAGAGTAGAGGAAAAGCCCTGAAAAGATAGATAAATATATGTGAGATTTTTTTAGAAAAACATTGATAGTTTTCTATTAAAAAGTCCTTTCTTGATTCATTTTCGAAGCTATATGGCTTCGTTTGTCGTAAATTCTTCTTCAGGGGTCTTTGTGCAATTTGGTCTAAATATTGATATTGAAAGTCTTTTTTTTTTTCTGACCATCCACATCTCTGTAATTATACTAAAAACATAATTATAATAATAATGAAGAGAATTATTGGAAGATTTAAAGTTAAAAATTTCAAAGATGTAATTTAAAATTGTATTGTGCCAAAAGGTAGCGGATCAAGGGTGCAATTCGACACAATATTTTTACCCTTAAAAAATGAGTAAAATCGTCAATATGTGTAATTTTAGATACTTGAGAGTGCAAAATATTTAATGGTGTAAAGTGTCAAAAATGGAATTTTAAGGGTGAATTGTGTCAAAATATGCTAATTAAGGGGTGCCATGTACTAACAACAGAAAATAGATGTATTTCACGTATATGTATCTCATTAAATGAAATAAGAAAAAGAAAATTGAGAAATTACAAGGAACCAAAAACGACGTCGTCTTTAGGCCATCCCTGCGGGCCATTTAGAAAAATAGCCTTAAATTGGCATTTGGTTTAAAAACTAGCCTTCATTTTGCTATATTTAAATGGCATAGCCTTCTCCCTTAAAAAAACAATTGAATTGCCCAAAATACCCTTTTTGATTAAAAATAATATAAAATAAAATAGTTATAAAAAATCTTTCAAATTGTCCAAAATACCCTTTTGAATAAAAAATTAAATAAAATATTTAAAAGAAATATATTTTTCCATAAAATATTCATTCATCCCAATCCCTATACAAAACAAGATTCACCCAAATCCCACCAAGAATATTCACTCAATCTTCATCAAAAAAACCCAAATCACTATTCTTCAAACCATATTTGATTCTCTTACATTTTCATTGATCATTGACAAAGTTATTTTCGATTCTAACCACCATCATTGGATTTTCAACACTCATAGAAAGAAGAGTTGAAGATACTAACATAAACTCCAACATTGGTAATTTCATCTTAAATTTCATATTTTTGTAAAAACTTTGTTGTTTAAAGATTATGTTTCATTTTTAAGAAAGTTAATATAAGATATTATCAAGAATGTGTTCTTTTAACTTTTACACATAAAAAATTGATTTTTTTTTGGGGAAGACGATGAACAGTAAAGGCAGACCGGTATTCACGTTAACCGGTCTACCCAGTCGGTCCAGTCGGATTTTAACAGTCTCTGGACTGACAGACCGGTCCGATCAGTACACTAATCTTCCCAGTCGGTCACGTTAGATTGCCCCCTATTTTCCTGATTTTTTCAATTGGCTCATATGTATTTCTTTTTTATCTTGTAGGAAAATGTGTGAGATTCCTTTATATTACCGATATGATGGCGAATGGAACAAAAAAGAGGATAAATCATATGAATGGTTGTCAAGGAATGATCAAATGATGAGCATATTAATACTAGATGATCCAAACAAGATAAAACTTTCAGAGCTTCATGATCGTATATGCGAAAGGAATCAGGTGAATCGGACAACTACAAAAATAAAATTGAGTTATATTCCTTTGTCTTATAACGTCTTAAGCCCAATACATATCTTAGATGATTTTGAAGCTAAGTGTTATTTTTTGGATCGTTGTAACATATCAAAATGTAGAAGCGTTTTATATGTCGAATTGATCAAGAATGAGGAACTTGAGACAGGAAATGACAAAGAAATTTTTGAAGTTGTGGACAGAGAAACATATCAGAAAGCGTGGAAGGATGCAAATGACAAGATTTCCTTCTGCAGGAGAAAAACGAAAATGCAAAAGCACGAAATCTCGACGAGCAACAATCTTTTAAATAACCTATTTTGATATGAATTTTGAGTATTTAATTTGCTTGAACTTGGAGTACATTAATTAATATCATTACAACTGTGACTTGACTTGGGGTTCCGATTGATCTTATCTGTGACTTTGGTTGTATTTTTGAGTTTTCAGGATGAAATTCAAATGAATGAAATAAGTGTATTTTTGTGTTTTTGGCAAATTGTCGACTGGACTAACTGGTAGACCAATCTAATCCGGTCGGTCGATCTAGAGATTAAAATTCTTGCAATAAAAGTTTCGATCAGGCCGATCGACACATCAGTCTACCAGTCGGCTAATTCAGAGACTAAAAGATGATTTCATAAATTGTCGACTGGACTGATTGGTAGACCAATCTAACCCGATCGGTTGATATAGAGATCAAAATTCTTACAATAAAGTTCTGATTGGGCCGATCAGCCTATCAGTCTACCTAGTCGGCTGATTTAGAGATTAAAAAATTATTTACAAAATTATCGACTGGACCGACTGGTAGACCAATCTAACTCGTTCGGTCGATGTAGAGACCAAAATTCTTACAATAAAGTTATGATCAAGACAATTAACATATCAATTTTCCTAGTAGGTTGATTTAGAGACTAAGAGATCATTCAATAAAGTTATCGACTGGACTAACTAGTAGACCAGACCAACTCAGTCAGTCTAATGACTGAGAAGATTGTTAAACCGTTATGACCAATTGTGTAATGATCATATAATAAATAAGTATATATGTTAAATTAAGAATACTAAAAATTTATTGAATATAACGTAATCAATCTACTACTACTAGGGGACTAATTGAATATTTTCAATTATCATCCAGGATCAAGCTAAGTGTGTGTAATCATCAAGAGTATATATATACAATCTTCTATATAATTAATAGTCGTTCCAATGCATTGAATACTAATTAGCATATAATAACAAAGATCAAATTAAGTTTTTTATAAATAAGTCCGATCGTAAATACATAAAAGAAGTATAGATGTTAAATTAAGAATACTAAAACTTTCTTGAATATAACGTAATCAATCTACTATTACTAGGGGACTAGTTGAGTATTTTCAATTATCATCCAGAATCAAGCAAAGTGTGTGTAATCATCAAGAGTATATATATACAATCTTCTATATAATTGGTAGTCATTCCAATGCATTGAATATTTTCAATGTATCATCTAGAATCAAACTAAGTGTGTATAATTGACAATTACATTGTTATTTTGAAAAATAATCAATCATATTGTTTCTTTAAGAAAAAGTTAATTTGTTATTTATCATAATAAATGTTATTAATAATGTTATTATTTTTCATAGTCGGATGTTTATTGCAAGTTTTTTGAGTCTTTTAGTGTTTAGGGGTTAGCCGACTGGGACGATTGGAATCCGATCATCCCGGTCAGAAATTTATTGTGATATTTTTTGATTTTGTATTGGCCGACCGGTCATACTGGTATGCCAATCGTCCTAGTCGGCATCTAATTGCAAGCGTTTTAAATCTTTTAGTGTTTAGGGGTTAGCCGACTGGGACGACTGGAATACCGGCCCAGTCGGACATTTATTGTGACTTTTTTTTATTTTGTATCAGCCGATCGGTCATATTGGTATGCCAATCATCCTAGTCGGCATTTTATTGCAAGTTTTTGAGTCTCTGCATTGGCCGACTGGGATGACTGGTAGGCCAATCGTTCTAGTCGGCATTTTATTGCAAGTGTTTTGAGTCTCTGCATTGGCCGACTGGGATGAATGGTAGGCCAATCGTCCTAGTCGGCATTTTATTGCAAGTATATTGAGTCTCTGCATTGGCCGACTGGGACGATTGGTAAGCCAATCGTCCTAGTCGGCATTTTATTGCAAGTATATTGAGACTCTGCATTGGCCGACTGGGATGACTGGTAGGCCAATCGTCCTAGTCGGTATTTTATAGCAAGTATATTGAGACTCTGCCTTGGCCGACTGGGACGATTGGTTGGCCAGTCGTTCTAGTCGGCATTTTATTGCAAGTATATTGAGTCTTTGCATTGGCCGACTGGGATGACTGGTAGGCCAATCGTCCTAGTCGGTATTTTATAGCAAGTATATTGAGACTCTACCTTGGCCGACTGGGACGATTGGTAGGCCAGTCGTCCTAGTCGGCATTTTATTGCAAGTATATTGAGTCTCTGCATTGGCCGACTGGGATGACTGGTAGGCCAATCGTCCTAGTCGGCATTTTATAGCAAGTATATTGAGACTCTGCCTTGGCCGACTAGGACGATTGGCCTGCCAATCGTCCTAGTCGGCATTTTATTGCAAGTATATTGAGTCTCTGCTTTAATATAATTTTATTAACAAGAAACATATTATAGGTCCAACATCCTATAACACACCAAGAAACAAACACCATTTAATAAGAATTCATCCAAGAAACAAACAACATTCAATAAAAATTCATTCAGAAACAAAACACCACTCAGTAAGAATTCATCCAAGAAACAAACACCATTCAATAAGAATTCATCCAATGTTCTAACACATAAAAGACAAATACCATTCAATTCAATAAGAATTCGTCCAAATACATAAAAAACATCCTACAATAATCCAGCACAAAAGACCTAAGAATACGAATACGAATATATGCGTTTCACTAACAAAACCAAGAATACGAATAAATAACCATATATGTTTACTTCGTTGGAGGCTGGGTATATGGAGTCTTCTGAAATCTTGATTTCTTCATCTTTCTCTTCGGTCGTTCCTGCTTTTGTTCCACTTCCTTCGAACTCATGGTTACATCTTCTTCATTATCTTCACATTCAACATTTTCATCTTCATCGATCAAATGAGTTGGAATATTGCAGTCTATATTGTCTCCATCAACGCCATCTCCACCCAAAGCATTTATTTCGTCATCTATGCTATAATCTCTGTGCCCACTATTTTCACCATGGTCATCATCTGAGTGTTGTACCATCCCATGTACCATTTGCTCAACCCGTTTCACCGCTTCTTTGACTTCCGAAAACTCATGTTTTACCGCTTGTTTAAATTCTGAAAGCTCATGTGTTACCGCATTTATTCTTTCAATTATTTCACCCATCATTCTAATGGACTTATCAGATTCTTCAGGTTGGGGTGCTCTTGCTCTAAGTGGCTCATTTACAATGCTAACATGTAGTAGTCTTGTTGTGTCATCTATAACGCTAGTCTGTGGACGTCCTGTATCTGCCATGGCATTAACTCTCGGTTGTGCTACGTCCTCTCTATGATCAATCACTTGAAGGAAAGAACGTTGACCTTCCACATCTTCACGCCATATATCTTCGAAGAAAATATGATCCTCATTATCCAGTATAGTCATCCATCGATCAATAACAGTGTCAGGGGATTCTTCGTACGGAGCAAACCCCTGCATATGTGCTGCATGCTTCTCCTCTAACGTTGGTGTAAGTATGCTCACGACATCCTAAACATTAAGGAGTTTCAATTAAAAACATAGAAGCCAAATATTTTGATTTATTAAAGGATTTACCAACCTTGCTATTTCCAACTACTTGCAAGATTTCCTGTAAAGTTGGAGCCTGCTTTTTCTTTTCCGGTTGAGTACTCCACTTGCATATTCTAGGTAGTGATCCATTAACATCATCCTTCAAACGAGCAAATTTTGGCGCTAGTGTTGAAATGCACTCAAATGGAAGTAGCTACACACATGATAGTTGTAATCGTTAGATTATAAATTATATAAAAATTTATATTTTTAAAATTGAAAATATAAATTTCTTACCATTAGAGGTAAAATGAATCCGGGAAATGACCAATGTTGGGAACTTAATTTACTTTTTAAGTCTAAGTACTCCACGTCGTTCCTCAAATTAATGAAAGTTTTTCTATCCCACGGATATTTGTTCACGAACTCAAGATCCTCCACAATTCTAAGTATAGTCTTTAATCTGTGTTCCATCTTTCATATGGCTCATCAATACGGAAGACACAAAGTATAAGACAGTCATTTTTAACTTGTCGTCCAAAATCGCCGAGGCTTGTTTTTCAGATTTACTTTTTCGTCTTGCATTCTTCCTCCTGCCATCTTGATCTCCTTCTGTACCAGGTGGAATCACCATTTCCTTAAGTTTTTGTCTTACCATTTTTAAACTGACTTTTCCTTTAAAATTTCGCTTCACAAAATTGTCACCACTTGGATACTCCTGAGGAAAAGGACTGCAATTCAAGCCACTGATAAGTGCATGCTCCATTAAAGAGTATCGTATAGGTGTGCCATTGAAGACAAACCATATTTCGTGTTTTTTTGTCGTTTTCACTCTTCTAGTCAAAAGCATCCACATTGGAGTTAAACACATCTCGATATATGGAGCAACTTCAAAAAGATGGCCAAACTGTGATTCTTTGAGCCATTTCATTCCATTCGGATGGTCTCTCAAACATTCGGTAATGAACTCGACTTCTTTTGCCAATTTACAACTTGTCGAAATTTTGCACTTAAAATTTTGTTGTTGAGAACTCAATACAAAAGTAGGCTTAGGGATGTAACAAGCCTGCAAATAAAATTAATCATACTATTACAAAGATATTAATAAATATTGAAAACAATATTCACAGTATAGGACAATCGTACTACTTACCAGGGGAGTCTCTATTCGTGATCCTGATGCCTCTTCTGTTCTTGAAGCAACAACTGTTGGTATCGATGCCTCTTCTATGCTTGGAGCCCCTATTTGTGATCCCGATGCCTCTTGTGTGCTTGGAGCAACAATTGTTGGTATTGATGTTGTTGTCGATGGTGGCAAGTTGTAGTTAACAGTATGGGGTGGAGTCTCACTTATTCCGTCACTTTCAGATCCTGACCCGCTCTCCGTAAAATCTAGACGTCGCCGCTGGGTAGGGCGAGGGGAAGAGTCTTGAAGTCGAATTCGTGCCATAATAAATTGAACCTGAAAAATCTAAATAGTTGTAATCACATCACTCATTTTATTTCAATATCAATTAATCAATTAAAAAAACAAGTATAAGCAAACAACAAAATATCCAAGCATATAATCATATTGTTCAAAAGATTTGGTACAAGATTTGAATACAAGATTTTGTTTGCAAAAAATATCAATTGTTTGTAGTGGTTGTGACTTTTGAGTTTGTTTTTCTCCATTCAGTTTGTTAACTTGCATTTTCTATGTTTATCTTGACAAAGAAAATTCCATCAGTTTTCCAAAGCCAAAGCTACTTAATCACTACCTCCATTGATTGAACCACCACCAATAACACTCTTGGAGTCCCAATCCCATCAAAACCCACAAACAATCCAAACCTAAACCCTAATTTCCACATCAAACCCAACAATCTGATCTCAAAATCCTAATTAACCCACTTGTTCCCAATCTGACCTTTTTTCAGTTAATAATTTTCCCAACCCCATCTCATCATTTACTGCAACAAACAAGGACTCAATCTTCTTCTTACCAAACCAACACTTCACTTTCAAGGAGCTTAGCAATTTTATATGTTGACTAATCATCATAATGAAGTATGGTTCGTCCAGGTTTCTAATAACATAAGTATTTGGCATCATCATCAAGTGATTACACAGCCATTATATGAGAGGTAAATATTTCCTTGTTCTAATACTTATTCAATGATCACGATCACGTTACACTTGGAAATCTGAGCATTTTTCTTTGAATTACAGAAACCAAATTTTTTTTCTAATGCATAGCTATAAATGCCTCATAATAAACTGGTAAAAGCATGTAAAAACCATAAATTCTTAAACTTTTCATATAATCTATTATAAATCATATAAATATTGTTCAAAATTGTAAATATTGTTCAACTACAATTTATAGGAATAACATGATAATGAAAATTATCAAATCAAACTTAGGGTTTTGAATAATACCTTAATCACAAATTTGTTGTTTGCTTATACTTGTTCGTACTAAACCCTTTAGGTTGTTCGAATTTTATGGTGTTCGAATTCCCCCTTGTTGAGTTGTGGAAGCTTGCTCACTCTTGTTCCTCTCTGCCTGCGCGTTCGATCGTGTGTTTTTCTTAGGGCTTTATGTTTTGAATTTGGGGAAATTTTAGATATAGGGTTATAAAACAACAAATGGGTAAAAGTGTATTTTTACTATAAACTTAATAAAAGTAAATTAAAAAAAATAAGGAGGGCTATATATTAAAAGAGAGCACAATTGAGGGTTATTTACCCAATTGATCCCATCCCTGCAACATAAACACAAAAACCCTCTGAACACACAGAATTAACGAGGCATTTAGAAAAATAGCCTTAAATTGGCATTTTGTTTGAAAATTAGCCTTCATTTTGGTATATTTAAATGGCATAGCCTTCTCCTTTAAAACAAAATTGAATTGCCCAAAATACCCTTTTGAATAAAAGAAAATATAAAAGAAAATATTTTGAAGAAACCTATTTGAATAAAAAATAAAATTTAAAACAAAATATATTCCACAAAAAACCCAAATCAATATTCTTCAAATTATATTCCATTCTCTTACATTTCCATTGATCATTATCAAACTCATTTTAAATTCCAACCATCATTCAATGTGCCTTGGATTTTCAACACTCATGGAAAGAAAAATTGAAGATAGTAATACCTCAAGAGTTTGAGAGATTAGTTCAAATGTTACTTTCATCTCAAATTTCATATTTTTATATAAACTTTGTTGTTTAAATATTAGGTTTCATTTTTAAGATTATTAATATAAGATATTGTCAAGAATGTGTTCTTTTGACTTTTACATTAAAAAATCGTAAAATTTTTGTGAGGAAGACGATGAACAGTATAAGCAGACCGGTGTTCAGGTTAACCAGTCTACCTAGTCGGTCCAATCGGACATTTACAGTTTCTGGACAGACTGGTTAGATCGGTATACCAATCTTTCCAGTCTGACACGTTCGACTGCCCCCAATTTTCTCGATTTATTCAGTTGGATCATATATTATTTCTTTTTTTCTAATAGGAAAATGTTTGAGATCCTTTATATTATCGATATGATGGTGAATGGAACAAAAGAGAGGATAAGTTATATGAATTATTATAAAAAATGATCAAATTATGAGCATATTAATACTAGATGACCCAAATCGGTCGGTCGATGTAGATACCAAATTCTTGCAATAAAGTTTTGATCATGCCAATCGGCACATTAGTCTCCCCGATCGACTGATTCAGATACTAAAAAACATTCAAACAAGTTATCAACTAAACTGACTAGTGGACCAGATTCACTCTAACGACCGAGAAGATTGTTAAACCGTTATGACCAATTGTGTAATGATTATAATAAATAAGTTATGGAGCAATATATATATATATATATATATATATATATATATATATATATTCTTACAATTTTATTGTTAATCTTCTATATAATTACTAGTCATGCCAATGCATTGAAGACCAATTAGTATATTGTAACAAAGAACAAATTAAGTTTCTTATAAATACATAAAAGAAGTATAGATGTTAAATTAAGAATACTAAAAATTTCTTGAATATAATGTAATCAATCTACTACTATTAAGGGACTAATTGAATTTTCAATGTATCATCCAAAATCAAGCTAAGAGTGTGTTATCTTCAATTACATTGTTATTTTGTATTAATATTAACTATATACCCTATACTCTAACACATAAAACAAGTTGTTATTTGAAATCAATCATATTGTTTCTTAACAAAGTAAGTTTCTTCTAAATATGTTTCTTATAATTGAATATGTTTCTTTTAAATATGTTTCTTATAATGTAATCAATCTACTACTTAGGGACTAACTGAATATTTTTAATGTATCATCTAGAATCAAACTAAGTGTGTATAATTGACAATTACATTCTTATAATTGAATATGTTTCTTTTAAATATGTTTCTTATAACGTAATCAATCTACTACTTGGGGACTAATTGAATATTTTCAATGTATCATCTTGAATCAAACTAAGTGTGTATAATTGACAATTACATTGTTATTTTGAAAAATAATCAATCATATTGTTTCTTTAAGAAAAAGTTAATTTGTTATTTATCATAATAAATGTTATTAATAATGTTATTATTTTTCATAGTCGAATGTTTATTGCAAGTGTTTTGAGTCTTTTAGAGTTTAGGGGTTAGCCGACTGGGACGATTGGAATCCAATCATCCCGGTCAGAAATTTATTGTGATATTTTTTGATTTTGTATTGGCCGACCGGTCATACTGGTATGCCAATCGTCCTAGTCGGCATCTAATTGCAAGCGTTTTAAGTCTTTTAGTGTTTAGGGGTTAGCCGACTGGGACGACTGGAATACTGCCCAGTCGGACATTTATTATGACTTTTTTTATTTTGTATCGGCCGATCGGTCATATTGGTATGCCAATAATCCTAGTCGGCATTTTATTGCAAGTGTTTTGAGTCTCTGCATTGGCCGACTGGGATGACTGGTAGACCAATCGTTCTAGTCGGCATTTTATTGCAAGTGTTTAGAGTCTCTACATTGGCCGACTGGGATGACTGGTAAGCCAATCATCCTAGTGCAAGTATATTGATTCTCTGCATTGGTCGACTGGTATGACTGATAGGCCAATCGTCCTAGTCGGCATTTTATCTTCACATTCAACATTTTCATCTTCATCGATCAAATGAGTTGGAATATTGCAGTTGTCCGATCCACATGATTCCTTTCGCATATACGATCATGAAGCTCTAAAAGTTTTATCTTGTTTGGATCATCTAGTATTAATATGCTCATCATTTGATCATTTCTTGACACTCATTCATATGATTTGTCCTCTTTTTTGTTCCATTCGCATCATATCCGTAATATAAAGGAATCTCATACATTTTCCTATAAGATAAAAATGAAATACATATGAGCCAATTGAAAAAATTAGGAAAACAGGGGACAGTCTAATGTGGCAGACTGGGAAGATTGGTGTACCGATCGGACCGGTTTGTCAGTCTAAAGATTGATAAAATTCGACTAGACCGACTGGGTAGACCGGTTAACGTGAATACCGGTCTGCTTCTACTGTTCATCGTCTTCCCCAAAAATAATTAGAATTTTTTTGTGTAAAAGTTAAAAAAAAAAAAAACATTCTTGATAATATCTTATATTAATATTCTTAAAAATGAACCATAATCATAAATCATCTCCCACAAAAGAACAAAACACCTAAAACTAAAATAAAATTCAACTGATAAAAATTATCGATTTTATTAAATAAAACAGAGTTTGCACTTACACCTTAGTTACAAATGCAAGGGAAGCCTCAAGAAGTTTAAGAATTTTGCCTTTCTTCCCAAACCCTAATGTTTTGTTTTTTAATTTGTCTTTAGTTTTGTTTTTTAATTTGGTAAGATATTTTTTAACTTAAAGGGCACTTTTGTCCTTTTACCATAAACTTGTGTAAAATAAATAAAAAATAATATTTGTTTTAAGTGGAGGTTATATATTAAATGGGTGCAACATTTGAAGGCTATTTACTCAATTGTTCCCTGAATTAACCCTAGCATTTCAATGGGTAATTTGCACTTTGCACCCTGAAAAGAGGGCTAATAGGCACTTTGCACCCTAAAATAGAAAAAATAGCACAACGCACCCTGGAATTAATTAAGTTTTGGCAAGTTGCACCCTATTTAATTTTTCAACCAAAAATGTCATTTTGAAAGGGGAAAATCAGCCATGAAATACCAATAAATTTCTAAAGGCAAAATAATCAACTTATATTAAAAATATTATATGCTACATTTATGGAGGTTTTAGCAAAATAAATAAAAAGTTCTCAAAATAATACGATTATAAAGCAAAATAAAAGTTCCCCATTTCTAAAGTTCTCAAATATCATCTTCAAATTTTATATTTTTAAAATTTAAAAAAAAACAGAAAGTTGCAGCTTGAATATGGTTTCAAATTTCTTATTTTGAAAGGTAGAACGGAGGGGATTCGCTTTTCTTTGAATATTTTTACCCTTATTGAGATGAGATTTTGAGTAAAAAATTAAATAGGGTGCAACTTGCCAAAACTTAATTAATCTCAGGGTGCGTTGTGCTATTTTTTCTTTTTTAGGGTGCAAAGTGCCTATTAGCCCTCTTTTCAGGGTGCAAATGCAAATTACCCGCATTTCAATCAATGGAGCTCTAAATCTGAACCCCTCACAGAAACAAACACACATTCCTAAAATGCTGCGAAGAAGATTAGCTTCAGTTCTATCCACCTCCATCCGCACCGCTCATAATCACTACCAAAAACCCACCACTGCTTTTTCCCCTCTCGCGCCCCGACAGTTCGCTTCTCTGCAATTCCTGCAATGCCCAGCTGATATTTCGAACCGCAACCGCCATTTCGAGGGTGTGAGAGCTTACAGCAGTCTATTGGCGTTGAATGATCTGAGGGATAATCCTGGCGCGCGTAAGCAGAAGACGCGTAAGGGGCGAGGTATTGGGTCGGGGAAGGGCAAGACTGCTGGTAGAGGACATAAAGGTCAAAAAGCTCGTGGTACGATGAAATTTGGATTTGAAGGTGGGCAGACGCCGCTACGACGTCGTCTCCCCAAACGCGGGTTTAAGAATCCATTCAGCCTCACATTTCAGGTATAATTATGGCTCATACACAGGGTTGATAATCTTAATTCTATTCGTGTGTATGTATAGGTCTGCAAACTAGCTAAGTCAAACTGAATAAGTTGTAAAAACTTGCTTGGATTATTAACGAGCTACAAATTTGTGTTTCAGGACATCAATCGATCTCTATTTTTTTGTACATATCTTATCATTTTTTGATAATCGAGCTTCAAAACTTATCAATCAAAAAAAAAAAAAGTTGTTGCGAGTTCTATAATCAACGTTACCTCCCTTTACATGTTTGTCCTACTACATACGCTCACAGACACCCCCCTGTTTGTTGGACTTTGATACTCAATCGTAATCCTAAATGAGGTCTGAAAGTAAAGAAAATAACCTTACAAAATGAGGCAAGTTTAAGACAAGTAAAACAATATACAACCTGAGTATCTAGACAAATGTTGTTACCCATGGTTTTATATTATCTCAACATATTGTTCTCTACACTAAACGGACAGCTATCCATATTATTGTGATCTTCTGCCTAGTGCTATACCTCTGCTATGCTCAACATTGTCTAAAGTTTTTCAAGTTTCCAGCTCTCATGTAGCCATTGCAATGCCAAGCGTTGCACCAATATATTGCTGCTCTTCATGAGGACTTCTTAGAATCCAACCAGTCTCCTCTTTTTGTTACAACTTATTTGCAGATAACTTGGATTTTAGTTAATGGTAGCTCAATTATTTTGTTCGAAATGTAGGATTCATTTTGAATTAAACCATTCCACATTTTTCTGTTAAATGTGCGGACCACCAGAAAAAGTTGGTCTCTCTCCTCAATTCCTCTCTTGATCTCTTTGTACACAGCATTTTGTGTTTTTGGGATGTTTTCTTCTCACTATTTTTAGCTGAGTGGCCTGAATTGTATTATCATTGTGACAGCCAGTTGGCTTAGGAAAAATTGCAAAGCTGATTAATGCTGGGAGGATAGATTCTTCAGAATTGATTACAATGAAAACCCTCAAGGTAATTTATACTAATAATCTTCATAGGCAAATTCTCACCACCATCACTGTTCATCTCCATCTTATCTGATGCATTATGTATTCCTTATAAAAGGATTCTGGGGCAATAGGGAAGCAAATTGAAGATGGAGTTAGACTGATGGGACGCGGGGCTGAAAATATTAAATGGCCCATCCATCTCGAGGTAGTTTTCATTCTTGTTTTACCTTTTAGTAAATATTTGCAAATCTTTTTATCTCCCTACTTGGATGTGTTCTTTTCATCTAAACCTCTATTAGAACTGAAAAGGGGCCTCTACAAACTGCTTTTAGACTGTAAAGCAGTTTTGGTGAAGCCAAGTGCCAATTTATTCTATGAATCAGGTTTTTATGTACATGTAATGATTTTGTACCACCTCAATAGACTTGGTAATGTGGCTTAATGACATCTATATGGTCCATAAAACCTGGTATAGAGATGTTTTTCCTCCACTCTTTTCCTTTTGTCGTCATCATTTACTTAAATTCAATTAATTATAACAAAAAATATTCTTATCAAGTTTTATTTTTGGCACAAGCATCAAATGGCGTCGCTGACTAGTACCTTCTATGGTGTGTTTGGATTGAAGGATAAGTCTATGGATTTCAAATTCGTCAACAAATCCATTAAGTTTGTTTGGATGTATCCAAGTTATAATGGATTTCAAATCTCTTGATCATTCACTTTGAGTTATTTTCTTCATGACTATGGTGGATTTCAAATGACTCCATTTTAGTGTCATTTCAAATCCTTCCTCCAAACCCCCTCCCCAAATCCAAATCACTCCATCCAAACCTTCAAACCCCTTTGAATTGTTATACGCAGGTTTCAAGGGTGACGGTAAGGGCAAAAGCAGCAGTTGAAGCTGCTGGTGGGTCTGTAAGGAGAGTTTACTATAACAAATTAGGGTTTCGGGCATTGCTGAAACCCGAGTGGTTTGAGAAGAAGGGCAGATTACTGCCAAGGGCAGCAAGACCTCCGCCTAAACAGAAGGATAAAGTTGATAGTATTGGCCGTCTTCCTGCCCCAACTAAGCCTATACCGTTTACAAGTGAAGAAAAAGATGCAACTTTTGCCTCAACTGCATGATAATCGTTTACTCAGATTTTACAAGGTTTCTCTTTTGCTTTGTGTTTTGATGCTAGTTATTGTGTCTTTGATTATCATTGATCGAAGGAAAAATAATGAAATGGTTTGTTAGGGTCTGTTTGGATTGTTTTTGTTTTTGATGTTTTGCAAAATAGTTTTGTAGAACAGTTTTATCAAAACAATTTTGCAGTACAAATAGTGTTGAAATCATGTTTGGACTATTCTGAAAAAATTTGCTTCTCTTCTTTTCTCTTCTCTCTCTATGTGTTTTGATGAAAGGATGAGTGAAATGAGGAGAGAGAAAATATATTATTATTTAATGAGGGGTTAAGTGTCATGTTTTTTTAGTTTGGAATGAAAAAGTGTTCTGAAAAACTTAAAAACACGTAAAATCTGTTTTGCAAAATAGCAGATTTTGGAGTTTTATTCTTAAAAAACATAAAGTGTAAACAAGCCCAAGGGACCAACATGGGCCAGATCGGCCCAGTCTGATGAATTATTGGGTCGATATGGACCCACATATTAAATAATTAAGGAAAAGTGGGGCCCATCTGCCGCCTGCCATGAAATGGCCAATAGTAGATTTTTGTTTATATATTTTTTTGTATTTGTCTATAAATGCCACATTTTATTTTCATCCACTCACTTCAAGTCAAATTTATCCAAATTATACAAAGCTCACAATTCTAAATTATTCACATTATCTATATGGCATACATTTTTTTCAGTTGATTATCTACACTTTTAAAATTTTATAATCTTGAATTTGGAACCAAATTTGGAAAACAAGTTTAGAATTTTTAGAGCACCAAAAAGTAATCAATAGGGAGGGCCCCGACAACACCCTAAATATTATGTATATATATATATATTATATATCATAATATAAAAAAATTGGGAATTAATCGTTAACATATAGGGATGTAAATAAATTTACTTGAGTTAAATAAGTCCCTGAGTTGTTGAGCTTCATAGTTTTTATTAAAGCTTGGTTTGATTATCATTCGAGTTGAGCTTAATCAAGTTTGATTTATTTTTTGAATTTTAATGTATACTTGATCATTTTTTGTCGGCCGAGTTGAACTTTAAACTTAATGAATTAAAAAAAATATTCAGAGTTTGATATATATTATTGGAGTAAAATAAAAATTATTATGTATCCTTGAAATGTAATTATGGAAAGTTAGTGGGCCAAAAATGCTATATTTACCTTGAATGTGAGGACTCCAAAGAAAATAAGACTTTTGAGAAATATATATATATATATATATATATATATATAAAATATCTTGTTTATATTATATTATTATATATCATTGATTGCACCACGGCCCCCACCAATACAAAACCCTAGCGCGGTTCCTTTTCTTCATTGATTATATACACCATCCCCACCGTTTTCATCTTTGAATCTTTATTTGTTAGTTCATCAATCGTATCATATAATTTTTAAAGTCCCGCAGATTTTTGTTCGTGGTTTAACGATGGCTACAAGTAAGCAATCATACATGCGTATACTATTATATTTGGTTAGATTATTGTTTTAATCAATTTGTTGATATAATGATGTTATTTTTTAATTGACAGGATTGCAATACGAGAATAATAGCGAGATTGGAGTTTTTTCCAAGCTCACCAATGCGTACTGTCTGGTAGCTATTGGAGGTTCGGAGAACTTCTACAGGTATTATCTATTAAGCCTTACAGTGTTCTTGTATCTGTGTTTTTTAATCTTTTTGGAGTTTTGTTAAGTTATGATTAAATGGCGATACTTTCTATTAGTAATAATTTGATGATATTATTATTTTGTGGTAGCACGTTTGAGGCTGAGTTGGCTGGTGTAATTCCCGTTGTGAAAACCTCGATTGGTGGTACTAGAATCATCGGACGACTCTGTGCTGGTGAGAGTTATGTTTTTTTGATCGGCTGTAGTGTTAATTTCCTTATCTGAATGTTGAAGGCTAATGATCTTTCCTCATCTTCTCCTCCAAAAAACTCGTTTGGCAGGAAATAAAAACGGGTTGCTTTTGCCTCACACAACTACTGATCAAGGTGATCTTATTTGCTCTTAGAATGTGCCATATGCTTATTGAATACTTGTTGATATCTGTCTTTTTAATAATAGAACTACAACACTTGAGGAACAGTCTACCAGATTCAGTAGTTGTTCAGCGTATTGACGAGAGATTATCTGCTCTGGGGAATTGTATTTCATGCAATGATCATGTTGCTCTTACGCATCCTGATCTTGACAGGGTAAGATATTTGCTTATATTTGAATTGCCTTCTGTCTGTTGATTTTCATATTTTAATCCTGCTTGATTTGTGTTAAATCTTTTGTTGATGAGTCCAATTCTTGTTTGGATCCACCTGTTCATTTCTAGTATGCATTATGCAAGCACAGTTCATGTGTATTAATGGGCTGATCGCATTGTGGTAAATATTTTCAATGTTTCTCTAGGAAACTGAGGAGATGATTGCTGATGTTCTCGGGGTTGAGGTTTTCAGGCAGACTATTGCCGGAAACATACTAGTAGGAAGTTTCTGTGCATTTTCCAACATAGGGGGTTTGGTAAGAGTTCTATTCATCAATGAAGTAAACATTTCTAGATAACTAAGTTGAGTTGAATCTAAATAGTAAAACACTTATTCCTTTGCTACAGGTCCATCCTCATACATCAATAGAGGATCTAGACGAACTTTCAACCCTTCTTCAGGTGCCTTTGGTGGCTGGAACTGTGAATCGTGGTAGTGAAGTAATAGCTGCTGGCTTGACAGTCAATGACTGGACAGCATTCTGTGGAACAGACACAACTGCAACAGAGTTATCTGTAATTGAGAGCGTTTTCAAGATAAGAGATGCTAAACCTAGTGCTCTTGTCGATGAGATGAGAAAGTCATTGATCGACACTTACGTTTAAGTGTGTGTGGATGTCAGAAGCTACAATTCTCTTGAAACTATAATGTTTTTAATGTTGCTAATTATGTATTTTCATTATAGTACTTTGGTGCTTGCTTAATGTAAGTGAATTTCGATTTATTTTATCTCAATGATGAGTTTATTTTGTTCTTTCTCTTCTCATTTGTCTTTTTTTCCTTCTTGATCTTATATCTTATCTAACCTCAACTTTTTTCTACTTTTCTGTATCTTCAGCACTATCAAATTCTAGCATATTGATATATATATCCTGCTTCTTGTTTCTTTCTTCTGGGTGCTTTTTTCCTTTAATATTTTTTGGGTTACATGGATTTTTTCACCATAAACACACGCCCACATCTAATGGTGAAAAATGTCCAAAATGGCTTGTATGAAATCAAATCCAAACATTAGAGATACAAAAGTCACAATTTAATATGAGAAACTAGTAATTACAACATTAATCATCAAGGATCAAAAGAGACATCATTCTTTTGGACACTCATTTCCTCATCGTAGTTTGATAAAACTGAATTCACTGAGGTTAAACATATATATATATATATGTTATATGTAAATATACAAAATTGGCCCTAGACAAGGCAGCCACAGGAGGAGGGCCAAACTGAAAGCAAATCAGAAACCAGATAGCAACCCCGAGATGGTGACAATTTCTTCTTATGTACATGAGCAAAACGCCTCCACATCCGCAATCAAAATCGCAGCTGAACAAACATTATGTCAAAAACCAAACTAAAGGGTAATAAATCAGACAGATTGCTGAACACACCATATTAAAATTGTTTCAGCAAGGCACTAATATACCATATTAAAATCACATATGGCATTAGTACATCCATGTTAAACAGGTTTTCAAATCACTACTTAAGTTGTTACACATAAGTCTTACCAATATATCCAACCAAATCAACATACATGATACAACCCAATACAGTTTTCATTTTGTATTACACAAGAATGGTATTTGGTAGCTTTCACATGTCACACTATGCAGAAATAAAATGTGACATTTATGTGAATGGCTGTTCACTTTCTGAAACTAACTCATATAAGGCCGTCTAATGGTCTCCATACGAACAAACTTAAAAATAATCAATAGTTCAACTATAAAGCTTATCTTGACCATGTAAACAAAGACATAACAAAATAACATGCAGTAGCAAATTGGAAAAACTCGGCATTTTTGCTTTATACAGTTTCTAGAAACAACAGTCTTTGTCTTTCATTTCAGGACAGCTACAGTCCATAAATAACAGTAAAACATGCAGTACACAAGTACATTAAGTACAAAAACAATTTATGTGAAAACTGTTGAGTCTCACTTTCAAAATGATGGTACGTTAAGTACAACAATGTGATGAAATTTATATGAAAACTGCTGAGTCTCACCTTCAAAATGCTGGTACGTCAAGAACAAGAAGATGACAATTTATGGGAAAATTATGGAGTCTCACCTTCAAACCGATGGGAAAAGTGTTCTTTATGATTCCACACATCAAAATCCTAAGGTCCATACAGCCTTATCATTATTAGTTTAAACATGCTTCCGAGACTGCCTGAGATGAAACAGTTGATGTGAGAAGAGTACCGCGAAAACCCTCTTCTTCCCTTTGCTCCTCCAAGTTTGGGTCAGAAATTTCATCTATAGATAAATGAATTAGACAAGTTCTCAGAAGTTATTCAAGGTAAAATTAGATTATAAACTAGAACTTCGAAACAGATTGCCACAGCCACTGGCAATCTTTGACAGTGTAAACAAAATGAAGAAACAATAATTGCATTGCTTAAAGTTGCAGGCATCTAATAAGCTACCTTTTAATTTGGAGCCCTAAAATAAGGAAAAGATGATAAAGGAACAAAGGTATATACCTATAGAAAATTGAAAACTCATCGGAAAGAAGGAAAAATTGAAAAAGAAGAAAACAAAACAAAAACCCCAACACACATTATTAGGGCTAGCAACATGCAGCATCAAGCATAACATGTACTTGTCGTACTTCATGATTAGCTCTTCAAGACTTGACCAAATGGCCCAATCATATAAAAAAAGTGAAGCAATTCACTCAATTATTAATATTACACACTGATATCTTACATTCAGATGACTAAATTTAGTATACTGCAGCTTAATGTGAGAGATACCAGTAAAATAGTAGTCATTTAAAAATCTGATTTATACTAGTCATGAAAAAGACTAGAATCCATTCACTTACTTCTATTAGCATTTTAACATAGAAAATTGAGTAGATGTTTACTTTTTTCATGAATCTTGTAGGCACAAACTTGTATCTTTTCTTATGCCACGGGCAACCATTTCCTTTCTCTGGTTCGTAGAGGACAAGTTACAAAGCAGTTGATACATTAAATCACCATTCTTAATTTACTTAGAAGCAAACTCCAAAAAGAAATAAAGCATTTTGGTTCAAAGCATGATGAATCAAGATCTTGACCATATTCAATTAGGAAAACATGAAGGCAGCTAAACACATAAGGTGTGTCAGAAACCTTGCAAATATCCGAACATTTTAAATACAATGGAGTTACTACGTCAATCAAATCAAAAAAATACCTGAAGTTAACAGACTTACCAGCAATATCACGATTCTCATGAATCTTTGAATCAGTCACCCATAGGATGTCTCCAGGAAAAATATTCATATCAGCAAGAGTGGCCATTTCCCCATCAATTATTTTGGGACCTTTGTGGAGTATCTGATTTTCCTTAACAACCTATAGGAAAAATAGACCACCATGTATCAGATATAAGACACTTGGGTGCTTTGGCGTAACTACTTCTGTTATTGTCATTTCGTTTATGTTTGTAAAGATTTAGAGATGAGAGTTTCAACATATTGATAAAAGTGTAACATTTTATTTTTATTTTTTCCGTAAAAAAGAAAGCGACCAACCACAAGGCAAACACAGTTAAACAATCCAACTTCCCATTTTCCAGAATCTACAGTCAAATACTTCAGTTATATCAACAATAGCTATCAACACAAGCAATGCATAAGAACTATGAAGGTGAGAATCTAAAGCCAGACAAGAGAAGTCACATGGTAAATAATGAAAGAAGTTACAAGATAACGTACATCAAAGGATTCCCATATCATCATCTTCAGCTGGTAAACGGATGTAGATCCAGAAACATTCAGATTTACAGAATTCCCATATGTTGCCTTCCTTGACCTCTTGGAAGTTCGGCGACTTGGATCAAAAATGCTACCTGATGCTTCTAAGATAGATTTTGGAGGTTGCTTGCCGCGAATTAAACACACACATATATCCTCATTGGCATAATTAAGTTTTCTCATCAATTCAGAACTTTCCCTTTCACCAATGCATTCTTCACAGACCTAAGCAGCAAGAAATAGGCTAAAACTGAGTGGAGGAAATTAGGGTGTCCCGGATATCAGGCCAACAGAAGTTACTTTCTGAAACTGACGCACGCCATCAACACACGTATGAATCTAATATTACGTTCTACCAAATTTTGGACATGAATAAGAAAAAGACATTCAGAAAATAACTTTTATTAGCCATATTCAAATATAATCTTTATGTAAAACTAACTTTGTCCCACTGAGGGACAACAGATACTTTAACCTTGTATGAACTTAATAATTTAGTCTTTCCATAGAGCTATAAAAATTTAGCAGGAACTACATATCAAATAATTTAACCTTATATGAACAAGTAGGGTAGATTAAACTCCAAAATTACCGGAGGACAAGTCTTAACAGTAGGCCTTCTGGACAGGTCCATATTCACTTCATCACTCATACTTATATGCTCCTCAGAAATCACCATCTCTTCGTTAGATCCAGCTAGATCATATTTGACAAAGTTACCAATCTCGATTCTGGCAGAAATACTTTTGGACTCCATACCACCCCATTCTTCACAAAATAATTTCCAGTCATCTTCAGAAATGAGTATTAGTCCATCTGTCTAGAATAGAAAATTGAAGAATAGAAATATTACATTAGAGTATTCAAGCAGGACTCTGCAATTTGAGGGATAAGAACATCAAATAACAATCTAACAAGCAACCCTAAAGAGATCCAGGTTTATTAGCGAGCTATATAAGTATACTGGAAGTGGGGTAAGAAATGAGGGTGATTAGGGGAAGAATTGGGCTTGGTGAGTTAAAAGCTCAAATTTCCAAACAGACTTACAGCAGCTGACTTTTGTACAATAACGTCGCGCTTCCAGAGGAGTTCAGGGGGCCTCTCAAGAAGTTTAGAATGCTGCAACAAATAAAGAATGAGTTAGGAAACAGATGCATCAGGGTACATCCTCCAGATAATCAAAACAGAAACAAACTGGTCAGCAATCAAGCTTAAATCTATTTATATGATTTTAACAAGAAGTAATTCGACATAACCATGGTAAATTTAAAGATAGTTGGCAGTGAGAGAAAAAACTTAATTAACACCAAATTGATATTCATCAAATTTAGAAGGATAAATTGTATCAGAAGTCACTACCTAGTGGCACAGATTACCTTTTCACATAGCAGCATATCAACAACAGTGGTCAGAGTATCAAGTTCTGAAGAAGAAGCATTTTTCCCACCAGCATGAATGTAGCTTCTCCATTTTGACAGCCAAGATGAGGGCACTAAATAGTAGTTGGTATCAGGATAAAGAGCTATATTTTTATTTGTAGCTAACTTTTCATGATTCTGCCGTTGCTTTGACTTAAACTCTCTGCAGCACAAGTACCATGTAAGCTACATAAAAGTTGCATAATTTTCATAGATGCAAATATTCTCAAATAACCTTAAACTGTCTTCTGAGAATGCAGCTTCTCTAAGTTCAACACTGCATAAAGCACATGGTTCAGAGTCTGCAGGGAAAGTAGAACACCCCAAATAATCATCTGGCTTCACTGCCATAGCAGTATCATGTAGAAAATTCCATAGACTCTCGGGCACGAGTAATCGTTTAGCACCAGAAGCTAGTTCAGGCATAAGTTCACTATGGGGACATCTAATTGAAGCTGTCGGTCCAGAATCAACATCGCATGGCAATTCTATGTTTTTCCTACGCAGCCACTGCTGTAACCTATCAAGTACATGGAAAACAGTTACGATTAACAAAATTCCAGTTTCAGATTATATTCATTTACAGAGCACATTAAAATAGAAAGAAAACGGTTAGACATATGAAGCGAAGATGCATAGAGGAGTGCTTCTGAAATGAAAAACACCATGAAGAATGAAAAGTAGTCATTCTAAGAAGCGGCTGTGCTCCCAGCCAATAAGAGAACACCCAGGAGAACTCAATTTTTAAACCACCTTTATTCCTTTTAATGTTGATTGTAACAAATCCAACGGATTTTTGGTTTGGCAAAAACAAACATTCACCTAATCGCTTGCAATCATGCTTTAGCTCATTATTTGCCATTCATAACTTCAGAATGTTTAACCATTTTATTATCTCTTCAATAGTAATTTAGATTCATTTTATGGCTGGAATACATTGGTACATTGTTGAACTCTTTCTTATTTAAAAAAAAACGCTGCAGAGACAACTGAAATATGATATATTTATGGGTCATCCTGCGTGCTTTTCGAACATAAAGATAATTGTCCAAACGCACATAAGATAATAAGGCATCAACCCACAGCTCTCCGTCATAAACAATACAAAGAGAATATGAAGATTATGCATAGACAATAATATTAGGATGAAAGTGGAGAGACATACTCCCTTTGTACATGTCCTACCATGATTTAGATATATAGTACAACTTGCCATCCAAAGGCTCCCCGGCAAGTGCTGCCTCAGCAAGTTCTTTCATCATTAATCTCTGATCCCTGTATGTATTTGCACGCAGCAGATTGCAACCCATCTCAAAGATGCAATCGATGCAGTGGTCACCTTTGGCAAATGCCGGACCCCCATCATACTTGTTACATGAATCACATGTACACTATCAGAAACAAATAGTTGCCACAATACAAACAAGTAGGACAAGAGAATATCGGAAATTGTGAAGAGAATGGTGATGATGCATTTATCTTCGATAAGTTAAAGCTTAGGGGGAATCAAACAAAGAGTTACGTTATTCAGGACACAGATAGTGAATTAAATGGCACAAGCAATAAAACAGGTTACTCTTAAAGTTAACATATGGCAAGACGATGAATAAAAGAAAGGAACTTAAAAGAATTGAAGAATGTTATTTCATGTGAGTATGAGCTGTCAGAGCCGTGAAAGGGAAAATATCCAGGAAAATACAGACCTGGTGCAAAAGAGGATTTGGGAATGTCACAGAGGGCTAAAAGCTTTTTCCTATACAAGGTATCTCATATTTCACGGTATATCATGCACAAAGAACCACTCGAAATGATACCTTAGAAAATAAAGTGGTCCAAGCTTCAACTGACAAACGCTTCATGGAATTTATCTTTGAAACTGGCACTTTGCCATGCAAGCACTGTATAGAGGTGTTGTCTATAGTCCTGCATCAAATCACTTGAATATCAGCATCTTTATGCTATATATGTCTAGGGAGGTGGTACAATGACTGCCATCTAATTGACATGTAATACAGCTGATGTATTATCAGAACTAAAATATCAGAAAACTACGATTTCATCCTTTTAAAACATTTCTGATCCTTAATTCCTATGCAATTAACTTCTGACAGCAAATATATTATGTCTATGCTTTCCTCCACCATTTTCGTGTTGATAACATCATTTTAATCAATATCCAGTAAAATATTGGCATTCAAAGATGTTCTAGGTCGCACAGAAAAATGAGCAATGCTGTACAACAACATTTCCATACCACTTTTCACCTCCCATAGTTTTGGAAAAGAAGTCATTGAATTAATTTAACTTTGATGCCAGCAATACTTTCAAAATAAAGTGGAGGTGAAAAATGTTAGTATATAGCCTTTTCCTTGAAAACTATGCTCAAACTGTGAACCCCAAACATGAAAGAGGGCATTTCAGTAGAAATCAGAACCCAATGATGAAAAGAGAATCAAAGAAAATTGTTTCCAAAACCCAATGAGCAAATTAAATACTTATACCATGAGGAAAAATAAAATTATGACTTACAACGGAGTGATACTGTCTGCCCACTGACGAAGCCATTCAGTAGAAATCCAGAAGTATGGCTTCTCAAGTGATACAACTGGAGCTTCAGCAAGGATTGACCGCACCTCTTGTCGCCGGTTCATAATACAACTGAGCTGGACTTCCTTCTTTGTCTTGTATTGTTCACAAGAATCAAGATATACTGAGTTCAATGCATGTATTTCTTCCGAGAGATGAAATGGAAGAGAACTATCAATTTCTTGTGAAATTACAGAACCATCTATTTCCATTTTGTGTTCACCGGATAGTGCAGCAGCTCTCTCACCATCGATCTTTGAACGCCTAAGAACATACATTAGCATATACGCATCAGTAGATGAAAATGTTTGGACATGATGAAAACCATTTGAGTCAGAAGATTGCAGCTTTTTTTCATCAGCATGATTCCCATCCACAAAAGCATTCAGTTGTTTTGCAGAAGATGTGCAGTCGATTGGCTCATTATGCACAGCTTTTGCAGCAGAAACTGGCCGAAAAGGCTTTTGGCCCAAGTTTGAGACATGCTCATCATCAAACTCCCACCACTCGCCAGTGTTCTCATCCTTTATATGGGCTGTATAGTGGCCACTGTTGACAGCAGAACCCTTGTGTATCAACACAGCTGCCAAGTCATATATCAAATCCAATTGAGAACACTCAGATAATCTCCGTCCCATGTTAAGTTCCCCAGGAAAACAAAACGCCGAAGTGATCTTCTTCTTTGTGGTTGTCTATTAGAAAAGTAACACATAACACAATTGAGAGAAGATAAATGCTGATAGATAATGTCGCTTTGAAGAGAAAAATGAATAACATAACAATAAAGTAAAATTTGCAAGTCGAGCAAATGCATGCTGAGTAGCTAACAGGACACTGGAGAAGCATCCTCATGTGTGTGAAATAGAAAACTAAACCTATAAAAGTATACTAAGTTCAAATAACATCTCAACCTTCACAAAAATCCAAAAGACAATGAAACACCATGAAACTACACAAAGCAATTCAAGCTAGATGAAACAAATATTTGACTGATAACATATGAGATCGCACTGACGTTCACGCAAGCAATTGACTAAAAAAAGACATTATATACATTGCACACATTACGTAAACTGCATTGGCGCTCCCCAAAGAGAACTATCTATATGCTTCCGGTAGGAAAGAATTAGCAAGGCCAGGATTAAATTGCATCACAGTAAAGGAGTGAACAACCTACAGGTGATAAAAATGGTAGAACTTTCAGGGAAGTTTTGGAAAGAAACAGCATGTATGAGAAAATGAAGCAATTACATTTGAAAGGAAAATACAGCGCTTGAGCTGAAAATTGAGGACAGCAGGTAGCGAATGTAACTTAATGCTACGGGTAGCATCAACTCGCGTGGCGCATGCATCACAATAATATTGATTGTCTCCTTGAAGCTCTTCTATGCTAAGGTAATCATCTAAACTTTCATCTAGACTATCCAAACCTTTAACATTTAACTCCAGTTCATAGAAATCCTCAATTTTTGATGAAGCTTCAGACTCATTTCCACATTTTGAACACCTGTATGGTTTTAAATGGAGACAAACAAAGGCACTTGGTCATTTAATCTCCAAAAACCAAGAAAAACAAATGAAAATAAAAAAAATATATATAGGGCATACTTGCTCAAGAATTGCGACAGAAATAGTGAAAATGAACCATAGCAACTACATAGTTAATTGGACTAAAACACCAATATGAATAGATTCACATCACATAACAATACTCAGACGAACAAATAAAGAACAGAAAAATAAAAGATAAAAGATATTGATGTCAAAACTAATGGAAGACGTGAAACATTTTATGCAAATAAAGAGCAATGTCATTTCAAGGATGTTAGTTATAATGCAGATATTGATGTGATTTAGCATCTCTATGTCATTAAGGGTGGTGCCCAACCTCACAATAGAACTTCAAGTGAACCAATATCATAATTTAGTCACAAACCTTACCAGAGTGTAGAGTTCCATCACCACTACTAAATGGAATTAATAATCAAACCAAAGATGGAGCTGAGGGTTCTCCCCCCTCCCCCAACCAAATTTTGAGGGGGGGAATGTTTGCCCTGCAATTTCTTTAATTTTTAAACATTACCCCCTCAAAATTTTTATTTTGACCATTCCCCCACCCCTTCAAATATAAGAATATGAAGGTTTGCCCCAATATTTTATATCCCCGAGTCTCCAGATCATGGCTTCGTCCCTGAATCAAACCCTTGTGATTTTCTTTTGTTTTACACCATCTTCCTTTTGTAACCTTAAAACTTTAGTCACTGAAACTTTACATCATAGATTAAAAATAATTAAGTTCTTCCTATGTAAAGTTTATGCAACCAACAAATTTTTCCTTCTTAGTTCAGTCATTGTGAGAACTTATGAATCGTCACACATGAGAATTCAAGAAGAATATACTATCATCTTTTGAGATTACAAGCATAAATATACCGCAGTACATCTTACCTAGTCACGTGCGAAACACCTCCACGGAAAAGGTCTTGTATTATCGTTCTGGCCTTGGAGACTTTGGACTGGCTCAAGCATCGCTCAAGCAAAGAAAAGAGCAAGGTGAGAAACTCATGGCTATCCTGCTGAACACCATTATCTAGTTCCAATGTCTGGATAAATGGTGCTGAATCCACAAAGGCCATCTTACTAGAGTGCAGCTGTGCAAAAAGTCTTACAAGGTTTTTCAAAACAGGCTCCCTATCCAAAACTTCAGGTTCAACAGAGAAAACACCCTCCCTGAATGATTTGTTCATGTACAGGCATTGCAGTATGCTGTTTGCATAGCAAGTTGCACCGAGATTTGTGAGGCCCGCAGGAGTATCGGGGGATTCACGGAGTTCGTGCGACGGGTCAGAACCAAGTGAATTTACAATTTCAGATATCTTCTGCCACAAACCGGATTTCCGACTTCCATTAAGAGGTGGGATCAGGCCACAAAAGCAATTGGGATTGTCCTTAGTGTTTACTCGACACCCTTGACAATGAGGCTTCCATATCATGTACAGCTGATTTATATCATCTTCAGTCACCTCTCTATTTGAAAGAATCTTCCTACATTGCAGATACAAATTCTTTAAGAATTAAAAAGTTCATAACAGCTAATTAAATTGCATTCATCAGTTTAGCATGGTAAGTAATTAAACTGCTCAAGAAAATTATGTACCCAATCAATTTTCTTTCTTAATCAGCAAGATATCAAACAAATTACAAAACCCATCTAAGAATAGTATCTGAAATAAATAGAATTCCTTCTTTTCATAATTTTCAAGCCGCATGTTGTAGATTAAGATAAATCCTCAAATGATATTGCTAGAGACGCAATAACAATTAAAGAAATAAACATAAGCCACAAAAGATTACAACATACCAGATAAGAAAATCAGAAGAAAAAAAATCCAAGAAAAGTAAAAATTAAAGGCAATACCTAAAGATTTCAGACGTTGTATCGGCATTGTCGTCAGGCTTAGTCCTCTTATTCTTGCTCCTAGTCGTCGGTCTATGATGCCCCATCTTCCAATTTCAATCGCACCCTAATTTGAACTATTAAACGGACTGCTCTCTTCAATTTCAGGCGATCAGAAAAATATTCGGAATTAATCAAGAGATAAACATGAGGGTACTTCGAGCGATCGAGAGCTCGAGAGTCGGATATTGGAGGTTTTGGGAGTATTTGTTAATTTTAATTTTAATATTAATTTAGGGCTCTGATTTATATATTGTAATAATAATATTTTCTGTTGATTAAAAAAAGACATTTAATGTGGCGGGGTGACTTTGGAATTTTCCTCTTTGGATTAGAAAGGAGGGAAAAAAGGGAGGGAAAAAGATTAGTGGCAAGAGTGATAGTAAAATATTTTAACAATGAATAATTGAATTTATTAATTTATATAGATTACAGTTTTGATAAAGTCTAATTTATATATTATTATGAGATTGTTAAATGAATATTTATTTTAATTTTAATATATAATTTATTTTTTAATGGACAGTATAATAATGTCATTCAGTTTTGATAAAACGTTACGTTATAAAAGATCGATATTGAAAATTATACATTATTTTTAAAAAACGTAATTGAAGATCTAAGACAAAAGTAAATTGAATTTGCGAATCGATTTAATTTAGGATTAGAAAACATAACTTTCTAATTAAGTTCACTAGTTAAAGTGCAATTTTTAGTTATTGTCCGTGTATAACTAATTAATTTATTATTTAGATAAACTTCAAACTAATAAATATTTGGACGGTGTATTATTTAATTATATCAACTTGATTAATTAAATAATTCATTGATCCAATTATTTAATTAATTTCTTCTATTAAATAAGTCTTTGTCTCATTTAATTTCTTTATTCCTACAAGAAATAATTAGTCAATGTATGTGACTCATTAGACTCATTTATTTACTAATAGTAAGTACATACTCCAATTCACACACGCAATTATATAATGGGTAATCGTTAAATTAAATTACTTTTATTTTAGTTTGATATTAATTAACTAACGTATTGATTCAAGGTTGTTACTCTCTAGCAATGGGAATCAACTACGAGAACTTAAATATAAATGATAAGTAAGATATAAATATTCTATAACTCGATTCTTGTATAATTAAATTAAGATCTCTTCATTTAACTCAACAATTAAATTTAGAATAAAGGCATATATGAAACCCTAATAACTTGTTAACTATATTTTATGATCGATTTTGATCATCTAAATAAGATAATTGGAAAAAATTAGAGAGAAGAAATTTAAAATAAAAAAGTGGGTTTATATGAGTTTTTTTAGACGATCAAATACAATAAAAAAAAAACTAATCTATACTCACTTTTTATATTATATTTCTTCTATCTAAATTTTTTCTTACTTTAATTATAAAAAACTGAAAAATAATAAATAAATGTCTATCCGATTTGGGCTTATTGGACCTAAGGGACTCATTTCAAAATTCAATTTGGGGCTTTATTCCCAAAGTCCGTTTAAAATTATCTAACACTGGTTCACGTGAGCCACGATAGTTGCTATCTTCATTCATAACTTTATAGTGTTACCAATATAAATATTTTTATATATAAGATGAATTTTATAACCACAAACTATTTACTTGATACTTATTTGATCTGACATCAATTTATATATCATTGTTTTAAATGAAAAAGGCGTGGAAACATGTATTTTCGGCTCAAAAATATAAATTAATTAATAAGAACCAAAAACAGTATTTTCGGCCGAAATAGTGCTTTCGCTTTAAATATGGGGCGTTTAAAAGCGTGGCCACGGACTCGTCTTGTGTACGCCTCATCTCATCGAACACGCGTCTTGCGTGAGTATATCTCAGTCGAACCCGATAATTTTTTTAACACTAAAATATATATGTCTTTGTAGATAATTTATTCTTAACATTAATATATATATATATATTTGTAGATAGTTTATTTTAAGATTGAAACGTATATGTATTTGTAGATAGTTTATAGAATTGACAAGTGATAACATATGGTGCTATCCTTCTCATATTCCATTCATTTGGGGGTCCTTTGATTGAACATCAATTCTCTCTCTTTCAATCTAATGTTCAGTTTAAGGTTGTTTATGAATTAAAAGAGTATATATATACTCATTTTTAAGTTATAATTTTTCATTTTCTTTCCTTTTTAATTAGTCAACCAATTCAATAACTAAAGAAAACTAATATTATCCACACAAAACTAAAGAAATCACAATGCTTTCGTTTAACATAAATAATTCATACAGTTATTAATAATCTAAAAGCAAAATTCATACAGTTATTAATAATCTAAAAAGCAAAATTAATGACCAAAAAGTATTAGTATAATATAAGCAAAAGGAGTAGACTTAATGGAGTATTATACTGTTCTGATGCTTATTAGAAAAATATAGAAATTATGAGACATAAATGTATGCTAATTTTTTTGTTAATTAAGCAAAAACAATGGCTAATTAAATTTTAGTGGGTTTCTAATTTGACCCTTGTATTTTGCAGGTGAATATCGACTCAGCAACATGTTTAGGGGCTAATTATGTTCACTTGCTTGTCCATTTAGCTTTTCACTAATTGGAAAATGTCTATTATTTTTCAAACTTTAGGCTTTAATTTATTAGAACACTAATTACTAGTGTTCTTAATTACCATTATAATGTTGTGATGCGACTTTGGGTGTATCTATAATGCTTGTATCAATCAATTCACAAGTAAAACTGAAAAGATAACCTTATATACACTCAAATAATTTGCATTAATTAGTACCTAGTGCAAAATGTTGCCATTTTCCACCTAAAAGCACTAGCTACCAAGTTGCTACAATAGTTAACTTTAAAAAAAAAATCTAATATCATTTAAAATATGATACAACCTATTACTTCACCGAGAATTTCACTATCTAAGTTTGATGATTTCTTATCAGGCCTTCTGGCTGCAGGGGTTCGATCCTGATCACAATTTCTTGATTTATTGGTGGCGTCGACGTGCTGGCGACTTGGCTGGACCCGACTATTTTATGGCAGGTTTCGATCAGGCAATGCCTGCAAGTAGGGCAAGACGAGTGTGAATTGAGCCATTTATCGATGCATCGAACGTGAAAACCGTGGTGACACTTTGGCAGTATTCTGACTCTTTCGCCGTTTACGAAATCGGACAGGCAAATGACGCATTCAGTGTCCAGTCCTGGCTGCTTAAGATCAGTCGCATATATTATTGTCGGGAAAGTTTTGAGGGCCTTTTTCTTGACCCCGGTATTGGCTAGTCGAGTGGTGTCGGTCGAATCGGATGCTATCAAGCTTGAGCATCTTAGGGCACATCTTATGATGGAATTTAGACCAAGTGAGCAAATTAAGGCACATAGTAGGACTGAAAGTACCATTACAACATTGGCATCAAAAGTTGTGTTTTCCCTTGGTTGTGATGATGGTGGGGTTGCTAGAGGTGGAGATGAGTATAGAGGGGCATGTAATAACAATCTTCTTGAATGAAAATTTGTATTGGAGAATGAAGAAATATAAGTGGTTGTTGTAGCCATGTTTTTGTGAAATTATTTGTTTGGTGTTTGGATAATTTTCCTTTTGGAGGTGATTGCAAATGAGGCAATTTATAGAGGAAAAAGTTTCAAAGGGTGGGTCATGTGACCTCCTTTTAGGGCTTTAATTATTTATAATATTATGTTTTTTTGTTAAAAAGATAAAAGTTTATAAGGTGGGTCAATTTTTTGCGGCATCTAATAATGGAGAAAAGTTACTTTATCGAGAGTATAAGATATTGTTCATTTAGATGCTGTTTATATTAATTTAAATCATAAATTATGTATTTACGTATTATTATATATTGTAGATGTATGAGAAGTATATATATGAAATTATAGAATTTTCATTCTTTCTCATGTATCGCAATTTTCTTTTTGATACATTTTAATTAACCGTGCATACATTTACGTGTGTAGCTGGATAATGTTACTTAATTATATAATAGAAAATTAAAATATACACTTTGGACTATTATTTGATTATGTTTAAATTCGCTATATGTATTAGAATATAATCAAGATCGAATTGGTGCAATTTTGTTATATATTATAGAAGATTCACTCTTATATTCTTAGGAACAAATAGTCAATCAAGATTCAAGGCATCCAAAGACTCATGAATTTACTTTGACTACCCCAAAAATTGGAAAAAAAATAATTTTCCACTTCAATTAAAAATAATTCAATAATTAATATTATTGATCTTCCTATATTTGGATGGTCCACTAGGCCTTTTTGCAATTTAATGGGCTGTCAAATCAAATGGGGCCCGGCCCACTATCTGCCCGGTATAGGTTGCCACATGGGATGTACCTATAACTTTATAAAATGCTATTTGGGGCCCAAATGCTTGAGAAGGCTCCTTGAAGTCTCTCAAAGTGGTTGAAAAAATAATAAAAATATATATTATTTTTATTTTTTGATTTATAATTTAAAATTATCTATATGATATGTATTGGCACTTATGAAATATAGGCGAAAAAGTGAAGAAAAAAAATTGCAACTTGTTGGAATTATTGTCAATCTTTAAACTCGATTTTAGACTTTTACACGTTGATGAGTACTCTTTTTTGTTAACTTTTCACAATTTGTGTTAAGTTAAATGTTGATTTGTATCAATATTTATACATACTATTTGATTTCTTTTTGGTTTATAATGTCTATTTAAAACATTGATTTGTTAGTCTACTATGTATATGGTACTATTATTTTTTATTCAATCACCAAATCAATAAAATGGAAATAATAATATATTTACAGCCAATATTTATACAAGTGTAAAAAAAATTGATTATGACAAAATAATAATTTAATAGACAATCGACATACTAAATAGTTATTATTAAAATTGCTTTAATGATTTCTGATTTTTTTATGTTGCTTCAACTAAATATAGACATAACCGTTGTCATTATTAGATTTGTAAATAATTATTGTGCCAAAATAAATATTAGTGGGTGACGTCCCAAAAAGATTTCTAACATCCAATAGATCTAGATACATATATTTGATTGTATAATATCTAATTAAAAGTTTCATAAAGTAATAATCTTAATAGATCTTCTAATATTTTGTGCTAAAATAAACTATTATTTGAAGCCTTATAAGGTTAACAAGGGTTGTTTTCACGAATCTCTTATCTCCCAAAAAAAAAAAATCACATGGAAAGTACATTCCTAGTATCTGTAGATATTATATATATATATATATATATATATATAAATAATATATATGGTACCACAACTAGTTGTAAATGGCTGCCAAAAAAGTAAAAAGTTGGTATTATGCAAATCTTTATCTTCCTATTCGATGATCCAAATTTCATTGTTATCTTCTAATTAATTTATAGTTACTATTTAAGATTGCTTTATTTTTTTTATTTAATATATATTACCAATATGGAGCTCGCACGATTACACTATTTAACAACGACACCCACAAGAAAAAAATAAATGTTGTAATAGTGTACTTTACTATACTTAACTAATACTAATCTTAGTGATTAATTAGTGGTTGATTAACTTAATAATATGCATGCATGCACGTGGTAATTGGTATTCTCTAAATATAGCCATAATTTGGGAATATCTTAAATAAGTAATAGATTTCGTGACCCCACTTGGTAATTTTCATTGTTTTACGCATATAATAAATAATACAAGAGTATGACATACAATTATGAAATATTTAGGATGATAAGTATTATTTACTCATAAGTATCAATATATTAAATCTAAAATGTGTTATACTTAACTGTCGGGCCGGGACATGGGGGGCCCTTGGGGTTGGGGATTCAACCTTTTTGGACAATAAAATGTGTTATACTTAACATAAATAATAGGATATATATATACTATATTTGAAGGAAAAAAAAAAGCTGAATAAAAATAATAATTTTCTTTTTCGGCTGTTCAAATTATTGATTTATTAATACAGGTTCATGAATATATGCATAAACTAAAAGTTGATCTATATTCAAAGGGGGCACAAAATGCATTATGGAAATTAAAACACAACCCAAAATGGCTCGCCATGTGTCCCTTTCATTATCAAAAATCACATGGATATTTATGATTATTATTAAGAATTAAAAGTATTTTTGATTGGGTCCCAATTTCCATTTGCATATATTGCAAGATATTTGCACATTCTTATCTAAACATTGGATAAAATGAATAAGAGATTGATGGTGGGATTTTAATTTTATCATACTTTTGAATTTCTCACTTTTTCCATCAACAAAATCCAGTGTGTGGATATTCCACAGTTTCTTGCTTTTTGTCCTTCAAAAACATGATTTTATTAATTTATGAAAAAATATCACCATCTCCATATTTTTCACAAATTAAATGTTATTATATATAATAATTAATTTTCAAAAAGTTTCATAACACTCACACTCACTAGGGTTTTCTTTTTGATGCTTTATTTGCCACCCAAAAAATATAAGAAGTTGCCTTGTCAAAATATGATAGAATGGATTTTGAAATTCGCATCAATAAAACTATAAATCTGATCACTTATGTGATTAAATATACGACATTTTGATAAAAAATTAAATCATTTATATCTAATTTTTGCAGTGAGAGAATTTTTTTTTTTTTTTTTTTTCATACATACCATTATAAATGTCATATCAAAAACTAATATCATTTAAAGCAATAAGGATGAATTATTAACCTTAAACTTAAGCCATTGTTCCAATAATTTAAGTACAAAAATTTCAAAGCATGAATCAATTGAAATGGTGACTAAACTTACATATGGAAAAGTTGGCAAGGATTAGTCAAATAATGAAATAATTAATAGTCATGATAACCAAGGGTCCCGGCCCATATACACCACATGTTTATGGGGTGGTGGGTGGTTTTTTACACTCACCCACCCATGTGTTAACCACCCACCACCCCATAAACATGTGGTGGATAATGGACCGGGACCTTTAGTCCCGGTCCATTATAGAATTTTCCATAATAGTGGTCAATAGAAGGCTCGAGAAATTATAAAGTGACAACAAATGGGTAATTATTAATTATGTAGATAGTCCTAAATCGTACTTGTCCGTACGTACAATTCGCAATAAATCACGTGTCCAATTTAATGGTTACTCCTTCAAGTGAAAATATATTGGGCTTAATACACAAGGGCCTATAGAAATGAGCCCACATCCTAAAACCAAGAAAACCAACTTGAGAACGTGGCCCAATATATGCTTGAATATTTACTCATTACGGCCCAACCTATTACAACAATGTAAGCCCACTTGCTTGATAAACTGTTTATTTTCATTGGACTTGATCTATTCTTGTCGGCCCAAATACTTCTTTAGTTTAGAATAAATAAATAAATAATTAAACGATCTACGGTCCCAAATAGAGCAAACAATCTACGGTCCCAAATTACTTCTTTTACACGCCAGCTTATATTTTTTTATACACGCTTCTTTCCTTCTCTTAAACCCAAATCGAATCTAAGAAAAAGAAAAATCAAAATAAAATAAATTTGCGTGCACAATATATTTCATACACACAGATTTTTATATCTATAAGTATTTATATGAACACATATAAAACCACGTATATATACATATGTAGATAACAACAGTCCGAGTCTACTACTACTCTTCTTCTTCATTGGTATAATAATCTTTACAAATTTGAGGCTCAATTTCTTTGTTATTTACAGGTGATATTTGAATTTTGTTTATCCTGTTCAATTCCCTGCGTATTTTGAAGTTTTGTGATTTTGCTTCAATTTTGGTGTACTGGATTAGAATTCCCTTATTGATTTTGTTATTTCTGTTTTTAACTAGGGTTTTAAGAATCTAAATTATCATGGCTTCTAATCATGGTAACAACAATCATTCAGAACCTGCTAAAATTGAGCAGATTATTACTGAATTTTTTGCTAAAAGCCTTCATATAATACTGGAATCACGGTGCCCTTATGTTTCATCGCGTAATTATAGCGGCGAGCATGTTTTATCATCCCCATCCTCATCCTCATCGTCATCCTCTAGTTTTAGGCCTAGAGATAAGTGGTTTAACCTGGCTCTTAGGGATTGTCCTGCTGCTTTAGAAAATATAGACTTTTGGCGACAGAGTAATCTCGAGCCTATGATTGTCGATGTCGTTTTAGTGCAGAAGCCAAATGATTGGGACCCTTTGAATTTCTCCTCAAAAAGAGGGAATTTATCCATGAAAGAGGCGGATTGTTCTGGTTCGGATAATGATGAGTTTGGTAGTGAGGGCAAGAACGAAAAGATTATTGAGAGATGGGTTTTGCATTATGAGAGTAAGAAGAGTGGTGGAAATGGGGGTGGTTCATCTGTGAATAAGAGGCCTGGTACAAGCTCTCATGCATTGTACAAGAAGTCTACAGTGTTGTTAAGGTCTTTGTATTCTACAGTTAGGCTTTTGCCTGCTTATAAGCTATTTCGTGACATAATTTCTTCGGCCCAGATTCGGTTGTATAATCTCAGCCACCGAATTTCGTCTTTTGTTGAGCCATTCACACGTAGAGAAGAGGCGGATATGCAACGTTTCGTGTTTACTCCAGTTGACACTTCTTGTGGTAGACTTTGCCTCTCAGTTTTGTATCGTTCAACGGTTTTGGATGTGAATTCTGAACCTTCAACCCCTATATCCCCGCAATTTATTCCAGAATATGTTGGAAGTCCATTGGCAGAACCACTTAAAAGGTTCCCATCGTCTTCATCTCCATTCGGTAGGCGTCATAGTTGGAGTTATGATTTGTATAGAGCATCACCACCTTCAGTTTATCCATCACCTTCACCAACATACTCCGAATCGCATTCCTCAATAGCAAAACAACGTAACCATGGTCTTCCTCCTGCGGGATTACCTCGTCATATACATGATGAAACCCCTCATATGAAAAATCCAAGTTATGACGAGTATTGGCCTTTTTCACTGTCTCCATCTCCATCACCACCCACTCACAGTCCTAACAGTCATATATCCAAGGCTCTTTTACGTACCGAAAGTGCCCCTGTTAGTATACCTGCATCTAGGCTTTCTTTCATCCCTTCATTACCCAACAATCGAGCTATGCTTCCTTCACCTCCCATGAAAGTCACCCGACTCAATATTTCTACCCAAGATGCACATGCCATATCTACAGTTGACAAGGTAATACATTGCGATCATAGAGTTAGTAATTTCTTTTCACCAATGGAAAAGTTTTAATAAGTAGGGCTGCCTGTTGCAGTTGTGCTCTTTCAGCAAGGGCGATACAGGAAAGGTATCTTTGGTCAAAGCGTCATCGAATACCTCACCCTCAAAGTCATACTCTAGAAGCTCGAGTAGGTTATCATTTCAAGATGATTATGATGATTCTGAGTTTTCTGGACACTTCCTTGTAGATGATGATGATGACATGATAGATCCACATTCCAGGTAATCATGATACCCTCGGTGGACTTTAATGTTCGTAAGTCGGTAAATAGTTGGTTATTTTTGTTCCATGTGTAATGTTATCATATTCCTTCATGTAAGCTTTCAATTTCAAATTGGCCTACAGAGATCTAAGTTATATGAATCGCGGAGAGCAAGTTGTTGCTTCCAGTCAATTAACCACATATTAGGATTTTTGAAATGTAATGCTTTCACCTAGCTGAAAAACAAACTAATGCGCTTGTTAAAGAAATGTATAAACAAACTATACGAAAATGCTTTTACTAAATATAGAAAACCTTTGTATACTGGACAAAAGTCAAGATTGGCAGTGATATGCACAAGTTGTTATGCTGTAAGAATCATTATATACCACAATTTAGTGGCATTAATGAACTTAAAATATGGACAACTATTACGTTGGTTCATATCATCTATTGGCCCTCTCGACATTCTCGTTTTGAACTTTTGATTTTAACTGGTGCATAGTATTCCATGTTCTTTGATTGCCCGTTATTATCTGAACCTTGATATGTGTGAGAAAATGTTACCAGACCAGGTTCATTTGATCAGCCTCGACATGCAAACGAGCCTGGTGGAAATTTTCCAGTTAAGAAATCTCAAGACGCTGCAGTTGGTGCCCTTGTTTGTATGCTCAAGAAAGCACCACCTCTTACTACCCAGATTGTACATAATTCCAAGCTCAAGAGTCGAATTCACAACACTAATGAAGTTTCATCAAATGTCGAATCCTCATTTTCTGGCCTTGTTGTGCCCAAGACTACAACTGATGCTCTAAAAGAGCTCCGTGGGTATGGAGCAATCAAAGAGATGATGCTGAAGCAAGATAAACCCTCTAAGACATAGGTAAATCTTGCGTTTCGTCGTAAATATCTTGAACTGAGACTCGTTAATAGCATTTGTTTGCTGGGATGATTGGGTTATTCAATATTTTTGCTCGGGATTTCGTCATGATATTGCATGTTTCGTTTTTGTACATATTTTGAGCATTTAGGTACTCAATGATTTGAACTTTGAAGTGATGCCTGTTTAGTATCTCTAATCTAATTGAGGTGTTACTCTTCTTAAGCCTCCATTAGAGCAAATATATAAGTGGATGGTTTGTGTATAATAGATAACTTAAACTTTATGTAAATATTTGTATATAAACACTGCTTGCAGAACTATGATTTGGGAATATATTATCAATGTATGACTAATGAAGCTATTGTTTACATCCATGGCCAAAGCATTTGCTTTGGAGAGTATAGTTAAGTTTTAAGTAGTAATTTCTAACAATTTACTTCAGGGATATTTTGTATCAGAAGCATAATGCTGCTTGTGTATCAGCCAGCTGAATTGTAATGCCCGTCTAATGTATTTTAGATTTTATATTGAATGAGGTAAATAAAATCATTTTTATTTTAATGTTGACATTAGATTAAAGTGTTAGTCCCAAAATTTATTTGTGAAAGAACCGAAAATTATATTTTTACTTTAAAAAACTCATGAAAAAAATATTTATCTAGAAACATCTATCACCAACCTTTCGTACCAAAAGAATAATTTCACCAATCATCCTTATCCTTTTAGATTAAGGATTAATTAATTATATCTATTTTTCCATAAATGATTTTCCTATGATTATAAAATAGGAGAATTCCATTACTTACTATATTTATCCCAAAATCTATAAAGATTAAAACGAACATTATTACGAAAAATAAGGGGCTAATTGGATGGCACGTTCATCTACGAAAAAAAAAGTTTCATGATAAAAGTAAGAAAAAAATATTTTTAGGAGTAAGAAATATGATGTGAGATTTGTGTTTGGAGAATTTTTTAAGAGAAAAATATGTAATGATTATGGTTGATGTGATATGTTTTTTGTTGTGAAAAAATTGTTGTATATAATAAATCATTTTAGTCAAAATCATCGATTTAGATGTCAAAAAATAGCCACAATGGATCTTATTTTAAACGTCGCATTATTTTACATTAGAATATGTGATTAATTTGATTTTTGGAGTTGAAAAATAGCCGAAAAAAACCTTATAAATCGATTGTGTGAACTGTCAAATCATGAATAGTAAGAGTAAATTTTTCTCCTCTTTTTGCAAAAATTTCTTCAAATTATCTAAAATTTTGTGAGATTTTCTTAAAGAATTTTTTCGCTACATACCAAACAATTGAATTTTCGTAGTTTTTTTACTCTGAAATATTTTTTTGGGAGTAGAGGTGGCTATCCAATTGGAGCCTAACATATTTATTCCAAAAATCATGCGTTACTAAAATAAATATCTCTAAGATAAACAAGTAAATCTACTATACATCATCATCATCATATATTATAAGGGATTTCCTATTGGTCCAAGTAGGGTTATTTAGGTCCCAATTGGATGGCCACCTATACTCTCAAAAAAATATTTAAGAGTAAAAAAACTACGAAAATTATATTGTTTGGCATGTTGTGAAAAATTTCTAGCAAAAAAATCTCTCAAAATCACAAATAATTTTAAAAAAATTATTGCATAAAAAAAAGAGCAAAATTGAAATTTTACTATTCATGATTTGACAATTAATACAAATAATTAAAAGTGTTTTTCCGACTATCTTTTAAAATCGAAAATTAAATTAATTATATATTTTAATACAAAATAATGCAACGGTTAAAATAAGATCCATTGTGACTATTTTTTGACGTCTAAATCAACAAGTTTGACTAAACACATTTAATAAAAATTATATATAAATATAAACACAAATAAATTTCTCACAACAAAAAATATATCACATCAACCTCAATCATTACTTATTTTTCTCTTAAAAATTTCATCCAATCTAATTTTTCAAACCACATTTATTATTCTTCAAATAATATTTTCTCATTTTTATCATGAAAATAAATTATGAGAGATGAGTATGCCAACCAATTGGACCCTTAATTTCCATATTGTTTTTTACCATAATAACAAATACCAATAGTACTTGTATATCAAGGGCCCATAGAGTAAAAAGAACTAGGCCCGACAATTTGCTATAAATTAAATGGACTGGCCCAGCCCAACATCCCAAGGTACAAGCAAGCCCAAGCCCTAATTCTGGACCCCAATGTCCATGTAACTTTATAAACCCTGGACCCCCTCTCCAGAACCCTAGAATTGGCAGCAGTTCGTTTTCCAGGTTTCACCTCCGCTCGATCTATATATTTTTTTGTTCTCGCAGTTTATCTTCATCCTAATGTGTACTTTTATGAATATTTGGTTAATTATTTGCTAAATTGCAGGCTAGATTTCATAAACGTTACAGGGGTTGATTCAGTTAGAAATGGCTCCAGCTAAAGGTATGGTTTTCCTTCATCATTTTACATGGATCGATTTTTTAATTAGTGTAGTTTGAGTGAGTTATTCTTGAGTTGTTCATAATTTTTGTATTTGTCTTAATTTTTTTTATTAGTATGGGGCTTAGTTATGGTGAAAACGCACGTAGCAGTAATTCTATAAAAATCTATAACAATGGCATGTTGATATGTGCTTACCTAGTTATGTGTAGGTTTTCACATTATCATCAAAACCCATTTTCGTTTGTCGTTGTTAATTGATTGATCTCTTAGTTTTCTTCTAAATTGATATTCCACACACTTGAAGATCTGAGACAAGATTAAGCATATTGTGTAACTCTTGCAAGCATTCTATATACAACAATTGTCGACTTTCTTGCCTTCATATGTGTTGCTTCTGTTTATTGGTGTAGCTGATCCAGCAAAGAAGTCAGATCCCAAGGCTCAGGCCTTGAAGACTGCCAAGGCTGTTAAATCTGGTGCAATTAAGAAAAAGTCAAAGAAAATACGCACTAAAGTTACTTTCCATCGACCAAGGACTTTGAAGACGGAGAGAAATCCTAAGTACCCTCGTATCAGTGCACCCCCTCGCAACAAACTCGATCAATACCAGATTCTGAAGTATCCTCTGACCACCGAATCTGCCATGAAGAAAATTGAAGACAATAACACACTAGTCTTCATTGTCGATATTCGTGCTGACAAGAAAAAGATCAAGGATGCAGTGAAGAAAATGTACGACATTCAGACCAAGAAGGTCAACACTCTTATCAGGTATATGAGTATTTCATTAGTTGCAGCAATTGATATATTACTTTTGGCAGCATCATTTATCAGTTCTCTGTGCTGGTTGATTGAATTTGAAAGTTTTCTTTTTATTGCTGTGAGATCGATTACGTATATTTTCTCCTAGTATTTTCAGTGTTCCAATTTCCAAATAGATCCTATATTTTGAAACAGTAATATCAGAATTGATGGAATCATCATGAATCTTGAATAATTTCAGTTTCAACTATTTCGACGAAGGATTTTTTGTATTTACGAAACTTAGATAGATAGACCACATTGATAAGATTGGTTCCGTTTGTACTCTTCTTTTCTATTGAAAATCAAGGATCTAGCTATGGACCTTAATATTTTTCCTCTGGTTTGAGAATTCTGTTTATTTATATTGACATCATTTTGTTCTTAATTAGGGTTGAATGTATTATTCCTGATTGTTGATTAACTACTCTACTCAATGGCAATTCTGATTATAATTCTGATTCAGTATGAATTAAATTAAACATTTCAACTTTCAACTGCTGCTTTTCGCTTTGTTATTAGTATATATAAGTAGGCACATATTTAGTTTTACTTGCCAATGCTTGTGGTTAGGAAAAATACCAATTCTCTTTTACATATTATTTGAACTCGACTAATATTAAATCTTGTTCCTATCATTTTCAGGCCGGATGGGACTAAGAAGGCGTATGTTAGGTTGACGCCTGACTATGATGCTTTGGACGTTGCCAACAAAATCGGGATTATCTAAGCGACTGCCCGTTCAAATTTTTTTTTTGTGTTTTTCATAAAATGCACCAGGATTTATGGATTACTCAGATGAGCAACCACATGTTGTTTCATTTTAGATTCTTGAGCTTTAGAAAGAGTTTTTATTGTACTGTTGGACCTACTAAATTTTGTTGTCATTGGTTTTTTTTCATAAGTTAGTGTTGTGTGTATACTTATTACATATAACAATACAAATCTATTACTGAATAAAAAATCAAATATAAAATGTAACTTAATGTTATAACAACTAGAAAGAGCTAAGGAAAGAAGTAGGACTTGGAGGTGTAGGGATATCCACAGTTCCCTCCAACATAAGCAAAACTTTATTCATAGATGGACGCAAAGATGGCTCTTCTTGTATGCACCATATCCCAATCTTAGCCATTCTTTCTAGTTTTCTCTTATCAATAGAGTCTTCATCACCCACAAGTTTCTCAATCTCCCCTGTTTCATAACAACTATAAACCCATTCCTCAAGAATAGCTTCATCCTCACAAACCCCACAATCGACGTTTTTTCGACAACATATGATCTCCAATAACACAATCCCGAAGCTATACACATCTGCTTTCACTGTCACTGCCTGTTTCTGATGCCACTCTGGTGCAACATACCCTCTTGTCCCTCTGATCCCTGTATATGTCTTGGTCTGATCTTGTTTTAACAGCTTTGCCAGACCGAAATCGGATATTTTTGCGCGACCCTTTTCGTCCATTAGTATGTTTTGAGGCTTTATATCACAATGCATGATCTGAGACTCGCACTCTTCGTGCAGATACAGTATACCTCTCGCTATATCTCGTGCAATCTTAACTCTTTCGTCCCAGTTTGGTCGTGGGCTTTGAAACAGTACGTCTGCAAGTGATCCGTTGCTCATGTATTCGAACACCAAAAGCCTGTTAGTTCCATCGAGGCAGTAACCTAGTAATCGGACTAGGTTGCGATGATATGTTTTCCCTATAACTTTTACTTCCGTTTGGAATTCCCTTTCGCCTTGTGCGAATTCCTTTTCTATCCTCTTCACAGCCACCACTTTTTGTTGGCTGTTTTGAATGATCCCTTTATATACAGTGCCTGATGCTCCTCGACCGAGCTCTTCCTGAAAATCGTTTGTTGCGTGGACAAGATCTGCATAGGTAAATGTCTGTAAGGAGACATCTTCAATCAGTTTAACTTCTCCATGTTCGTAGATCATCTTATAAGCCTCGATACGCTTTCTGTAAACACATGTCCCAAAAACGGTAAACACCAACATAGCCAGAGCACTTAGTGAGATGCTGATGATTAGTATGTCTAAACGAAGCTTTTTGATGATCACCCTTTCCCCTGAATTGCCTAAGCCTCCTGTTGCAGATGTACCGATTTTGACAAGGGCAATGTTCGAATCAGAAGACGACCTTCTTCCATACCTCAAAGGAAGCCTTTGCTTTCTGCAGTTTTGATCTTTAAAAAAGGCTGCTTCACAGTTACAGTCATCTAGACAAGCTTGTCTGCATTGTTCTACTGTGATTGCATCTGTAATATCATACGAATCGTCTTCCCAAACAACGTTGTTCAATGTCCTGATCTCATAATCAAAGCTTTGGTCCATGTTCTTACAACCTTCAGCAGAAGATTTCCTGGAACAGCCAGCACTCCAGTTACCCTGATGAACAATCTCGAATCCAGGGAGACATCTACAGTCGGCAATTTGATCCATCGAAACACAATAGCCGTTGAGCCCACATAAACCCGTCGGTGCACACACGTCACTTGTGGGTGTCCATTGCACAATCCAGTTTCCTTCACTATCCAATGATCGAGAATAGAGTCGAAGTATACCATCTGCATCAATTCTCATCAGATAGATAGTTCTTGTTATAGGGTACCCTCCACTGGTTAAATTCTTTATAACTGAACTCCCATTGAACAAATAAAGATAACCATCATTCTCGAGATGGAGTGAAACATTATTGCCTGATCCCATTGTGCCCGAAGCATAGTAAGCATGTGAAGGCAAACTAGTCTTTGCAGGGTACTGCACAAGATGCCCATCAAGTTGCATGGCCAGCCTGAAAATCCCTCTGGTGAGATCAGTTTGTGAAGCACTGGAATAAAGCTCCTGGTTTGGTGCGAGGCGTTGACCAGGCAGAAGGCTGTTGGTGGGATAGTCAAAGCTCTGCCATATGATTCTTGAATCAGAATCGTAGAGCACAAAGTTGCCATTGTCAAACATGGAAGCTGATGCAATAGAATCAGAAGAAGGATTATTAGCAACATATACGTCTCGACCTTGGTCCTGGCGTAGAATGAGCCCATCATTCGTTAGCAACAAACGAACATTTTCTGAAACAACAGGGTCGTTGTCCCTGTTGGCTATCCAGGTTACAGTTCTTTCTGAGAAACTGGCAAAGAAAACGCCGACAGAATAGCCGTTTTTGTGTGGGAAAAATCCAAAGGCGAAAATCCTGGAAGGTGAAAACCAAGATGAGTTGGTAGTACTTGTAGCTGTAGGTGTTAATGACGAGCCTAAGCTGATGTTTGAGGATCTTATTTGTTGGGCTATTGCAGCTGTATTGATCAACAACAAAACAGCCATTATCTTCATATTCGTTTCCCTTCTGTAACTGATACTCTAAATGAATATGAATGTATGATTAAATAAGAACCCTTTTTTCAGTACAGTCTATTTCAAGTATTTTGGTGTAGTTATAGTTTATGCAATTTAATAAAGGCTAATGCGTGTTTACTGGGATTGACTCCGTGTCAAGTCAACTGTCTTAAGTCTTTCTAATCAAAGTTCCGCAAATATACTTTAACGTGTTTGACGGAATTTATGGAATTTTTTTCTGGGCATATTTATAATATTAATTTTGATATTAGAGAAATTACGAACATTTGTGGAAATATTTTTTAAAATAAAACTAAGGATAATTTTAATTAATTCATTAATTGTATATTTAATATATACACAATAAATTTTGTCTACATTGCAAAATTGGCGGGAATTTCACATGCTTACACCTTTTCCATCAATTTCAAAACGCCGCCAAAACTCCTAAGCAGAAGACAAAACAGTGCCGTAAAGATCGTCGGAGATCTTCAATTAAAACCTAGAAGATGCGGCGGAAAGAGGAGGCGAGCCAACAGCAGCAGCTGAGCGCGGCGAAGAGAGCGTACAAGACTGCCGAGGCGGAGGGGAACCGGGAGGAGGAGGCGCGTTGGGCAAACGTCATCGGCGACATACTCAAGCACCGCGGAGAGTACGTCGAGGCTCTCCGGTGGCTGCGCAAGGACTACGACATTTCCAACAATTTCTTGCCTGAAAAGCAGCTCCTAGCCACGTGTCAGTCCCTCGGCGAACTCTACCTCCGACTACACTCCTATAAGGAAGCCCTATTTTATCAGGTAATTGAAAAGGAAAATTGGAATTCAGATCCTCTTTTCGTGTTTATACTCCTGTTGTTCGGATGCTCGTGTTTAGCCTTTTCTTTTTTGTTTGATATGTTGCAGTTTTCAGTACTTCAATCATGGTTATTTGTAATTGATCAATGATAGATCTACTTATAGGATAACTCGTTTGGTTAGCAGGCCTTTAACTGAGTACAATACTCTCTGAATGTCTTCTCTACTTATATTGTTTTAGTTCCTATTTACTATAACATCGAAAATAGTCAGTCTTTCTAACTCCAGTATATACTTTTTAAACCCAAAACTGAAATGAAACATATTCTAATTGATCAAACACTCCTACTTTAGTCTTCTTCCTGGTTCCTCCTAATTTCCGTATGATTGTATACGGCAGAAAAAACATTTAGAGCTTGCCAAGGATGCAAATGACTTGATTGAGCAACAAAGAGCCAACACTCAGCTTGGGCGAACTTACCATGAACTGTTTATAAAGTCTGATGATGACCATAACTCGGTTCGAAGTGCTAAGAAATATTTTGAATCTGCGATGAAACTTGCAAGAACTATCAAGGAAAAACCACTTTCTGGAGGAGTTTCTTTTATAAAGGAGTACATTGATGCTTATAATAATCTTGGAATGCTTGAGATAGATCTTGATAACTTGGACGAAGCGGAGAAGATTCTTAATAGAGGACTAGATATATGTGACGAAGAAGAGATGGTTGAGGATGATGATGCGCGTAGTAGGCTCCATCATAATCTTGGAAATGTTTACTTAGAGCTGAGGAAATGGGAAAAAGCCCACGAACACATAAAAAAGGATATCCTTATATGTAGGAGAATTGGACACCGTCAAGGGGAGGCAAAAGGTTATATAAATCTTGGTGAGCTGCATTATAGAAATCAAAAATACGATGAAGCCATATTATCTTACCAAAAGGCACTTGATCTGGCAAAATCATTGGAAGATGAGAATGTGTTAGCAGATCAAATTAATCAAAATCTTAAAACTGTAAGAGAAGCAATGAAAGTAATGGATGAACTGAAAAAAGAAGAGCAGAAACTTAAGAAGCTGGAAAGAAACACAGAAACGGCTAGAGGCACAGAAAGTGAAAGGAAACTTCTATTGAAACAGAATGCTTCCCTTGATTGTCTTATTGAGAAATCAAGGACCATCTTTGCATGGATAAAGGTATGTTGCCTGATATAATTCTTAATCTTTTCTCTATATATACTTCACACAAAATTTGTTCTTTCAAGAAAAAAGACTATGATAACGTTGTACTTGAAGCCGGAGCCATTTTTTATTTAACATTAACTGGTGTCTTGTGTTGAGAAGAAATAGCTAAGGTTAATGTAAATATGAACTCCTAAAATGGACACATGCATCACTTTCTCAAGAATTTATCTCAGATTCCTTTTCATACTTTTCTCATTGTATCGAATTATTGACCTATTATTTCATGTTTGAATTTGTGCTTAGCTTCGTGAATACGGGAAAAAGAAGAAGAGGATAGCAAATGAACTTTGCGACAAAGAAAAGCTGAGTGACTCCTTTCTAGTTGTTGGAGAGTCATACCAAAAGCTCCGGAAATTTAGCATAGCTCTTAAATGGTACAGAAGGGCCTGGGAAACGTATAACTTGATTGGCAATTTGGAGGTGATTAATCTTACTATGGTACCTATGTTTATTTCAGTAGCATGAAGTGTAATAAATTGATACTTTAACATTATCAACCCGTAATTTGATGGTTGTTATTGTCTAAAAACTAGCTATCATGATTCTGATTCCTTGGTTCGAAAAAAGAATATTGTGGAATTTAATTTATTAATGTCCCCAAGTGGTAATGTTTTGTGGACACCTTCATTTCAGGGGCAAGCAATGGCAAAAATTAACATAGGGGATGTTTTGGACGCCAGTGGTAATTTGTCAGGTGCTCTAGATGCTTTTGAAGAGGGTTACAGGCAAGTATATTCATTGTAGATGCATGTTGCTTATATAAAAATCAAATGTCGCATATCGTGTCTGAAATGCTTTCCTATTTATTCTCTAGGCTTGCGTTTGTTTCCCACACAATTGTATTTAGGAATTGGTTTCACATCTATGATGTTTCGGAAACTGATACATATTCTGTTCCCAAAATTTTCTTTTATACTCTCTCTCTCTCTCTCTCTCTAAGCCTGTCCAACCCTCCTTCATTTTCACTCTCACCCTCTCTGTCTTCGACATCCTCATCATCTATTGCGTTATTCGCAACTGCTTTCCTTCAGCTTCTGTTAGCCTGCTCTGTTTTATGTGTGAAGGCTGTGCTACTGCAGATGAGAACTAACTGTACTTACTCTAGTTAAATTAAGGTGCTGTTATACTTGTTAGTATCACGACAAAATAAGCAGCATTTCTGGTTGCAATCTTCCGTCCAAACTGTGACTAAAGATTGTGTGTAAAGGATCTATTTGGTCTTTGATGAAGCTGTTATTCTTTGTGACAGGATTGCTGTTAAGGGAAATTTCAGTTCCCTGAAGTTGTCTGCTTTGGAAAATATGCATTATAGCCACATGATTCGCTTTGATGATGCTGAAGAAGCTAGGTAAGTCGCTTTTTAATCTAGTTTGACCCCTTCAAATTCCTGATCACTATGGCAAATATTTCCTGGAAAGACATAAAATGAAGTTCATCTGGATTGTGCTGAATTTGTTTACCATGTGTTGTGACTTTGATCATTGCTGAAGGCCACCTTTCTTTTGGCTAAAAATTGGTGACTTCACAGGAGGACTAAATTGTTAATCGACGAATTAAAGCAATCGACATATGATGAGCTTGAGACTCCAGGCCTTTTAGGTGACTGCTGTTCTGAAACTAAAACAGAGTTGGATAACCTCACAAGTGATAAATCTGATGGTAGCTTTTCGCCGAAGACATATAAACTGAATTTGAGATCAAATTCTAGTCATAGTGATGATGAAGTTGATGAAAACATACCTTTGATATCCCTACTTCAATCTGAAAAAAATTTGGCAAAGCAGAGAACTGCTTGTGGAGTTGCCGCAAATGCTTCTCCGAGACCATGTGGATCTCCTACACAGAGCATATCCAAATCCACTGGTAGTTTGACAGTGAATCGTAAGCGTGTCCGAGTTATCCTTTCAGATGATGAAGCTGAAATTGAGGAGGCATTTTCCTCCAAAAGAATGGTTCGGAAGGTTCCAGCAGAAGGCATTGCCACTTCTGATGAGTGTGAGCTATTGATCATGTTTATTCTTTTCTCAACACTTATTTGTTGGAGCAAGAACATTAAATCCACTCTATTAAATTGCAGTAACAAGAAAATATGCCAGTAGTCCAGGCCATGAAGTCCAGGTAATAGCATCTTACAACTGTGTCCATACTGGTTTCCACGTGAATCAAATCTTAAATTGTGGTTCTTTTGTTTTATAGGATGTTTCACCTGTTGCCTCTAGATGCACAGTCAGTGATTGTACTCCAGTCAATCTTGAGAGAAGTACCTGTTCCTACAAATCGAGTTCTAAATTAGGCATACATGATCTAAAAGATCACAGAGTTACAAGCAGATGTGGAGCTGTGGGCAATTCTAATAGCCATGGAAATGACAACAGCTTCTGTGTTGCCTCCAGCAACCTATTTTACAATGAAATTTTCACTGCAGATGTGCATGCTTGTTCGTATGAGCCTTGTGTGAGTTTATTTGAAAACACCTAAAGCCTGTGCTCTCTATCTTTATCATTTCTTCTACTGTAAATCTGAAATTGTCTAGTTAGCTCAATATTTTGCATTAGCAATTCTTGCTAAGAAAGCTTGGTATAGTTCATATTGCAACTTTTTACGCCTCTTTAACTGAATTCATAGATTGAATTCCAAAGATCCAGATAGCCAAATTATTAAAATATTTTATGTATATCATGTCAATACATTTGGTACATAAGTTGTCGAAAGCATGACTTGACTAGTTCCAGAGCAGAACAGGTTATACATGCATACATAGATGCATGCATGCGTACATGCATGTATATAGAAATATTTATATTGTAAACTACCTTAGCATTGGCTATCTTTACTTTAAATATATATATTTTCCATATCCACTTTTTATCCATTGGTGGTGATTGCCATTAATCCGTTAATTTACAAATCAAATGTTGCCCTAACATGTGACTTTTACAAATTTTTTACTTTATTATGTGTGTTGCAGCAACATATCGTTTTCAAAATTGACGAGGACTTGGTACATGTGGACCTAGATCTGTATAGTGCTAGTGGTAAACTCAGCATAGAACAGATGAAGGTTGAACTGGCATGCTTATACTATTTACAACTCTCCAGGGAAAAGAGATCAAGAGGTAGGCAGCAACTATCTTATCTTGAATTTGGATTAGCTTATTTGTTAGTCACATTCTGGGGGACTTAATTTTGTGGAAACCTTTAAAGACAGATATGATCCTGGTTTCTGGAGAGAGCTTGCTTTATATCTTGTAAGAATGAATCATGATTTTTATAGAATTATTTAGACAAGTCTCAATTTGGCAGAAAGTTTGAAAATTTTAGATTCCATAGCCATGTGATATTGTGAGTGAGTAATGACTTAGTTTGTGCAGTAAGAAAAACATTTTATGAATTCTGTATTGAGATCATATCAAGCAGTCCAACGGCCAGAGTACTCAGCCTTCCAACCTTTTCTGTGTCAATTGGTTGCTTTAGACGGTCATTGACATATTAGGTTTTTAGTTAAGTTTTCAAATTGATCTGTGACTGTCCTTCATTGTGCTTGCCTCTTAATATAAGTAACCTAAGCGTAATTCAGTATGGCAATTTAGCTAAAAAGAAAATCCAGTGAATGGCATATTGCAGAACAAGCCTGCTCTTCCATGTAAATGATCATTGTTTAGCTATTGTATGTAACTTATTATGTCTATAGAAAAGAAAGTTTCTATTGTCAAGTGACAAAGAAAAAAGAACATCGATTAGCCTGTTTTGAACATATTTAGTAGTCATCCACTGGCCTTTTCCAAGTTCAAGCAGGTAAATATGAATCCAGTTGCTGCTTCACAAACTTGGTTCTCTAGGCTGACTGCTGAAGATATGCAAAGCCACTAATATCCACTGTTCATGTCAGCAGGGTTGGTGCCAGTCATTAAACATATGATGTATGGCGGGAAAATTATTGAATCTGTGGAAACACTTCATAACCTAAGAGATCATGCATCTGGAAAGGGCTGGATTGAGGTTGCCATTGATGGTAATGTTTAAGTCCACATCAATTTTTTCCTTTGTATATGTTTGTTTATTTCTTCATATTCCTTCCCCTCTTACTCCATGATCTACCACTTGCTAGTCTGAAGTTTTCAAAGCAAATGTTAATTTGGGGCACAACAGAATTGAAGATCACGGTCATGTTTCTGAAAATTTAGTGATGGCTTGAAACCTAAACACACAGGTCAAAAAAGAAAACAATGACAGCTTAGACATGATTAACTCTCTTGATGGATTCGCATGTCAGATTAAGCATTAAGAATATAGTTCTTATCAAGTAGTTGCACTTATACCATGATAAGAAAGATATATACGTATTTGTATCACATTTTCTTGCCACATCAATGTGGAAGAACTGGAAACATTCTTGCGCTAACATTTTTATTTATTATTTAGAACTGGTTCTGAATTTTAAGATCGATGTGTGCACCATGCCTTTAGAATTTTAAGCAATGTAGAACTTACTAACTTAGTATTGCTGCGAAACACTTGACTATATCATCAGATGTGTTCACCATGCCTTTTAGAATTTTAAACAATGTAGAACTGATTTTGGTGCTCGTAGGTTGAAAGGTCTCATGCTTTGCTCTGTTCCAATTTTGCTATGAATAAGTTTGGCATCTCATGGTATGCTCTTGCTTGAAATGGTATTCCAGTTAGAGGTCTCACGTTGGAACGTCAGAATTTCTTTCTAATGTGATAACAGTGCAAGACGTTGAGAACATTGTATGTATAGCTATTTGGTTTTAGAAGAAATTTGAAGCGCTTTCCACAAAACCATTCTAAGCATCATATAACTGAAACAAAGAAGTGCTTCTCTTGGCATGTGCTGCTTTTCAATGACATAACTCATCAACTACCTGAATATTTGGGACATCTTTTACTGCTTCTGTCTGGGATCCATCTACTTAATAATTGAAGAGGGCTTAATACATTTTGATCTGACACAGTTTTGGTACGGTACATATAACTGCCTTATCCTGATTCCAAACTACTATTCAAACTGAATGCACAAAATATAGAAAATGACAGCATCGTGAAGCCAATGGTGTTTCTCAAGAAATTGAGGCCTTGCGTTTTGATTATGTAGGCTACCCCACTGATAGCCATCTGGGTGTTCATTCCGAATACTAGCTTGAATATAAACATACATTTTGGAATCAGAATACGGGTAGCCTTATGAATTATACTAATGAAATCAACATGTTTGCTGATGTGGTGATGATTTTTTTGTTAATTTAAAGATGAAGCCATATAATTACTAGCATATCTCAGGATAATTTGATCTTTTGTGCAGTTATGGTGCCAAAACATGTCATGAAACTGTACATTGACTGCTGTCAGGAACTATCTGAACCACCACATTTGGAAGTCGTCAGGAAATTGTATAACTTGGAGGTAAGCATTGAACATGACTCTGGCCTGCATGCCGCTGGAGAGAAGTGATCTCCTCGATTTAGTTGATCTGTAAGAAGCTATAGAATCAAGGTGTATATTTATCTTTTGACCGGTGAACTCTGTAACAGGTGTCAGAGGATGAAATTATTGTGTCTGATTGTAAATTGCGGGATGTATCAGTAGCACCATTACTAAATGCTCTGCAACTGCACAAAACACTTGCGATCTTGGACCTTTCTCATAACCAATTAGGTAAATAAGATCAGTCCTTCAATCAATTGTTTTTGCAGATAGAATCTTGTGTTTGCAGTTTTTTCAAACGGCACCATATCATGTTTAATTTTTTAACCCCCCAGGAAATGGAACCATGGAGAAACTTAAACAGGTGTTCATGTCATCCGGGCAAAGTTATGGTGGTCTGGTTCTAAATTTACACGAAAATCAACTTGGTCCCGCTGCTTTGTTTCAGGTTATGGATTTTTTAATTGCTAAATAAGTGTTGCTTGTTTAAATTTCACTTTGTATTATTGTTATTGTTTAGTATAATTTCAGAAAACCAATAACCAAAATGTAATTCTTTCATCATGTAAATTGCCAGATCATGAAAAAGTAACTGCTCCAATTTACAGGAAACAAATCCAAATTATGTAGTCATCATCACCACCTTGTTGTCCTTACTAATAATAACGTCTCGGTAAAGCATCTTAGATTTGCATCCATAAGTTAATGGAAAACTAATATTTCATGGATTTGTTAGGTCGAAATATGATTCATGCTTTGCCAAGCTAGAAGTATATAACTCTGCGACAAGTGGCAGAGGCATAACATATCTGGACGATCTCCTTAAATATTTTGTTTTCTTATTGACAGATTTGTGAATGCCCATTACTCTATGCTCGATTGGAACTTCTCAACATCTCTGGGAACTGTTTAACGGATGCTTGTGCATCTTACCTTTCAACTATCCTTCGAACCTGCAAAGGTTGGACATTTAACTTGTTTGTTGATTTGATTTTCCCTTCCTCAAGATTTTTTCATTATCCCATCGTGTGGTAACATTTTCTTTTATGAAAACAAAGCTATTAGTGTAGAATATTCCCTGTTTAAGTGTCTGTTGAAATTGGATTGAATTAGAAGAAGATTCTTAGGCTGCGTCAAACATTTTATCAAGCCCCCTGTTTCTTACGTAAAATCTCTATTCTGCAGCTCTTTATAGTTTGGACATAGAGAACTGTTCAATTACATCAAGAACGATCCAAAAGGTTGCTGATTCACTGGATTCGGAATCTGTACTTACACACCTTTATATAGGTATCTGTTACTCTAAAATATGTCTTAATCCCAACCTTGGCAACTTTCCTGTCTATAAAGTAACATATTCTTAACTCTCCTTTGTTGAACAGGAAACAATCACCCTGTATCAGGAAGTGCCATAATTAATCTGTTGCTCAAGCTTGCCACTTTAAACCTGTATACGGTTTATTAATTTATATTCTCACTTCTCCATTACACGAGTAGCTATAAAATGTATGATGTGAATATCAAACTCTGTTTTGGTTGTATTAGGTTTCAAGAGCTTGGTCTAACTGGTATAAAGCTAAGCAAGCCTGTGGTAGATGGACTTTGCCAACTTGCCAAGGACTGTTGCTTGTCTGGATTGCTCCTTGGAAATACTAATATTGGAACTGTGAGTTATTCATATACTTTATATGCCTGGTTTTAGGCACTATAATACTTAGGGTTGTTCATGGTAACCTTGTCGAGGATGTATTTCAGGAAGGTGCAATGCAGTTGATTAAACCATTATCCAAGGACACTCTGGAACTGGTCAGACTAGATCTATCATTCTGTGGACTTGCTTGTGATTACATAGTTAGGCTCAGCAATGAAGCATCCCTGATTAGTGGTGTTCTTGAGTTGAATCTTGGCGGAAATCCAATCATGAAAGAGGTTTGTTTTCTTTTATTTGTTTACTAGACATAAAGCTTAAAATGGCTGTCTTGCTTGTTCGTAGCAATTGGACAATTTCTTTTTTGCTAACTAGAACTTATTTCAATTTTTAATCATAGGGATATCGTATGATGTAATCTCTTCAGTTGTAGTTTTACATTACTAAGTGAGCCAATCTCCAATATACCTTTTAGTCTAGTTTCCTTCATTAACACTTACGTAAACATTCTGATGGTACTGTAGCAAGTAAATATTCTGATGAATTAATCGCATTAGAATTTGGCTTACAAAGTATGATTCCTTCAGTTGCACTACGATTTCCATTCTTACAGTTTAGACCAAACTAGCGCAATCATCAGTTACTGATGCCAAACTGAAACACGAATACAGGGTTGCAGTGAATTGGCCTCTTTACTCCGCAGTCCTCAATGCAGTTTAAGAGTTCTGGTAGTCCGCAAATGTCAGCTCGGTCTTATTGGCATCATTCGCATGCTTCAAGCACTATCAGATAATCACTCTCTCGAAGAACTCAACCTGGCTGAAAATGTTAATCCAAGTGAAATTCAAGCTTTAGTCGACACTTTTGTATTAGTGAAACAAAGCTCGAGCTCCTTACAGAAAGACTTAAACCAGCCGCACTCTTCTTTGAATGTCGAAATTGATGCTTTACCACAAGAGATGTGTGCTTTAAACACAAATGTGTATGAACTTGAAGTTGCTGATAGTGAAGATGATGAAGCAGGTGTAGAAGCTACATTATCTGGTTCGAAAGCCCATAAGACGAATGGCGTTTCAGAAAGCCAGTTGATGCTAGAATTTAGTGCTTCTATTAAGAATACTGGGAATTTGAAATTATTAGATCTTAGTGATAATGGGTTTTCTAAAGAGGTTATAGAAAATTTATTTTCAGCATGGTCCTCATCTGGTGCTAGAGCTGGTGTTGCTATCGGACATGTCGAAGAAAACACGATAGTCCATTTCTCGGTGAAGGGTAAGAAATGCTGTGGTACTAAATCCTGCTGCAGAAAGATTTGAGTTCTTTGTTTAAAGTGAAATATGCCATGAAGTGGATGATGAAGTTTTTTTGTAAGGCTGAGAGTTTTGAGTAATCTACGATGCCTCTGTTTTTGCTAAGTCATTGACTCACCCTATGGATCGTTTTTATCCCATGTTTGTGCAGTTTTGGGCTTTAAGTTCAATATAGATTGTTATATAAATTAAAGTTGTAAGAATTAATTTAGTATTCGGGTGAAAAATATGACCAAGATAAAACCTATAAAAGGGTACTTTTATTACAAGAAATGATGTTTTTTTTTTTTAAAATTTTGTATTCATTTTTCTCCGTTTTATGAGCATTTGGGTTTTGATTTCAACATAAAAGTTGTACATTGTCAAACACCTCAAGATTTGATTTGTTTCCAAGTTCGGCTGAGAAATATGACCCAGAAATGATACTTGAAGTGAAGCATATACATGCCAAGTATCATCATATAAGTGATATATAATTTGTGATACTCGAATCTTCTAACACCCAGAAAATATTACAACATAAAATATTAAATATAATATTAAATCTATGATGCCATGATGGAATCCACACAAATTCTATCATTTTCATGCTATGTATACTTTCCGAATATTTATGTGCTATCAAATATTACTCATACAACACGAAAATATTACCCATATAATTAACACAGAATCGTAAAGTGAAATCAATAGCGTTATAATAATTTCATCACGTAATAAAAGAAATCATATATCTACTAATGATGAAAATAGTCTTTTCTTCTTTTCCTTAATAATAACAAGCATTAAAGCAACTCTTAAAAAAGAAGGAAAAGAAGTTTAAAGCAAAGAAGAAGAAGAAGAAAACCATCATTATGAGGCATGGTCTTTGGGCTAAAAGATCTTATTGGCTCATGAAAAGATCCATATAAGCTACAGAAGAGTTTATATTATTAGAATAATTCACTACTTTTAGGCTTGAAAATTGAAGAACATTAAATAAAGAATAAAAGAATGAATATAATTTAAAATAAAAAATATACATAAAGCAGCCAGTATTTTTCTGAGTTGAGCATAATAATTGTACACAAAATTCAGAACATTTACGTGCACAAACTGCAAATATAAAAGATATTCACCCTGCCTGCTATAAATAGCTATACATATATATATATATACACACACACACACAGAGTTCATTGATTGAAGCTGTCACATGACAGAATATCATTGTACAAAAACCCTAATGATTATATACAATAATTCTCATCATTCCACATCTCAAATTAGATATTCAAAACTAAGAAATAACAAAGAACTGTATATTATATATATATATAATCACGAACTATTTCTGCATGTATAATAATCAGTTTTAATACACCTAGACAATTAATCAGCAACTAGATTTAACGCAAAACTAAAGTAGCCCAGATCAAGATAAAGCCCCCTCATGATCATCAACTCCATGAGTATATATATATATATATAAGATAATATTTTGATGATCAGATAATAAACCCCTAATTAAGACAAACCTTGTGAATAAAGGCAAAAACCCAAATAATTCAAGGAAATCTCCATGTTTGCAAGCCAAGATCATTGTGTTTTCTTGAAGGAGCAGAAGCGGGTATCCATCTTTTGGGCATGAAATTTAAGAAATTTGCTGAAGAATGGTTGTGAGGAGATTTGAATGCATTTAATGTTGTTCTTGAGGCATTGCAATGTCCAAGAACCAGAATGAACGTGAAAGCTATCAGCAAACTATTCATTTGCAGAAAACCATACATACAGACCTTAATCAGTTGGATAATCAAATGATGTATATATACAGAATTTGTATCTATATATTTTGCAGAGAGAGAGAGAGAGAGTGGTTGTTGTGGTGAGATAGATAGAAGGAGAGAGTTGGAGAAAAGCTTTTTGAACAAGTCTTGTTCTAATATATGGGGTAGATAGATATAGATATAGATATAGATATAGATAGAGCTCTATTACTAATGTTGCATGAATCAAATAATTACATGAGAAAATTAAATATAATGTTTTTGAATATCTTTTGTCAAACAAGAAAATTGTTGAATGTGTTGTTATCTTTAGATAGGATTTGAAAAATGAAATTTTATTATTGATAGATTAGTGGTATCATTTCATTAATTTTTTAATGAAAAATTGATTTAGAAAATAAAGTATTATTATAAAATATATAGATATTAAAAAAGGAAATTGTAAAAGAGGTGTGGTGGGGGTAGGATTGTCTCATCATCTTGGTTAGGTGTGACTTTTTTTTTTTTTTTTTGAAAATAATTTTTGGTGATTTTCAGATTTCAATTCTCATAAATTATTCATCATTTAATATTGTTCAAGTGGATATAAAGTCTACAAATATATATACATATTATATCATTCTTTACCACATTTTATGATGAATAATATTTAAAATTTGACCAACTTTCAAAATGCATTAAATATGACCCATTTTTATTTAGGTCCCAAATGATATTAATATTGGGCAACTAAAGTATTGATTTGGCCCCTCATGTTTAGAATTTTAGACCCCAATAACATGAAACTTGTCTCCCCTTTCTTCTGTAGCCCCTTTTGGTTTCATAATTCTCATATCTTGTATTTTAATTACTTTTTTATTTTATTTCTCTATACATCCACATAATATTAATTACATATTATTTGATATATGCTTAATTTTTTAAAATATTTGTGGGTCGTGTATGATATATTATATTTGTTTGGTGAGTTTCACGGTAACATACATATAAATTATTAATGTATATATATATATATACTCTTCATATAATATTCTATTTATTTTAAAAATGTATTTTTATGTCCATATCATTGTATTGTATATGTATTATTGTCTACCGTACAACATAGACAACAATCATTCTAGAGTTCCCCTATGACTGCCTTAGTACAATTTTATCATTAATGAATTGGTGGTCCAAAAATAGTATCACTCAATTGTGATTACATAATTAATTTGAATTTCAGAGTTTTTTTGCATGAAAACATTATTTTAATAAGAAATTGTATATTAAAAGTAAAAGTAGAGGTAAAAAGAAATAATTAATTAATAAAATGAAAAGAAGTATTATTTACATAAAAATATATTGTGATTGTAGTGAGTAGAGTAGAGGAAGGGGCGCGCACGTTATGGTGAAGTGATGGATGGATGGATGGATGGTCAATGTAGCAAGTGTATTTTTATGTATATATGTACTTTAAATTAATGCATTTATATATATATATATGTCTCACATATGATATCTTCTATATTATACATATAAAGTATGTATTACTTAATATTTATTATAAAAATATCTAGTAATATACTTTAATACAAAATTAATAGTGTATATTAATAAAAAGTTAAAATTTTCATTTTTTACTGAGTGCGAACTCAAGTATATGTATAGATTGTGTACTATTTAATATTTATCATAAAATATTTAATAATATTATATACTAATAGAAATTATTTTTTATATTTTTAGCACATATTATTTGGGCGCTGAGCTCGAACCAAGAAAATTATTCAACACATGTTAAAAGATGATTTATATATATTATAGATATAATATGTGAATTTCAACCATACTTTAATATGTTTTGAGATAAATAATTCCCGAAAATTGAATTCACATGTGGCAATAAAAATTACCCTCTTTCACCATACCATTTTCAAACACTATAAGAGAGATGGCTATTAATAGTAGCAAATTGAATGCAGGCATAGTGTACCAAAGACTGCTATTTTCTTGATTGCATTTAATTTCATAAAACTATTCAATTTATGGCCCCCCATTCATTTCCTACAAATCCACCCCTGTCATTGTACCCACTTTTGTTTACCAGTGAAATGTAATTATATAATTTTATGAGCTCAAAATAATAATGATGATGTATATGTGTATATATATATATATATTATATTTATTGCATTGAAATCTCTTTAAATTGCCAATAATGTAATCTATCTAAACAGATCACAAATATACCTAAGGGGTCACACACAAACTCGACTAAATTTGGTAAGCCAAATTGATGGGCCTAGAAGCCCAAGTACTCGACCGAGTCAATTAGTAGATTTTGAGTTGATCTCATATTGGATTAGTTATTAATGGGCTTGGAAGCCCAAGTACTTAATTGGCCATCGAAGCCCAAACAATAAATATTTAATTTGGGAAAATAAAAGGAAATATAACGAAATTTTACAGTAATAAAGAACATCGGTATAAAGACCTCGACCCGATGAAATCTGTGAATTCGAACGTCGAAACGAAAAACGCCACAAATAATATGAAATACACTTTGATAAGTCGGGATGAACGCTACTAATGTTACTTCGAAAATCGAGAAATATTCTTAACGAACGAGAGATATGAACTCATTGAATTTATCTCAAGTAGAATTTATTTCATATTTTAACTCGAATTCAAAACTCAATGAATTTATTAGTCTAATGATATCAGATTTTATAATTAATCACATCACAATATTCAATATTTATTGATTAAGCATAATGATTGAATTCATACAAATTCTTGAATCACAAAAATCAAATTGATGAAATATTAGATATTACAGTCTTTATGCCTAAGCAAAATTAGTGGTAGGCGAGTTGATGATATTTTTGTATGGTACAAATCACCAAAATAGACTTTCGGTGGAAGTATGACAACAATTCACTCATTTTATGCACACATATATATATATATATATATACACCAAAAGAATTTGGAAGTATTAGTTGATAGTCAATTAGCGTTAGGTCCTTATTTATTTATTTGGTGGGATAAATTAAATGGATTTTTTCAGTATTTTAAATGTTTTTTCCTTTAATATTGTAATTATATTAAAATAAAAAAAAAAACTAAAAAGAAAAAAAAACCTAAAAAATTGCGCCGCCTAATTATTCTCAAAATGGGGTCATTGATTTAAGCATGCTAGTAGAAATAATTTGTGAAATAATTACCCTAAGGTGGTAATAATTCAATTTGATTGTATTGTGGTAATATCTCCATGATTTAAGCAGTATTCATGTGAAAATATTTTTTGAATGATTATATGAAAAATAGATTGTATTTGATAATGCTAATCATTCTCTTTAATATATACATTAATCATTTATCAATGTAATTCATAATTTGTGTATTAAACTTATATGCAAGTATTAATTGATTTACTATTTATAAGGAATTGAAAAGGATGAGTGAAATTTTTGTTTGGGCGTGAGAGACATCCATTATTATCCACTAAGGTAACAATCATTATCCATTATGATTCCACCACTAATACTAATATTGATATATTCTTAATTTCTTACCACAATATTTATTTAATTCCTTTAATATTTATGATAAAATATAAGAGACACGTTATATCAAGTAGAAATATTTTAATATTGAATGTAATTCGTGTATGAGTGAATTTACTTACCCATTTATTCTTCCAAAAAAAATCGATCAAAGTACTAATTAACGGAATTGACTGTTAAATTTTAAACAACATAACTAAATACGAGATATTTTAAAATCTATGAAACTAAATATAAAAATTTCATATAAAATAAGACTAAAATTAAATTCAAACAAGATTAAATTCAAAATTTGCCAACTAAATTGTAGTGAATGAAAAGGAATGCGAATAATGGAGTTCCACTACCACTTGAATAAAGAGTCTCTCAAATTCCATGATGTCGTTTGGGCCGACCAATGGAACCAAGATATGGGCCCACTAACTAAATGGGCCCCAATCCCCCACGTTCTTTTCCTTATTATGCGCAGTTATTATTCATTTTCAGCCCTACTCGTCTGTGCATTCTGCTACTACTGTGGGCCCCATAATGGTTTGACTCTGCCAAATCATTAGCTGTCAATTTTAATCACTATTTAATTATTTTCTTCATTTTCTAATTATCTTTATCCAATTTGTTTACTATAAAAATGAATATATGTCTCATTGATAAGGAAAAATCATCATAAATGTATGTTATTTGGTCATTTGTTAGTATATTAAAGTGTTAGCTAACCAATTAACAAAAATAGAAAAAAAGTGTGAACAAATGAAAATATGAAATATTAATTTCATATGCATTTGCACAATGATTGGCCTAATGTATAATGAATTGTATATGGATATATTTTCTTGTCCTTTATTCAAGAAAAGAAAAGTAAGGTTGTGTGTGGGTATGTTTTTATTCTATTTTTAAACCCTATTCTTAAAAATACATGATGATTTTTATATAAGGATAATATGGATTTTTGGCCATATTTTCAAAAGGGGTCCAAATTGGTTCAAATATCGATAGGATATAAATTAATTGAGTCGAGGCGAACGTATAAGTGTTCAGAATTATAACTTAACTCTGAAAATTGTATTTGAGTTTAGCTTGATTGTTTATCGTGTCGAGTTCAAACGAGCTTTACTCGAGCTGATCACAAGTTCGAGTCGAGTTTTAAAATTTATCAAACATTAAAAGTTGTTCAAGTTTAGTTTGGTAAACTAATCAGATTGAGCTCCAATCGAGATTTTAACAATCGAGCTCGAATCGATTATTGAATAGATTGGTTCAATTTTTAACCGTCAGGTTAACTCAAAATTTTGATAATTAATGATTTATGAAATGATTGATTCAGCTATAAATTTAAAAAAATGTGTAGATTAATATGTGTATTTTTTTTAAGTATAATTATTTACATTAGAACATTTCATTGACCAATTTTAATTAAATTTGAAAGTTGAAATCGAATATTAAAAAAACATAAACAAAATGAAATTTAAAAAAGCAATATTTAATTATCCTGACATCACTTGTCTTTCTTTCAATCTTTGACTCGCTTTCATAACTCTCCTCTCCCTCAAACTCAATCTCCCACTTTCCTTCTCTCTCTCTCTCTCTAGAACTCACTCTTTCCTTTCTCTCTCTAAAACTCAGTAGTGATGAGAGACATTACTGTGCCTAGCTATTTCCGGTGCCCTATCTCACTAGATGTGATGAAATCTCCTGTCAGCCTGTGCACAGGAGTTACCTACGACCGGTGCAGCATCCAACGGTGGCTTGACGGAGGCAATAACACCTGTCCTGCCACCATGCAGGTACTCCAGAACAAGGACTTAGTCCCCAACCACACTCTCCAACGCCTCATCAAAATCTGGTCTGACTCGGTCCTGACTCGCTCGCCGGAGCCGGATTCAGTAATCAGTCGTGACCGCGCTGCGGATCTCGTAAATCAGATTGAATGTGACCTAAAAAACTCTTCGATTCATTTCTCGCAAAATGTTTCCACGCTTATCTGCTTCGCCGCTGAATCGGAGGAGAACGGTAGATTTTTGGCGGCGAACGGCGGTCGACTTCTACCGTTGTTTACGCCTCTTATAGGAAAACTAAAATGTTGGAAATTGCTGGAGAAAATTGTTTTGTTTTGTAACGTATTGTTGGCGAATCGCGTGAAGATCAATCCAGAACACACAAATGCATTAGTGCTATCAATGATCGAGAGTTATGATTTTAAGGCGTCGATCCTGATGTGCCTGAAGCAAGGTAGTCTGGAGTTGAGATCAGCAGTGGCTAAATTTCTCGAGCTCATGGCTAGTAATATGCTTTTAGAAATAAATTCTTTGAAAATTGGAGAAGATGAAGAGATTTATTCCGAGCTGTTGAGATTAATAACCACCTGTGATTGGAATCCAGAAGCATTAGATGCTTCATTGAGTTTCTTGATTCGTTTGGTAATGCCAAAAAGGAACAGATCCAAGATTATCCGCGCCGGCGGAATAAAAGTCCTAACCACGGCGCTAACGGCAGAACTGACTACGCCGTCAACGGAAAAAGTACTGAAGCTTCTAGAAATAGCTTCGAGCTGCAAAGAAGGCAGAAACGAGATCGGTGGAAATGAAAAATGTGTACAAGCGATATTGAAGAAGGTTTCAAAGATATCCAATGTCGCGACGGAGCACGCAGTGACAGTGCTGTGGAGCCTGTGCTGTTTGTTCGGCGACAAGACGGCAGCGGCGGCGGTGGCGGAGAGCAACGGCGCGGCTAAGATTTTGTTATTGTTACAGAGTAGTAACTCGCCGACGGTAAGGCAAATGTGTGGTGATTTGTTGAGAGTGTTGAGATGTAATATGAAGAGTTGTAATATTTCATGGTACGATACAAAAACTAGTCATATTATGCCTTATTGAATTTTTTTGTAAAAAATAAAGCAATTTTTTTGTCAGCAAATAGTAAAAAAAAATAAATTGGATTTTGTTTGATTGGATGGTTTCTGTTGATTTAATGTTTGGTCACTCTGATGGACATTTTTATTCTCAAATCATCAATTTGGTCACTTGTTTTGATTGGCAATTGTCACTCGTGCATTGAACTTGGGATTGGAAACAATTGAAATTCAGTTCATGGGGTAATTTAATTTATTCAAGATATTTAATTAAGTAAAATATCTACAGGTTTGGTTTATGTGACATCAAAATGAAAGAAGAATATTGATTTGGGTCTCTCTTTTTTTGTCCAAATAGTTTTGGAAAATGTTCCTAGATCACACTAAGTTTTGTTACCCTATTATCAATTTCTATTTCTCATTCCAAATCGAAAAAAATTGAGCTTGTGGTCGACATAAGAATGTTTAAAATACATTTTCTAGTGCAAAAATAAGATGAATCACAATCCTAAAAAAGAAATTAAACAAAAGAGATATAGGTTTGACCATTTGAAACCCCACCTTTTTTTATTAAAAATACAAAAATCAAATAGCCTAAGAATAGTATACAGCCAACCTGAACAAACATATTTTATTATAGCACTTTAACAAACTATAAATAAAAAGCCAATGACGGATTCAATGGTTCATGGTTGGCTATTTTGTATCATACCGGAAAAGCTAGATTTTTTGTAGAAGCATAAAGGCCAAAATCACTTTTGCTTAACTACTATATGCTCCATTTATTTTGTGATTTTTTGTGTTACTAGTAAATTACATAATTGTATACCAAAATCAATAATCACTATGCAAGATTGTAAACCAAAATCGCTAACGAAAATATCGAATTCATTTGACATCTTAATGCCCAAATCAAACTGGCTGTTCGACTAAAACTAAACGAAAATAACAAATACACCGAATATAAGTTAAAACCCCTAAAGATGTAGATCAAAATACCCTAATTTTAATGCACAACACCAAGTCTAGCAAAAACAAAACTGTAACCTGTTGCTCATGCACATACATAGAGCATTCATTCTTCACTTTTCTTCTTCTTTTTCTTCTCTTTCTTCTTTGTAGGGGTTTCATCAGCCTCCCCATCAGCAGCCTCTGCATGTTTTCTCTTCTTTTTCTTCTTCTCGACTGTATTATCCTCTTCTATTGTCGACTCTGTTTGTTTTCTCTTTTTCTTCTTTCCTTCTGTATCGGCATTGTTATTTCCATTTGTTAACTCATCGTCATCATCTGCTGAATGTTTCTTCTTTTTCTTCTTTTCCTTCTTTCCTACATCGGGTTCTGCAGCATCAACTCCATTTCCCATGTCGATATCTTCTGATTCGTTCTTCTTTTTCTTTTTCTTACTCTTTTCATCAGTAATTGGCACATTCTCAAATGATTCAGATAATCCAATAACTGAATCCGCTGCTGGGTTGTAAGTCTGCACAGAAAGATAGAAAAATTAGGATGTGTTTGTTTACGTCTTTGAGTAAATATTATGAATTTTTTTTGGGGAATGCGATTTATGGACATTTGTGTGGAAATGATGGTCTGCGCATTGTGTTAGCTTTTTTACAGGAAAAGGTTGGAAATAGAAAAATATGACAAATTGAAAATGATTGTTGATGATGATGTGTAAAATGATTTAGTTATTTTGGTAATGAGTATGATATGAGAAACGGTAACTTGAGAAAGCCAACAACAAGAATAGTTGGAGTAGGTAATTGTTGATAAGCAATGATATGGGTGATGGATGCATTGATTGAAATGTTATGAAAGCGAAGTTGAAAAAATGTGTTTTTGGTTGATCATTGTTTTTCGTGGTGATCAAGGGAAGGAAAAAAGCAATATAATAACATCAAAGAAATTGAAAGTTGCTTCAAACCTTGGCTGGAGTAATCAAGCCCCCTGATTTCCTATCCTTGTCATAAAATTCGATCTTTGGCTTGCCTTTCACAGATCCAGCTGAACGACCAAGGTCTTTGCCTTCTAAATTCCTTAGCCGTGCTTCAAGCTACAGAAAGTAAACAAAAAGAGAGGTCAAAAGAGAAGAAACATGATTAAAATTTAAAATAGCCACTCATATCTTCCTTCTATTATTACATCATATAAATTAAAGTACCTTGGCTCTGTTTTCCAAACCCATAGAATTATCTTGACCATCTCCAAGAGCATCATATCGAATTGCCAAAGCAGCTTTCGCAGCAAGAGACCGTGAAATTTTGCCCTTGTGCTTAGGTGCAGCTTGACCGATTAAAGAAGCATGGTATATAAGCCCATATTTAGGAGTAGCATGCTTTGTTTTCAGTGCTCTGAAGAGAGCCTTTTCTGCACCAAGTATCTGTACTGTACTTCCTGGTTGCTTTGCCAGATTCACTAAGCTGCCTCCATGAGCAATCAAGCGAGCACCAACAAGTTCTCCAACAAGAGCAGTTAGATTTGGGGCAATGGTGTTCATCCTGCTTTTTAAGTAATCATAAAGTTGAGCTCTGTATTCAGAAAGAGCGAGCACTTGGTTGCACAAATCTTTGATGTTCTCCAAATCCAGGTCACTAACTTCAGTTCCCATGGATATCATGGACGCTTCTTTAAGTTCTGTCTCAACCTCCTCTGGGAGTATCTATGAATGTTTGGGAGTACATTGTGAGCAAAAGCATAATCATAGGCAAAAATGCAAGTATTGTGCAATCAGAAATTGAAATTTGATTGTAATGAACTACAGGTGTTTCAACAAGAATTGTTCATATGAACCACAGGTGGGAGGACAAAAAAATATTTTCAATGAACATTTCTGCACATTGAAACACATCCACTTTTCATACAAAAACTAAAACTTAAAAGCATTTGAAAGGAAAGCAAATGGAAAATAAGAATTATAAGATTCTTTTTTAAAAAGCCTTAGAATCGGAAGCAAAGATTCTACTGTATCTGTGGAAAAAGTTGATGTAACTTATTTGAAAATTCTTCTTGAACTCTGCTTCAGGCAGTACAAGAGAAATACAAACATTATCTGCATAGCCTGACTGGGGCACACACATGACCTCTTTGTCTGTGTATATCTGTTCATTATTTTTCACTCATTAACACATTTATCCCAAGAACTTTTCTTAATCAATATATGCTATCATATTTATGTAATGACAGGGTGGGTGTAATTACTAGAGAACTTCAATCTCTACCTCGGAGAAATCAAGCTTTGCTGCATTTGTTCGGTTACCCATCAACTTCACCGTCTTCGCATAGTGGATATTGTCCTGAATTATCTTTGCAAGTTCCGGAAAATGCCAACCATACCATTCTCTAACCCTCATCGCATATGTATTCAGCTCTTTGTCAAGGTCATCCAACAAGCTAATGGCTTGTATTATCATTGTATCAACCTAGATAACAACCAGCAAAACATCATCAGTTAAAAAAACAAATATATTGGCATTATGAGAATAAACACAAGGGAATGATGTCATCATAAAGCTGCAAGAACAGTAATAAAGTCTGCTTCACTTCTAATTGTAACTCAGTGGTTTCATTGCTCTAGATGTGGACCTGGTTCACAATTGAGGTTCCACACTATGGAGAATAGCACAGTGCAATAAACACTCTTCTCCAGAATGGCCGTAGAAACATATTGTTAATTTTTCAAGTCAAATTGAGTGTTATGAAAATGCGGCATACAAGACCAAACTTTTCGCAATTCATAGGCTATGTAGATTAACACTATGGGAAATGGATATTAAGATTCAGCTTCAGACATCAATAACATGTCAGATCATCAAAACAGTCCACTTCTGTTACGGAATCAATTGGCAACAGTAACAAACCACAGTGAGATTCACCTTATCAGGACTGAACTTCAATTTGTATCTGGACAAGCTGTGAGATAAACCCAGGCTCATTGGAGCCAAATCTTGAGCACCGAGACCGGATATAAGTTCAGTCAACTGACTTCTCACTCCTCTCATGAGTTCCATGACAGCATTGTTGTGGACACATTCAATTTGCTGTGGGAATCAAGAACAATAAGTTTAACAAGGAGCAAGACAAACCATTTAAACACAAACTAAAGAAACACAATATATCTCATAATCCAAGTGATAACTCACCAGCTTCTCTTTGATTGTGTTACCAAGTTTGGAATCAGCTACAGCTAAAATTTCACCATCACAATGGCTACGCAAGAACTTACGAAGACCTTTGCTCGGCTTACTATCGATCAATAAGGTAGCAGCTGTGAGCGCTTCAGATGTATTCTCAAACTTGGAGAAAGCTTTTAGCTTGACAACCTATTGTTAACATTAAATATAAAATATATATTTGCTAGTTAGATTCATCGATTGAAAAGCAAAAAAGTATCCACAAATACAACAAGAAATCAAACTAGACATTAATATTGAGTTCCATACATAAACGTTCTTACATCACTAGAGCCACGCCCGTCCGTATTTTTTTAAGTTCATTTTGTTAATGAAAAAACTATAGATTAAAATTTCTTAGAAATGAAAACAGATTAAGAGTTGAAACCTGTCTAGCAGAGTCTGGTGAGTTGAACTCATTTCCCAAGTTCTGCAATACAATAACCAAAAAAAAATGAAACAATTTAACAAACTCAACAATGACAAGAACGATAAAAAACACGAACATTAGGTTTTGAACAAAAAAAGTAAAATACCTCAACTTTGGAGAGCTTGCCTTCATCCAAGACTTTGAAAATGGCGAAACCTGCGGGAGTTTCAAACAAAAGCAGCATTCTTAATTCTTCCTCTTCTTCTTCTCAACACAAATTCTTGAATTTCCTGCCAATAATTGATGGTTCAGAGAACCGAGAGTGTGCGACTGAGGTTTTCAGCCTACTGATATTAGGGTTTTAGGAGAAAGGAGAAGTATGGGAATGTATGTATATATATAAGGAAATATTTCATTTTGCCTCCCCCCTCTACTTGATAATTGGGCCTTTCTAACCGAAAAAATGTAATTGGGCCTTTGTATCCCAAAAGAAAAATTGGGCCCTTTACAGTTTTGACAAGAAAAGGCATATATAGAAAAGTCCATAACTTAGTTCAATCATTCGGATCCTATAACAAATGGGCCAAAAAGAATTTTTAATTTATTTTTAAATAATGGACTTATATATGAATAAATTGTATTAAAATTTAAGTGAAAATTTCTAGTGACACAGATTAGGATACGTATTGCTTTTAGAATAAACGTAGATGATAAGTGGTCTAGGTTTCTAATGGGTCAACCAAAACTTTATAATGTATATGGCATCCTATAAATTAATAGAGAGTGACTTGTCTTACAATTCTTTGTTCTATTTCCCAATCATTTTATTGCAGGAAAATGTCTAAAAGAATTATGTCATATCTGGTTTAAAAAGACTGTTATAACATATATTTACATGTGTTAGGACTGTAATATAATAAGTGGGTAGTGAAAATCATCGTATCTTTTAAAAAATATGTTATATATATATGTGTTATATTGACCTTAATAAATTCAATGTGGTTATATCATTTCCTAAAATATTTGTTCACTTCTCATGAAAAGTGATCCATGCATGGAACTAACATATTTCTATTCTAAGGGACACAAGTTTACAATCATGTTACATATTGATGATGATAGTACTAATTTTGGGTCATCGTGTTTTTTTCTCTTTAATTTGAGTTTAACGTAAAGGTATTAAGCAACCCTAATGAGTCGGTTTGTGACAGATTTAGGGGTCGAAACTTAAGACCGATGGGTTAAATTAGTTAGACTTTTCGATCCATGGACCGATTTGACAATATGACATACCTTTTATATTATACTTATCGATTCTTTATGGGAAATACTATAAGGCTATATTTGTTTATGTTTTTGGGATGAAATTTTAAATTTTTCTCGAGAATGGCGTACTATAGAAATCCGTGTAAAAATGGTAGGTGTTTGTTTATGTTTTTAAAATTAGGTTAAAAGTTGTAAGAGATGTCAAATCAATAGTGATAAGTTGATGGATGATGTGTAGAATAATTATGTTAGTGGTGTATATAATGATTATGTAAATTAAAAATAAAAAAATATGGATAAAAAATTGTAAAGTATGAAAGAGAAAGTGAAAAAATGATTTATAATAAATGATTTGATTGATAAATATGTGAAGTGATGTGTATATGAGTGATAGTTAGTTATATAGGAGATTGAAAAAATAGAGTTAAAAAAAGGGGAATTGAGATGAAAATTTGGTGTGTTAACTTTATTTTAAATTTTATGATTTAAAAATTTTAAATCATGTGTTGTATGGCTATATGCTAGGTTATGATTTTCATGAAAATGGATTTTGAAAACATAAACAAACATATTATGTGGTTGGATCAACAATCATAACCTAGCATATAGCCATACAACACATATTCTTACATGGGGTTGGTTTTTTCCACTCATTCACGTGGGAACACAGCATATAATTTTTCAGTTGTTATTGAAAAACTAGTGTTTTCGTAGGTATTTTTTGTGTTTATCTATTACCAGAAAAGCCCGATGAACTATTTAAGTTAGAAACTAATTATAGGGTTAATGGTGGATTATGGATAATCAAACAACACCAAGTAGTGCAAACTAATGATGTTCATTTGAATATTATTACTCGATTAGGTCCAAAGTATGATATTGATAAACTATATATCATTACGGATTCTTTAATCTATAAAGCCTGGAAATTCAGATTTGGGTGAATAATGAAGATCACTAAGTAGGTAAGACAAATATATGTTCACATGGTTTGGAGATTTTAGTCTAATCTCCTGAAATCCTAATAATTAACATTATATTTAAATGATGTTTCTTACTAATTATATACTAATTACGCCAACTAATTAAAAAAAAAATCATGAAAAACGCAGTAAGATCTCATTCAAGAAATCTTGATGCCAGTTCATTATATTATATACATAATTGTGTTTTTGTTCGATATATATAGGGCCTCCACTTAATGTTTATTCAATTATTTCTTAGCCTAAAAATTGTTATATTTAATATTTTTGATATATAATTAATTAACTAACTCTACTCTAATGTCGCATTGAATGCACTTCATTGTTAGAGCCAACAAAATATACATTTAATATTGTAAATCTCTAATACACATATTATAATTTATAGATTAATATAACTCATATTTGAAGCTCATTAGCTACACGCATTGAGGTTTGAATTAAGATACCTATTGTTTAACATGATTTCGATACGTACCACATTAAATAGCCACATAATTAGAGGCTTAATTAAGCTTTAAATGAGATACAATTATATAATAATTAGCATAGTCATTGAATATTATTCGATCTATTTGACTTGTAAATAATTGTGTAAAGGTGATTCATAATTGTGTAAAGGTGATTCAAAGCCCAAAAAGTAAGATCTTCAATATAATCAAAGTATCAAACCTGAAAAGTATTATTATGATATTTCTTTGCTTATATATTATTATTTAACAGATTCAGAACCATATATTCTCCTCATCACCATTTGTCAACACATACTTTTTGGTTTAATGAGAAGAATCAAGAGAAGATTTGTGAAGATATGTCCCTTAATTACTAGGCAACCATCCATATATTTTGCTTTTATATATCATAATTAAATCTATTAAATTCTATAAGTTGCACGATAAAAATTGAGTATATAATTATGTTGTTTCAATTTCACTATATATAGGGTTTTTTTGGCTATTTTTGTTTTGATTATTTTCAAAAAGTCGATGAATTTTTAGTGTTTATAAAATACTTTTGGAACTATAAACTTCTATTTTTGAAGTGTATAAACTCTTCTAAAAAATTAAATACTTGTAAGAACTTATACTTAACGAATTTGCTAGGTCGATTAGTATTATATAATATATAATGTCTCTTGAAATCTGATGATATTTTTGACCTAACATGTGGATCACATAAATACACACACGATGTGTAGTAAAAAGTTACATGTACGAACACATTGAATTAATGAATAATGACCATAGACATATTGTATAAAAATTGAAACATCATTAAACATAATAAATAATATGGCACAATAGTTGTCCAAAAAGTTAGGAATCGAACTCCTTGTGATCACGATAATTTTTTAACCTAAAATAATAATTGAAACCAAGTGGGATTTAAGTAAACTACAAGAATTAGCCTTTTTAATTTATTAATATTAGGATGAGAAAATCGAAGTAGATTGAACCGAGATACGCTGTTATAAACAATACAAAGCTCTTAGGTGGCTGGAATTATTTCTGCATTAAAAACTTTTTTTTATTTTATATATTTTATGAAATATATAAATAGCCATGCAAAGACCTAGCGTAATTATAGTCACAACAAAATATTTGAGTGCTCTGTGAGTCTATTCAAGCATCAAATTTAAGCTGCAAGAGGAATTTCTAAAGGTACATCACAATTTAATTTCTTTGATTTTTTGTACGTGTATATACATCAAATTGTAGAAAGGATTTAAATTAATTGTTTTGGATTTGAAGCATCATAATCATATAACTTTCAGAATTAATGCTTATCAATTCTCCAGTCATCCTAGTCTTTTACGAGGCCAGTCAAAGTGGAAAAATACAAAATTAATTAACATCTTTTTATTACACAAAATATTCTATATTATCATGCACTTCACAAGCATGCATGTGTGTGTATTTTCTACTTAATTAAATATGTGGGTTGGAAGGGCAATTCACACACACACATATATATATATATATATATATATGAGAAATGACATTGATGATGCCATGCATGACATTTTCTTTTAAGGATAATAATAATACTTATTTCAATTTTCTTCTTTTCCAATTAACGATGAAAAATATATTATATTATATATATATGTTATATATATATCCACTTGCTTTACAACTCACATTTGAACTATCAAATCAATCACAAAACCCTTTTTCTGAAAATTTTTATACAAATTATGTTAGAATAAAATCGATCGATCTATTGTACACTATTAAAAGTAATTATGTTATCTTCTATTAAATTCGATCAACCTCTATCTTTAAAAAAAATCAACTGTTCCAATAAAGTGCACAAATATATATATATATATATATTGGCTTACATCTACTAAATGTTGGCTCACAAAAAATAGATATTAATAGAGTAATAATCTCTTCCCTTTTGCATCAAAATATTTGTGCATGTTGTGTGCACTATTTAATCTATTGATATATATATATATATATAAATTCATAAAGAAATATAACCTTAGCTATGATCTGCTGTGAGAAACCCAATCATCTAACCATTCAAAGACAAACAAGTGAGCACGAAAGATGGTTGAAAACTATTATTTAGATGAGAAAAGTAGTCTAAAAAATTATTACCTAAAACCAATCTAATTATATATATATATATATATATATATATATATCACAAGGCTGTAAAGATCCCACATTATATAATTTATGACCAGGCAAGGCAAGCTTGGAGTTTACATAAAGAAGTCAAAAATGGCAGACTTATTACAAGGACAATTTAGATTCTCATTTGTGTACTTTTCATGTCATATATTGCAATAATCTTTGTGTAACACGGGAAAATCTATTCCAGTCCTATACCAATGGAGCCGGTCATTCTACACCACACATTTAGGGTGGAGTGGGTGGTTTTTGTATGGGTGGTGGATTTAAAAAATCACCCATCCCACCCCAAATGTGCCCTGCATTTTACAATAATCATTCCCCAATTTAACTTTTATATTGGCCTTCTATTACAATTTCTTCTATATCTTTTTTTTAGCAAAACTGATTTTGAAAAACACCCTTTAAATATTCTATATACAAAAACTTTCAAATATCATCCTCCACTATATATAAGTTCATAATGACACATTAATTTGGAAATATATTATTAATATTTAATGTAGTTTAATATAATAGAGGTTTGAAAATTTTAGGGTTAGAACTTATAACTAATAAGGGATGGCATGCATACACTAGAGGGTTGCAGAAAAATTTAAACAGAAATGACTAATAATTGATGTTAATTGTTATTAAATATTACGAATATAACAAAGAATAATGCTATTAATAATTTGTCTTTTATCTTATTGTTTAAAATTTTTATATTCATTTCCATTTTAAACCCCACCTTTATTTTGACATGTAGTATAATGGACATTTTTCAAGAATTTATATTCGAGAGCCATCAATAATTACTCGAAAATTCGATACTAAAATAAATTAATATCTCATTTTAAATTTTCCCATATTTTTATGTCTGTTATAGGCAAGTAGCTAAGATTATTAAAAGATTATTAAAGGACAATTACTAGGCCTAAGCTAAATGTTTAGCCTAAAAACTTTTGTTCATTTATATTTTATAGGGTTGTTTTTGTTTGTATAAACACAAACACACAACAAATACACAGCCTGTCCCTGTAGTGCATCTACCCTTCCCTCATTGCTGCTTTTATTTTTTTTTAATTCGAATTATTCCCTTTAACTACCAATAATTACTTATCATTGCCCAAAAATACAATTTGAAAACCCCATTAATGATTCTCAAAATGTTATCTTTACGCAATTATTATGGGTTTTTTTGATATAACCCCCCGAGGTATGTAGTTTTGGCAAACAACCCCGAGGTTTGAAATTTTGGTAAACAACCATTTTTGGTTAGTTGACCATTAGTCAACAGTTAAGGTCATGAGCAAAATTGTAATCTAATAATTCCAAACAAATATATTAATTTTCAATGTATTTATTTGGAATTAATAAAATTAATATATTTATTTGGAATTATTAAATTACAATTTTGCAAATAAATAAAATTAATAAAATTAATATATTTATTTAATATATTTGTTTAGAATTATTAAATTACAATTTTGCAAATAAATAAAATTAATATGTATTTATTTTCAATGTAATATTAATATATTTGTTTGGAATTATTAAATTACAATTTTGCAAATAAATAAAATTAATATATTTATTTAATATATTTGTTTGAAATTATTAAATTACAATTTTGCAAATAAATAAAATTAATAAAATTAATATGTATTTATTTTCAATGTAATTCCAAATAAATACATTGAAAATTAATATATTTGTTTGGAATTATTAGATTACAATTTTGCCCATGACCTTAACTGTTGACTAACGGTCAACTAACCAAAAATGGTTGTTTACCAAAATTTCAAACCTCGGGGGGTTGTTTGCCAAAGCTACATACTTCGGGGGGTTATATCAAAAAAGCCCCAATTATTATATATCTTGCATGCACAAAAAATTAATGATATTACTTTAATAATTATTTTTTTTTGAAAAAAAAATTTTATTGTACAATTTATTACCTTGAGAAATTCAAAACAAACGGATTTTGATAAAGATAATTCAAATGATCAATTTTTAAAAAGCTGTTAATTTTATTTTTTAGATTTTTTGAAAAGTTTATAGGATGTATTTTAGTATTCTTTTCCTCAAATTAAATTATTCACTTTAACTACCAATAATTACTTATAATTGCCCAAAAAACAATTTGAAAAAACCCATTAATGATTTTCAAACTGAATCTTTACCTAATTATTATCCTGCATGCACAAAAAAATTAAAACAAATACTTTACTATCCGTTATTAAATCCCAACAGTCAAACCCATTCCTAAAATATTGCCATTTTTTCACTTAATAATATCTTGATTTGCATCTATTCATCTTTTAGGTTATATCCTGCAAATCTTTATTTTATTTTGGGATTATATGAAGTGGGTTATAACTTATATATTTCTTTTTGCTCAAATTTCAATGTGTTTTTAACAGATTGTTGCTCAAGTGGGGGAGCATTGAACTGTGTGTATAAATTGACTTTCGAATGTGTTGTTGGGAGATGGTGCCATTTTGAGGATACAGAGATAAAAAGTGAGCTCTCTCCTATAGATATATAGTATAGCATATTGGCAGAAAAACACAACACATAAAGGCCTATACATACATATACATATTGTTTGTGTATATATAGGCATCTGTACAGCCAAGCAGCATTTCTGAGCTGCGCCGCTCGTGCGTTGCCAAAATTCCCAAAAAACCATCTTCACGATTCACAGATCTCGATGCCCATTTATTAAATCTCTTCAATTTGGGTAATTGTTTATTGTGAGATTGGTTTTTTTAACACTTATTTATATCAAGGATTGGATTTTTACCTTTCCTTCAGATTCAATCCATTTGCCCAAGTCAAAGTACAGAGAACTTGGGTGAGTATTTGACTCTTTAAAGGGGGTGGGTTTGTATTGTTTTTTGTGGGTTTGATATGCTATGAGGTGATTCAAGTTCCATAATCAAAGGTGGGTCGGTGATAGTGTTGGGATTTGCTGCTTGTTTTGCAAGGAATTCAAGGTTCACTATAGCAATTTCAAGCCTTTGGGTTACTCTGTTTCACATAGGATTGTTTACATTGTTTTATTGCAAATTGCCTTGATTTAGAATCAAAATTGTGGAGTGTGTTACGGTTCCTAGTATAAGAACATGCTTTGTTCAGTATATACGCCATTAAAGGAAATGGCAATAGCATACTGTGGGCTCAAACCCATGGTTTAGGGTGGGTAATTTGGTTCATATATAAAGGGTGTATATGAGTACTCAAAATTTGAAATAATATTAGGCAATGAGAAGATAATTTATTGGTTTAATGTGGAATTCTGAGGAAGAAGAGAGGTTTTTCGATACAGAAGAGCATTTGACCTCTGAGGACTCTTTTGTTGTGAAAAAAGATTTGATGTATAATTGCAAGTTGGAGTATGATATTTGGTTAAGGGAGCCACAGAGTGTTAAGGAAAGAAGGGATTCTTTTTTATCTAGAATGGGTTTTGTCGAATGTTCTAATGAGTCATCAAATGCCACCATTGATGACCATTTGCTATCTGAAAGACGAAGGTCGAATGGTGAAGCAAACTGTTCGTTTGATTATTCAGATGACCATGATTGGTTGGACAACATAGGCTTTGATATCGAAGTAGAAACAGACGTAAGCCTTAAATCTGATAAACAATTCGATAATAAGCAAGATGAACCTTGTTTAGGAGAAAGCCCAAGAAGCAAGGATAAGAAAACGAAGAAAATAACGCGTTGGTGGAGAAACTTGACTCACAAGATCATCAAAAGTGCAAATTTTCCTAAGGAAACAAAATCGTTAGGCGATAAACGAAAGATGAGTCGAATGAAGATAGAACAAAACCGTAAGAGGTTTATGGAATGTACTGCTGTTTTTGGTGAACAACAGATTAAAGCTCATAATGGTCTAATTTGGACAATGAAATTCAGCCCTGATGGACAGTATCTAGCTAGTGGCGGTGAAGATGGGCTAGTTTGCATATGGCATATTGGCTCTATAGACAAATGCAATTTCGAAGGCAATTTGAGCCCACAAAATAAAAACCTAAGTAATGCTTCTATAGTCATACCTGAAAAGATTTTCCATATTGATGAAGAGCCTATGCACAAGTTCGAGGGACATATGGCCGATGTTTTAGACCTCGCCTGGTCCACATCCAATGTAAGTTATAAGCTGCTAAATACTTTTCTGTATTCAATTATGTGTTAATCGTAATATATTTGTATATAAAGCCAAGATTTTTTTATTGCAGCATCTTTTATCATCGTCTATGGACAAAACCGTTCGTTTATGGCAAGTGGGCTCCGAAAAATGTCTTAATGTTTTCCAACACAGTAATTATGGTAATTTTTTATAAGCCTATACTCAGTGTTTATATGTATTTGTGATATAGTGCTCGGGATTAATCATTCTTGTTGGCTTGATTGATTCAGTAACTTGCGTTCAGTTCAATCCTGTGGACGAAAAGTACTTCATAAGCGGTTCTATAGATGGTAAAGTTCGAATTTGGGGGATCCCGAAAAGGAGAGTCGAGGAATGGGCTAATGTGAGAGATATAGTGACAGCAGTATGTTACCAGCCAAATGGAAATGTACGAAAAAATCATTGCCTTAAAGTCGAAGTTTTTAATGTATTTTGTCGTCTATGAATTGTCTTAACATTTTACCGTTACATGGTTACAGGGATTTGTTGTTGGTTCTGTTTCTGGTACATGTCGATTCTATGAATCATCAGGTGCATATTTATCCCATATATGGTTTCTTGTTATTTGTTAATAATTTATACATTTTATAAGGTCGATTTGTGTTATTTCGGTATATTGTTATTCTGATTTTTTTGGGTTTAAACAGGAGATGAGCTTGTTCTTAATGCAGAAATAAACATTCGGGGCAGAAAGAAGTCATCGGGCAACAAAATCACTGGCATTCAGGTATTATTTACTCTCAGAGTCCTTGCATTTCAAACTTTTTAGATTATTTCGTTTTTCGGTTAAATTTACGCTGAATTTTTCGTTTTCAGTTTCTGAAAAACGACTCTCAAAGAGTGATGATAACATCTGAGGACTCCAAAATCCGTATACTTGATGGGCTCGAGGTTGTTCGCAAGTACAGAGGTATAAAATGTTTACTTTTTCAAGTCGATAAATTCATGTTCTTGGATTTCAGTTATTACCCACAAGAATTGATGATCACAGTAGGAACATTGAAATAGATATGTTCATAAACATGAATCTTCTGCCATTAGAGCCCTCCCCATATTATAAAAATTTACAATACTCTGTTTTCTAATACACAATTGCCAAAACAGGGGCGGCAAATTCGGGTAGTCAAATGAGTGCTTCATTTACTTCAACTGGAAGCCACATAGTATCAGTATCAGAGGACTCTCGCATCTATCTATGGAACTATGATGAACTAAGCATCAAAACATCAAGACAACCTAAATCTATACGTTCATACGAACATTTCTTGTCTGAAAAAGTGTCTGTTGTATTGCCCTGGTCAGATTTTAACAGAGAATCTAAAACTCGGGCAGTCGAGGGTTCATCTGGTTCAGACCGATTTTCACTTGCAAATTGGTTTTCAATGGACGGTTCTTCGAGGGCTAATTTAACATGGCCACAAGAGAAACTTCCTTTATGGGATCTGTGTAAGAACGAAAGCCATGGCTCACCGACATGGGGTCTCGTTTTTGTGACGGCTAATTTTGATGGATATATAAGGACCTTTCATAACTATGGATTGCCTGTTAGAGTGTAGGAAAGATTACTGAAGATTCTTGGCATATTGTTAATACTGAATAGGAAAAATGTGCAGTTTTTTTGGTTCAATTCATTTTTTCTTTCATTTGGGTGATTAGATGTGTAAATTAAATGTAAATGATATGAAATACACAGGTTATATAGCTTATATATGGATTCTAATTTGGTTAGTCTACTTCTGTTGAGGTGTGATGCTTAATGCATATATTGCAGCTCTTATTTGGTGCAATTACAACTCAATCTAGTGTCCGTAAAAAAAAATTATTTTTTGAATTTTTTTTACCGTTGCTAATGTTAACAAATTCAAATTTCGAATAATTTAATCCATTTTACAAACCTAATTTTATTATTATAGTTAAGTGCCATGTGATAAAATAAATGAAAAACGTGGATTTTCAGCAGATATTATTACCTTGTGAGCAGTCCCATAACAGTATTTAAAACAACGTTATCCTAAATTTAAGCATAAGAAACATAAAACCCTCAACTAGAAAAAAGGATTGAAGAAGAAGAAGAAGGAGAAACCAAAACACACTCACAATTCAATTCAAATATTCAATCAAAAGCCCTGAAACATAAATTTAGATTAATAATTATCGAAGATTTACAAGGGTTTCTTTTCAAACATTGATTTTTTTCTACCAAGAATGGCCCTTTCGAGCTCTTTTAGCTCTTTCAATGCCATCTCTTCACCGTCACTCTGTTTTCTGAAACCCCGTAGCAATACTATTTACCAGAATAACGCTCCATCGCTTGTGGGAACTCAGAGATCTTATCACCCTCTGGTTATCAGTTGCTGCTCTGCTGATGTGGGTCCCACCTCGGATTCCATGTTAAGGTGTTATATTTACTTCTGCATTTGCATATCTTTTGCTGATAAAAAAATTATGGGTTTTTGGCATTGCTCCGATTTCCTTCACAATAATGTACGTGATATCTTTTTTATGCTTATCTTGAAATGGGTTCTTTTTAGTTCATCTAATAATGTGATATTGAAGAGATCAATTTTGGATAATTCTATGTTCTTCGTTGCTTGTATGATACCTTGTCGAAAGTTAAGTGTTCTTGAAGAAAGAGTGTGATATATTTGCAACATTGTCTGCTGATGTTAAAAGTATATAGGCTAGTTTCTAGTTTTTACTATTTGAAGATTTTGTATGTGCTCTACACAAAAGAAAGTGAAATTTGATTCACCAAATACTTTTATCTTCTCAAGTTTATGTCTCAACTAACTCAACACAGTATATGTTGTTGCCAATCATGGATAACTTGTCTGGTCCTAGTTAAACTGGTACTAAAACACCTTAAGGTATACTTAAGTGCTCAAATTGCTTTCATTGAAATATGCTTTTGTTCTTCATTCTTTCTATAGGCAATCACAGATATCATCTATGTCTAGGCCTCCTTTCGGTGTCACAATGAATGACAATAGCTCAAAACCATCTTATAAATGGCGTAGAGTGTTGCTTAAAGTAAGCGGGGAGGCACTTGCAGGTGATCAAATGCAAAATATTGACCCAAAGGTTTGGAATGTTAAAACTGACATGTTTTAGACGTTTTATCAACTCCTTCATATTTACAGAAGTATACTTTTCAGATCACAATGTCCATTGCGAGGGAGGTTGCATCTGTCACTCGGCTTGGTGTTGAGGTTGGTTTTCCAGTACCATTTGTTTGACAAAATTAGTTTATATGTTCTTTATTTGCGAGATTATGTAAGTTATGAAGATAATTTCTCTGTTATAGCTCATTTTTGGCAGTTCTGTGGAGAATTAAACGATAAATATTTATACGCCCGAGTTTCCATTTTCTTTACTTCAATAGTGGGAACTGTAGTGTTTGATTTTGTAATTTTTGAACCATTATATTTGCCTCTATAATCAAGGGGACATGCTTGATATTAATGAATGTTTCAGGTTGCAATTGTTGTTGGCGGCGGAAATATATTCCGAGGGGCCTCCTGGGCAGGTAGCAGCGGCCTTGACCGCTCTTCTGCTGATCATATTGGGTAACTCTTTTCTTCTTGAAATTGAAATTTTTTCTGCAAATTTTTCAAGTGCTTCACAAATTTTCTACTTTTTAAGCCAAATTACTCACTTTATTCGCTTGTTCTTTGTATGTGCTCATGTAATAAGCAAATGTCAAAAAAAAGTTCGATTTCATGGCATATATAGATCTTTACTAAGTCGATCTGATTTAAAACTAGAGGTGGCAATCGGGTGGGTCGGGTTGGGTTTGAGTTGGTTCCAACAGTTCTGTTCTTAGATGGATTGGGTTTTTTAAATGGTTTTAAGGTGGAACCAACTCAACCCAAAACGAAACTGAAGTCAACCCGAAAGGGAACCAAGCTCAACACGACTCAATACCTTACATTTTGTTCTTTATAATTTAGATTATTGGCAAATGGTTTGGCCTAACTTGAAACTAGTTGGACCCAACTTGGAACCAAGTTGGAACCAATTAAGAACCAAAAATAATTTCTTAGAACCAACCCAACCCAAACTAGTTTAATTGGGTTGGAACCACGGTTCCGGAACCATTTTGCCACCCCATTTTAAAACCATATTCTGGGTTCATATTTCAGCAGCTAATAACTTCACTTTTCCATTGTTAAGGATGTTAGCAACAGTTATGAACGCAATATTCTTGCAAGCAACAATGGAGAGCATAGGCATACCAACCCGAGTCCAGACAGCTTTTCGCATGTCCGAAGTGGCTGAGCCCTACATAAGACGACGGGCCATAAGGCATCTTGAGAAAGGACGGGTCGTCATATTTGCTGCAGGTACAGGTAACCCTTTCTTCACTACAGACACTGCTGCAGCCCTTCGAAGTGCAGAGATTAATGCTGAGGTTGTCCTAAAAGCTACAAATGTCGACGGGGTTTATGATGATGATCCTAAGTTCAATCCAAATGCCCGTTTGCTCGAAAATCTAACGTACCATGATGTTACTTCGAAGGAACTGTCTGTTATGGATATGACTGCTATTACTTTGTGCCAAGAGAATGATATTCCTGTTGTCGTTTTTAATCTCAATAAACCGGGTAATATCTCGAGGGCTATTAGAGGAGAGAGTGTTGGTACGTTGATTGGAGGGTCTCGAAGATCAACGGTAGCATTGAGTTAGAACAAAAATTGTATCTTTTCGGGGTTTTGCAATAGCTTTTAGGAACCATAAGAAATGATACATACAACTGTTCATTTTTCACTGATTTTACCAGTATGGTGACATAAATTATGGAAATCATGTTAAATACATTTATTTGAATATAATTTTTACCATATTTGAAAAAGTGAAAAAAATGGTTATATCAATCATTTGCCCTTTTGGAACTTTGAAAGTTTTGCATGAAAATAACTTGTTGCCAAACCCACACAATCATACTAAGATATAAAGCGAACTGTTTTGTGATTGATCACTCATTTTGAAGTGTACAAGCCAAAGTGGAATGGAACTAGAAAATTGCAACTAAATTTTTTGTAAACTTTCTCATCCTCAAAAGTCTACATACAATGAAAAATACCTAAATACCTAATCCTAAGTCCTAATTAAGCTATAGTAAACTAGAACTAGTCAAATTACAACCCTTATTCACAAAAATCAAAGTCAAACTACAACCATAAAAATACTAAATTTATTCAAACCCAATTTGGCTAAGCAAATCCAAGGCAAGATCTATATCCCATTTCCTCATATTTTCCTTTTTTGTGCATCACAAAAATGATAAATAGTGGTGCACATTTCTTTCTCATTATAATAATAATTTTTAAGACAATAATTGGTAGCTAAAAGTCAAAGAATGAGTTGAATAGATCACAATTAGAAAAAGAGGGTGAAGGGGACGACACTATTGGACCTGAAAATAATGTTGATGGGCTCGGTATGAACATGTTGTTGTAATTGTTCCCCATCATCATGTATGGGTCCGCCGCCGGCGAGAAGAATCCCGGCGATATAGGTGGCAAGCTCGCCGGCGCCGGCGATAATATCCCGGGAACTCTGCCCACTTCCACGTCAGCTATATCTTCAAGCAAAGCACTCATCATGTCATCACTATTACCATTATTACTATCATAACTAAAGCTGTTGGCACTAATATCTCTGTCCTTATACGAAGGGCTTGTTTTCTCTATGGAAGCTAATCTGGCAGCCGGAGATACGTCTCCGCCGGAAGATGGCCCGCCTTCGGCGGTGTTCCCGGTGAGGCGTTGGACCAGGTTCATGAAATCGCTGACGGTGGTGTGGATGACTTTTGGAGAGACCGCGTAGATTATGACAGGCTGTCGGTGGTCCTCTTGCGGCGGAGCTTGTGGTTGCGGAGGGTGGTGGTGAGGCGGCGGCGCCACCGGTGGCTTTCTGATCTTGTAGGAGTCTTTGTTGACTCTGAGGGCTGCGGGACGTGGGCCCTGCAGTTCTTTTCTGGGTGAGGGCCTGTCCTCTCCGCCGCCGCCGCCGCCGCCGGAAAAGAACTCCGGAAAGTTCATATGTAATTAAGACCGGATGCTATTGAATATCTCTATCTATCTACCTATCTAATGGTTTAGGATGAGAGAGATTAATCGTCAGTGTGAGTTAGAGAGAGAGAAAGAAAACGTGTGAAATGGCTGCAATAATAACTCTATTTTGTAATATTTCTTACATAAATAAATAAATCAAAAGGGCGGAAAAAGTGTTATTTATTATACAATAAAATATTGGAAATGATTCAATATCAAGTAGCAACTTTAATCACCACTCACCGGCCCTTGACATAAATTAACTATTAAAATTCTATTTTTAAAAAATATTAAAATAAATATGAGAACAAAATAAAGACATTTATGAAAAAGAATATTTTGTATGATTCTAGAAGTTCACTTATCCGGATAAAATAATCCTTTATGAACATACTTAGAATTTACAGTTAAAATAATCGAAAGCTTATAACAGATTTTACATTGAAATAAAGAAAATTGTCATTATTTCTTTTTAAAAATTTTACTTTTATGCTGAGAGTTTGCTTTTTAGGTTCTAGAGTAATATTTTTTATACATCATTCACATGTTTAATGAGAATTATAAAATTCAGATTTCGCTTTGCCCCCTCAACTATGTCGTTGGTCTCACTTCACTACACTCAAACTATAAAATATGCACTTTGCCCCTTTAGTTTTTCGCAAAGATCACCCTCTAACATCTTATTAATTACAAACTTAACTAACGTGCCTACTCTTTCTATACCAATTGCGGGTGTCTCGAAGGATTAGGATTGTTCCTCGTTTTACTATCCATTTGTTTCCACAATAATTTTTGGACTCTAAGTCTTTCAGTGTGAAAATTGTTTTATTTTCGAATTTATTAAAGTTTTCACATTTGCTAAAATGGTAAATTAAATACTAATTACCATGCTAGTGTTAAAGGTACCACACTAACTACAATTTTGACGCATTCTTGATAATAGCCCTGGTGCCATCTAGAGAATATACGTCTTCTCTAGGAGTCAATTGGGTGGGCCCATCCAAACTTGATGTGTCGATTACAGGTCTAACTGGTCGACGTCATATCCCATGTTTCAGAGCAATTTCGTGATATTTATTATAAAATATTTGAGTCAGTATTATATTTGAATTTATTGCTATAACATTATGTATTTATTAGTCGCAACATCTTTCAACTCTTGAACATTGTAATTCAGTCAAAACTTATTGTCCGATTGTGACACTTATGTGACGAGCAACCGTATCATAAATAATTGATGATTACAATTACCAAATATATAGAGAAATTAAGAGTTACGTTCCTAGTTCCTACAATCATATTCACACTTCATTTCGCAATACCCTCTACGACTTGATTAGATCAGAAAATATTAAACAAAGAACAAGATCTTTCTCTTGTCCTTCAACTTTTCAACTTTTAACACAGAGAATTGATTCTAACATCATAAAATAATCATAAAACAACAATAATTTTATGAAAATTGAATTTGATTTGTCTAATTTGGGACTAAAATGTTCAAATTAATTCCATCCTCAAGCCCATGTGAAAGAAACCTAAAAATCCAAACGGCTAAATTAGGAAAACATTCGAACCATCTGTCTACATACATCCCCGTGCACGTAAACCCTCCACTTAACCATCGCCACGTCATCCCCTCCGTCTCCCCTTCTTCTACACAACCTCACTACTCAACAAGACACAATCAATTTCACAAACCCCGAATTAGCCCCTAAACAACCCATTTAATTCCATCCCGGTCCCCAGACATGGCGCCGTCGTCAATTCAGTCGGCTCAGGCTCGGCTCGCAGCCGGCGAGCCAAAGAGCCGGAGGAAAAAATACAGGTCGATGGAGGAGATCATGAAGGTCGCCAAGCGTGTGGTGGTGCTGGAGAATGAAGATTCAAACGACGGAGATTTTTATAGCCGCTTGGCGTGCGAGCAATGCGGCTCCGGCGAGCGAGCCGATGAGCTGATTTTGTGCGATAAATGTGATAGAGGCTATCACATGCTTTGCGTGCGGCCTATCGTGGCTCGAATTCCGATTGGCCCCTGGTTTTGCCCTGCCTGCTCCGATGATCATAATCCACCCCTCAAAAGTATTCCAAAACTAAAATTAATATACCTTAATTTTTCTTACATACATGTGTGCATGTATGTAGACGTGTGTGTTTGAGTATGATATAAATACAAGTTCAAAATTGTAATAATTTTGTGATTTGTGTGAGAGGAAATTGATAAGGGTTTGGTTTATTAATGATGGCAAAGTTTTGTTCTTTCTTTTTTTACATTTAAAAACGTTTTATGCAGATTTTACGCAGAAGAAAATTGTTGAATTTTTTAGGATTCAGAGGTGCAGTGAATCCGTTGGGAACTGTTCTTCCTCCCAAGGTAGAACCTTTTTTTTTAACTGTTTCATTACAATCATGGATCAAGTGTTTTTGTTGTTTATCTTTTTCGATGTCTTTTTTATATTGTACTTAATGTATAAGCTTATAATCTTCATATATCAATTTATAGCCCAGATAGTGATGAAATTCGTCGAAGAAAGATGACATTTGTTTCACAAGTAGCCATTAACACAACTGTAATATCGAAATTTTGTTCTTTTCAATGGATCTCTCATTTTAAAGAAGGACACTTTTGTAGATGTATGTGTTAACAAGATCAAATCCTATTATTTCATGCTTACCGTTTTTCGTTTGATGAAACAACATTTTCGTAACAAGGTTACCATATAACAATTTACCATTTTTCGAGCATTCATGAAGTCGTTTGAATTGGCATATAGATGATGCATCATATATAGATCCTACTGTCTTTTCATTACACAAAATATCATTTTGTATGCTAATAATCAGTATATCAATCTTTCTATTAGCTCATATTTCACATATTTGTGCTTGTTGCATTTAGCAGTATTCTCTTACATGTTATCGCTTTGTATTGTCCACGTAATGCATTTATAACGGTCTGCAGTTTATCTTTGAATGAAATTATAACTCAAAATAGTTAAAGATTATCCAGTATTCATTTGGTTTTATTAGTTTTCCATGTATTTGATATTGAAATCCTTGTCAACTGTGAAGAAGCTTAGCTCCGTGTACTCTTAATCTCGACTTCATATGCCATCTGTTAATAGAAAATTATATCTGTAATAAATGTTCAACATACTTGAAGGAAATTAGTTTTAAATCGTAAATCGAACTGGAAAAACAGAATCAATCTTAGACTAATATATGTTGAGTTACAGTAATTTGGTTGTTAATTTCTCAGCATTTATCTATAGAACACTCTGAAAATTTTACTTTCTTGTCATTTAACTTGATATCAGATGCTAAAAAACGGCGTAAACGTACACTTGTTTTCCACAAGAAACGCAGAAGATTGTTGCCATATATTTCATCAGAAGATCCAATAAGAAGGATAGTACAAATGGGCTCTCTTGCCTCAGCTTTGACATCTCAGAACATAGAATTTAGTAATGAACTTACTTACATGCCAAACATGGCCCCTAGATCAGCCAATCAAGCCATACTTGAAAACGGTGGCATGCAGGTTGAATTTTGATCCTTTTTTCATTCAAATTTTTGCTAAATCTTCACAATTATTTATATTGTCCAATTTTCTTCAACCAGGTTCTTACGAAAGAAGATACTGAGACCTTGGAACATTGTAGGGCTATGTACAAACGAGGCAAATGCCCGCCTCTTATTGTAACCTTTGATTCATGTGAAGGGTATTTATCTACTTGTCTGAATTTCGTTTTCGTGCAGATTTTAGACCTTTTATTATGTTTAAAGCTGCAGATATACAGTAGAAGCTGATGGGCCGATAAAGGATATGACATTTATAGCAGAATATACAGGAGATGTGGATTACATTAAGAATCGAGAACAAGATGACTGTGATAGCATGATGACCCTTCTTTTAGCAACGGACCCTTCTAAAAGCCTCGTCGTTTGCCCAGATAAACGTGGAAATATTGCTCGATTTGTCAGTGGGATAAACAATCATATACCGTAAGAATTTATCTTCGTTTTTTTTTTTTCGCATGAAATATTTGGATTTTGACCTCCGTTTTTAGCCAATATTCGCTTTGATTTTGTGCAGAGACGATCGAAAAAAGCAGAATGTTAAATGTGTGAGATACAACATTAATGGCGAATGTCAAGTGCTTTTGGTTTCAACTCGGGATATTGCAAAAGGCGAGAGGCTATACTATGATTACAATGGATATGAACATGAATATCCAACACATAATTTCGTCTAAATTTCGTTTTCGTTTACACCCTCAAAGATGAAAAAGTAGTGAAATTTTTCTGTTTTTAATGTATTATTTGCTGATGGACATTTTTAAGTAGCAATATAGAAATTCATAGTTGGACAGAGGAAATGTTATTTAGAGTATGAATGATAAAGGTAGAGGTATATAGTTTTCGAGTACTTTTTCGTGTAATAAGTTACATTAGACTACATGGTTTATTCTAGTTTCTCTGGAGTCCTATTGGCTCAGTTCGTTATTGATGAAACTTTTGTTGTTTAAATTATCAATATTGTTATGGTTGAAGAGTAGACTGTTGGTTTATTAAATGTATTGTGTGAAGTAGTATAGTATAATAGGGTGCTTATATAAATACATCACTTATATCGTCGAAGAAAAACATGGCTAATTTAATTATAGTTATAATTACGGGACTAATTTTGCGATTGTTTTCGTATGTTTTGGATGCTTTGGACTGGGCCGTTAATTTGAGTTTGGGCCCGAATCCTAATGTACTATTTGGGCCACAAATTGGAATTGATTCCTACTGGTGGGAGGGAATCATGCCTTAGCCCAATAAACTAAAAAATTAACAAGAGATTGAATTTGGGCTTAGGTGAAGAAGCAGCCCATTAGAAATTGAAATAGAACCCAAACAATTGAAAATGCGTCAAAAGCCCAATTACCATGCTCTTACTTGTTCTTTCTCAATCATTTCTCTGCGTATTTTTGTTTTGAGCTTCGCATTGACACGCACAACGCGAAAATGACGAAGTTTAGGAAGCTCAATCGGCCTACTGGCCACAGAATGTCCATGCTCAGGTACTTATATGTTTCTTTGATATTAATTTTGTTTTACTTCTATTTTTTTTTATTTTTCTACCCGAATATCATGGTGATTTCTATGATTTTATATATATATATATGCGTGTGTGTGTAGGACGATGGTATCACAGTTAGTGAAGCACGAGCGGATCGAAACCACTGTTGCTAAGGTTAATTTCGTTTTATTTGATTTTTTTTTTGGTCAGCTTTAGGGTTTATACTGGGGTTTAGTGTTAGAATTAAAAGCTTCGATATTTTTTTTATATTGTGTTTTGATGTAGCTTGATTAATCTATTTTTTAGGAGATTTAAGGGTTCCTTCAAAGAAATTATTTCTTAGATTAAACCTATAAGGAAATTAGTTATCAGATGTGGCAGGAAAAGAAAAGGGTGTCTGCTTGAAGTGTAGAAAATAAAGTTGAAGAAAAAATGCACTATTTTTGTGCTCATGCAATTTCAGTTCATATAATTTGCGCCACTGCTACTTGAAATGAGCCAATAAGTGTATACATAAATGAACAAATTACCGAAGAGATGGTGAATTTTTAGCTTTATACTGTGTGATTCCTCTTCTGAGGGGGACACTGTGATATGTTCTATATTATTTGAAGCTGAGTATGTTGCTTTCTTTTCTTTAATTCTTTTAGTTTTTGGAAGTGAGGTTTTTTTCTTGTGTATTATCTTCTCTTTGGGATTAGTTTCTAAATTTTTACATTGATGTGGTTCCTCTTTGTTTCTTATCTTGATTTGTATTGTAGGCAAAGGAAGTCCGTAGGCTTGCTGATAATATGGTACAGCTCGGAAAAGAGGTGTGTATCAATTGTTATCTGATATTGATGATAATTTAAACATGAGCTGATTCGGTATGGTTAGATGCACCTCTTAATTATGAAAATATACAATCAATAGTTAAAATGATTTCTGATTGGACTCTAATGCATTGAATCAGACCTGGTTAACATATGAAGTGATAAACAGCATTATGACTCTGAGGTCCATGATTTAGATTTTTACATAGCTGTAGAGATTGTCTTGTCCTGGTTAATGATTTATTTTATTGCTTGGGTTTTTCATCTGTTGAACTTTATTTTTATTTTTTGTCAAATTTGAGTTGTTCATGACTATGATTAAGCAGTTAAAGAGAACTTTTGCTAGTGTTACTTGTATAGCTATCAAAAGATAGCTTTTATTAAGCGCAGATAGATGCATGTATGTTGAACACCTTTAACGGATTACTGACATTTTGGATTTTCTAGTATGTAATTCATGAAAGGTTTAAGAAGTAAGAAAGTAGAAGCATTGTTTTTATCATGTCCCTTTTAGCAGTTTACAAAAGAAAATCACACGTTAAAGCAACTTTAACATAATCTACTATACCTCCATCTGGATCCATCTGTTTGGTCTCTCAATTTGTCGACAAATGTCACATATTACTACAGGGCACTCTATGTGCTGCAAGGCGTGCTGCTGCGTTTGTTCGTGGGGATGATGTCATTCACAAGTTATTTACAGAACTAGCCTACAGATACAAGTGAATCTCAAACACATTAACTTTTTGTCCGTTTGTTGAAATTTGATGTCATAATATACACACACAAAATCTCTTCATTACAGAGACAGGGCTGGTGGATACACGAGATTGCTACGAACCCGAATTCGAGTTGGTGATGCTGCACCAATGGCTTACATTGAGTATGTTATTTTCATTACATCTTGTGTTTAGGACAAACACCGCTACTTTGTAAGTTTGTCTGAATTTTTATTCGTTTTTGTCATCACTTGGCAGGTTTATAGATAGAGAAAATGAACTAAGGCAAGCTAAGGCACCAACCCCACAGCCCCCACAGAGGGCACCCTTGGATCCATGGACGAGATCTCGACTCACCAGACAATTTGCACCACCTAAAGAAGAGAAAAGCTCTGAATCTGAAAATTGATTTATGTGCTTTGGAATACAAATTGAGGGTTTGTTCTCAAACTTCGATTGATATGTGATTTTGAGTTTCATAAAGGTAAAATGATTTTTCATTCGCATTCGTTTTGGGGTTGTATTTTGTATTTTCTTTGAAGTTTAGCCACTCTGTTTGTTGGTCTTTCTGAAACGAGGCTGTTTTGGTGAAGTATACTTTTGGTCTTTTTATATGAGAATACAGTTATTTGCAAACATAATGTTATAAAATATAGTATTATATGTATCAATCAATGAATATGTAATAATTTATTTTTCGACATAAGCTTGCAAGCCAACATATATAATTGGCTCGCGCTTGAAAAACTCATCAATTTTCGCTCGAGCCAACTCAGACTTAATGCTCACTCTAATCATAAGTATGATTTTTTAACCAAATATGTTTCATTGCGAGTAGTTATTAATGATCCAAATCAATTAATAATAAAATAATTTATTACCCATATAAATTAGGAGCAAAGATAACCAAGAAATATATATTTAGTTATTCTTTTTTGGTAATTATTTTTTAATTAGCTAATTACTTAGGTTGCAAGGATATATATATATATATATATACATTATATATTTAGAGAGAGAGAGAAGTCAAACTGAAACTTCAGTCTGAAAGGCAATTTTGACCTAACCGTTTCCCCAGACCCCAATAAGGTTTTACCAGACATGGCTTGTCGTGAAAGATCTGAAACCCCTAAGAAACAATTAATTAAAGCAAAATCTTTTGCTTCAATTCAAGCATCATCCTATACGCCTATATCTGTAATCCAAAGGAAAATCATTAATGATTTCATTCAACGTCATAAGTTCATAATCCCTCTTCTAATAGTCTTATTAGGAGTGAGATTAACTCGATCATATAAACTCCAAGAGACGAAAATTATGTTAATATGTTGTTGAGATTACCTAAGACAGAAAAGGACAGCTACAATACAAAACATTTGATTGGTCGGTTGTCATGGTCCCGCGCTTTTCTTAGACTTCAATTGCAAAACTTTAACAGGTCTGAAGGCTGTATATAATGAGCCGATTCTTCAATTGCTGCTTAACGAGCCCACCAGATTCACAGGTATTTACTAGTCTGCAATGGTGTTATTTCCTGATTTCTGAGCGCTTTCTTTGTCAGAACTGGAAACAAATTCTAGTTTTGGCCATGTTTTTATGATCTTTTTTTTTTCAATAACCAATAATAATTAATAACCCATTTGGGATTTCTTTGATGTTTTTAAATGTTGTTTGGTTTTAGATAACATCAAGAGGCAATATGGAGAAGCCATCATCTAGCAATGCCAATGCTAGCTTTCACTCTCAGGTAATATATATCTAAAGATTTGATTTTGGACATTTTTTTATTCTCATTTAGGTTTCTTGTGTAGATTCATTTTCTCTAATATGGAATTGCATGTTCCTAATAAAGTGAACAAATGCATTAGTATTTGAATTGAATTTCGAATGTATCTACGGAAATATTCATTTTCAGTTTCTGTGATCAATCTCATATCATTTCCATTAATCATTTCCATATATCTTTGGCAGATAATTGAGGCATCGAAAAATTCAGTGAGCTCTGTGAATAACATCATTCATAACCATGATTTTTCTGGAGGACTTCATTCGTGGAACACAAATTCCTGTGAGGGATTTGTGGTATCCCCAGAGTCTGGTCACTATAAAGGACTATCAGAAAAGTTAAAGGGTCCTTTTGCTGTAGTTACAAATCGGAAAGAATGTTGGCAAGGCCTGGAACAAGACATTACCAACAGAGTATCAACAGGTTCTTCTTACACAGTTTGTGCTTGTGTTGGAATATCAGGGGTGCATCAAGGTAATGCTGATGTAATAGCCACTCTGAAACTTGAATACCAAGATTCATCAGTTAGCTATTTGTTCATTGGAAGGTAATTTGTTTCTCGTGTTTAGTTTGCTTCACTTGCTTGATGTAGAAATTTCCTTATTTTATTACCACCTTGTAGAACATCGGTTTCGATGGAGGGTTGGAATAAGGTAGAAGGCACATTTTCTATATCAACTATGCCTCTTCGAGTTACGTTTTATCTAGAAGGGCCTCCACCTGGCGTTGATCTGCTCATAAGATCAGTAGTGGTATCATGTCCTACTCTGAGTCAGTCTGATGTAAGTCTATCTATAGTCTAACTTGTATGCTTACAAACTATTATGCTAAAAAGTTGGTGTACCAATATAAGTATTACACACTTTATTAAGCAAAAATGGTCAGTATAGTTTATAAAGGAAATCGTCTCTGACTTGGGTTGTCATATTTAATGTTTTTTCAGAAAATTACCTTCTTCATAATAAATGAGTTATGTGTGGAAATTATTATTGTTTGAAGTGGAAACAAGACATGTTTACCTTGCTAAAAATGTTTTAATTTTGATCGTATATGATTGTTTAGTATCCATACATAGAACTTCTTTCAAACAAGGCGATTGTGTTAAAATGGAGAAAAAATGATTTAATCTAATCATTTCTAATTAAAATAAGGGGCTGATCAGTAACATTATAGAATTAACAAATATAATGAATGAGAAAAATAAAGATAAAATACTAGACTTCCTTATGGGACGAAGAGTATATAGTATATACAGACCTTGTCTCTTTTCTATAATGCTTTGCACTTAAGGTATAGATAAACCCTTTTTCAATGTGGTCTCTTGTTTCCACCTTACAGAGTCAAACCGTAGGATCTTTGTGTGATGACAATGAGGACATCATACAGAATCCAAGATTCGATGACGGCCTTAACAATTGGACTGGAAGAGGTTGCAAGATTGTCTTGCATGATTCTATGGGGGACGGGAAAGTTCTACCAATGTCTGGAAAGTTCTTTGTATCAACAGAAAATCGCACACAGAATTGGAACGGAATTCAGCAGGAGATAACAGGGAGAGTGCAAAGGAAACTCGCCTATGATGTTGTTGCTTCAGTTCGATTGTTTGGTAATAATATTACCAGCACAGATGTTAGGGCCACACTGTGGGTTCAGGCAGCAGATCTGAGGGACCAGTACATTGGAATTGCAAGGTAAGTAATATCTTCTTGCAGTAAACATGTTGTAATGTTTTCAGTTGTGTTTGAATATCTTCAATTTTTTAAACATGTTGTAATGTTATTAATAGTGTAAAGGCAACGGACAAAGATTGGGTGCAATTGCAAGGAAAATTTCTTTTAAACGGTTCACCATCACGTGTGGTTATTTATTTAGAAGGTCCACCACCAGGCATCGATATTCTTCTTGATAATCTTGTGGTAAAGCATGCTGCTAAAGCTCCACCTGCAACACCACCAATCATTGAGGTAATTCGATAAATAATACACTTTTGAAGTCTTTGAAACGTATTTGGTGGGGTCATTTTATTATGTTGAACTGAAATCAAACTTGAGGTTGTTTTTGAATCGAAGAATTTGGATTTGAAGGAAAAATTGCGACTAAGGAGTTAAAATCAGTTCTATCTTTAGTGGATTCAACTCCCTCACAGTGATTGCAAAAATAACTCAAAATGCTCATAAAGGATCTGAAAAACGTTATGGATTTGAAATTCTCTTACGGTGTGTTTGGATTGAGTGATTTGGATTTGGGGAGGGGATTTGGAGGAAGGATTTGAAATGACACCTAAAATGGAGTCATTTGAAATCCACCGTAGTTATGGAGAAAATAGGTCAAAATGAATGACAAGGGATTTGAAATCCATCGTAACATGAATTCATCCAAACGAACTTAAATGGATTTGTCGATGAATTTGAAATCAATGGATTTCAAATCCTTTGATCCAAACACACCCTTAGCTCCTATTCCTCTAATCTAAACACAACCTTATAGAAAAATAATCATTCTAATGTTTTTTTTTCATATTTAACCAGAATGCACTTTATGGAGTCAATATTATTGCAAATAGCAACCTATCCAATGGAACCAACGGGTGGTACCCCCTCGGAAACTGCACTCTCACGGTCAAAAATGGTTCGCCCCATATCCTTCCTCCCATGGCTGCAGAGTCTTTGGGACTTCACGAGCCTTTAAGCGGTCGATACATTCTTGTGACTAATCGTACTCAGACATGGATGGGTCCCGCTCAGACGATAACCGATAAAGTCAAACTCTATTTGACTTATCAAGTGTCTGCGTGGGTTCGTGTTGGCTCAGGAGCAACTAAACCACAGGCTGTTAATGTTGCACTTGGCGTCGATGGCGAATGGGTAAATGGCGGCCAAGTTGAGATCAATGATGACAAATGGCATGAAATTGGTGCATCTTTCAGAATTGAAAAGCAACCAGCAAAAGTAATGGTTTACGTCCAGGGCCCTGATGTTGGTGTCGATTTCATGGTTGCTGGGCTTCAAATCTTTCCTGTGGACAGACAAGCAAGATTCAGACACTTGAAAAGGCAAACGGATAAGGTACGTTTTGAATTCATAACTTTTAGGATTATAATGTTCACACAAATTTAGCACATGTTTGTTACTATGTAGATACGCAAGCGTGATGTTACCTTAAAGTTCGCCACATCAGACGGAAGCACTCTGGGAGACACCTTTGTGAAAATTAGACAAACTCAAAACAGCTTCCCATTTGGATCATGTGTAAACAAGTCAAACATAGAGAACGAAGATTTTGTCGATTTCTTTTCCAAGAACTTCAACTGGGCTGTTTTTGGGAACGAGTTGAAGTGGTATTGGACAGAGCCACAGCAGGGAAACTTCAACTACAAAGATGCAGATGATATGTTGAACATGTGCACAAGCCACAACATTCAGCTTCGTGGGCACTGTATCTTTTGGGAAGTCGAGGCCACAGTTCAATCTTGGCTTCGTTCTTTGAGTAAAACCGATCTTTTATCAGCCGTTCTAAACCGTTTAACGGGCCTTTTGACCCGTTACAAGGGCAAATTCAAGCATTATGATGTCAACAACGAAATGTTACACGGGTCGTTTTATCAAGACCGTTTGGGCAAAGAGATTCGTGTTAACATGTTCAAAACTGCGAATCAAATCGACCCTTCTGCAACCCTTTTTGTAAACGATTACCATGTTGAAGATGGTTGTGATACACGATCATCACCTGATAAATACATTCAACATATTCTCGATCTTCAAGAACAAGGGGCCCCCGTTGGAGGGATTGGTATACAGGGCCATATAGATAGTCCAGTGGGGCCCATCGTTTGTTCTTCGCTCGATAAGTTGGGTATTCTTGGGCTTCCAATATGGTTTACAGAAGTTGATGTATCTTCGAATAATGAGTTTGTTAGAGCTGACGATTTAGAGGTTATGTTACGAGAAGCTTTTGCACATCCTGCTGTTGAAGGTGTAATGTTGTGGGGATTTTGGGAGTTGTTTATGAGTAGGGATAATGCACACTTGGTTAATGCAGAAGGAGATATTAATGAAGCTGGTAAGAGATATCTTGGTCTGAAGAAAGAATGGCTGTCTCATGCTCATGGAGAGATGGATGAACACGGACAGTTTGAGTTCAGAGGGTTCCATGGTTCTTATGAGGTTGAAGTTGGTTTTGGTAAGAAGAAAGTGGTTAAGACATTTGTTGTTGATCAAGGTGAAGATCCACTTGTAATAACCGTAAATTTGTGAGTTTGTTAAGTGTTATTATTGGTTTGCAATTAAGACATTGTTATGAAATGTGTTGATGGTTTTCGGAGTGTATAAGGATGTCTGAAGTGTTGTTTCTCTGTTTTAAAATCCAAGTGAATAAAGTTTGAGTGTTTATTCTTGTTGATCTTTATGTATTTATATGTTCACGAATCATGCGTTCCAACGAAGTAGAAACGAGTTAAACTTGAGACGAAATTATCAACTCTAAATATTGATAGTAATTGAGTTTGAGAATTGATTATCGACTCATTACGATCCGATGAAGAGCCCAACACCCCAAGAAACATTTTAGTTTCAATATTCAATTTTCAATTAAAAATCTAGCTATTAATTTTCATAATCTCTCTATAGTTAGTCTGAACATACATATACACATATATATATATATATTGATTATCTCATATTAGGCTTATATAGTAATCCACTGATCACCCTGTATGAAATTCTGAACAGAGTATGAATCAACATGCTGCCCTGGAATCCTATTACTCCACGAAACTCTATTCGAAGTATTAGCCCCTTTTCCCCTGTTCCCAAATTCACCATAATACAACGTTTTCAACGCAAAATCACCATCCCAAGGCAACCACCCATCCGCCATTATCAGAGCTTCCATGGTACATCTAATGAACACCGTTCTCGAATACTGTTTCCAAGGCCTACCCAGGTAAGTCTTATGCACTTTAGGATTGCTGTAATACAGAGACATATACGCCTCCGTCCCGTTGATCACACAATTATGAAAAACGAAACCCGTTGATTGGGCAGGGTCTATTCTGCCATGGGCTGTTACAGTGTTTTTTTCGCCTTTTTCTGGGTTGATTTGATGAGGGGCCACGAGGATGAGACAGTTATCGAAGAATGCTGCTGAGTTTCCGAATATGAAATCTATGTTGCCTTGGATTCGACAGGATTTGTAGTATTGGCGTAAACTGTGGGCGTATAAGGTGTCTTGATTGCCGATGAATTCACAGTTTTCGATGATGGATTTGTCGCTGTCTGAGACGAAAGCTACTGCTTGATGTGCATTTGGGCCTGCTGTGTTTTTGATCGTCAGATCTTTAGCCATGAATCCATCACCAAGAACACCTACACCAAGAATTTCAGCATTATTAAGCCATTCATATATATATATATATATATAGCTATATATATAATATATATATAGCTATTGAGTTTCTGGTATGTGAATGTACCAACGGTGGCGGAGTTGTACGTGGAGACCCCATACTGGCCCACATTCGTGGACCCTGTAATGACCGTTTTGCCCATGCCATCTCCGATGAACACTATATTCTTCTTCTCCAATGGCACACGTACCATTTCCTCATAAACCCCAGCCTTGATCCGGATCACGAACCGTCCTGAACCGGTTCGGACCAGTGCGGCATTAACCGCCGCCTGAACCGTCTTGTAATGACACTTGCCACTCTTACAGACGCTCACATCAGCCTTCAGCCCCGCCGGTACACTCCCGCCCACCACCGACCTGTAGGAACTTGACACGTGTTCCCAGAACCCATCACGCTCAGTCTTCACCGCCCCCCACGCCGCCGTCTTCTCACCGTAAAAATCGTAGTTCGCTATAATCCCGAGCGCGTTGCTGGACCCACCGATCAACGTCGAGTTCAGTAACGACATCGTTTCGACCATCGGGGACGTGTTGTCCACGTAGTTCAGAGCCGACCAGCAGTCGTACAGGTAACCCAACGCCGCGCTCATCCATGCACGCGCGTCCTTGAGGTCGCCACGTGGCAGAGCGTGGCTGACGAGATTGATTCGATATTCGGAGTAGTGGAGACTGTTGAGACAGTTTTTGGCGGCGTTGATATGGTTTTGATTGCCGGCGGGGAAGCTAAGGATGTCCTGGACCTTGCTCCGGGCCTTGGCGATGTTATAGGAGGCGAACTCTACGGCGGATTGGACCACCTGCAAAACGGTGGCGTTTGAGCGCACGTGACCGGAGTTGGATAACCAGGCTTCGCATGTTGGAGGGTCACGTGAGGCCTTGCACACCTGGTGAATGGTGTTGTGGGTTTGTGATTGACTAGACGGGGAAGATGAGGAGAGGGAGAAGAATAAGAGGAGTGAGAGGATAGTGAGAGAAAGTGGAGCTGCCATTGAAATGATCTCTGAGAATTATTACATTTCTTGTCCGCAATTTTTTGTGGGGTAATTTATAGGTATTGTTTTTGAATTGTTTAAATCTTGTTCTATAAATATAGTTGTTGATATATTACGTACGTACAAAATTCTAGTAATTTATGAAAAGATGATGAATAGAAGTAGCGAGAATTGTAATCTTTTCTTCATTATTGTAATATTGTATGGTGTTACGATGAAGATTATGTCAAAAAGCCAACAATATTGGATGATTTAACTAATTTCAAAGAGGAATTTAATTGATATATATATATATATATATTTATATGTAAAAATTTGGAATTGGGAGACGGTTGAAATGGGTTTAATTGGAGTATACTATCACATTTTATTGACTTTTCATGAAAAATTCAGTCTAAAGAAAAAGATTTTATCTACAACGGTATTTTTTCAGTAACAACATTAATATTACCAAAAAAAGAAAACAAATCCAAATTTTGACCGTATCACCGTACACTCTCTTATTTGGTTCATTTAATACATAAAGTATAATTATTACATAAAGTTCTAGGACAAGTAGCATAACTCTCAATGAGCTGAATTTAGATATCTAAAGCGATAAAATTTTCACTTTCAAATTGTTTTCATCTACTAGTTTGTTTGATAAGCATAATTTTCCCCAACTTATAATAAAAAAAAATATCATAAAAAATTGCAAATAAAAAGTTGCTTATAATTTATTGTGTCTCTATCGTATTTGAAGTACACTACAACACAAGTTGGGTATGGGTCCAAAAACGTGCGTATCGGGCCTGGTCCGGATCTTGGGTCCAAAGACGTGTGGATCGGGCCTGGTCCGGATCTTAAAGAATTTATTGGGCTTAGAATTGAGCTTGGGCCCGGGTATTGCCTACCATTGACTGGCCTAAATACAAACATCTCCTTTTTTCTTTTACTAACTAGTAAGTAGTAACTACTAATGGCTAAAAAAATAAAACTATAAAACTAAAGGATTTCTAAATAATTATATAATTTTGCTAACAACTAAAAGTCAATAAGCAATTGATGCTACCCATATGGGTAGTGCCCTCAACCACACAAATGATGACATGTGTCCTTTCTCATGACTATATCCAAGACAAATTTGCTAACACCAATAAATAGTTCAATTTTATTCAATTGTTTTGATGATTTAATTTTGGAATAAAAAATGGATTATTTTTTTTTGAAAATAGAACATAATTAAAAATACAATTTACTAATCTTATGAAATACTATATTACTATTATTGTATAATTAAATATACAAAAATAACATATATAATGGACCTAATCGTAACATTTTCAAAATTAAAATATATAAAATTTTCAAAAAATAACATATATATATATAAAATAACATATATAAAAAAAAATAAGATATATTTAAGCGTAACATTTTTAAAATTTAGGGACTTAATTATAATGGAAGTTATTGTACTATTTTATAAATATATACTAAACCGAAAAATAAAAGAAAAAGAAGAAATTAAAAAAAATTAAAAAAAGTGGATATAGTAAATTTTGGATGTTTAATAGTCAAATCAGGAGCAAGGGCACTACCCATATGTTTAGCATCGACTAAACTGAAGGGCTTTAAGGACTTCGTATCTTTCTCATTTTACGAACATAATTAATTAATTTGAGTTGTTAAAAGAATCTATTATACTTAAGTATGGCCCAGCCTAAATTCTTTTGCCCCTCCTATTTGAGACACCACAATATAAATTTACTATGTACGCACATGTTATCTATATGAATAAAAAAGCACAATTATTTGTCATGAAACTAAAGCTCATATGTTATTTGTAATTAATTTTACTTAGATACCTATAAATCTCTGATCAAATAGTTATAGTCACGTGAGGGACACGTGGAGATGGAAGAGTCACGTGAGGGACACGTGAAGATGGGATCCGACCCGACTCACGACAGACCAGATAGGGTGTTTTTAGATAATGGGGCTGTGCTCAGTAACTTCGAGCTGCCTACGTACCTATTTAGGTAGGATCAAGCCTCTTCGTAGTTCTTAGTGGTTATACTCCTCAATCTCGTGGACTTTAGAGAGTATTTAGTAGTTCTAGTTCTCAGAGTGGAAACCAGATTCTAATCCGTTCAGTTACTCAAGGTGGTATTTATAAAGATCTTAGTTGGGCCATGGGCTCGCTTGTACTGGGCCTGGCTGGAGGCCCACAAAGGCAACACATTAATATTGCTTTTATTTTCTACTATTTATTAAATTACCGTAATACCCCTAATCACAATTGGGGACCCATCAATCTCATAACCTTAAAAAAATTAATCACCAGAGGACAAACATGTGTAAATAATATCAATGCGTGTTAGAATACATACAATTACTATAAAATTATAAAGAATTAATCGACATAAAATTTATGTGATTCGATAATTGCCTATATCTATGGGTAATCTCAGATTATTATTAACATTAAAGTTGAATGAGTTGTCTAAATTAAAGCATAGCATATGGTACAACAGAGAATTTACTAGAAGCATTAACTCAAAAAAGCATTTTGTACACAACCCATTGATTGATTTTTTGGTATGATTAGAAACTGAGTAAAATTAAATATAAATGTGCATCTTTCCAATGACACTAATTAATAAATAAGTTTGCATGACCTAACACTATAAGGACCATTACCTAATTGACCCTTTTTGAGACCAAACAATAGATGTATGAACTTTTTTCTATCTTTTACCATTTATAGAAAGTTGAAATTTCACTCTCAAAGCCAGTCATTGTTAAGTGCAGACTCTGAGGATTGTTGAATTTCAAAACCCTCTTTTTATTTTTTCTACCCTTTTGTATGGTGGGATTGAATGAGAGTTATCAGATCTATTAAAGTCCTTTTTGGTAACATGATTTTCTTTTTATAGAAAGTTTTGATAAAGTTAGCTTCTTCTGCTGAGGGCATAAACCATGCACAATTTTGGGAACTTGTGGACCATTATATTGATCATAAACTTGTCTTCAAATCTAAACCCTAATAATTGTTGTACATTAAACTATTGCGAACGTGAAAAAAAATGAAGGTTTTATTTATTATCTGATCCCGGGTTGTGATGGGATTCGATCAATACATAGAAAAGAAATATATATTTTCTTCTAGTACAAACTTATTGATTTATTAGAGAAAAACGAGTGAGAATTGAATCGACCCATGCATGATTCAATAGGCCAGTATTACGAAACTTATATTTACACACGTATATGCTACATATATAAAGTTATAAATAACACATTCTTTACACAACATTATGAATAACATTTATATATACTTTACAAAGCATTACAAATAACACAATAAAGGGTATAATTACATGAAAACTAGGGTTTCAAAGTTCAAAATACGTTTAGGGTTTGTTTGGATGTTCACAAAAAAAATTAACGGTATCTTACTAAAAACCCTAAGGGAGGTGCTGATTGTTGAGCGGAATAAAATGTTGAGATGCTAGATATAATTTATTAAAACTAGGGGGATGTTTTTGTAAATAGAAAATACCTTAAGATCCCATGTATAAGATGATAAGGTATTTCGTTCTTAAAAAGGAATTTCGCAATATTCGTTCTTATGATTCAAGTAGCTCAAGGTCGTTCTTGACTTTTTATGTATATATAATATGATCATATAATTCATCATTGATAAATAATTAATTTTTTTTCTCAATATAGAAATCAAAGTTGTTTCAAGTATAAGAGGATAAGATATATGAATAACATTTTCTTATTGGTCTTCTCAAATAGCTCAATTATATATCAATTTCCTCTTGTCATTTTTATTTCATATGCTATTAATTAACTAAGTTTGTTGGCATATATGCGTCATTGTTTCTGAACCAATTTCGAATGTCATATTCTTTCATTTATAATCATAAAATATTATCCTTAGCTAAAACAACCTCTTTTGGACGTTATATTCTTATAAACTTTTATTTTTTTATTTAGGGGTAGTGATGATAATCTATCCAAATATTTTGATTTTTTTTTGCATTTTTAAACTAATTTTATTTTTTTGCACATTCTTTTCTGAATTACACTGATGTTTACATAATTTTATAATAAGATGTTTAGTTCTTAAAAAAATGTGTAGATATTTTTTGGGGGGAAGAACTTATAACATTAATGTATTTAAAATAAGATGTTAAGGAGCTTATAAACTCCTTAAAAATATGAAAAAATTGATTAATTAAATATATAGGTTCCATATGATGTACGTATTTATATATATTCACTTATTCATATATCATATGTTGTTGAAATTAGTTTCCAAAATGATTGCTTTTGTGCATGCGCATCATGAAGTTATTTATATAAGTATTTATTACTTTTCTTTCAATGCATTTTCATGAAGCAGTTACCTTATTCATTTAATCTTCTGATCGTAGACAGTACACCATCTAACTTCTTCCATGATTCTTTAATCGTTGCTTCAGACCTATTTAGTAAAAACACGTACAATATGCGTATTATACATGTATAATATATATATGTATATTATTTATTAACAATATAATGTAATTTGTTTTCCTTCCATATTTTTATAAATTGCTAGAAGTAAAATATGTGTACATATATTAAGGTGTGTATTTTTTCGTTGTCAAATTTTTACATTGAATTTTTGGAAATAGCTTTGTACGAAAAATACGAATACTACTCGTACATATTAGTTATTACTGACGTTTATGACTTCTTAGAGGGCCAAAAGATGTATTATCTTTTATTTATAGTTCTTGTACATGTTCCTTTGGTCTTTGCACTTTTATCAAGTTCTTTGTTGAAAAAGGGGGTGCTAGCTAGCTAGCTAGTCTTTTCCAAAGATTAATTACTCTACTGCATTAATTGGAGGTTGGCATAAGTCATAGTATGTTGAAAATTCTCATTGATTTGATCAAATTCAAATCATTTCGTATATATAACGATCTTCAAAATAATCATATGATTAGTGTAATAATACACTAAATGATTATTTAATTTTTAAAATATATATGTTGATAACACAAAGTGTAATCCAATAGGCATCCCAATTATAACGAAGTTATATATATATATATATAATTAATATTAATGTATTCAAAGTGCTGTATTAACTTATTAGTGAGTTTTTCACAATTTACAAGTAATTAATTTCCAAAACCCTATATGGACTTAGGTATATCTTTAAATTTTGTTATAAAATATGCAGTTTGCATATATATTATTTTCATATATTTGTGTAAAGTATATTAGTGATTAGTTACCAACTTAATTATCACATATATACATGGTACTTTAAAATTAATAAACATGAGGTCATGTCGTGTCACATAAAACTATATGTATATACTAGCAATAAAATTCTGATTTTCATGCACACTGGACAGCAGATCATTGTAATTTATAATCTGGTGAATTTACATTTACCTAATCTGAAAAAAAAAACATATTATTTATTCTCAACAAAAACCCAGAAAAAATAAAAAGTGGGTCCAGTAAATATATATTCGAGGAAGTAATTTCCAGGTTGTATGTAAGTGATAAATAATATATGATATGATGAGACATCTGCTTTTTTCCACTCATGAGAGACCTGACCTCATCACTTCACATTTCAGAATACACTTTCTTTCATCACCTTCTAACTTATACCCTTCTATGTTTTGCCTTTTTTTATATCTTATGTGTATTTTTTCTCTCCTTTTACCTTTTCTATCTTACATTCTGATTTCATGAAGCTTGGAATACTTGGTTTACTTTACTTAGCTTGCTCATATAAAATTACAAATTACTTATATATATATATATATATATATATATATATATATATACTGTGTGTGCCCCCAAAACCCTAGTCTCATTTTCTCCATGTGACTCAAAATTCTTAAGTAAATATAAATTTAAACAATAATGTCAATAATTAACAGATAGCATGCATACAGATATGATATTTATAAATAAGTTTGATTTTAGGAGAGCATTTAACATGGTATTTATTGTATGTAATATATGAGAAACACCAAATTAGGACAAATTAATTAAGGAATCAAAGTGCATTTAAAGGGATCATCACTACTCTATTATACAATGATTTAATTTAAACTATCAAATAGTCATACAAAGTCTAGGCAAATGATATTGATTATTTGAAGAAAACCAATAATATAGAGATATATATTACATATAATTTATTAAGTATAATATGCACAACTAAAATTTTGGTTCACTTTTTATGATTGGCATTGAAAATTCTTTTGTATTAATTTAGACTAAAAAATAATAAATCATGATTGAAATACTTAATAAAACAAATTTGAACGAAAATAAAAAAGAGATTGAAAATTATCATCACAATAAACAGGTATAGAATGTTGAAATAATAATAATAATAATACAATAATAATAATCTAGATTCATTAGAAGTTGAAGAGTCATGTCTAGATTAATTAGAAGTTGAAGAGTCATGTCTAGATTCATTAGAAGTTGAAGAGTTGGGTATGTGAAAGATCAAGAGACAAGTAGTTCAAGAGTCCTTTAATCTTAGCCATTAAATTGAATCAATCTTAACCATTGGTTTGGGCTTTGTATTAGTATAAATAGGGGTCTTGTATTTCATTTGTAATCATCCAAAAAAATGAAGTTACATTGATATATAAAATACAAGTTTCCTCTACTCTTTTCCTAAAGTTTTAAATTATTTTCTCTCCATATTCTAACAAAGTGGTATCAAGAGCCAATTTTGTTTGGAGATATTCTCAATTTTGAAGATGTCAAACGGAGCACCTTTGCAAGTTCCGACTCTCACCAAAGATAATTTTGATAATTGGTGTTTACGTATGAAGGCTTTGTGTGGAGCCTATGAAGTTTGGGACTCCATTGAAAATGGAGTTGACGGAAATGAAGCAACCGCCAAGAAGAAGGATCAAAAGGCGCTTGCACTCATCCATCAAGGATTGGATGAGAAGATGTTCGAAAAAGTTGCTAGTGCAACCACGTCGAAACAAGCTTGGGATATTCTTCAAACTTCATTCAAAGGAGTTGATAAAGTCAAGAAGGTGCGTCTCCAAACATTGAGAAGTGAGTTCGAATCTCTACGCATGAAAGATTCGGAATTAGTATCCGATTATATTTTAAGAGTTTTGGTTATTACTAACCAAATGAAAAGATATGGAGAAGAGATGAAGGATAACCGGATCGTTGAAAAAATCCTACGATCATTGGATGCAAAATTCAATTATGTTGCCGTCGCCATTGAAGAGTCCAAAGATTTGGACACCATGACCGTGGATGAGCTTGCCGGATCCTTGCAAGCACACGAAGAAAGATTGACAAAGCCGTTTCAAGAAACACCGGAACAAGCTTTGAAAGCAAAGCTAACATTAAAAGAGAATGAGACTTATTATGGCACGTCTCAAAGAGGTCGAGGACGTGGTGGAAATCGAGGGCGTGACCAAGGAAGAGGCCATGCTCGTGGAAATAATGGGAAAAATAATAATAATTTTCGCCCTAATGATGAAGGACGACAAAATTTTAACCAAGGAAGAGGTCGTGGACGAGGTAGAGGACCGAGAGGATCGAGAGGCGGAGGAAGACAAACTCAACAAAGGTATGACAAGTCAAATATTGAATGCTATAATTGTCATCGTTTTGGCCATTATGCTTCGGAATGTACCTATGTCGAAGAGACGAGTAATCTTGTGGAGAATAACAATGAAGAGGTCCATCCCACCATGCTACTCGCTTGTAAAAGCAATCAAGAAGAAGAAAATAATCAATGGTACCTTGACTCCGGTGCAAGTAGTCATATTTGTGGAAAGAAAAGTTTGTTCGTGGAACTTGATGAGTCCATCAGCGGCAATATCACTTTCGGAGACTCTTCACAAATTCAAGTGAAAGGAAGAGGTAACATTTTAATACGTTTGAAAGATGGTAGTCATCAATTTATCTCCAACGTTTACTATGTGCCAAAAATGAAGAGTAACATCTTAAGTTTGGGACAATTGTTGGAGAAAAATTATGACATTCACTTGAAAGATAAAAGTTTAACAATGAAAGATGAAAATGGAAGGATCCTAGCTAAGGTGCCAATGACAAGAAATAGAATGTTTTTGTTAAACATTCAAGGTGATGTCCCGATGTGTTTGAAATCTTGTTTTAAAGATTCATCCTGGCTGTGGCATATGAGATTTGGGCATTTGAATTTTGATGGCCTAAAGTTAATGAGTAAAGGAAGAATGGTAAAAGACTTACCCGCCATAGACCATCCAAATCAACTTTGCGAAGGGTGTCTGCTTGGCAAACAAGCAAGAAAGAGTTTCCCGAAAGAGTCGATGACAAGAGCTCGATATCCATTGGAGTTGATACATTCAGATGTATGTGGGCCTATCAAGCCATCATCGCTTGGTAAGAATAATTATTTTGTACTTTTTATTGATGATTATTCTCGGAAAACTTGGGTGTATTTCCTGAAGGAAAAATCAGAGGTGTTTGAAACCTTCAAAAGGTTCAAAATTATGGTGGAAAAGCAGAGTGGTTACAAAATCAAAGCTCTTCGGTCTGATAGAGGTGGCGAATTTACATCAAATCAATTCAAAGAATTCTGTGAAAAGAATGATATTTATCGCCCCATGACAGCTCCATATTCACCACAACAAAATGGTGTAGCCGAGAGAAAGAACCGAAGTATTCTCAACATGGCAAGGAGTATGTTGAAAAGTAAAAATATACCGAGGGAGTACTGGGCCGAAGCTATTTCTTGTGCCGTCTACTTGATGAACCGCTGCCACACTAAAAGTGTTCATGGAAAAACACCACAAGAAGTTTGGAGTGGTTATAAACCAAGTGTTTCACACTTGCGGGTATTCGGAAGCATTGCCTATGCACATGTACCAGATGAGAAAAGAAGTAAGCTCGATGATAAAAGTCAAAGGTATGTATTTATTGGTTATGACGAGAACTCAAAAGCATATAAATTGTATAATCCTTGCAATGGAAAGATCGTGATTAGTAGGGATGTTGAATTCGATGAGGAAAATGCATGGGATTGGAGTACTTCACATGAAAAAATTAATCACAATCCGCTCATTGTTGAAGAAGAAGAAGAAGAAGAAGATATGGTGCAACCTACCACTCCACCACCATCGCCTCCACCACAAAATACACAATTTGATGAAGGGAGTTCAAGTGAAGGGCCTCGAAGGTTCAGAAGTCTACGAGAATTGTATGACAACACTGATGAGGTACGAAATTTAAGTGAATTTACACAATTTTGCTTATTTCTGAAAGTGAGCCAGTAGATTTTGAGGATGCCATTGAAAACAAAAAATGGAGAGATGCAATGGATGAAGAAATTAAATCCATAAAGAAAAATGATACGTGGGAGCTTGCATCACTTCCTAAAGGCAAAACCACTATTGGAGTCAAGTGGGTGTACAAAATCAAAAGAAATTTCGAAGGTGCGATAGAGAAATATAAGGCGAGGTTGGTTGCCAAAGGATACAAGCAAAAGGCCGGAATTGACTATGATGAGGTATTTGCCCCAGTTGCCCGTCTTGAAACTATTCGTTTAATAATTTCTTTGGCAGTTCAAAATTATTGGAAAATTCACCAAATGGACGTCAAATCTGCATTTTTGAATGGTGTCTTGGAGGAAGAAGTGTACATTGAACAACCGTCGGGTTATGTGGTAAAAGGACATGAAGATAAGGTCCTAAAATTGAAGAAGGCTCTCTACGGCTTGAAACAAGCCCCTCGTGCTTGGAATAGTAGAATTGACAAGTATTTCCAAGCAAGTGGGTTTACCAAGTGTCCGCATGAACATGCTCTTTATGTAAAATTAGAAAAAACCGGTGATATTTTACTTGTTTGTTTGTATGTGGATGATTTGATTTTCACAGGAAATAATTCGACGATGATTAATGATTTCAAGAGAGCTATGTCCAAGGAGTTTGAAATGACGGACATTGGTTTAATGTCCTACTATCTTGGCATCGAAGTAAAACAAAAGGATGATGGTATTTTCATATCTCAAGAAGGATATGCTAAAGAAATTCTCAAGAAGTTCGAGATGGAAAATTGCAATCCTGTTAACACCCCCGTGGAGTGTGGAAAATTATCAAAGCTCGGAGATGGTGAGAAGATTGATCCCACATTTTTTAAAAGCCTTGTTGGAAGCTTGAGGTACTTGACGTGTACAAGACCGGATATACTATATGGCGTTGGACTTGTGAGTCGTTATATGGAAGTTCCTAATACTTCTCATTTGAAGGCGGCAAAGAGAATTCTTCGATATATCAAAGGAACGCTTGATTATGGAATCTTTTACACACATTCTAAAAATTATGAGCTCGTTGGTTATTGTGATAGTGATTGGGCCAGTGATATTGATGATCGAAAAAGCACTACCGGGTTTACTTTCTTTATGGGAAATTCCGCGTTTGCATGGAGTTCTAAAAAGCAACCTATTGTCACTCTTTCTACATGTGAAGCGGAATATGTGGCTGTTACTTCTTGCATTTGTCATGCTATTTGGTTGAGAAGCTTGTTGAAAGAGCTTCATCTACCACTAGAAGGTCCAACAGAGGTACGTGTTGATAACAAGTCCGCTATTGCATTGGCAAAGAACCCTGTGTTTCATGAAAGAAGCAAGCATATTGATACTAAGTATCACTTTGTTCGAGATTGCATCACCAAGAAGGAAGTCGAGCTTGAGTATGTGAAATCTCAAGACCAAGTTGCGGATATTTTCACCAAGTCGTTGAAGTTTGATATTTTTCGAAAATTGCGGATGTCTCTTGGAGTAATGAATCTAGATTAAGGGAGGATGTTGAAATAATAATAATAATAATACAATAATAATAATCTAGATTAATTAGAAGTTGAAGAGTCATGTCTAGATTCATTAGAAGTTGAAGAGTTGGGTATGTGAAAGATCAAGAGACAAGTAGTTCAAGAGTCCTTTAATCTTAGCCATTAAATTGAATCAATCTTAACCATTGGTTTGGGCTTTGTATTAGTATAAATAGGGGTCTTGTATTTCAATTGTAATCATCCAAAAAAATGAAGTTACATTGATATATAAAATACAAGTTTCCTCTACTCTTTTCCTAAAGTTTTAAATTATTTTCTCTCCATATTCTAACATAGAAAAGTTAATTATTTTCCTATTATAATTTAGAAAGTAGGGGTAAATACATCTAAATATTTCGGATTTTTATACTATTAAAATTTAAGAATTAGGGGTAATGACATTAATAATGAACCACAACCGTTGTTAAATGTCATTTTTATTCTTAAAAGATCAAATACATTATATATATAATGAAATTTCAGCATTTATTTCGCTTAAAATTCTAAAATATAATTGTTTTTGTAAAAAAAACTCTTGTATTCAGAAAAGAAAGAGTAAAAATAAATAAATTTAGATAGTGTTAAAACTAATGTAATTTAGATACATAAGTAGAATAATAAATTTAATTTACAAAACTCAAAAAAATTAAATGAATTAATGTTTTTTTACCCAATACTAATTAACCAACTCGAAACCCAAAACTCTTCAGGCTTTTAAGGCTCCAATCTGAGTTTGTTAAATTTGTATATCAGCCGCCTATTTCTATGCACGCACACACACGTATATGAAGAGGGTGACTTTGATTTAGGATGATTAATATACTGGATATTCCTTAAATTACTTGATTAATTACAGTTTAAAAGTTAAGCTATTTTAGCTGATCATAAAGATGAAACATATGCTATATATTAAGCTTCTAATCTGCATAAACCATAAAGAATTCAACACGTATAATTGTTGATTAGTATGAGGATATTATGGGTTTTGAAAAAACAAACCCTAGAAAGGGTTTCAATGGCGGACGAAATTTACAGCCCTAATTTTATTTTTTCATATATATATATATATATATATTGTACGTATAGGTATTATCAGAAAGCTGTGGTCCCATTGTAGTTTTTCTTCTCTTTTAATAAGAAATGGTTTTGCCTTTTGTAATTCCATCTCCATTTTAATGTCCTTAATCTCTCTCTAGATCTCTCTCTCTCACACACACACACACACAAAACACACACTGAAACTTTATATATATGCTTGAAAGCCCTTAAAATCTGCTGAGAACCCAGTGAAAGATTGCATCTCAATTGTCCACTACAGGGATCTTTTTCTCAGCTCTCAGTTCTCCAGGGAAATTCAGAATCTCCAGGGTTTATACTTTATAATTTAGTTTCATTACATTTTTTTCACCTTCAATTAGTAGATATATATTGCAGCTTAAATTCCTATATTTTTCTGCACAAATATCACAAATAATTGTGATATTTTCTCATGGATATCAGCCATCACAAGTACACAAACACATACAACTTAGCAATAGAAGATCATCTTCTCAATGACCAAAATCAAACCTTTTTTGATCACTCTCAAACACAATGGTCCAATTACTACCCTCATCCACTCATCCAAACTAGCCATAACGAACCCTCAAATCCACCATCAACCCAATTACTACCATCTCCCAATTTCCCAGCCCTCGATCCAACGGCTAACATTCAAGATCAGGATGATGCAGAAGAAGAAGAAGAATTAGGAGCTATGAAAGAGATGATGTTCAAAATTGCATCAATGCAACCCGTGGATATCGACCCGGCCACGATCCGTAAACCCAGAAGACGAAACGTACGGATCAGTGACGACCCGCAAAGTGTGGCGGCCCGTCATCGACGTGAGAGGATTAGTGAGAAAATAAGAATAATGCAAAGACTTGTCCCAGGTGGCACTAAAATGGACACTGCTTCTATGTTAGATGAGGCCATTAGATATGTTAAGTTTTTGAAGAGGCAAATCCGTACACTCCAAGCCAACCACCACCAGCCGCCGCCGCCGTGCGGCGGTGCTCCGGTGGACGATTGGGCGGCGATTGCTGCGAAACCCACCACCTCCGCCACTGCGGGGATGGAAACTACCTCGTACTTGTTCGGAGAAAACAATAATGGCTCTGCAGGTGATGATCATCCCATGTGCTTAATTAACGGGCATAAATTTATTGGTTGAAAATTGAAACTGAGACTTTATTTCTAGTATAATTAAGTACTGTTATTAGTTATGATTGAGATTGAGATGCATAATTTGTATATGTAAATTATGGGCATTGATGATCAATCAAGGTCCAATTTGTAGAAGGGTATTTATTTTTAAGACCTTAGAATTGCATGTGATGATCATAAGATGAAAGGTTTGTTAGGATTTTGTTGACTAAGGGGCCACTGGAATAATCATGAAACGGTTAGCTTGAGTTGCGTGCATCTATCTGTATAATATATCATATATAAATAAGCCTTTTTGGCCCTCTTCTGAAACTTCCTTTAATTTGGCCTAATTCTCTCCCTGTAATAAAACAGTGATGTAATAAAACTTTGAAATTGCATTTATATATATATATATATATACTCTTCTCTCTTTCATATCTCTCACACTGTTACACACACGTGCACCTTTGAGTGTGTGCAGGCTTATGCAAGATGGTAATGAAAACTAGAGAGTATATATATATATATATATGGATAAATAATGTGCACATGTTATAAGTTTTGTCTTCCAAAGTATTATAATTATATAGCTTTCTTCAATTCGTGATAATTGTGAGGAGAAAATTAAATGGGATCAGAAATTCATGGTTATGTTTTGAGCAGATGCCACTTTCAGTGCATATAATAACAGTGTAAATGTGTAATGATAATCAATCAAACCCTACTCTAAAAACTTTAAGATTTTCCTTGTGTTATACCCTTAATATTGCAGCCCTTGTTGGGTTTTTCAAATGTCTGTTTGATATATATATATATGTATAGCTAGGTAAATATAAGTATATGTTGTAATGGAGCAAGGATTTGTGGTCTTGAGGGCAAATGCAAAAAGAAAAATATGGAAAAAACATGATAAATTAGGTTTTGGGTAGATTTTAATTATTAAATGTTCAAACTTTCGAAAAATGGAAGAGGCCCACAAGTGTTTTATTCTAAATCCTTCGATCTTGTTGAAATTATGACATTTTACACTGTGAAAGATGGAATAATATATTATTGGTGTTGATCAGTAGAAACTCCTTTTAATTGAACCAAATTTAATTTCATATCTAGGTACTTGAGAAGTAATAACTTTATGATTAACTGTATATTTTTGTGTTTACTGCAATTAATTATACTAATTGTCGCATTATGTACTGATTCTATTTCAGAGTTAGAGAAATAATGATTTCCTACACTTATTAGCTTTTAGAATTTAATGTCATTAGATAAGCATTAAGGACACTCACAACAATAAGAATGAATCATGCATATATATATGCTCATGATATGCAAAATGGTGTTGCATTTGTATTACATATCATGCTTATACCATAAATAAATATATATATATATATATATCATCTAAAATTCATATTTCATGAAATATTTTATACACATGGCATTTATATATAAAATGTAATAAAAGAGATTTGTACTACAAGAGATTTTTTTTTTATTGCTAAATAGTATGGCATGTATATTGCATATGTAATTCATATGATTAAATTATCTTTTAAACAGATATGTTTCTGTGCTTGAAACTTTTTATCCTTATATTCATCAGAAACATTGCCTACATAATATAGTATGCTTAATTTGTATATATTTAGTTGGTTAAAAGGTCATTTTTAGTATGTAAACTGTTTCTAGTTCTGTAAATTAGGTCTCCTGCTGAATTATATGGTTTTAATACTGAACAAATGGAGTCATTTTATGTTAGTATTAATTACCAATCTAATATATTGTCGGATTGTCTGAGCTTGTCCAATTTTGTCAATAACCAACATAAATGTCGTAATTTTCACATCATTTGAGGAGTTTATGAATCAAAACCCTAATCGAGATTAGGAAATAATTTAAAATCTTAAATCTAAACATACTTTTATTTTATTGAAAAAATAAATCATAAGTAATTCTGGATAATGACATCCATCAACATCCTAAACACAATCACTTGAAAAAGCTCCCAAACCTTTTACCTAAATCTCAGTTTAATTAGTAATTATAGTGACTAACACTAATGACTAATGAGTAATGTCTATTGAACCTATTATCAGGACAAATGTGTGGGCTTCAGCAAGTTTAGTCCAAGGCCTGATAAGGGGAAAGCCCACTAATTTGATATGGGCCCAAAAGGACTGCACTGGGAGGAACGGCCCATTAAGAACTCGATTGGATGATAATTGGGGATGTATTTTGGATAGTGCTCTAGGTCCACTATAGTATTTTTCGAACATATTTAGGCTAATTGACCGGCCACCTAAATTAAAAAAAATATATATATATATATATATTTCATAATGTATTAAGTTGGTATGTTACAAAATCATCCAAAAACATCTTAAAGAAATTTTTGAGAAAAGTGGGTTTTATTATTCATAATTAAACAATTGATACTGTCCATTAAAATAATTTTTTGAGCTATTTTTCAACACTGAAAAATTAAGCAATTAACATATTTTATTATAAACTAATGAGGCGCTTAATTATGACAATTTTTTTTTATATCTTAGTCGATGAAATTAATTAAAAAGAATAGATAAAAATTATATAAATTATCAATCTAAATAAATATTTCAAAACAAAAATTAAACACATCTACTATAATTATTATACCCTATCTCAATACCCATTTTCTTTATCATAAAAAGGAAATTCCAAAATAATATATCATCCAAAAAAGAGTTTATATGAATTGACAAAATTGACCCTCCTAACCGCTATGCATTCCACGTAGTACTCTGCTCTGGCCCAATTTCAATTTCTTTGTTCCAAAGCAAATATTGCTTCTTTCAGTTCAACTCACCGTTTATCTAATTTCAACCCCACAACCCATCATTAAATAATAAGCCCCACCAAAATAATCCTGCATCTGGTGACTACTTTCATAAACATTACGTTGTCTTTTACCCGCCCATAATCTCTGATCCTGTTTTTCTTCAAATCGATCAAGATTCAAGAAGGGTTCTTTTTTGTTTTTGCGTTTTCTTGTAGAGTATTGGATGCCATTTCAGTTTTCAAGCATTGTTTTGCTTTGATGCGTTCAGAATGAGATTCAGCGTTTGATGTTTGGTATAGTTGATGACATTCTTGGGTGTTTTTATTTCTTCTCAGATTAAATGTTAGTAATGGGAAAGAAATAGTTTTGATTTTTGTTTTCTGGACATTATGTGTTACACCTATATTTGATAGCATTGTGATTTGTTATTTAGTCAATTGGTTGGCTGCTTTATGGGTATGAGTTTTTCTGTCGATTTGGTGACATTAAAGAGGTCTTTTAATGGTAATCTTGATTCCTCATTTGAAAGTTTCTTTTGATCAAATGTGATGTGTACTGAGGATGTTTCCTATTGAGAGGATGAGTAGTTTTAGTAGAAATGTGTCCTTTAAACAAAGGGCTGCAAATGTTGGCAGCCCAAGATTTAGTAGGAAGACTTATTGGTTTCCACGATTGTTTCGTTCTTTAGTTGTAATCGGATCATTAATTTCATTCTTTTTGGCCATTGGTTGTGGATACATATATGTCTTGCCAAATCTCACACACTCGTTCCACGATCATGAGTATAGATTTTCAAACACCACTGATTCGGATAATGCGTGTGATTTATACAACGGGCAATGGGTTGTGGATGATAGTTACCCTTTGTATAATGCATCAGAATGTCCTTTTGTCGAAAAAGGATTTAATTGCTTAGCTAACGGTCGAGTGGATGAGGATTATCTCAAGTGGAGATGGAAACCGAATAATTGTGATATTCCAAGAGTAAATGTGGGGCGTGTTTTGGAAAAACTAAGAAATAAACGAGTTGTTTTTGTTGGTGATTCTATGAGTAGAACTCAATGGGAGTCTTTGATATGTTTGCTAATGACTGGTGTGGAAAACAAGGAGAGTGTTTATGAAGTGAATGGAAACATGATAAGTAAACAGATTAGGTTCTTAGGTGTAAGGTTCAGTTCCTTTAATTTCACCATCGAATTTTATCGATCCGTTTACCTTGTACAACACAATTGGGCACCTAAAAATGTGCCAAAGAGAGTTAGATCAACTCTTCGATTGGATAAACTGGATGATATCAGTAAAGAGTGGGTTGATTCAGATGTTCTGATATTCAATTCCGGTCAATGGTGGGTTCCCGGGAAGCTTTTTCATACGTAAGATCCCTTCTCAGATGAATATGCTTTCCTATGATTGTGTGTAAATTGTAAATACGAAATGCTTTTCATAATCCAATTGTTTGGCCTAATTATTGTATTATATTTGATACGTGATTCATTTGACAATGCAAATGCATTAATTTTCATTGTATTTGTAGGTTGATGTAAATGGTAAATTATATTGGTTAGGTGGATTCATATGCCTAGAATTAATGTTTTTACATATTTCCAATAATTTATTTTCTTAGTCTCTTGACATGAATTGTATGTGTTGACAGGGGATGCTATTTCCAGGTTGGTAAGTCATTGAATCTTGGAATGTCAATTACCACTGCCTTCAGTACTGCATTACAAACTTGGGCAACTTGGGTCGAAAATAGGATTAATCCAGAAAAAACCCGCATTTTCATCCGAACTTTTGAACCATCTCATTGGAGGTAACTTACTTACATTGAACTATTATATATATATATATATATATATATATTCAGATCATTCAAAATCTCCATGTCTTAACAGTGATTCTAAATGTGATTTTTACATCAAAAATCTATGTTTGATTTTTATGATAAACATTACATGTTTTTACCATCAACATATGGAAGGGTCCTCAGTTTTAAACTGTATCTTTGCTTGGTTTTTGATCTAGGGAGATTTATCTTAAGAACTGTTTATATGTGTCTGTATCAGGAATCTAACTTTGCGCGAGTGTGATGTGACTAAGTTACCTCTTTCAGAAGATACTGAAGGAAAGGAATTTAGTCCATTTTCAGACAGTGTATTTGAGGTTGTAAAGAATATGACAATCCCAGTCACTGTTGTCCATATAACCCCCATGCTTGCATTTCGAAGTGATGCTCATGTGGGCACCTGGAGCGACCGCCCGTCTCTATCTGATTGTAGCCACTGGTGCCTGCCCGGGGTGCCCGATATTTGGAACGAAATAGTCCTTTCATATCTTCTTGGTTAAACTTTGAGCTAAACAGAGGGTAAGCTGTTTTATTAAGTGCTTTCCTTTTTTTATGCAGCTTCAAAGTTGATTCATAAATCGTAATTGACGAAGATCATTGAGACGAATAAGTTTTGCGATTTTGTCACATTGGGTGGCAAATTTTGAGAGATGTATGATAGATGATGATAAGACAAAGGTCTTGTCTGAAATTTGATTTTGTTTGATTGTTGTTTTTGTGACAAGAATTATGTGTGTATACTGTTTGTGATTTTTTTTTGTCCACAAGAGAAAAAAGCTGAGATAATAGCATGAAAATCAATTTTTTCAATGGTGGTTTATTCTAAAGTGAGAGTTATGGTTATTCAGATTTTTAAGACTACTTGTTTATACTATTAAGTCACACTAGGTCTTTCTCAAATGTTAAAAACCCGTACCAATTTGGTTGATCCCAATTGTAATTTACAAAATGATGAATTATACTTGTGTGATTGATTAATCACTAACTTTGTGAATTACATTTGGAATAGGCCGATTTTACATTGATTAATCACTCCATAAAAAATATTAAGTGGATACATTTGTAATTGATATAGATAAGAATGGCTCGTATCACAAAAGGATCCTACGACCCATATGACTTAAGACCCATATGGACATACAACCCATATGGCTTAAGACCCATATGAACATACGACCCATATGACTTAAGACCCATATGGACATACAACCCATATGACTTAAGACCCATATGGACATACAACCCATATGGCTTAAGACCCATATGAACATACGACCCATATGACTTAAGACCCATATGGACATACGACACATATAGCTTAAGACCCATATGGCTTAATTTACAGTCAGGGTCCTTACTAGCCAACTAATTGCAAAACACTACAAGACCCGCGTGTTTTTATTATACGGGTCAAGTACAAAAAGAACTCGACATATCCCGACCGTATATCAAGGACACGTGTATGACACATGTTCGTACATCTGTATCATCCGTACAAGGTGGATCTCCTATAAATAGCTGCATTGTTCATTGGGAAAGGGGGAGATTTGCTGGTACTTATCCTCTCTACTACCGAGCTATCATTACGAACCTCATTATTATATTTGAACTACGTTAGACTTGATCCTTAAGAAAGGTACGTAGGCAGCTTGGGTCGAACCCCGAGTACAGTCTATAATCTATCTTACGGCTGGGTCGTACTTAGTGGCTCGGCTTGACCTAGCTCGTTTATTTCGACTTAGATCAGTAATATATATATATATAATGCGATATAATTTTTTTTTTCATATTTCAAAATCTGGAAATCCAGCTAATGGCGGGGAATGGGTTACCGGCGGCGGCGGTGAGATTGATTTAAAAAGTGTTAGGAATATGATTGATGTATGTATACAATTGATGATTATTAATTAGTGATATATATAAAGTATATATTTTGGCTTAAGACTTTGGTTAATTCAAATATTTGGTCTGGGTCTGAACCCAAATATTTGATATGGGTCTGAACGAGACACGTCCATTTGACAAATCTATACAGTGGTATATCAAAAATCTTATAATATGATTCTATTCCTTTTCGTTTACTTTATTACTTAATAATTAATTAGACACTATTGTCAAGTAGTTATGAATTATTTTTCACGCACGTGATATATCTACTAATAATGCATCAACTATGTCGTAGTATCTAATTTTCAAATACCATTTGCCTTCATATATCGTTTGATATAGAGAGAGGCCCATTGTTAATAATTACAATTCACGTTATGATATTTGTTTCAATACTTTAATTTGCAATTAATAACGAAAGACAACAAACATTTTCCAGAATAAGCTCGAAATTTATAGAAGCTTTTAATTAATCATACAGACAAAAAATAGCATTTTTCTTCATCTTTTGTACAGTGTTATATTGATGGGATTTATCCAAAAACAATAAAGTATTAATTAAAATATATTAAGTTAGTTGAACCCATATCTAACTATGTCCCAAATTAAATGGTTTTCTTCTTAAATAATTCAAAATTTCATTTGGTCACGTTACAAAAATTATTTAATCTAAAAGTTGAGTCAATTTGGTAGCACATTAATTGCTTACGCGGCTTCAGCAATCAGCAGCCAGAAAAGTCTCCTATTATTGAACAGAAAAATAAAAAAGTTTTTATTTTTTAAGTACAATAAATATTTTAATAGTTCTCATATTTGACCACGAATCAAGTCTATACTCTATATATAGACTAGTGATTTTTTTTAAAATCTCACAATTATTCAAACTTCTATCCACATACACTTGAAGAAATATAATTCAAAAATAGAGCTCCAAATTTTATCGAAAATGGAATTCGAACATCATGATCATCACCATCATCTCTTGAGAGACAACCTTAACAGAAAGAATCATACTGCAATAGATGTGGATGATCACAGCTCTTCATCATCAACATCCCAGGATGATCAATCAGATTTGAGCCACAGATTCGAATCTTTTCACATGCTGAAGAAGGATTTACCGACAAGTAATGATCACTCAACTCAGAAGAAGCTTTCATGGCTGCGTTCACAAATCATCGGCGGCGATGCAGAATTCGACACTCCGTTTGGGCGGCGCCGCCTCACGTACGCCGACCACACCGCCTCCGGCCGCTCCCTCCGCTACATCGAAAACTATATCGAAACCCATGTACTCCCCTTTTACGGTACGTATCAGTGTCGACTATACATACATATACATACACATACATACATATATATATATATTTCAGTTTTGCATTATTCTCGATTCCAAATGATTCAATTTGTGATTTTATTTGACGGGATTAGGTAACAGTCACACGAGTGACAGCCACGTGGGATACAAAACAACAAGAATGGTGCATGAAGCAGCAAACTACGTGAAAAAATGCTTAGGTGGTGGAGAAGAAGATGCTATAATATTTTGTGGGTCAGGCTCAACGGCGGCCATTAAACGTCTGCAAGAAGTAATGGGAATAGCAATACCATCGATTATGAGAGAAAGGGTGTTGAAAAATTGCTTAACCAATGAAGAAAGATGGGTCGTGTTTGTGGGTCCCTACGAGCACCACTCGAACATCCTGTCATGGCGGCAGAGCCTGGCGGAGGTGGTGGAGATCGGCCTTGATCACGGCGGCTTAATCGACTTTGACGCCTTGAGAGAAAAGCTGGAGTTTTATAAATCGAAAAACAGGCCGATTCTTGGTTCTTTTTCAGCTTGCAGCAATGTCACCGGAATCTGTACGGACACTCGGGCGGTGGCGCGTCTTTTTCACCGGTTTGGAGGGTTTGCATGTTTTGACTTTGCAGCAAGGTATGATAAATGCTTCATCCTTCCCAAAAATGATATCCATTTTATTTTTGTTAGGAATGAACAAATATTTACTATTTTTTCAAAAATTCCTTTCAGTTAAAAAAAGAATAACATTATTATCTTCTAAAATATACCATAATTTTAGATTAATTTGTAATTATTATCGATTAACTATGCATAAACTTACTTTCCTTAATTACAAATGCAGTTTTATGGTTACAAACTGCACTAATTCTATATTTTTTTCCAATTAAAATGTTGGGTGATATAGTTAGATAATAAGATTGTAATACTCAAATACTCAAGTTAGATTAGAGGGACACGTATATTGTACTTATATGAGTATATCTCTTAATTAGTTATTAATACTTAAAAAGATTTTAACTAATGTTAATTAATGATACAGTGGGCCCTACACGAGGATTGAGATGAGATCAGGCGAAATGGACGGCTACGATGCGATCTTCTTAAGCACACACAAATTTGTGGGCGGTCCAGGATCACCAGGAGTATTACTAATGAGGAAGGATCTATATAGGCTTGGTTCTTCGCCGCCCTCAACTTGTGGTGGTGGCACTGTTGATTTTGTCAATTGTTATAATGACAAGGCAAGTCTACTTTATACACTATGCATTTATCAAAAATCGAAAAATTCTAGATAATTCTGAAGAAAAAAAATCGATTATTCGTCTTTATGACCATAAATGCACCAAACTATTATATTAAGTGACATTTTTAGGTAGTAGGAATGTACATAGTCATCACATTAAATTAGGCTAGACGGCGCCTAATAGTAGTGTCGATTTAAAATGCTCGAAATGTCGTATATATACATCAAACTGTATAGATTAAGCTGCATCAACATTGACCTTATATTTGTTTGGTGTTATTTAATCAACCTTAGGTAGATCAACAAGATTTTTTTTTTCTTTTCAAAATATCTTATTTATCAAGAAGTAATTTACTCATTGTACAACCAAAATTGTCTATCTAAATTGCTATTATGATCGAGTTTTTTATATGAAATGCAACACGAAACACCAAACTGAAATAGATAAATAGGAACATATGATAATATGTTTCTCTTCAAAATACCCTTAATCACGGGGTGCCGTATACATCAAATTAAGGGGGTGTTTGGCTAAGCTTATAAGCTCTTTTAAACATCTTATAAGATGTTTGAGAGCTTATAAGCTCTATGAAAGTGTTTGGATAATTTTCTTAAAAAAGTGCTTATAAGACCAAAAAATAAGATGTTTGGGTCTTATAAGCAAATAAAAAATAAGTTGGCAAAACCCAACTTATTTTAAAATCTTAAATTTGGGATATTGTTTATATTTTTTCAAATACATAAAATAAACCTAGTTAAGTTTATTCTTTCCAACAATACCTTTCTCCGAAAAAATATTTATTTTTATATTGCACAATTCTCTCGTATAACATTTGAAAACATCTTATAAGTCCAATAAACTTATTTTATCCAAACACTTAAGAGCTTATTTTTTAAATAAGACGAAACATCTTATAAGCTCTTAAAACATCTTATAAGATGTAAGAACTTATAAGATGTTTTGAATAAGCTTAGCCAAACACCCTCTAAGTAGCTAGATTAAGTTGCATCAACAATCACGTTAAATATGTTTGGTGTAATTTAATTAACATTAGATTGAGTAATTACTCATTGCAAAACCAAATTGTCTATCTAAATTGCAATTATGATCGAGTGTTTTATATGAAATGGAACACTAAACACCGAACTGAACTAGACAAACAGTAAGTAATATAATATATATGTTTTTCTTCAAATGAAAGATGAATTAATATTTCTCGTCAAAATTCAGGATACCCTATACGTAGGCAAGATAGAAGAACGCGAAGATGCAGGAACCCCACAAATCATACAGAAAATAAGAGCAGCATTGGCTTTCTGGATAAAAGAATACATAGGATACAAAGCCATTGAGAGACAAGAGAGATTGTACATTAAAAAAGCACTCGAAAGACTTGTCCCTAACAAACACATTTGTGTTTTAGGTAACACAACTACAAAGAGACAAGCCATATTATCCTTCCTTATATACTCCACTAATCATTCAAAGATCGATGGCCTAGACCTATGGAGAGAGACTGGAAACACTATAGATAAGCCGTTACACGGGCCTTTTGTGGCTAAGCTTTTGAATGACCTTTTCGGGATCCAGGCTCGTGGAGGGTGTGCTTGTGCAGGACCTTATGGGCATCGATTGCTTGATGTTGATGAGCCTCGTTCGATCGCCTTTAGATCAATCATTCAAAAGGTCAGTTCTTGTTATTCACATATTATTGATAATGGAAGAATATAATAGGCTTATACAAGAGAATTTTACTTATAAAGATTACTGTCTATCTAAATAACCATCAGAATATCTCTAACGAAATCGTAATCTACCTCATGCGAGATGAAAAGTAAAAAAAAAAAAAACCATGATTAATATGGATAATTACATGCAAACCACCTCGTTTGTTGAGTAATTACCACGAGTCTTCCGAGATTTACTAAGAGTGGGAACTAGTTATCCTAGAGTACAATACAATTTCGAATAGGGTTTTGGAGGTAAGATGGAAGCTGCAGCATATTTTGAAGACTAACATAAGATTATATCAGAAATTGTACAACTAACGTTAAATTTACAAATAAAATTCAAAAACAATACCAATTTAAGGGAAATTTAAAACAAATTTGTAAATTAATCGTATTTTGTCTACAAATTTGATGACAGGGTTATGCTGGAATAAAGCCTGGATGGACAAGGGTGAGCTTTCCTTACTACATGTCCGAGGAAGAATTTGAGTTCATTCTTGCAGCAATTGAATTCATAGCCATATACGGACAGAGATTCTTGCCATTGTACCATTTTAGTTGGAGAACAGGTGCTTGGACTTTTAAGACAAATGGATCATCTTTAGCTAACATGATCAAGGCATTAAATCTCGAAAATCCTCAAGCTGGAAATACTAAAGATGATGTCTTCGGCAAATACACTAACTATTTTGAAACGGCGAAACGTGTAGCTAACGTTCTTCCTAAATTTCCAGCACGGAGAAGAATACCAGAGGACATTGATATTGATCTTGTGCCCTTTAGGCTTTGATTAATACTGGAGGCCAGGAAACAGTAATTTTTACATTCAATATTTTGTACCGAAAAATACATAGATAAGGCTAACTATAGCCAAGGTTGTTCTAAGTATATGTGCATGAGGAGAAAATGTAAGTGTTATTTATTTATTCTTGTAGTATAAAGAGCTGGAATAATTGATAGTTATTCCTTCAATATTACTTGGTTAATTCGTGATGAAGCTACTGTTGCATTGAAAATGTCATCCTTATAGATGTAAAATTCCCAAATATCAAAAATACATTTACAACTATACAGAAAGAGAATAGTATATGCTATTTGCCCTAGCCTGAGTTTGCAATATTACGACAACATATGTATCTTTTCTACACAAGCAAAAATCGAAAATTAGGTTAAGTTGAGATTAATAGAGAAAAAAGAACCACCTCGAACAGCTGCTGAGTTGACTCGGTATCTTCCTCCACGGGGTTTGAACTCGCTTCGCCGGAGTTAATTCTGAGTGTTGTGACATCATGAGCGAGCATATGGAACAGTTTTGGCATTCCCACCCACCGTCTAATTACCCTTTTTCTAATTTCTCATTGGTTATCAAGAAAAGCCCAATCCTACAATTAGGGCCCAGCCCACTTGGAGAAACTGGGGGTGTTCCCCGGGTTTGGGCCTAACCCGAGGTCTCTAAATTCGAACCTCATTTTAAATGATATGAAAATACTAGAAAATTTTTGTATTATCTTTCGTGAAAATTATCGAGACTAAGATATAATCGAAATACTAAAAATTAATCGCAATCTAAGTTATATTATACTCATTTTTCTTGATCCGTCCGAATTCTGTGTCAATTGACATGTAATTTAATTGATTTTGATTGAGATGTTAGTGAAATTCTTACTGATTGATCTCATGACAAGAAATTTGTCTTTTGAAGTACATACAAAAATTATGCAGGCTATTTTTTAACTTCATATTAAATGAACTTAGTAATTATTTGATAATGACTTTTTTGTAGTCTTCTAAATTAATATGGCATATTATTTATAGATTATTTAATTTTTTTTTATGCCATTGAAGGGGAAACCAAGGATCCTAATTCTTGAAAACTTATATATTACAATTTTTATTTCACTAAATCGGAAATTATATCTTGAAAATACAGAAAGATGAAAATGAGTAAACTTCATGTCCTTATCCTTGTTACTTTTGGCTTTAGTTTTCAGCTAATTTGTGGTAAGATACTTAAATTTGTATATAATTTATTTATATTGCTTTTATTAGAGCTCGTTTGTGTTAATGGTTCTTTTTTTGTTTTTTCAAGAAAGCAAATAGAAATATTATTTTTGATTTTTTATGTGTTAAAAAATGCAAACAAAACATGTTTGGTAAAACTTCCAAAATTTGAAAAGTGGAAGGTAGAAAATAATACCATAAAATTATATTTCATTTTCTATCTTTGACTTTGAGATCTTCAAAGTTCATTAAATTTAAAAAATCCTCAAATAATTATGCTTTTTTTTACTATTATTTCAATTGTCTCTTAAACCATTAATAATTACACATGAAATTTCAGATGGAAAGGTGATGATGGAGTATATAGGACCCACCGGAGTTCCCATACAATTCGACGACGTCCCCATCCAACAAGGCATAGATTTCCACTTCATACTCAGCTTCGCAATCGACGCCAATTCCTCCGGCAACACTCAGAACGGTGTATTCTCGCCGTACTGGGCCGCCACCCTCACCCCCGACGCGGTGGCAGCCACCAAAGCTCGCCACCCCAACGTCAAAGCCCTTGCCAGCCTCTCCGGCTGGAGCCTCGGTTCCAAAGTCCTCTCATGGTACTATTGAAACTTTTTTTTTTCTCATTCTCATCTTCAATCTTTCTACCATCAAAATATTCTATAAATTTCTAAAGCGGGATCAAATATTTATCGCCTAAAGTCACATAATTATGGAATCAGATCAAATAAATTAAACAGCATGTAGGAACTGCACTTGGTGATATCAAGTATGTAGGAACTTTGTACCTACTTTAACATAATCAAGTTTTTACGTAGTTTTTCGATATAGTACTATTTAATCTTTTAAGATTTGGAGTAAGTTTAGCGAATCTAATAATAATTCTCATGTAATCAGATCATAATCAGTTAATTAAATGAGGTGGTATTTATAAATCATTGTTGGGTCACATGCTCGCCTCATTGGGCTGGGCCCATGTCATAGAGTGACCGACCCATATCAGATAGTAGTCCGGCCCATTCAATTTCATCATTTATCATATATTAAATCTGTCTTATTAAATTACGAAAATACCCTCATGTTATAGCCGGACCCATCAATCTCACGTTTGTTGACTCTAATTCTCAATTTTTTAATGCTAAACTGAGCCAACAGGTACAATCCCTCCGACCCAAACCTATGGATATCAAACGCGTACTCTTCACTAAAAACCCTGATCGCCAATTACAATCTCAACGGAATCGACATCGACTACGAACGGTTCCCAAAACACAGCAACGAAACCTTTGCTTATTGCATCGGAGAACTAATAACTTTATTGAAGAATCATAGTATCATCTCAGTCGCAACAATTGCCCCGTTTCACACCACGATCTTCCCTTACATCGAGCTCTACAAACGGTACGAGGATGTAATAGATTATGTAAATTACCAATTCTATACCGATAAGATTAAAACCCCAGAAGCATACTTGGAAGTCTTCATGAATAGGACTCAACAATTTGATAAAGACAAGATTTTGCCAAGCTATGAAGTGAATGGAAGAGGGATTCAAGGGGATGCATTTTTTGAGGCATTGAGATTGTTGGAAAATAATGGATTTGATGTTAATGGGGCCATGATTTTCTCAGCTGATGCTTCTCAATCCAATGGGTTTTATTATGAGACTCAAATACAAAATTTCTTGCTCAATAATTCAACTAGCTAAGTTTTCAAGCATCTAATTGTAATTGCATCTTTTTTTTAATAAAGAATTAGTAACAATACTTGAGTTATATGTAAAATTATATTTATGATTTTATTAGAATAATGTTATATATAGATATTGTTGTTCGATTATAACAATGCTTTATATTCAAAGGCTAAAAAAGATTTGACAAAATGAATTATTTTTGACAAATTTGAGTTATTTGAATTGCTTAATATTTGAAGGAACTAAGTTAGAAAACTCAAATAAATAAATTATTTTTTGTAAATTAAAGCATCATTATGTAGGAACTTTGTACCTACTTTAACATAATCAAGTTTTTACGTAGTTTTTCGATATAGTACTATTTAATCTTTTAAGATTTGGAGTAAGTTTAGCGAATCTAATAATAATTCTCATGTAATCAGATCATAATCAGTTAATTAAATGAGGTGGTATTTATAAATCATTGTTGGGTCACATGCTCGCCTCATTGGGCTGGGCCCATGTCATAGAGTGACCGACCCATATCAGATAGTAGTCCGGCCCATTCAATTTCATCATTTATCATATATTAAATCTGTCTTATTAAATTACGAAAATACCCTCATGTTATAGCCGGACCCATCAATCTCACGTTTGTTGACTCTAATTCTCAATTTTTTAATGCTAAACTGAGCCAACAGGTACAATCCCTCCGACCCAAACCTATGGATATCAAACGCGTACTCTTCACTAAAAACCCTGATCGCCAATTACAATCTCAACGGAATCGACATCGACTACGAACGGTTCCCAAAACACAGCAACGAAACCTTTGCTTATTGCATCGGAGAACTAATAACTTTATTGAAGAATCATAGTATCATCTCAGTCGCAACAATTGCCCCGTTTCACACCACGATCTTCCCTTACATCGAGCTCTACAAACGGTACGAGGATGTAATAGATTATGTAAATTACCAATTCTATACCGATAAGATTAAAACCCCAGAAGCATACTTGGAAGTCTTCATGAATAGGACTCAACAATTTGATAAAGACAAGATTTTGCCAAGCTATGAAGTGAATGGAAGAGGGATTCAAGGGGATGCATTTTTTGAGGCATTGAGATTGTTGGAAAATAATGGATTTGATGTGAATGGGGCTATGATTTTCTCAGCTGATGCTTCTCAATCCAATGGGTTTTACTATGAGACTCAAATACAAAATTTCTTGCTCAATAATTCAACTAGCTAAGTTTTCAAGCATCTAATTGTAATTGCATCTTTTTTTTAATAAAGAATTAGTAACAATACTTGAGTTATATGTAAAATTATATTTATGATTTTATTAGAATAATGTTATATATAGATATTGTTGTTCGATTATAACAATGCTTTATATTCAAAGGCTAAAAAAGATTTGACAAAATGAATTATTTTTGACAAATTTGAGTTATTTGAATTGCTTAATATTTGAAGGAACTAAGTTAGAAAACTCAAATAAATAAATTATTTTTTGTAAATTAAAGCATCATTATAATTTATACCTTCTTTTGGCTTTGATGGTTTTTGAGCATTTTTTTGATGTTAGATTCTTGATGTATATCCCACATAGTTTATTTATTATGGCTTCAAAATTGAGTATTTATGTAATCTTCCAATTTATTATTTCTCATTTTTTTTAAATAGAACATAACTTTTTCTTTTTTGAAATCATTCTGTCTATTTGAACATCAGTTTATCATCTCTGAGTTAACTAAATAATTCCTTGTAATTGTCATCGTACTATAAATATAAATAAACTATTAACTCGCTACCAAATGTATATGATATTTAATTCAATGATTTTTCTAATAATAATTTCAAAACTCGTTACCAAATATATATGACATATAATTCAATGATTTTCTTTAATAATAATTTCAAATGGGTCCATTGCGAAATTAGTGAATCCCTCCAAAGGTCGTATTGCTAAAAATATTCAAAAACACTGACAAGTCACCAATACTTTCACATGTGGGTCTTTTGTGAGTTATGACAATTTTTGAAATAAAATTTATTTCCTAAAATAAAATAAAATTACCTTAGCCGTCACTCACTCCCACTGAGAACAGAGTTACAACCAAAATTAAAATAAACCAAAATCCCCCCCCCCCCCCAGCACCCTCCGCGCACGTTAGCACCCACCCCCTCATTCCCCCATATTTCACCCAATCCCCGGTGCCGGTCCACCACATCGACGTTGTTCAAGAAACCTCCAATTCGTCTCATATTCTTGAAATTCCCGAAATTACATATCAAATTAGGGGTTTTTGATTGATCATTTTGCGATGAGGATGAAGATGAGGATTTAAAGATGGCTAGGCTGCTTGGGTTGACGCGTGACTTCGGCCAGTGGTCCGAATCACCTCGCGAGGTTACTCGCACGATTCCGACGAGTGAAACAATCGGAGAAAGTGGTTGGCTAATCAGATTCTTTGACTCATCTTTCTTCTGCGAATGGATCGCGGTCAGCTACCTGTACAAGCACGATCATCCCGGCGTGCGGGATTACTTGTGCAACCGTATGTACACTCTCCCTCTCTCCGGTATTGAAAGCTACTTATTTCAAATTTGTTATATGCTAATTCACAAGCCTAGCCCCTCCCTTGATAAATTTGTTATTGATATTTGCTCGCAATCGCTTAAAATTGCATTGAAAGTAAACTGGTTTCTGATGGCTGAGTTGGAGGATGTGGATGATAATGAGGGGATTAGTAGGATTCAAGAAAAGTGCCAGTTTGCTGCTACTTTGATGGGTGAATGGCCACCTTTGATGAAACATCAGACGGCCCGTAGAAGTAGTATATTCATGTCTTCGTCTTCTAGTGATAGTAATAACAGTATTAATAATGGGAGTAGTGGTAGTCCTATCGGTAAGAATCAGGTTTTGAACAGGTTGTTGTCGTCGAAGCAGAAGTTCCTGTCGCTGAAATCTTCACCGCCTGCTAATGAATTGGTTACACGGTCGTTTTCATCTTCGTCGGGGAACTCGGTGTTGCAGGATGATGGTGGTAAAGTTGTGGGCTCGCCAGAGGAGAATAATAAGATTTTTAAAAAGTTTATCCCTGGGCCCAAGGTGCGAGATGCGTTGTTGTTTAGGAAATCAGTGGATAAGGACGAAAAGGAGTCTGAGAAGGATGGTGGGTTCTTTAAGAAGTTGTTGAGGGATAGTCGGGAGGAGGATGTTAGGAAGTTGGTGGATAAGGTTAAAGAGAATGATGAGGAGCCTGAGAAGGAAGGTGGATTTTTCAAGAGGTTGTTGAGGGATAGTCGGGAAGAGGATACGAGGACGTCAGTGGATAAGAATAAGGATGCAGAAGAACATGAGAAAGATGGAGGGTTTTTCAAGAGGTTGTTGAGTAGTAGAGACGAGGATACGAGAAAGTCAGTGTGTAATGATGAAGACGAGTTAGAGAAAGATGGTTTCTTCCGGAGGCTTCTGAGTAGTAAAGATGAGGATGAAGAAGTTAGCTCCAACACAGATGGATTTTTCAAACGGTTGTTTCACGATAAAAATGATTCAGAGGACAAGGTGTTGTCTAAATCTGTGGAAGATGATGAAAAGGAAGGATTTTTTAAGAAGCTCTTTAAGGACAAATTTGAGGACAAGAAGGATGGTGACAAAAACGACGATGTTGAGAGAGTGACTAAGAGCTCCTTCGATGGTGATAAAGAAGGGTTCTTCAAAAAGATTTTTAAAGAAAAATTTGAAGACAGAAAAGATTCGACAGATGAGGATAGGAAGGGGCATGGGAATGGTGATGATGATGAGCCTTCGGATTTTTCATTGTTCCGTAGATTGTTTCGTGTTCATCCAGAAGACTCCCATATTTCAGTGACAAATGATGACAATTACAGTAGCAATTTGCTTGAAAGCAGTCCAGGATCAGAGAACTTTTTCCGGAAGTTGTTTAAGGATCGTGACCGATCCATGGAGGATTCAGAGCTCTATGGTTCCAGAAAGATCAAAGTGGTCAGTTTCTAGTTTTCCCTATTTTTATTTTGTCTATCTGGGTTGATTTGTCTGTTATTGTATTTGACTGTTTGCATTTCTCTGAAAATTAAGAACCCTGATGTCACACTTACAATGGATAGTCTGGATTAAAACATTATTCGTAGAAGACTGTCATGTCATGTGAAGTAGTTGCTCAATATTTGAAAAGAAGATAGGATTGACATTAGTAGGAAATGAATATCATTTGACTATGAAAACTAGCACAAGAAAGAACTATCAGTATTTATATGAAATTATGAATATTAGCGCAAGAAGAAACTAGAATAAGGAAACTATTTAAACAAGTTAACCAACAACTACTAAAACTTTAGTAACTAAAAGACATAAATTAAAGGTAATGAATCAATTAATTGCCATCCCTGCCCTCACGCAGCTGTGCTGAATCTGTGCCCATCTTCTTCCTCCTGCTGTCGTAGACTCGCTCCACATCAGGTCCACTGCATTTTTGCACCTTATCATTCATAAATGCAAGTGTTTCCAAATTCCTCAGGGTAAGTGGATATACGTTGATGGCTACATTAAGTAGGATGATGAGCTGGGAAATTGGTTTTGGTCAAAAGACAGCTACCTCCTTTTAGAGAGACTAGTAAACAACACGTTCGTTGAACGTGAAGCATATGATCTCAATAAGTATCTCATATATATAGTTGTTGTTCAACTTAAAACATGTTAGTAAATTAAATTTAACTAAATAAAATATCACTTAATAAGTTAGTTATTTGAAAATAAAATATTGATTGATATGAGTGAATTGATCAATTCATGAAAGAATTAAGTTAATTAAAAAGTAAAACATGAATAATAATGTAATTAAATAAACGTTTATGTAAATTCATATTTAATTTATACGTATATTTTGTTTAATTTTGAGGAATCAACGCTTCACTTCTTCTGTCTTCTCAGTAATTTTTTGATGTATCCTTTCAATAATTTTTATAATGGTTCAAAATCTAGACACTTGTGTAGTGTTTTTGTTTCTTGTGTCAGAATTATTCTTTTTAGTTCTCCAATTGCGAAACTCAAGGGTGTGTTTTTTATTTATTAAATTGAGTCTACTTAACAAATATAAAAAATAAAAAATTGCATGTTGTACATACAATTAATGTACAATACGGAAATAACTAAAACATAATGAGAAATGGTTTGTTTCTTTAATTTGATAACATCTTTGTGTTTTAGTTTGCTATTGATAAGAGAGTCTTTTAAATAAAGTGTGCATTGACCATATTTTTTAATAAATATTTTCCTATTAACTCTTGTGATTTAGTTTCATATATAATTTGATAAACTATGCCTTTCTTAATTAGTTGAAAAATTATAATTAGTTGAATTATCAAGTTAATAAAGGAGGAATTATCAATCTACTCAAACTCCTAAAAAAAATACTTAAAATAAACTAAGGTATTAAATATTCAAAACTAAACATTAATTTAACTAAGTAAATAATTACTAAATAAATTATATGATCTCGTAAAGTAATTCAATTATATCGATAATTCTTTATTCTGTAGTATCTTATATTGAAAATCTAAATAATAATTTAATTAAGTATATAATTATTTAAAGAATAAATATTGATTGATACGATGGGTTAAATTAATAATTATAATATGTCGTAGATCATAGAAGGTGTTTTCACAATGTGATCTCAAAAATATTTAAAACATGTCTTAGAATAGAAGGTGTTCTAGTAGGATAACTGATAATCAAATATTTCGTGAGATGCTTTTGATAGTTAATAATTACTTAACAAAGAACGAATTTTTTTATATTTCTTATTTATTAATTGTTTGAACAAAAAAAAATGTAACCTAATATTTGTAAAAAAAATTGTATAATTTGCATGTTTAAACTAACTATTTCTAATTAAGATTTAGTATTTATATGTAATTTTATCGTAAAGTTCTTATGTGATATATACATATGTTCATTGTAAATATATACAACTTATTTTATTATTTAACTATTTTATTTTTAAAAATGTGAATTACGTATTGTAGAGTTCTAGTATAATTATACATCTTATTTTTAGAGATATATAACTTATTTTTATTAGTTATTATTTAACTCTTTTTCCATTCAAAATTAAAATATATAAGGGCATATTAGGTTGATCAAAATTTCAAAGAAACACCCATACTTTTATAATAGAAATAGAAAATAGATATATTAAGTTTACTTGATAAATATATACAAAATAAAAAATCAGCATGTTGGACGGAAAAATTAACACATAGTATTGAAAATAACTAATGCATAATAAGGAACTCATTTTTCCTTTACTTTTGTTTTATTTTGATAGTTGTCAACATCAATTTTAATTTTAATTTGATATGAATATTCTTAAATAAAACGTTGACTATATTTTAAACACATATACGTTGAGCAGAGACTAAAGTCGACCTTTTTGAATTCTTCTACTAACTCTAGTGATTTAGTTTCGTAAATATATTTAATAAATTATATAATTTTTGAATTTTTTACAATTCTATAATATAATTGGTTGAATGATCATTCAAAATATCTAAAAGTAATAAATAAATAAATTCAAAATACTTAAACTTTTGAATAAATGTTTAAAAGAAATTAAGTTATTAAACCTCAAAACCTAAATAAATAATTCATGTATATAGATAAATTTTAGTTTTGTAGATATATATATTTAAACTTTAAATAATAATTTAATTGGATGAGTTACTATTCACCAAAAAAACAAATATCTCTTTATAGCTGTTCAATTTTAAGAAATAAATTTGTTATTTTCATACTATTATACAACCATGATTTCATTAGCACTCTTCTTCTCCCCTAAAAACAGAAAGCAATTTCTGTGAGCCACATGCATAAAATATTGTTCTCTAATTGGCGGAGATTTAGTAATGATATTATTGGACTATGCATAATTATATCTTTTAAAGCTTTTTTATCTTCTTTTTTTAATCAATAAATAAGAGGTAGATAACTTCTATGACTCTACATCTTATCACTATTTATTTATATATACTTTCAATATAGAGTCCTAATACTAATAATATTTTTATTAATAAATAGAACTTATTTTTAATATTTATTTTTTTGACTCTTTTGCCATTCAAAATTAAAATACATAAGGGTATGTTAGGTAAATCAAAATTTCAAAGAAACACCCGTACTTTTATAATAGAATAGATATACTCCCAAAGGCGCTGACTTGCTAAAAAAATGGTAGTGATTTTTCAGATGGGCTTCTGTTGCTTAATTGTCTGTTTAGAAGTCAACACTAAATATGAAAGGGATGGAATGTATGTAAAAGCAGCGCAAAAAAAGAAGGAAAAAATGGTAATTGGAAAAAACAAAATGGTCAAACTATTGAATATGCCAGTTTTACACATTATTACATGTTAGTTTTACGCACTATTAGGATATGTATATTCTTGTAGTATATCTGGACTTGGTGAAGCACTCTTTTTTGCTTTTGTTTTGTCAAGATTTAGTTGTACATATTTCTTGCTCATTCTTTATTGTGAAATATTCATTATGACTGGCTTGTTTTAGCAGTTAATAGCATTAATGTTTCATTTTTGGTATGTCCTGGCTCATTGAAGCAGCAAAATGAGAATGTGATTGCTAAACCTCCACTTCCAAATACTGCATCTCAGTTAAGGAAAGGGACTTATCACGAATCACTTGACTTCGTTCAAACTTTATGTGAGACATCCTACGGCCTTGTTGATGTATTTCCTATTGAAGATCGCAAAACAGCTCTTTGTGAGGTTGTCTTCATTTTCTTATATTTCCTTTGCACTAAATATATAACCTGCAAATCAATCTCTGCTGTCTGTACTGAAGTTCTAAATATTGCATTTTCAGTCACTTGCAGAGATCAATACGCATATACATGATTCTCAAAGCAGTGGAGGTAAAGACAGCTTGACATTCACGTATTTGGTTCATTACCTTTTTTTTCCTGGACTCAGAATCTCTGTTGAGTTTGGACTATATGAATTGATTTTGTTGACTGTAGTTTACTATGTTTCCTGTTTCCTGTTCTTTATTCGCTTGGAAAAAGAGTTTGTTTGGAAAACCAGCAACTGAGGTTTCTTGTCTTTCAAGCCTTCCTGCAATTTCTGTAACTATATGCAGGATATAGTTTTTCGGAATCACTGGACGAGAAACTCATATGGAATTAAGGGTTGCAGCTGGTTTTATTCTGATATTACACATCAGGCTAAGTTTGTTTTATGTGGTTTTGGACACTCTGTAATCTCTTCTCACTAAAGTTTAATATGCGGACCAGCTCCTGTGGTTCATTTAGAAGACTATTCGTTGGTGATCTTTGGGAGTTCTCCCCGATGAAACACTTGCTTTCACCTTTCCATTTATTGTATGAAGTAGACCAGTTCCCAGTAAATTGCCTTTGTATACTGTTTGATGTGCATGCAGCTGGTTATGTATATTTCAAAGTTTGGTGCCTTGTGGATTTGATATATCTTACCTTTCCTTAATATAGAATCAGTTTGCATGTAGAATTGAGAACGGTGATTTTGGAGTGAGTTGAAATTGTAAGTGGTCCTGGAACTTAGCTGGGAGGCGCATTATGATTCACGAGCGACATTATGTGTAGAATTTAGTTGGATATTTTCCATGCAGTTTGTGGTTTTCTTGAGCAATTAACATTATATAATTGCGTATTATCGTGTATTTTAATATTATCCACATTTTACTTTTTACGTACTTTTCAGTTCTATCTACTGTACACACAAAGAATAATTTTTTTTATCTCTCTCTCTCTATATATACATACATACACATACATACATACATACATACATATATATATATATATAGTTAGTTAGTTATCTACTAAATATGGTCATGGAAAAGTAAGATATACTATTCTCATAACTTCTTAATAATGTTCCAGGAATATGTTTCCCCATGGGGAAGGGTATGTACCGTGTGGTGCACATACCCGAAGATGAAGCAGTTCTCTTGAATTCAAGAGAAAAGGCTCCCTACATGATATGTGTGGAAGTGTTGAAGTGTGAAGCCCCAAGGTGAGTCATATTTGCCGAATCAGTTATTTGGAGAAACTATGATCTTAAACTTAGGCTATCATTGAACTTCAGTGTATGAGGCCCTAACATATTATTTCTTCATATCTATCCTTTAGTATTTCCAAGAATGTCTCCAATTCGCAAAAGCTCTCTAGAGGAGGAATTCCATTGGCAAATGGGGATGCACTTCTGCCAAAGCCTCCACCATGGGCTTTTCCTCTTCCGACAGGGCAGGATATGTATCATGGCGGTTATGATAGGATGTCAAGGTCTACTTCTGATGCTATAGACCAGGCAATGACTCAGTTGTGGGATGCCAAAGTGAAATTTGTTCGTGTTAATATTTCTGTGGAAAAGCAATCAGACCCTGCTTGTGGTTTTTGCAATCCCCAACCTGCTAAAGCTGAATGTGACCTGACCACAGAGACTGATTGTGCATGTCAACTGAAGGATGCTAACGATTTGGAAACTGTGAGGGTTGTCTTGTCAGCTGAACCTGGGGTTAGCATGGATGACATAATGGACCAAGATCCACCTCGACGGAAAGAGCATCGCCGTGTTCCAAGCACTATTGCTATTGAGGAAGTCAAGGTATCCCTCCCATAGCATCTTCTTGACATGAAGTCCTTTTAACGAACAGATCTTCATGTGCCATCTGTCTTATTTGGTATCATTTATATTCATATATGCTCTCTGCAGGCTGCTGCATTGAAAGGAGAAGCACCTCCAGGACTTCCTCTGAAAGGGGCTGGTCAAGACTCATCTGATGCACAAACAAAGGTGAACTGAATGTCAGGCTTTCTCGTGTTTTTATATTATGGGGGTAGTTGTTCAAATATTGGGTCCAAATTTGAACAGGTCGCAAATGGTGGTGTTCCCAAAGTCGGTGACGCATTAGCTGGTCAACTCTGGGAGGTAAAGAAAGAGAGGATACGCAATACCTCGCAATATGGGAAATTACCGGGTTGGGACTTGCGCTCCGTAAGTTGTTATATTAACTCTTCCCCCCTAAATATGACAAATCTTAGTATAGCCCATAAGTTGAAGATTTTTTGGTTGAGTGCTGTTCCTGGGGGTTTTGTTGTCTCCTTTACCATTTTTAATGGGAATTAAGCATTCAAGGAAAGCTTTCTTGTCAGCTGTTATTCCTGATATCGTTATTGCGGGGTTGCCCTGCTTGTTCAAAATCTTTAATAGAGAGATTGATGATAAACAAGATATATATCTAAAGCATATGGAGTCATGAGAGAGATTAAAAGTGTTGTCATGAATGGAGATCACATGAGGAAGTTAGTAGATGTCTGGAGGATTCTGATATTAACATTTATTTAAAATGATACGAAATAGTAATGTATGGATACTTTATTGTCCTTTAAACGGGCGTGTGAACTTATTAGGAGTACTCCTAGCACTAGTTTAGCATTGATATATAAACCAATAATAAGAAGGTTTCGAAGAACTCCGTAATAGAGAATCTTTTGTTTTAGATATGCTTATAAAGAGAAGTAGAAGAAGAAGCTAGGGTCTCGGAAATTTCCCAAGGCACTATGAATTCAAGTCGCATAGCATCTTTTTTATGTCTGTTCCTAAACATACATGATGGAAGAACTGTTGTCGTTGATCTTAGTTTCATCATAAATTTATGCGCAATTTCAAGTTATGGAGTGTGAATCTGTGATTTTTGTAAATGTTTGGTATTTCTTGAGTGAATCACGAAATATAAACTACGTGGAAATGTGACATTTGTCCAAGGATGTAGTCAAATGATTTTTGATAATAATGGTCCTCGGTTTACTGTTTTGATCAGATCAAGGCTTGTGGAATCTATATATTTATTATTTCCAAATAATATTGTTCCTCTCCACGTACCTTCGCTTGAGACTTGGTTTCTGTGAGATATGGAACAGAGAAATGTAAATATTATGTAGTTTATCAGATGTTTTGGAGGGGCGTTGTTGCATGGAAGTTCTAGGCATATACTGTTGTATGTGGGAAATATAATTATTCCTTATGAATTCATGCGATCAATTGCTTTGTAGTCTCTCTCTCTCTCTCTCTCTCTCTATATATATATATATATATATATATGTAGCTGAAGTTTCAATTTCTCATGCTGGTTTTCAGATTCCATCAGTGGTATCTTGAATCATATGCACCATCAACCCCCCCCCCCCCCCCCGCACCAGCCAACTTACCTTATTTTGTTTTACCTAGGCTATTGTGAAGAGTGGAGATGACTGTAGGCAGGAGCACCTAGCTGTACAACTTATTTCCCACTTCTATGGTAGGTAACCTTGCTCCCATGAGAATGTCCTTTTCATGTTACTTGGCCAGTTTTACGTTTATGCTTATTATCTTGCAAGTTTATTCCTCATGCTTTATTTGCATGTACTTTCTTCTGCTTATTTTGCGATTTTTTGATGTTTTTCTTTTTCAACTTCCAAATGCTAGATATTTTTCAAGAAGCTGGTCTCCCTCTATGGCTGCGTCCTTATGAAGTCTTGGTTACTTCCTCTTACACAGCTCTTATTGAAACTATTCCAGACACGGTAATTACATCCATCTAGAATCAAGGGTCTACTTAAGTAAAATGTGCATATATCTAATGATTATGTTTATTAAAAATTTCACCAGGCATCACTGCATTCAATCAAAAGTAGATTTTCAAATGTTTCTAATTTGCGTGACTTCTTTGTTGCCAAGTATGAAGAAAATTCTCCTAGTTTCAAGCTTGCCCAGGTAAATGACTTTTGTAATTTTGTTGTCTTGGTTGAGAAATTTTCTCGTTGTTGGTCTGTTTCGTTAAAAATGAGAATTGTCACTGGTGTGTGTGTGCTGATGACTATGAATATGTGTGTTCACTTTGTGGGAAAATGACGGATTTTAGAAATTTGTGTTAACTGGAGAGAAGAGAGGTCATAATGTGTGAAATTTGTTTGAATCCCTGTTTTTAACCTATTTCGCCAATTTTGCTAAGAAAATTTAATGACATTTTTTAATCTATGTAGATAGAATCTAGAAAATCAGGCTACATAATTCTAGAATAAGCATGTATTTGTGATTTTGAGCCATCATTATTCATTGCAGAGGAACTTTGTTGAAAGCATGGCTGGGTACTCTCTAGTCTGCTACCTTCTACAGGTGAACCTCCTTTCCTCACTCCAAATATTCATTACATACTGATGTTTATAATGCTTACTTCAGGTACAAATAAGACAATTTTCTACACATTTAATATTCTCTATATGGAGTCTTTTATCTTGATGCAACTGATACTTGCTCACTGTGCTCCTTTTCAGCTAACTTTTCCCCATGTTATTTTTAATTTTGCTTTCGATTTGTTCCTGAGCTAGCACTCTCTAAGATATAAGGCTCAGAAGAATGAGAAAAGTTGACAAGGAAAAAGAGTGGGCTGGTGAGGGGGCTATTTATTGGCTATCCTTCTTGACTTCCATAGCTATACTTCATAATGTACAAGTATTGTCTGATGTCTGGATAAGCAACATATTTAATCTGTAGCTGGACTGTGTACAGCTTTTATTATTACACATTGGGCCTTTGTCTAAAATGTGGAAGTTATTGTGGCAATTTGAACTGGTTCATGCTTTGAATTAGCTGCAAGCTTAGAGCACTTACTTCTTTCTTGAAACCCTATAAAAGATGTCTTTTTTATTTCAGGTGAAGGATAGGCACAATGGAAACTTGTTGTTGGATGAAGAAGGCCATATCATACACATAGACTTCGGTTTCATGCTTTCTAATTCACCTGGGGGTGTAAATTTTGAAAGTGCACCATTTAAATTAACCCGTGAACTTCTTGAGGTAACGCATTATGTGGCAGTTTTATACTTGTTTCATTAGGTGATAATCCTAGATGAGCACATACTGGGCCATTTCTAGAGTTGCTTAGATCCCGACCTTAAAGTAATAGCCAAACATAATAGTTGATTCGTCCTAGGTCATGGATTCTGATGCTGAGGGAGTTCCAAGTGAATTTTTTGATTATTTTAAGGTAAATGCATTTACCTCCATACTCTTCAATATCAGTGATTAAACTTTCTTTCTAATGTTTCTGGGGTTGATAATTTTTAACTGTCATCCCATGTTTCAGGTTTTATGCATCCAAGGGTTCCTAACATGTCGAAAACATGCAGAGCGCATAATTCTTCTTGTTGAGATGTTGCAGGTGAGATTATCTGGTTAACTTTTCAGATTGTTAAGTTGTTTCATATTGAAATTTATTGATTGCTTAATGGTTCGCTGTATTACAACAAGGAAGTAAGACGCATTCGACTGCTATTACGTGCTGTAGACTTTGAATTCCTTCCAATAGTTTTAACCAAATGTATAGTACGTTACTAGATGTGTACCAACAAATCACCGTCTTTGCTTGATTATGTCCTGATTATAGTTTAGACCTGATTATTCTGTGAATTTGTCTCAGGATTCTGATTATCCTTGTTTCAAGGGTGGTCCACGAACAATACAGAACTTGAGAAAACGGTTTCATCTTAGTTTGACAGAAGAGGTTTGAATTTTTCATTTTTGTTTTTCGTTTGCATTTGCTTTTTTACCTCGTGTCATGTATATATTTGCTCATCTTCACGAACTTCATTGATCTCTTGCAGCAATGTGTCTCTTTGGTGCTTTCACTGATTAGCAGCAGCTTAGATGCATGGCGAACACGTCAGTATGACTATTACCAAAGGGTCTTAAACGGGATATTATAAACACAGATTAAATTCCGACTTGGAAACTACAATTGAATGATCAATATGGTTATAGAGCAGTGAGATCTCAATCTCATCCAAGATATATTCAATGCATGTTACTTTCAGCGATGAGTTTGTAGCCATTTCAGAAGAGGTCTTAGCTTGGTGAAAGAGCTCTACATGAGTTCACCATTTTTGTTTTCAAGTTTTACCTTTGTTTAAAGAAAGAGATTCATCTCGCCTAATCGGTGTATCATTTGTTTGAAACGGGTGTTTATATTTCAACCCAAATTGAGTGGGACATATACTGTACAGAGTGATTCATATCGGAGATGGGAACACAAACTGAAGACGGGTTTTCCAGTTTGATGCACAATGGGCTTGTAAAACGACAGCAAAATACTCGGCCTGTATTATATTTACCCGAGTCCATTTTGAAGCTTGATTCTTTCGTATGTGTAACTCAGAAATGCTTAAGCAGCATTTTCGTGTATTATTTTGAGAGTACAACTCTTATAGTGCAATTTGGTCATTTTTGAATACAAGTGTGGTTGTACTTGTTTCTTGGTGTAAAAATTCTTGCATTTTCTTCCCTTCTGCAGTTACCACTTACTGTGTGTATTTTATCAGATATATTTATTATTTACTAATAACCTGGAACCTTAATTTTGTGGATGTTCTTAGACAATCTTAGTATGTTACTTTAATGCAGTAAAATGCAAAATTATTTCCTTTACATGATTAATTGCGTTGAATGTTTTTACTTTAGTTTTTGATATTGTGACTCGAAACAAATTAAATTGTTTTATAAAAATCAATTTTTTATTTTGGTTTTTTTACATGAATACAACTCTTGCATCTTGGTGAGTTATGGTCATTACAAGTTTACAACTCTTGTACCAGAAAAATTAATACAATTTTCATTTTTTTTTAATAACAGCAATGAAAAATTAATACAATTTTTTTTTAGCATAATGTGTTATTTCGAATAGACCAATGAGAGGGTTAGCGTAACCTAAAAGCTTTTATTACAACTACTCTCTCTCTCTAAAACTAAAGTTTCTCTATTTAAACCCTGGCTTCTATCCCATTGGACTTCAGTTTCATTCTATCATCATCTCTCTTCTACGCGTTTTCTCTCTCGATCGCCCTCTCCGGTTCGTCTTCACTTTAGGTCTGTTTTTTGGTTTCTTCTTTTCTATTTCTTTTTTATTTTGTGTTCGATTGATCCATTTTCTTTTTCTGTTCTTGTTTTGTTCGATTTTTGTTTTAGGACAGTTTTGAGTGTGTTTGGATTCTAGGGTTTTCGAGTTTGACTTCGGATATCGTTGCTTTTATGTGGTATAATCTGGTTTGTGGTTTTGTTAAGCTGTATTAGAGATGGTGATAAAGCTTCATTCGGGCCTTATTCGGTTGTTTATTGGGATTCTTAATCTTGGTTTTGATATGTTTCATTTATCTCTGGGACATATCGTGGGTGCTGAATGTTAAGCTTTCAATGAAAATAATTATCATCATCATCCGTTCCTGGGAAGATGTGTTTTTTTGATTTTTTTTATTTGGTTAGCTGCTGATGTTGGTGGGATTTCTTGTCATATGGCGTGGGTTTTTTAATTATTTAATATGGATTCATGTTTTGCAACAAAAGCTTATGATGTAATTAAATTGATAGGGCTTGAACTGCACACCAGATGTCTTTTGATTTCAGCAAACAGCATCAGTGTTTTGTCTGGATTGCTTTTCGTTTCATGAACCGGGGGAGGCTTTGGTGCTCCCGTAAAGTACTGTTTCGCCATTGGACCTGACGACTTCTGTTTGTAGTTTTAGGTGGCCTATATAGATATTCACTCTCAATTTTTCCTTTGTTTTTATAACACTTTAATCATAATCTTATAAACTTGTGGGTGAGGTTTAATCTGGGTTGAGTGAGGTGTTGGAAGACATATTGTTTTGGAATTTCTTAAAGAAGTTGAACTGTGAGGTTGTTCTGCTGTTATTCTTGGATGGCAAGGGGGTCCCTCCCTCCCGGATTTCGGTTTCATCCAACTGATGTCGAGCTGGTTATGTACTATCTCAAGAGAAAGGTTACGGGAAAGAAGCTTCACGTTGAAGCTATTGCAGAAGTCAATATCTACAAATTCTCTCCTTGGGATCTCCCAGGTATTTCATTTTTCTTGGTGGTTTTGGCGTCATTGTTTTCTTCATTGCATTACTCTTATCCAGTATCCTCTTATCACTGAAGCCCATACTCTTAGGGGTTCATATATGCATCCCAGTTACTATTCTGGTAATGTGCCCGTGTAGCAATAGTCCATGGTATTTCGTTCCTGTAGGAGACTTACATTTGCATAGTCGCTGCAAGATTTTTTTTTTTATCAGTGAATTTCAGAGGTTTTACATGTTACTCTGGTTTCCTACAGATTTATCTTGCTTAAAGAGTCGGGATCTAGAGTGGTTCTTTTTCTGTCCAAGAGAGAAGAAGTATGCAAGCGGAACACGGGTAAAGCGTGCTACTGAAAATGGATACTGGAAAACTACAGGGAAGGACAGACATATCTCTTACAATAGTAAAACTGTGGGGACAGTGAGAACCTTGGTCTTTCACTTAGGTCATGCACCCCAAGGGGAAAGAACTGATTGGGTTATCCATGAGTACAGGATCCTTGATGATAAATTGGCTGCATTAGGACTTCAGGTATGCCAGATCAAGACTAATTTTCATTTATGTAAGTCCTTTTAAATCGTCTCAGTTGGGGTAAGAAAACCTGAATGTGACCATACTTCATTATTGAACAACATATTTCGATTGATCATGTATTTGATAGAAGTCTACTGTTCCAAGTGATTTTGCTTGTCATTGTCTTTTTTCTGAAGTTCAAATTTTAATAATTTGCTTAAAAGCTGTCTGATATTATTGGGGGGGGGGGGGTTGTATTATTTTTTTCTCTCTATAAATAATCTTTTACCCTGGCATTTTCCCATCATGGATTAAGCACTAGACTGAGCTACATTTGAAACCTTTTGATTTGATTTGATTTGAGTTAGAAAGAGCAGGTGATGACAATTATTGTTTTTGCATGCATCTTAACCAGACTTCAATTTATTTTGTTAATCCTTTGGTAATTCTAGTGTTAACATGAGAACGAATCTGATAACTATACACTGTTTGGAAGCATGCTGATTCGACTTATGGGATAGTTGTATGGGAAGAGTCCTGGTGATATTTTATGAGCACTTCTCTTTTTACCCTTTGCTTCATTTATCTGTCTCATTTACGAGCTTTTTGAAATTGATCTTTATACTGTATGACTTCAGTACTCTTATTCTTTATGTTCCCCGCATTTTGCAGGACACCTATGTCCTTTGTAAAGTGTTCAAGAAGAATGGCCTGGGCCCAAAAAATGGTGCACAATATGGAGCACCATTTAATGAAGCAGATTGGGCTGATGATGATGATGCTCAAAACAATTCTACTCCCAACGGTCCATCTCCGACTGCTGTAATGTTTCCTGGAAATCAAAGTTATTCTGCTGTAGCAAGCTTGTTTGAACCTGGAAGTACATCTGTATTGTCTTTGACTGAACCAGGTCCTTTATCTCCAGCTGGCCCTTCTGCTAATGAGGCCCTGGTGGATGAATCTGATGATGAGATTGTTCGTTTATTGGCACCTTTTACTGATGATACCTCATTGCTTTCTGGAGAAAATGGTACTCATCATGTGCCTGATATGGTATGCCTCAAGTTGAATATGCATTTTGGTTCAATTATTGATATTTCTTATGGATCGTGAATGACACATGACTCCGAAATAATTTGTCTTTCTTTGATTTTTTTCTTTATTCTTTCCCTGTCACTCCAGCCACCAGCAGACAGGGTGTATATGTTTGTGGGTGGGTGGGGATAAAAGCAGAGTTATAGATTTCTTCCTATATAATATTTGCAGTGTCTACTTATATAGGACTCCCTAGAAATATCATATACTGTTTTCTGAACTCTGTGGTTCTGGGAAGCAGAGCGGATGGTTTATTAGGCTTTACCATACGAACCCGGCCAATGCAAATGCTCCAGTGTCTATTTTTTAGTACTACAATTTATTAGAAAGTAGATTAAAATGCAGAAGGGGAATTTATGGAATCTTTTTGTTTTACCCCGTATGCTTTCTTTCTCATTTTAATGCGTAGATTATACTTGTTCAGAATAGATGAGTCTGTACTCTTTATATTGTTACAGATGTTTGCTTTTCAATTTTTCTCTTTGCAACTCATTGAGTTTAAGACCTTCAGTTTCATAGTTGAAATTTTTATTCTATTTTAATTTTGCATGCAATGCTTTGATTCTAATGTTTACTGATGGATATTGCACTTGAAAGGCTGATGATAAAGGCAAGGGGAAGGATAAATCCACACCTCGCGCTGATGCATATGATATATACAACGACCTTTGCGACCTGGATAATTGGGCTCAGGTGAACAACATACTCCCTCAGGACAACTCAGCCTATTTAGAACTTAGTGATCTTCAGTACCCATTGAGTTACTATGGTGGAGTTATTGAGACTGATCAGTCATCACTTGATGCCATATATGGATCCTCCAGCCAACCGTTGTGCTCTGGATCCATTTACACTATGGATCATCATGCTTCTTCATTGAATCAGCTAGCTGGGCTTCCTCAAGGATCTAACTTTGAAGAGAATTGTTTAGACGCGTTTCAAATGGTGAGGCCTCACACTAACACTATTCTTATTCTTGTGTATTGTTTTTGTTGAAATACAAATAAGCTTTCATGTGGTGGTGCTTCTTTTGTATCATTAAGCTTTTGGGTTTTGCTCTAACATCTACTGTGCTGCAGGTGAACAGCCCGTTTTACCTGGGATTTAATGGCGCTGTATCTGATTTGGACTTCGCTCGTGTACCACACAATGGGGATGATTTCACTTATTACACAGAAAAAGGTAGACGGGATGATAACTGATAATTCATGTGGCTGTCACTCTTGAGGATGATTAGAGTATTCACATCCTTTTTGATGTTCTTTGTGAAATTCCATCCAGAATACAACATGCCTTAAAGAGCACAGGCTCCTACTTCTGACGAGGCATTGGCTACTGATATTTGTCATTTTGGAACTGCTGGTTCACACAAAAGGAAGAAAAAACCCACAAAACTAGATCTTTCTCTTTAAAATTGTTGTGTTATTTGAAATTAGGAGATGTTATTATGTAGATGAAGCATCTCCGGTAAGGTTGCATTAACCTGTCATTTATTACCTTGTGCTGTGTTGTTTTGAAGAACATTTTGCAGTTTATGAATCTGATGTTTTGTTTTGGTATATTGATTTCCAGGATTGTTCTTGTTCATCCCAGCTGCGGAGGGTTGGTTATATAGTGGTGGCTCCTCCATACATATAAAGGCTGAGGTGACTCACAGGGATGGTGAATGCACTAACGAAGCTTTGTCACATATGATGGAGGGGGCCTTGCAGCTCTTTGTTGAAATCCAAACATTTGCTACACTTTGTGTTCTATTTTATTCTTTCTGGTTTAGTGAAATTTCTCAGTTTGTGCTTATTGGAATTATTATTTATCTCAAAAGAAAAATTATTTCTTGTTTTAATCTTCTTCTACGCATACTTAAGAAAGTAATGGGGGTAAGTAAAGGTGATATGACTGTGTCAACACCTTGTTCTAAATCTTGCGATTTTATAATAGTACAGTAGAAACTCTATAAATTAATACTCTTGGGACCACCAAAATTTATTAATTAAAAGAGTTATTAATTAATCGATAAATTAATAATTATTAATTTATACATTAATTAATATTTTATTAATTTATAATGAAATATTCAATTTACAAACACCATTCAAACTTTCACTTAATTATAGTACAATGCATGTACATAATTAAAAAATATTTTTTATATAAATACAAAATAATAATGCTAACACAAATAAATCATACACACACGACGTGCCTTCTAATTTTAAAGGTGTGAAAAAAACAATTAATAATGACCGATGAGATTCGAAGAGCATTATGCAAGCACAACAAGAATAATCCAAGTCTCACTCAAAAGCAATTGTAAGAATGGATGTTAGCAATTATGCAAGCACAACAAGAATAATTCAAGGACAATTGCAAATTGTTTTGCAAGGTGAAATTGATTTCAACAAAAAAATAAAACACAATTGAATCATTTTTCAAAAAAACATTTATAAATCATTCATGTAATATGTAGTATATAAGGAATTATTAATTTATATTTTATATGGGACCTATAGAAATTATTAAAAATGTATTATCTTATAATTTTAGCGAATTATTAATTTAGCACTCTATCCCCGAGTTGGGACCTGCCAAAAATATTATCTTAAAGAGTTTATTAATTAATCGAATATTAATTTATCGAGTTTCTACTGTATTCATGAATTGATTTCGTAATGACGTTATGAATAAATTGGGATAATATTGGTGCTGAGATAGTATATGTAGAGGTGAAAAAACTTGAAATTTACACGTTGCTATGATGGTCCAAAAATTATAGTATTAAAATACATATTTATATAGATGGATATAAAATTAGGGATGTACGTGTGTGGGTAGGTCATATATAACTGGACAAATGGCAAAACCACACTTAGTGGTCCATTTGGGTTGGTGGTGATTTTGAGGTGTGAGGCATTTTTTTCTTGAGTATATTGTTCATATTTATGTTCATTATTTAAAGCTTTAAAATGTATTTACTATATTCCATCATTGATTATATCTTTTTCACAAATAACAATATAATTAACAATGTAATATATAAGTTAATATATAAAAATATTATTGTGCACAAGCTTTAAATATAGTTTTACTGAAAATTCATGATTCGAGTTTACACAAATATAAAACTCATATGTTAATCATATGATGATGATGTACTAAAATGATTTATTTCTAAAAAATATTGAAATGAAACTGATTTTGACGTAAATTTCTACTACTATAGTACTTAGCATGTGGCATCGAAAATATATAATAGTTGAAGACATACATTTAAGTCCAATTGTACTATTTTATCTCAACAAAAATATCCTTTTTTAAGGAACTTTGATTCAATTTTTCTTTTTCTTCTTTTGTAAAATTTTCACCAAATTCCACCTATAAATAATCAGTTTAAGGAAGAACGACATCTTATGAACAAAATAAAATATTCAAAAGAGACGGTCACGATAGGATGAACCGTTGAGAATGGAGCTGTTCGAACAAACACAGCATAATTTGTTCTGTCAAGAATAGTGATTTAGATCATCCATGAGCCTTTATTATTAAACTAAAGTCCAATCCAATTCTCAAAAGGACTAAACTAAAGTCTAAAGCTTCTGAACTTGTTGTTTACTGCATGTTAAAAAACTTGAACAAAATAAACTCTAAACAGTTGATCACTGGTATAGATGTAATAATAAAACTGATCAGATTAATAACACCATACATAAAAGAAAAATTAAACATACAAGTTTTTCCCCTAATTTGATTGCCACTATATATATACATGATACAACAATTCTCAATTAGGGGGATAAAACAAAACACATCAGGCTAAAATCACTAAAAGGGTGCAGAAACAATGTCCCTCATCGTAGCGTCCTCATCCTCCCAATCATCCCAGTCCTCTTCATCTCCACCGTCCATCAACCATTTGCTCTCATTTCCAGCACATTTCACCACTGGTACCAGTCCCTAAGGTCATATATATACACACAGTTCAATGATATTATAAACAAAATATTTGCATGTGTTATTCTGCAATATGAAATGCAATAGGGTTTGTTTGTTGCGACTATCTGAGTCAGAAGCTCATTTGTTTTGAGAAAAAAATATATCATATGAAGAACAGTAAACAAAATGGAAATGTAGGTATTACCTTGGTGAAAATTCCCATAGCTTCATTAGTGCTTCTGGTGTTCACCACATAAAGGGCTGCCTCCTGTTAACATAAACATTCACACATCAACCCTACATATATATACATATATATGTATATCATCATCATGAGAGAGAGAGAGAGAAACTTGACTTACCCTTGCACAGTTGATTTGATTGATATCAAGCGTGCGAGGCTCCAGCTCAATTGACGACTGCCTATCCATTCTTGAATCCATGATTGCTATATCTATATGTATATATATATATATATATGTATATCGATCAGTTACAGAAAAACAGCAAAGATCTCAGGGTTTTCTTCTTTGTTTAAACTTCTTTCCAAATAGTCTGGTATATCTTGCTTTGGCTTCAGGGTTGAGATATCTATATATATAGACACACACAGCACATCACATCACATAGTAGAAATATATAATATATATATATATATTATATTTTAGTATGAGGGTAGGCTGAGACAGAGCAGTACGTAAATGAAACGTGGCGAAACGAATCCTAGGATTTGTTGATTACGTGGGACTCTATGCATGTTATAGATCCCCACGCGGCGGCTGATGAATAAATGTGTATCGTTTGGGAAACTGTTGGTCAGAAATGAGTTACTAAATTCAGAAACTAAAGCAGTTTCACGATCTCCTTCAGATATGCTACCATGGCGGTTAATTGTTGGTCCTCACTAATTTAATATTATTCATTCTTAGTTACGTGGCCTTTGGTTTTCGTGCTATGTATATGTGTATGTTTCTTTTATACGTCGTTCAAAAGTCGGTACAAATATATAATATTATATATATATATATATATATATATATATATATATACAGAGAGAGAGAGAGGAGAAATTTTAGTATACTAGACAAGTGGGACTTCAATTTTAACAGTATCATATTGGGCGGGTCGGGCTCAGGTTTGATGTTTGGGTTTAGACTTAGATCAAGATCCAATGGATCTTGCAATTGGGCCTATTTCACAGATTCAATAGTATGGGCTTGAGTTTGGGTTTATATTCAATATTTTGGGTTCAAATCTGGACCTAATTCATGGGTAGCCACATGTTCTGGCCCATATGTTAATTATCAAAACCACCCAAAGATACTTGAAATTGATGAAGTTTCATGAACACAAATGTGTGGCCCAAATACCATTTTGGGTCCATATATCTTTTAATATTTTCAGCAGTTGGATAATTTAAAAGTAGTGCTTTAGTAAGTATATATACTTGTTTGAGTATCATTCAGATTATAATTACTCAATTGTTTTTCATTTTTTTGGGTTCAAAGATAAGGGTGCTATGCTACGCCCTAGCTCGACAAGCTTGAGTTTATAGTTATATTCCTATATTATGTTGTACTAATTTTATCTCGCTTTAAACAAAAAATATTAGTATAATTAGAGATGTGACATCCAATTAGGCCATTTTTAGGAAAAAAAAAGAAAAAGAAAAGAAAAAGTGAGAAAAGGAGATTCCAGTCCAGCTCACTTATTTGTTTTCTTGAATCTTTTCTGTCTCTAAAAATCCTCAGTTTCTCCACCATATTCTTTCTTGTTTACCTTGCAACAAATTAAAAATTCCTCTAAACTTGTTTCTAAATTTCACCATGCACCAATAATTCCACATTCTTTTTGTCATTAACTATGCACGAACTCAAGTCGCGCCACCGCCGTGAGCTACCGGTACACCGCCGCCGCTACTGGTGTTGCTCCTTCACGGACCCACCACCCCTCAGCCCCGAAAATCCCACCGCCATTACTACCCTCTCAAAATCCCACTCCCACTCATCCTCATGTAGTAAAAAGATCGAAATACCCTCCTCAATCTCACCTCAGAAGCCGCCCCTCGCCCGCCGGATCCTCTCCCCGGGTAGGGTCTCCCCGATATCCGACCACCCCCTTATTCCCCTAATTACCCCTCAAAACCAAACAATAGTTCCCAAATCGCCCCCGCCCATTCCAGCTGACTCTGAAATTAGGGCAAGAGATGAGGGTAATTTGGGGGTTTTCGATGTCAGGTTGAATCTGAAGGGGAAGAACGGGGGATCCTTGGTTCTGGAGCTGTTTTCGGAGGTTTTGATCGCTAATAGCTCCGTGTTTGCTGGTTTGATAGCTGATTATCGCAAGAATTTGAGTGGATTGTGTAGGATTGAGGTGCCGGACGTGGAGAATTTGAACGTGTTTCGTGAAACGATTGAGCTCATGTTCGAGCAGGATATTCTAAAGAAGCTTACCAAGATTGGGGTTTTTCGCGCTAGCGATATACTCGAGGTATTCTTTTCTTGGTTATCTTGGTTTTGCTGTTATCTGGCGTTTGCTTGTACGCATACCTAATTGGAATCCCTTTTGATTTGCTTTGGTGTTTTAGATTGCTGCATGTTAGATGTATACATATTTTTACTGTTGAAATAGATTAAATCAATATGGTTTTGAAAAAGCTTTTTCAGATGATTAAGGAATTGTGCATATATAATAAGTGAACAGTAAGTTGATTTCAGGTTAATTTTACGCCCGATCGAGAAATTATCAGTATTTTGTGTGAGAGAGATAAACTCTAGGACCATTGATTTTGTGTATGCTCCTTAATTCTATGGGGTTAACAGATTTGTTCTGCATTCTTTTCTAACCTTCTAATTTGGAATATGCAGAGTGGGCGATTTTGCGTTAATAACTTCTCGTTTATTAGATGAAAGACTTGGCTTTACTACAATTATTTAGCTTCAAAGCTTTATACTACCCAAGAAATAAAGTTCGTGGGTGTTTTTTAATCTTCATTTTATTCTCATACCAAAGTAAAGCTGAGGTTTTTTTCGCGTTAGAACATTGTGGTTGTTGTTTATGATTCCAAATGAATGAGAGCATTAACGGCATTTGAGATTTAAAAGATTAGTACTCGAGAAATCTAAGGCACGTTTATTCTCAGGTCTCAGCCGGCATTAAGTTTGACAGGGGTGTTTCTTCATGTCTAAAATACATCGAGGCAGTTCCATGGTCTGAAGAAGAAGAAGAGAAGCTAAGAGAATTGTTCACTAAACTGAACATCGATAATGCTACATCTGCAGACATCCTCGACAGACTCACGAGCCACACCCATACTGATTCACAAAGAACTTTGGCTAAACAACTTATTTGTTCTATTACTAAATGCTCTGATGCCAATGCTAGGAACGAAATTAAGCCTTTAGTTAAAGGCCTACTGTGCAAAAGCTCAGTCTACGAAAAAAACGACCCTGATGTTAATAAGGACGACATACTTGATGTTTGCGAATCATGTTTGGGTTCACTTACAAGTCTGCTTGAAGAGGCCTCAACTATTACTAATACAGTTCAAAAATCGACAAAAAGAGATAAAGACAAACCTTTGTTGGAGCGTATATCGAAACAAGTAGACAACATAAATTGGCTGCTTGATATCCTGCTCGATCATCAAATGGCAGAGGAATTTGTCGATTTGTGGGCCCATCAAGGGGATTTGCTCAAACTGCATGAAAATGTATCACCAATGGTTAGATATGAGCTTAGCCGTGTCTCAGCAATGCTGTTTATCGCAATGGGAACTAGGAAACTCCATTGTCGGTCAGAAGCAAGGTTAGGGCTTGTTCAGGTGTGGTTTGGACCAATGTTGTCAGATTTTGGCTGGTTACAAAGATGTAAAAAAGGGCTCGATACGAAGGCTTTGGAGGAGGCTATGGGCCAATTACTGCTTACACTTCCGTTAAATGAGCAATATTCGTTGTTTATGGATTGGTTTAGGTGTTTTTCTGAGAATGGTAATGAATGTCCTAATCTTAGTAAGGCGTTTCAGATATGGTGGCGTAGATCGTTCTTAAGGGGCTCTGAAACTTTTGGCATTGAATCTAGATGAAGTGATTGATCATTGTTCAAGAATGTAGATTTTTAACTATGTAAAATTGATTTGTAGTTTTGCTGCAAATGTTAATGTAATCAGAAGATTAAAGCTTTGCTGTTTGCTTGTTTTCTACTGTTTTGTGGTGTAATTCATTGATGGGCTTGGTTTTTTCTGTTGGCCCATTTAAGGCTATTGGATAAACGTCGAATGGGACTCATCCTTGGCCCATATGACTATTGGATTAGCATTGTATTGCGAAATAGTCTTGGCCCATTTGAGATTATTGGATTTTTATTGAATGAGAAAACACTAAACACCCTTGGCCCATATGATGCAAGAACCAGTTGTGGGCTAGTGGAGCAAGAGCAATGCATTCGTACCACTATAAAATTCACGATTGTTTTTTTTATGTATTTTTGGCGTTTTTGGTGCATTTTCTAATATGATTCTAATTTGTTTTCAAGAAAACTCTTCAAATTAGAATCTAATTTAAAGAGGACATCACCTGAAAAATATAGCACTGAGGTAAAAAAAACACTTATAAATGGATCTAATTATCAAAACTCTTCAATAAATACTTATAAATGGATTTATGATTAAAAAATAATTTGTAGGTAAAAAAGGTAAAAAAAAGAAGTCATACAGAATTAAACAATCCGGTCTTTGAAGAAACCCATCATTAATTAATCACCATAACGGAATTACATATCGTTGGAACTATTAAGGAAAAAAATCTGTGGGTAATTAAGGACCAATGATTTGATAATTTGAAAACCAATTCAGGAGCCAAAACCCCAAAAATTATATTTCAATTTAATTTCAATTGAATTAAGAAGAGTTTTGACATCCTAAGTGAATTATAATGTTTTTGGGGTATACTAGAGTACAAAGTTTAACAGCATAGATTTAACCTCATCAACCACTTTTACTATTACATTACACACTTTCTGTTGCTATATATATATATATATATATATATATTTCCCTACCGCCTACATTTCATCAAAACCTTAAATTCAAGAATTTCAGTTACGTTTTGAGGTTTTGCTTTCATCTGGTGAGTTTTATTTATTTAGAATACACACACATTCACACACATTTATTCTATCTATATATATATGTTGCATGAGTTTATAAGGTTGATTTGTGGTGTTTGAGTTGGCTTGTTTGAAATTTTCTTGAAGTTGAACCAGATCTTTGGTTTGTTTTTTTGAGTTTAGACCTCCGTGTTGGTAAGTTAAGATACACAGATATATGCATTACATGTCTGTGTGTTTATATAATCTTTATGTATATCTATCTATCTATATATATGTATATTTATATTCTGTTGATTTTTCTTTATCACCATGATTTTATGTTGATTAATGCTTGTTTATGGTGTTTCTTGATTCATCTGTGCTTTCTGGAATTTGGGTTTGGTTTGATTTTCTCATTCAAGTCTCTCTCTCTCTCTCTCTCTCTCTCTCTCTCTCTCTCTCTATATATATATATATATATATATATATATATATATATATATATATATCTTCTTGATTTTTGATTCTTGATGAACTGCACTAATTTAAGTGGAGAGGAAGAGAGTTATCTGTATTGATGGATAATTATTACCATTAATTAATTCGCTTATACATGATTGTTCTTTAATCTTGCTCATAATTAAGAAAACAGATTTGATTTGAAATCATTATTATCTATCTAAATATTTCAACACGATACTAATTATTTGCATTTTAAACATTGTTTCTGGCTGAATAAATGTGTTCCGTAATACTGGGAATTAGTGATGAGATGAATAATATTTTTATGATTAAAAAAATAACTTGTAGATAAAAATTGTGGAAAAATAATACTATTCAATTAAAAAATCCAGTCTTTGAAGAAACCCATCATTTAATTAATCACCATAATGAATTACAGACCTTTAGAATTGAAAAGGAAAAATATCTGTTGGTAATCAAGGACCAAAGATTACGATAAATTGAAAATAGGAGCCAAAACCCCAAGATTATATTATTTCAAATTAATTTCAATTGAATGAGGAAGAGTTTTGACAATTAGAAACGGTCACTTTATAGTTTTGAGTGTACATATAGACGTAAGCATTGGTTGACATAGAGAACAAAGTTTTACAGCAAATTAAGATTTAATCTCATCAACCACTATTACATTCTCTTTTATATATAGATTTCATCAAAACCTTAAATTCAATAGTTTCAGTTACGTTTTGGGGTTTTACTTTCTTCTGGTGAGTTGTATTTATTCAGAACTCACACATTCATACACACAACATAAGTTTTTGTTCTAAATATGTAGAAGGAGTTAATTAAGGTTGTGTTTTGTGGTGTTTGAGTTTGCTTGTTTCGAAAACTTGTTCAGAACTTTGTTTTGTTTTTGTAAGATAAGAAACACAGATACATTACAGTGTGTGTGTGGGTGTGTGTGTTTATATATCTAATTTATATGTGTATATACATAAAAATTGTTGATTTTTTCTTTCACCATTCTCTCTCTCTCTCTCTCTCTCTCTCTCTCTCTCTCTCTCTCTCCATGTTTATGTTTGTGTGTGCTATTTCTATCATCTTGATTATTGAATAATAAACTGCATTTCTAATTAAGTTGTGCTGAGAGTGTGTGTGTGATTACATGCTGTAACAATTAATTCCTTTATTAATGACTAACTGTATCATTAATTCGATTAAACAGACATGTGTTCTTCCGTCTTGCTCCTAAGAAAAGAGACTAGTTTCGATTTTTACATATCATTCATGAAATGACTCGAGTTTTCTTGTTTTGCAGCTCGATTATCCCAATACCATCTCATTGGCTATTTCCCTTTGCTTGGTAATCGAACCGTAACTTATTTCGTTATTAAGATGGATTACAGTGGTTTGCCCATTCCCATTGGCGGGTCCGAGCCTCTATCAGCAGTACTTCAAGAACTACGCGCTCAAAGGCAATCGAGATTGGCAAATGTTCCAATGTCTTCCCAAACAATACCTACACAGAATTTTGTAACTGATCCTAATATCCCACAAACCGCCTTATCATCATATAATCCAATCACTGATTTTATCCCAAATGCTGCTACAAGTTATCACAATCCTGCTATCTCACAGTATCCTTCGTTTGGCTCGATGAATGCTGGTTTATATCCCAATATTGCTCAGAATAATGGTATTCAGATTCATGAGCAAATTCAAGGCCAACAATCAGGGTTTTATCAGCAATTTTCTGGGCTCTCTAATATGCCTTCACAAGATCACATAAATCTGGTTCATCAGATGAAACGAAACCATAGAAAGAGACTTGCTGGAAAACAACCTCTAGTCGAAAATCCTGGTTTCAATTATCCAGGTTATAAACCAGGAAATGGAGTTCAACGTTTGAATCAATACATGTTATACCAGAAGAACAAACCCCGGGTAATTAATAAATTAAACCATTCTTATTCGACATTTGTTCGAAGGATATATATATATGTATAACAAATGAATTGTTATATACTTATAGGACAATAATATTCAGTTCTGGAGGAAATTTGTTGCTGAGTTCTTTGCTCCACGTGCGAAGAAGAGTTGGTGTGTTTCTTCGTATAAAAATAGATACCAAATAGGCGAGGACTTGAAGGTTTGTTGCTTAAACTTATCGTTTAAGAAACATGGATTAGGAAATTAACTGTTATATGGGATTCATTTCGAAATGTTTGTATTTGCAGTTGGCAAGGCTTTGCGAGATGTGTAATCTGTATCCATGCTATGGATTCGGTATGTTCTTCGTCTCCTTAATATAGACAGCCATATGCTTTCACGACGAGTTTTCAATGTTTAGATACACATTTTTTGCAGCTTTATGTAGTATAACAAATTTTGGAACTGTTTTTTTTTGGGGTTGGTTAGGTCGAGTTTGATAGTGAATAAAAACCCGAGACATCGATCCTATGAGGATGAATTCTCTGTCTTAAAACTACAAAATCACCTCAACTTCAACTTCTGATTATCTCGTATAACACTTTATATAACATGTATATATGTACGATAAACGTATACACGGACCATCAAACGGAGAGAAAATTCTGACAACAACCTGTATATATCTATATACATTTGTAGTACATCTATACTTTATAGGTACAATATTGAATTAATACTTAAAAATTAATTATAATTTTTAAGTTTTAAATTAAAAATCATTTTAATTATAAATTTGGAGTATTATTCAATAAATATAATACAAGATGCATAAAATTAATATAATAAATTATTTGACTTATAAGTAGGACCAAAAGTAGAGTATTATTCATTAGTGTTAGAAACAAAAAATATCTGTTAATTATAATTTATAAATATGTATTCTTATAAAGTATTATTTGCCGCCTAGATTTCTCATATTTATAACACGGTGAAAACTGTAAGCTTGAAAGAAATCGCGTCTTATAATCAAATCCAAATTGTGTTCCAGAAATCAATGAAAATCTTCTTCCAGAGCTACACAAAATTAGGTATGACAATGGTGTGCTGGATGAAAATCTACACATCAACGCCCCAACGGAGTATGTGGATGCGTATGGTCAGATTATTCTTCACTTCACAAATGCAACCGAAGAGACTGAGTATCACCATACTCGCATTGCTCGCTTTGGCCAGCTTCGTGTTGTTTTCTCTCCAGATCTCAAGGTTACTCTTTTTTTTTTTTTTTCTGTTCACTGTTGAATTTTGAAATTAGGTTTCCGTTTCCTTTTTTGCAATTGAGTAATTGGCTTCTGATTCAATTTCATAGATCTGTTCTTGGGAGTTTTGTGCTCGCCAGCACAAAGATTATGTACCTACAAACTCCTTAAATCCTCAGGTAAGTTATATTATATATTATGTATATTGTGAACTGATTCTTGTTTACATTTTTCGAGATTTGCAGTGTTTTTACTAGGAATGTCAAGAATCAAGATAGATGAAGCATATCACAAAATAAAAAGGGAAAATTTGAGATGATAAAGTTGTTTTATGTGATTGGAACAAAATGAAAGCTATTCTAAAATATGGAACACTATTTTTCTGTATAACCTTTACTGACTCTGCTTTCCAGGCTGGCCAGGCAGTCCAAAATTACCAAATTGCTGCCGGAGGTGATTTCACTGTTCCTCCACCAGAAAATATGTAAGTTTCCTTTTCTCGTTTTTGTCCCATATAAAAAATATGCGAGATTTAGTAATTTTAGTGTTATTTTCTAAGTTTCGTGCATCTATTAGTCAATTTGGTTGCAAACATGCTGCTTGACTACCGAAAGTGATAAATATTTGCTGCATAGAATCTCATCCATCAAGTTCTTCATTAAAATTGATAGCCAAAATATTTTAGTCGGAATGTGAGAATACTAAAGTGAAAATGCACAATTCGTAGTTTTTTCAACGGTCAGTAGCTTAGTTGTGCAGCTTGGTGGTGGTGGTATGGTGGTGGGGTTCTGGTTTACACTATTTGATTAATTTAATTTTGGGGCTCAGTAAAAGATTTGACAGTGTACTTTTATTTCTATTAAAGAGATGAGTATCCTTCCTTGAAGATGAAGGTGGGATTTTAGATATCCTTCCAGAGATGTGGCAGACATTCAAGTTTTCAGATATGCAATCGTAGATTACTATTTGTGGAGAGTTTTTCAATTTAATTGACAAGGATATAAATTCGGGCTACTTGTTTTAAATCCTTCTTCTATAAAACAATTGTTTCAGTTGACTTTTTCTACTGTTTCAGGATTGTATCATCAGCTTATCAAATGGTAGAGGCTCTCGGCATGTCTTATCTTAGTCAAATAGGAATCATCAGCAGATATGTCCAATGTCTTCAGGTACTTTGATTACTGGTTTCATGGAATTTCCTCTATACACATGCTATTTCCAGACTTGGATACCTTTCCCATGTCCAGCAGTTCCAAGGTCTTGGATTGCCCATCTTTAAATTCATATATAACCTAATTATTACGGCTTTGTTTGTTTATGTGTTTGAGTACATATTCTAAAAAAAATTGTGTAATGTGTACTATGATATTCGTGTGAAAATGATATGATGTTTATTATGTTTGTTTATGCTTTTAGAGAAACCTACATATTCATTTAAGGTCCTTTTAAACCCATGCCTAATTTCTTGAAAAGATTCCTTTGAATATTCCTGGAAACCCCTGTGTTCATTAATAATCATTTGGAAAACAGAATATTGGATGATATCATGTTTTACCTTTTTTATTCAAATCTACATAGGAAAGTTACAAGTAGAGGTGGCGAATAGTTGGTTCGGGTTGGGTGTGGTTTGGGTCCAAATGGATTGGTTCATAAAGGGCCCATTGGTTCATTATGGTTTCAGAAGAAACCTATTTCAACCCAAGAGAAACCGTATTCAACCCAACTCATCATAACCACTCCGTTACATATTTTTTCCTCATGCTTATAATAATATTACATTTGGGCCAACTTGGAGTTCGACCCAAAACAAAATTTCAAACCCAGCCCAACCCGCAACTAGTTGAGTTGGGTTGAAACCATGCCCCTCCTAGTTTCAAGACATTTATTATCAACTAAAGAATCGTAGCTTGCATCATAAACTTAAATGGCGGCAAGGCAAGTTACTTAGGATGTTTTATGTTTCTTGAAGGAGCGATTATCTATGTAGGTTTGAGTTATTCATTCCGAATACGCCCCTCCCCCCCGTATGATGTTGTAGGTTTAAGTGGTAGATCGTAGGAACGTTTCCGCATTCACTTTAATTGATGTGCATTGAGGTGGTGAGAAACCAATGTATTATATAATAGCAAAGAATCCTAGAAAGGCAACAGAAAAGAGAAAATGCCACAATTGCTACTTATTAGTACATATTAATAGTATGAATAGTTCAAAGTCGCGACATTGGTGATAATATTGGCATGTGGAGTATTGGTCGTGGCGTATCGGGCGATATGAAAGAAATACGTTATAGGATGCTAAAATATTCATAAAGAATTATAAAATTATAGAAGATGTTTGGTGCATCATCTAAAGAATTATTGCATTAGATATGAATAGATTAATACATAATGTAATTGTAGAACATAGCTTTGTAATAGAAAAAAGTTCACTAATAGTTTATGTAGGAAACCTTCATTATATATATAACAATATGCCCATTGAATCATATTACAAATCATGTTTGCCAAAAATAGATAGAAACTTCATTATGGGATTAATATCTGAGATGCATGATATTATTGGTGATAATATTGTCGATACGATCGATAATATCATCGACAATATCATCCAATATTATTGGATGTAATCCACGACACATATAAACTCCAATATTAATAGATGTCGGTCCATATTATCGTATCGTCAAGGGCCAATCTAGATATGTATCGGCCAATATTATCAGATATTGGCCATATGGTGGTATGCACAAGAAGGGAAAATCTAAAACAGACCAGGTCCGAAACCGATCTGATTTTAACCACACAATTATTTGATGGGGTGGTGAGTGGGTGATAAAAACCACCCACATACCACCAAATGTGTGGTGTATGCCACACCGAGCCTGTTGGCCCCGGTGTGGCATTGAAACACCAAGGAGGAGGCTATTAGGGAGATATGGATGTAAAGGACAAAAAATAAGGAGGCCAATTAGCTTCACATGATCTAGAACAACATAGGAAATATCCCAGGAGCCTGTTATGGATGGTTGCCCTGGTGACGGCATCAGCTTCGTCGTACAATCATATTATACCCATAATTATACCATCATATAGGACAAGTCTAAGTACAGTGGCTGCACATGTTGCTACTTATTAATACATATTGAAAGTTTCCTTTCATCAAACAGTAATCAAGTCAAACTTAATGATTGTGGTCGTGTAAGGGATTAATTCTTAGAAGTAATAAATGATCCTAGAACTATATAATCACATAACCCCTTATGATTTTTTTGGAAAGATGGAGTGTAGATCATGTATTGGGAAGAGGAATTTGGGGTAGTATGCATAGTTCAAAGTCACATCATTCGTGATAATAATGGCGGGTGGTGTTCATATCGGTCGTGGCGTATTGACATTTGACACATTATCGGGTGATACGAATGAAATACGTTATATGATGCTCAAAAAATTTGAAAACAGTTTTAAAATTATTAAAGATTTAAATAACATAAGTTCGTACTTTTTGGTCTTAATCTAGAGAATTGTAAAATTAGATAATGAATAGATTATTTATACATAATGTAATTGTCGTACATAGCTTTGTAATAGCAAAAATCACTAATATTTAAATAAACAACCTTCATTATATATAATAATATGTCCATGTAATCGTATTACAAATCATGTTTGGAGAAAATAGAAACTTCATGTTTAGGATAAATATATGAGTTATTATTGGTGATAATATCGTCGATACGGCAGATAATAGCATCATATCGTTAATACCATCCAATATTATCGGATGTTATCAATGATACATAAAACTTGGATAATAATAGATGTCGGTCCATATTATTATATTGGCAAGGTGAATCCAAATATGTGTCAGCCAATATTATTGGATATTGGCCAAACTTATTATTGGATATCGACCTATGCTTTGGACAATGGTAGTATGCACAAGAGGAGGCTATAGGCGATAGGTGGATGTAATTGATAGGAAAAAGGGAGGGTTATTAGCTTCACATGATTTAGAAGTTAGAACAACATAGGAAATATCCCAATATAGCCTATCATGGATGTGCCCTGGTGATGTCCTCTGCTTCGTCATACTATCAAACTATCCCAAAATTATTCCATCATTTGGGATAAGTCTAAGTATGGTGGGCTGCACATGTTGCTACTTATTAATACATATCAAAAGTTCCCTTACGACAAACATTAATCAAGTGAAACTTAATCATTGTGGTCGTTTAAGGGGTTAATTCTTGAAGTAATAAATGATCGTAGAGCTATATAATTACACAAACCCTTTGTAATTCATGTATTGGTGGAGGAATTTGGGGTGGTATGCATAGTTCAAAGTCGCAGGTGATTATATTGGCAGGTGGTGTTTCATATCGGTCGTGGTATAGCTAAACATTATCGAGCGACACAAATGAAATACGTTATATGCGCTCAAAAAGTTCGAAAAAAATTATAAAATTATAGAAGATGTAAACAACATAAGTTTATACTTTTTTGTGCATAATCCAAAGAATTAATACATTAAAATTGAATAGATTTAAACATAATGTAATTGTGAAACATAGATTTGTAATAGAAAAAAGTTCACTAATAGTTATATAGGAAACGTTCATTACGTATATAATAACATGTTCATTGAATCATATTACATATCATGTTTGCAAAAAATAGATAGAAACTTCATTATCAGGATTAATGTGTGAGATGCATCATATTGTTGGTGATAATATCGTCAATACGGCCAATTATATCATTGTATCAACAATATCATCTGATTTTATTGAATGTTATCGACGATACATTTAAGAATCGGATAATATTAGATGTCGGTCCATATTATCGGATTGGTAAGGGCCAAAGAAATATGCATAGCCAATATTATCGGATATTGGCCGATATAGTATGCACAAGAGGAGGTTATAGGGGATATGTGGATCTAAAGGACAAAAAAAGAGGAGGCCTATTAGTTCACATGATATAGAACGACATGGGAAATATCCATTAGCCTATCGTGGATGGATGCCCTGGTGATGTCATTTACTTTGTCATACAATCAGACTATACCCAAAATTTATCCCATGATGTGGGATAAGTCTAAGTATAGTGGGCTGCAGATGTTACTACTTATTAATACACATCAAAAGTTTCCTTTCGAGTTTTGGCAAACGCTAATCAAGTCAAACTTTATGATTCTGGTGGCTTAAGGATTTATTCTTAGAAGAAATAAAAGATCGTAGAACTATATAATCACATAACATCTTGTGCTTTTTTGGCAAGTTGGTGGACTGTAGTTGATGTGTTGGTGGAGGAATTTGGGGCAGGACACACATAGTTCAAAGTCGCGACATTGGTGATAATAGTGGTAGGTGGTGTTTCATATCGATTGTGGCGTGTCGATACATTATCGTGCGATACGAATGAAATACGTTATAGGATGCTTGAAAAAATCGGAAAAAATTATAAAATCCTAGAAGATGTAAATAGGATAAATTTCTATTTTTTGGTGCATAATCTAAAGAATTATTGCATTAAATATGAATAGGTTTATACATCATGTAATTGTGGAACATAACTTTGTAATAGGAATAAGTTTACTAATAGTTATATAAGAAAACTTCATTTTATATATAATCATATGTCCATTGAATCATATTACAAATCATGTTTGCAGAAAATAGATAGAAACTTCGTTATCGGGATTAATATCATGTTTACAAAGTTCAAGAACAAACATGGTCTATAAAGTTTACAAAGTTTTGAACTAGGAACTCTAAATCCCTTCTGATAAATATACCATCTATAGATATTATTAACTTAATTTTCATTATAATCTTCAATTATCCCGTAATCAATGGGCCTCGCTCCTGTGGTGAGTTCATTGCCATTTTAACCAATATACCTTTCTCGTGGTTGCAAATATAGAATGCATCATCTAGTTTATTATTTCAGCAGTACATGACTATTAATGTTTTGGAGAAATCATTTGATAGTACGCATTATTCGGTGTTCCGACAAATTATTTCCTAAATTCTTCTATCATGCACCTATTTATGATAATCTGTTTGCAGTGTAGTAAGAATAATCCATAAACAATATTGTTTATGGATTTGTTTAAATGCTTCATTATTGTATTTCTCCTTTTGTCTTCTCTGTGAGGGTATCTATTGCTATCATTGATCATTTCCTACATGGATTCGTCCAACACTTGCACCCCAGTCCCAAGTAGCTCTGTCTCTTAGTTTCATTGATATCTAAAGTTGCATGCTCAATGCTCATTCATCTTTCCTCATTTTTAGTGAAAGAAAAATTACATCTTCTGAATTGCTCTCTCTCCTGCCTTCATTTATTTTTTAAAAGATGCAGGGGAAATTTGTTTCTTTTGAACTTCTTTTGGTTGGAATTCAGGCTGCTATGATAACAAACTTGTGTCTGATTATTTGTGCTCTAAGCCACTAACTTGGGTTTTCTGTCACTGAATAACAGATATCTGATATGCCAAATATCATGAACGAATGGATGGATTATAGCCTAGAAAATGCAACCACCCAGACTGGTAAGTTGGTTTAAACCATAATCCCTGCTTCTTACTCAATAATATGATTCTGCAGTGTGTAGTTTTCCAGAGAGCACACAGTAAGTCAGGGAGATGAAAATGCAACTAATTATGTGATAGTATTAATTTTACTAGATTAATCAAAGTGTTGAAAAACATAAAACCCCGTAAATAATATTATTGATGATGGAACATATATATAGAATTACAAGAGAATCTACCGATATCGTAACTTACCTTAAACTACCCTACAAACAAGGAAATAAAATATTACTAACCTATATATAATATATTACCATATATCTAAATGAGCAACAAGATATGGAAAGATATTAATCTAAAATATTAAATATATTCTCTAACACAAAGCTTTGACCTACTCTTTGTTTTTTTAAATAATCTATTTCTGTGTGTTGCATAAGAAACTATGTATTTTCATTACTGAGGTTAGTCATTTTGAATCCCCCTTATAGGAAAAAATCCTGATATACAAGGTAACCAGTCATATCAATGAGGTAGTTGTAATCCTTACAAACACATTTGGAGAAATAAACATAGTGAGGCTGCCTTTTGATTCAAGGACTTGGGAGCTAAGTACTTAAAATCCATAATAACACGCCCTTACACTTGTTTGAATAATCTTCAATCTTCTAGTTACCAACTGAATTTATTCTTTTCATCATTAAGATGTATTTGATGCTCAGTTGACATTGGAGTCATTCAAAAACCTTAACTACGACTTTGTTCCCCAAAATCCTAATCCTTGAATCTAAATGCGACCTAAAAGTGGAAGAGTGGTCTGCTCTTGGTCAGCAAAAAGTTCACATGTGATGTTTAGCCAAGTATCTTGAAACTGGGCTATTCTTAAAGTCTAATTGCTGTCATTACGTGAAAGAGATCCAGTGAACAGATAAAGGGCTGCATTTTCCCGTGTCTTCCTAGTTAATAGTTTCTTTGTCCAACGTCTACTTTGTGCTGCATAATGAAAGAAGAAAGTTATATTTACTGCATAAATATTATTATGCTGCATTAACTAGAGGTAATGGAATATTGATATAGCTGTGCTCACTTGTGTTCTGTCTTTCAGGAAATATGGCCAATTTTACTTGTTTTGGCTCCAAAGTACCGTCTGAGCAGCTATACCAATCACCTTCAGCTCCCTATGTTTCAGCTTCAGTTTCAGCTGGTCCTGTGATTGAGAGTGGCTTCCAAAACAGAGGATTAGGTAACCCCATACAAACAGCTTCAACGTCTATGGGGCGTAATAACCAGAAAAGGCAACGTATTTCTCCAAACAATCCCTATGTAGGATTTTCATCATCTCTATCATCAGGTCATTTAAACTTCTCTTGTGCTGCACCAACTCCGCCAAATGGCGTACACCCTCAACTGCCCCACACACCATTTGGAGAAGCAGGACAACAGTCTGCTTCTGCCAACAATTTACACATGCAACCCAAAAATTCTCAGAGCGACGTTGATATATATATAGAACGATTACGGAGGGTTCGGCAATACGATGGAGTTGGTTTTTCTCAAAGTCAAAACGGTATTATTCAAAATGGCAGCAATGCCCTTGCCAACACCACTAACTATGGTGGCAATTCAAGCAGGGCTGTATATAATGTTGAGAATTATGAGGTCAATGATAATAATGGTGTAACATCTTCTGCCCTGGCTAGTCAGACGACAACGAGTGTTAAATTGAGGGAGGATGTTTTTCCTAGGGATTCTGAAAGTAATTATCTACCACAGGAATATGATGACCGTTTCCTTGGTGTATATATGGACTTTGAAGAGCTGCGTGAACTACTGGAGTAGAATTTCTTACCAGAAAGAGAACTGCAACCTTTGTTAATGTTCGGGATTGCATGCTTTTCTGTTTTGGAAAAAAATTATTTGCGACAAGAATATGATGAGCATTGAAGTCGAAGGGCTGCATGATCTATCTACTCAAGTAAAATTTCCTTTTAGAAAGAGAATTGCAACTTGCAACCATTGTTGTTAATATGTTCAGGATTGCAAAGGGAACCTTTTTAACTTTTCTGTTTTCCCTAAAAATTCGTTTGAACTTGTCATCCTCTGTTGTGGACCTTATATTCTCATTTCATGCTAAATTGTTGAGAACCATGAGGCATGAATTAACAACTTTTATCGAATTCTTCTGGTCCTTATTATATCTTCCTGGCCTTCATATATTTTCCTCTTTGGATTCATATTTGATGCTTCAGTTTGTTGGTCATAGTCTAGTGAAAAGGTCTTTCACAAGTTGAGTGAAAGATCTTTGAAAGCAGTTTGAAGTCCTTAAGCCAGGGTGGGTAAGTTCGTATTTCCGTCTCCCGATACAGTTATATTATTGATGTAGGAAAGTTTTAAACTCTTTGGGACAATACATATTTTATCTGAAGTGTGGAGAGCTGCAACCAATCTAGTTCAAGTGCTCAAAATTGTCAATGAATAATGGACGAAGAGAATCCATTTGAATATTTATAAAATGGGTAACCCTAAACAATTATTGGGGAAATGATTTTGCTACTTGAATAATAGTATTTTTTTTCCCTGCATTTTATAATACTTTTTATTTTTTATTTTTCAAATCAAAATTCAAGGTCCGGATTTTTGCTTCTCTTTACAAAAAGAAAAGAAAAAGGAAATGTTAAAAAACAGACTATGAACAAATTGCATTACCACAAAAATGCCACTTTAGCTACAAAACGACGCTGTATTATGTAAGTAGTAGTATCTAATGGAGCATCTTTATGTGATATATATGTATATGTGTATATATATTTATCTATAATCTGAATGAAGAATGAACTAGTATAAAAGTATGATTGATCATTTATTCTTTTTGCCACCAGCCAGAATACGTTGAATCTGTAAACCTCTGCTGAAGGCCTGGTTGAAAAGCAACCTTGTTTGGAACTCTGAGACAAATGGGAACCAGGCCAGGACTGCTACTGGAGCTAGGATGATAGTTCCCATTAAGTACTCATACCCTCTTGCTAGAGCTTTAACAGAACCCCACAGTCCTATTGCGTTCACGAAAGGCCTGCAAGCTTGTGCTATCATCAGAATAGCCCATCCCGTTGGCAAAAACCCGAGCAAGCTTGCAAATATATCTCCAATTGTGAGGTCTAGGAACTTTATGGCAACCACAATTCCCACAATGAAACCGATAAACACGAATAGCTTTAGAAGTCTGAACATTAACTGGAAATGTGCACTGAATTTCTTCCTCCCCACTGACAAAACCTTAAGGATGAGCATTACAGCAATGATGACCAGCCAAGATAGACCATAAACCTGTAACCATAACAGCAGATTAATTCATTGGTTTGTGTTCAAACTTACAAACAAACAGAAAGATAAATCAATTTGAAATGTGCTTACAATAATACTCTTGTCATTCTGGGCAACACTCAATTGATAAACAATTCCATACTGGTATACGAAAAAGCGGAGAGAAAGGACGATTTCCCAAAACCGGCCTAACAGACCCGTGTATTGGAGATGCTCTTGTTCTTCATCCCACCATGACTCCCAACTCTTGGTTGCTGGAACACCAATTCCACCATGGTTACTCATCCATTTATTCCAATCTTCAAAGTCTTCGACTATCTTTTGCCACTCGAACCCTGATGGATTGAAAAAAAAGGGAGCAAACAACCATGAAGCAACAAGGAACCACATTGAGAAGGTCAGGAATGCATAAGTCTTGGAGTCTGAAGCAGCTGAGCTATAAACTTGATATATTATGAGCAAAACCATGAGTTCAAGGGCTTTAGTGAAATGGCTTCTTGAGTACATTCTGTAATTCTCAGCAAATTTTTCATGCCTGACAACAAAACCACGCCCAGTGGCTCTGTATTTAGCTCCACCATGTAACACTGTTCGCCCAAAGTAATGGGCCTTCGTCCCAAGAGAGAAAGTAAAGAAGACAGATGCTAGTTGGAGCTGCATAATTATGAATTCAGCAGCTGCAGTTCTAAAGCCCCTCTCTAGTCCTATTTCCATAATCATAGGCAGTGCCATGAAGAAACCTAACTGAAAAACAGATTGTGATATCATAACAGTCCTCAGAGCCTTATCTCCCCTAAATCTTGCAAATCTGACTATGGTGTTCTCCAGTCCACTAAGTGAAAGATAGAGCCTACCGTACAAGAATGCGTACACAGTGAGGACCACCAGCTGCATAATAGCATCAAAAAAATTCCAAGAGGAAATTATTTATCATACGTCGTTGCGAGTAAGTATGCTCTTCTTCTAATATCAGTTTGAAAACTCTAGTTTTAAACATCAATAGAATTATTTGAAAGTGAAACATATTTTACCATTGAGCTTATGTAAAACCCAGTCGTTGTATAGTAACATGACATCATGCGGAAGAAATCAAAACGATGGCCTAATCTGTAGATGTCGCGGCTGAGTGTCTGCTCCCCATTACCACATGCAACTTTGGCTTCAAAAAGTGAAATCTGGTTGAGACCGACATCTCTTCCCTTCCCCACTTGAATGTATTCATGGTGAGTAATGTTTCCACGTCTAAGTGTTGAATTAAAACCTTCATACAAAAATATGTGTCAGAAAGCACATATAACATAACTATGCCTTCCAAGGAAATGTGGTTTTAGGATCTTACCAGCAAAAATATCCTCGCTGAGATTGATTCCCCTTGAAGCTTTGCTGATACCTCCACGGGTAATGTGAAAGATTCTGTCAAAAACGTCTGGATGTCCATAATGGAAACGCACCCTATACAAAAGCAATTAGAGAAAATAATCATTTACAAGTTGTGATTAAGCAACATCAGAACAAATTAATAGAATATCTACTTAATAATGCAAAAGAAATTTGTAATATCAAGCTTTTAAAATATGAATTTCCTGTTACACTCGTGACACTTATCTCTAGTGAAAATGGTACAGTTCTTAGACAATCCACCAACAAAAAAGAGCATGAGACAATTCTAATATTGGTGATACACGGAAAAGGAAAGAACATACTTCAAAGGCCTTGCAAGAACTCTCTGACCGATGGTGACAAAGCTTGTTTCTTGATTAGACATAAACCCAGCCAATGATGACACACTGCATTTGAAGACATGACGAATAAGAATTAGATAAACGTGAAAATGCACCAAAAACCTGAGAAAAAGTTAAAACAAATATCCAACCTTCCAGTGAAAATATGCTCCCGAACACCCAGGATGGTAGGCGGTCGCACACCATGATCCTCGTTAAATTCCTCAAGTAGGTTCCGCATCTTAAAAGCTTCTTCCAGATAGTTATCCTACAAAAGAAAACAAGAAGTTATTTTCAATTCTCTAGATAAATATTCAGAAACACAGACTTCCTTGAACTTACCTGGTTCATATCAATGGTCTGAAGAGCTTCTCCACGAGTAAAGACAATAGCATGGTTTTGATTTTCTGGCTTCCCTTCTCCTATTTTGGCAGCCCCAGGCAGCTTTATGCGGAAGATTTCCTTTGAAAAGAAAGAAAATTGTATCACCCCAGGGTTATAACTGATTTGGTTCGAGTATTTTATCTAAAATAATATTTACCTGATCAAGATTATCAACTGCCTTTACCAATACAGAGTAATAAACCTTCTGATTTTTCCCACCTTCCATTTGCTCAACCTCGTCTATGTATGCTACACGAAGAGATGGATTACTGCATAAAAGTAGAAAGACAACGTGATTAGATCAAGCTAATTAAAAATTCTACACATGTTTTACTTTGCCAGAATCATACAACTTACTTAACCATCAGGTTTAAAATATCAGTTGCACGACGATCTCCACTGCGTTTTTGGTTTCCATAATTCTGGCAAGTGGCAATGTATGTGAATTTCAGGTCTGCCACGGCCTCTAATTGAGTGTACATGGATCTTTGACTCTTCTTATCTTCCACTGATGACTCTGTAATAGTTTTATATCCTTCAAGTATCTCTGCAAAATTTACAGAAAAACAATCATGAAAGAAGCATCAGTTTCTCTAATAACTAATTTGTAATTAGCCTCTCTGGACATTATAATACAGAAACAGTCGCTTTGAGTAGCCCATAGTTCGCTCAAAGAATCTCATAACATATCAAAAATCTCCTTCTCTTCAACTTTCTCAATTCTAATCATCTTGACATAGTAACTTGTTGAAGATCAACCTAAATACAAGCATTTTTTCGAAAAACTAGGCACGAAAGTACTTTGCAAATACTCTTATCTCCATTTCAAGCATGTTTGCATTCCAAAATTCTACACATGACCCTCTTACAGTTGTGGAGAAAATTGCCTCTTACCATCTTCTGAAGCCATGTCAAGAAAAGCCTGAAGTTTCAAGGCCCTTCTGTAGTACATCATTCCTCTGACTGCATGCCAAATAGTTATTGTCACAAAACTTGAGGGGAAAGGTGAGAGCAGTAACAAGGGAATAGGAGTACGAGAAACAAACAAACCTGTTCTGCAAAGAGTCTGTCCTCTCAAGGAGGCCCAATGGCGTAGTTGTAGTATGTTTTCTTCATTTTCCCAAATCTCAGATCCTTTGCAATTTATACGCTCCGTGAAGTTATTCCATTCATCTGAATGAAGTTTTAATATGGTTGTCCAATACATGATATCATATTAGTAGGATAACATGAAATTGTTCATAGCATCATAAAAAGCAATTTCATTTCAGATAGGTAACTTTAAGCAGACCTGGATAAATCTTTTGAAGATAATATATGATTGACACACCATCTTCATTTTCCATTTCAAGATCACTCTTGGAAAAGACAGTCTCCTCGCTGTAATAGGGAGTCATGACACTGCCATGCAAGTATGGTTAGTAACTTGCAGCACTGAGACACTATAGCAGATTAATAAACTCATTGATGTAGCATAGATAGTGATCATGACTCCAACGATCTATCTAAACAGATGAATGCTTCTTGAAGAAATTCATTTTGTTTAATTTGTTCAATCTTGTCAGACGACAACAATGGTGAGTGTTAGTGAAGAAGCAGATTTCTATCATGCATAGATATTCTACACTAAATGCTAATTTTCCTCCATTCTAGCAAACATTAAGCTCTTCTTGTATAACCAACTATAGTATTTTGTCTGAGAAATAAACAATTAGGATAGGAAATCAGGTTATTCAAGAGGTTGATAGTGGTGTCCGATACAGCAAATCAGCTCTTTTGTTTGTAACTTCCCAGCAAAAGGATACAGGAAGGATGTGAAATGTACCTGAATGATAGCATTTTGCGAACTCGAGGTGCACGCGGCATATCCATGAAAAGTGAATTTGTGAAAAATGCTATCCTGCGGCGTGCTTCAAGGTTTGTTGGCACTTCCATTGCAGATTCTTTAACAGTCAGGAGCAGGTAAAGGCGGCGTATCTGTGAACAAATACTCATAAGAGGTTCATCTAATCACCTACTAGATACTTCACATCAGCGCAAGTGTTTATATATTGGGCACTTAGGTTCAGATGCATTATCATGTACCTGCTCTTCCCATTGTGCTGTATTTGGGGGTGGGTAGACAATGTTGACAAATAGTTGCTTTCCAGAATCCTTGCTACCACGACCAAGTTCGGCAAGTTCACTGCATCCAATGATGGAACTAAATTTCTAAGTGTTCACCAGATAGCAATAAAAACAAATTGTACATATAAATTTTTAAAAATACAGTGATAACAGCTCTAAGTACTGTAATCTACCAACCTGGTCTCATTCACCATCATGTCCCGTGTAACTACTTCTAACATATCTTGCAGCAATAAAACAACCCTATCTTTCTGGGATGGATCACTGTCTTTCTGTAACATACAAAGAAAGTTTCAAACTTCGATACGTTTAAACATGGAAAAAAAGTAGAATACCATGTGAAGCATTGACGGCAAAGACTTACCAATATCTCCATAAGTTCCACAAATTTCTTCCAAAGATCAGGTAGAGCTTTCATTCTGAAATTTGCAAGGAATGTATTCTTTGATATATGACTTTCAACTTCTTTGATGATGATCCCAATTATCCTGTACCAGACAAGCAGATGTTAGAACAGCAATGCAACCAATATAAAACTGAAGCCTTATAAGATCCACGAATAAATAGGAACAAAGATAACCTTTTCTCAGTCTCTCCAACAATTAAGGCATTCAGAACAAGTTTAAATGATTCGTAACATTCAATTACAGCACATTTCATATATTCATCAGCACATATACGCTTCCAAAGGTCAGCATCCTTTGATCGAAATTGAGCAGCCATATCCAGTGCAACTGGAATCTGCAAAAGGGGAGAGAGTCAAGAAAGAATATGATAGGAACATACAACTAAGTAATCTGTGTTTACCTTGCTAGCAAGTAAGAAGGGTGGCCACTGAATTACTTTCAGGCTAGGATCAGAGGAATAAGGAACAAGAAGCAGATCCATCTCCCTGAGGTAAACAAGTCCAAGTTTATTTTCAGTCTATGAAAAAAATTTCAAGCAGGTAAACTAAAAGCAGGAGCAATTAGAGAACAAATCAGTTCTGGGGGCTTTTCCTGTCACTTATGAGATCTTCTTCACGGAAGCTACATATAACATCATTCCACAACTGAGCAAATTTTGCAGCTTCACTTCTCTTATTTGCAGCACCCTATAAATTTCAGGAAATGCAGAACTTCAGAAATGGGATGACTATAGACACCATGTGGGGACATGAAAAGCATATTAATTGCCAGAGGGTGAAGAGAAACCTTTTGAAATCGATTGGTAAAAGAAATCCCTCTTTTCTTAGTTTTGTCAGAAGGCACCAAGTAAGTGTTGAACGCACCAGGTAAGGACTGAAAACGTGACCTTACCATCATAAGAGTCCGAATCTGTGGAAAGGCAAAGGATGTTAAAAGTGAACATAATATACAAATTTGATGTTATTAGCAAATCAAATACGACAGTTATCATGTCAAAGAATGATCCTACAACTAAATCACAGATATCTTATACCCTCATGAATCAAGAAATTGGAGAAACATCAAGTATTAAAAGTTCTGATTAAAAATAGTTCTTTACTCTGCATCAATTGTATGATAATTTCTTGCTACTATGAGGAACAAGACTGAAAATAAAGTTGTTGAAGACATATTAACTTTTGGTTCCTGCTTAAAGGACCTTCGGTATATCTTTTTCTGTCAGAATAACACCTCCTTTCTATTTAGAGATGAAGTTCAAATTTGTAGAGTTTTGTCCACTGGAAATAGTTATTGACATGTCAAAAAATGAAAGTCCATAATAGAAATTCATGTTTTGAAGTAAATGTTATGATAAAGGAGACAAAGAAATCATTTACAACAGCATTAATTGGAAACTTTACTTAAATAATAATCATTTAACTGAATTTACTAGCGGCTACTACCTCGCCAAGACGATCAAAGGCCCCAATGAAACCTCCGTACAAGGTAGAGAATATAGCATACCAAATCTGGGGGTCCATGAAATAAACCTGCACGAGAATTATAACAACTATGAAACACTGGGTTACGAAGAACAAAGGATCAGACTGAAGAAAACAGAAAGGAACTGATATGGAAATCATATTATATACTAAACCATATATACCAAAAACGGTAATAGTAAGAAAGACACACCATGACAACCGGTACCCATAGCGCAACAACAGCTCCAATGTTGTGCTTAACTGCATTTCGTATAAGATTATCATAATGTGTGCAATACACAAATATGATTCTGGAAACAAATAAACAGAATAAAATACATACAATTTGGGAGTAACTCGTGCCAAGTATATTCAACATGATGAATGCTCATTATATCTTTTGTGGGCTTCACCATAGGTTTTATCTGGATAAAACAAACACTTGAATAAGGAAAAGAAATTGATAGTATTTTACATTTTATTGAGTGACTAAAGGATGTGAAAGTACCATCAGAAAGTAACTAAACGCAAATTTTGAACAGAGAAGCAGCACCCAAAATAGAGTATATCTGTCACCAATTACAACAATATATAAACAAATCAGTCTCATATGTATAAATAGAACATATTCAAGGAGAATTCTTTTAAGTTAAAACATACTTAATAAGCGCGAATTGGCTCTCGTGCATTCCCCTTCCCACATAGATTCTTGGCTGCAAAATTGTAAGCAAACTTTTCTCAGATCAAACATATGATATTAGATCAAAATAGATGCATATAACATAGAAGGAATGCTGTAGGAGATCTAGTTGTATCAAGTAATAGTCCAAGTTTTATATTTCACACCATATTAATTTTGTCTCTCCAAAACTTCAGCTCTTATCCAAAATTCTAAAGTTTATCCTATAAACATGTGTTTGTTTTCTTTCTTTTTTGGATCATGATCAACCATATTCAAGTGACTTCAAAGTTTTAAATTAACGTATTGCCCAAAACAATGGTGAATACAGTTCTCAATTTGTTTGGTTTCCTTTCACTTTCTTACAATAGATCCTATGCCCGACAGCATAAAGATATGCAATGAATTCCATACATCTTAAAAGTTCAAACGCTAACTCAAGAATAATAATGAACTTGGTTTCTAGTCTAACATAGTTCAGATTATCAAACTGTAATACTTTGGTTTTTTTAATATTTTAATATTCACACCAAAGGAAAGGTGTGCAAGATTGATATTAACTACAACTTAGATCTTGCTGGATTCTGGAATATGCTCTCACATGCAATGGGTAACACTGGAAGATCATGTTCATCATTTTAACTTCAGAGAAAGGTTAACAAAATAAAAGATGGCATATGAACCCAACAGAAACAGACCACCCTCACGGAAGCTGAATTAGATAACCTGGAGCTTATAGCATGTACATCTATATCAGCATACATAAGAAATGAAAATAAGTTGTAGCCAAGATAAAATGTCAATAGTCACAATATCCGATGATCAATATCTTACTGAATTTTAATTTTGTCTCCAGCAGATCCTTCTTTGGAAGAAGAAATAGTTAGAAGATTGATCTTATATTTCAGACTAGTTCGCCAGTGGAAGGATACAGGTTTCTGGCATAAACCTCTTCCTAGGGAAAACTCACCCATATAAACATTGTGCTCTACCTTATGAGCTGTTGGATTACACTAGATCTTATCAGTATTTTACTTTACAACAATATCGTCTGCACATTCAATGATTCGGGAAAACCCACCCGCATAAGTAGGATGAAATCCCTCAACTTCCTTACCAATACGTATCAGTCATATTTTAGTATAAACATGAGTGGATAATTGATAGTATAGTAGAACAAGAAGGGAACAGTTATATACCTGTGACCACCATAGGAGAAACCTAACGATAAGCCAGTCAGAGTTCTCGATCCAGCGTCGCAACATTGGGAAGATAAAAAGGACTGCCGCCAATAAATTTGGAAGCAAGTATACAGCTACCGCCATGAGGTACAGTTGAGGCACACCCTTAATTTTATCGAGGAACGAGAGCGTATGTATGAGTTTGCCAAATGAAAATGTGTCATTTTGGTGCAAATAACACACAGGAAGGGTGATGGTCCAGGCAAGGCTGACGATTATCTTGAGAAAGGTCCTCAAAACAGAAGTGAACTCCCATCTAAGATATCCCGGATAGTTCAGAACGAGGTCCAAAATACCTAAAGCAATTTCAATACTAATTTCTCAATCATATAAAAAATGAGACCTAAAGCTTAAATTGAAATGAGATTGTTGTTGCAAACAAAATATGGCGACTAAAAGTAATAACTCAAGCTATCTATATCCACCACTAACTAATAACATTTTAATCTCTGATGTGTGTTTAAGCAATAAGAATAACAATTACATACTTTGGATGAAGCGAAGAAGGGATGCTGTGATAAAGATACTAGACAATTTGTACATGATATTCTTCTGGAAGATATCGAATATGGAAACATTACTCCAGGCAATGATGATCATGGCCTGCAGAAGAACAATCCCAATGTTCAGCCAGAAGCACTAAATAAATAAGTGAAGAGCGCTTTCATCTGTTTAATTTGGCACCTGAAGAGAAAGTATGAGAAACGTCCACAGGCGATCAAAACTTCGAAAAATGTGCCAAAATGACCGAGTTTCAGCGAAGAATGATTTCCCCAACTTTCCAGGATTTTTATGAGCACGACGCCCCTGAAACAAAGTTCACATACTAAGTGAACAAGCACAAGTTTTAAATTGGCCAAACAGGTTTACCTCGGAATATCTTACCTTCCCAACATCTCTTGTTGATTTGAAAAACTCGCCATCATCACGCATTGGCCAACCCAAAGAGAAGCAATCCGCCGACCTACAATACCTTATCAATTAGTACTTGCAGAAAAAATGAAATTACTTTTAATAATAAACATTACGTTGTAGTAGAGAACTCTAACCAGAAATACTCGTTTAGATCATCATAGTTGCACCAGCCTGTGTGGGGGCCTTTCCCATTTTTATCTTTCTTCGATTCCTAGATCCAGGTAATCACCATTTTGTATAAGCAAAAAGTCTTAGCTACAACTATATAATTTACCTGAGCATATGAGTACCTTTTCAATCACTCGGTAAATAGGTGTTATAACTTTTCTCAAGAAAGATTCATCATCCCCACCATAAGATGGTTTGATGTTTTCACCAGTAACAATGCTGACATTTCCAGCTAAGAGTCCATGGAGTTCATATGCCATCTGAAAATGCACACATAAAGTTAAAAAACGTTCAGTTTCCACTCAATCATGGACATGGATTCACAGTTACATAAAGAATAATTCATCACTCACATTGTGGAAAATGTAGCATAGGCACTCCGGCATGAAGCGAACATTAGCTGCTTCACCCCATATAAGAAGATAAAGGCCCATATAAAGTATTTTTCTCTGTTGCACTTCCTGCTGCCCTTGAGGGAGCCTATGAACATTAAGATTCAAAAGAAAATCATCAGGCAATCCGACATTTTCATGGAAACTGGAATAGTAAGTGTGTGTCTGAACTTTACTGCATGAACATTTCGTTTCACCTTAAACTGTGTTTTTTCCCCAAGAATTTACACCACGTCTTGTAGTTCTTGAAAAGTTTATTCATTAGTGCGTCAGCTGCTCGATCATCAAGCTAAGCAAAAAACAATGAGTCTTACGTGACTAACTCTGCCCGAGTACAAAAAATTGGTGCACATATGCACATTATTCAAGTTAAAAAAACCAGATGCTCAGCAAATTAAAGAACCGAATATAGGTGATGAAATCAAATCCATGCTTGTTGGAAACATGCGGCAATAAGCAAGTCTCATTATTTCAGGGTAACACTAATGTGCATAATCACTAAATTGATATAGAAAACGAAGTCATGTGTTAGATGCACCTTATGATTCACTGTTAAGAGAATGTCAATTCTTATATTCTAATCCATTCAGAGATATCCCAGATAGGGGAAGCATACTTTGTTTTGTGGTTCTGGCTTGGGGATTAGTCTTATATGAATATTTGAAAGCAACAAAGTCAAGTGCTCCCTTTGGTTCCTGACGTTGTCCCTCTGTAGATATCAAAACAATCCTGTGACTAAATATCCTCATCTGAAAGCATGAAAAGATTATCTCATTCAACAATTCATAATACATGCCTGAAACCCAAACATAGCCCTTAACCAATCAAGAAGGTCCAACTCCCCAGCTTTCTGTCTCTGTTGCTCAAATGAGGTTGGCCATGTTAGGCCACGAGTATTTTGTAGAGCAGTTACAGAAGCTTTGACCTGACATCATCAAAGATTGGAATGCGTAAGTATTTATGAATAAATGTATGTATCATTGGTGCTTAGATGTTGCAAATGCATCACCTCTTCAAGTTGCATGATGGATTGTGATGCCCCAGCAGAATCAAAGGGAAGAATGTTATAAGGAACATAGATCTCCTTCTTTGCCTGCACATCATTTGCTGCAGCCATAATCTGTGAAGGAGCAAAAGTTAATATGATTAAGGTCCCCCAAGACATTAAGAAAGATTGTATATAAACTATGCTGCCATCATTATCATTTCATAACATTGGTGTAAAAACTAACCTCTGGAGCAACTTCCTCAACTTTTTCGGTCTTATTAACTGCACAAAGAACTTCAAAAAGCACGCCAGCAGTCTGGTAAGCTTTTCCAAGCTGAGCTCTGTAAGGAAAAGTTGATAACATGATATTAATGATCTTCAAATAGTCCAAATACTAAGACTTTCCACGAGAAAGAATGTTGAAACTAGTATGTTATCAATACCTATCAGCTTGTTCCCCCTTGTTAAGTGCGACAACATAGTGCTCATAGTATTGCTTGTAGAAGCTCTCGATTTCCCTGGCATCAGTCTTTTTTACCCGAACAGCAAGAGTTGATGCATTATCCTGAATACAAGTATACAGATAAGCTTAAACATTGTGATATAACTGGAAATTCCAACAAAGTAATGGCTTTAAATTTCCCTGACCTATTTGCATCACAACGTCATCATAGTCCAGCAAGTTATATACAATTCTGGTACTAAGCATGAAACATAACATGTTTTTCTTTCTGTGTGTGGGGTGGTGGGGGGGGGAGGGGGTTATTAAACACTATCTACCATCCAGAAATTTCCCTGACCTCTTTGCATCACAACGTCATCATAGTCCAGCAAGTTATATACAATTCTGGTACTAAGCATGAAACTTAACATGTTTTTCTTTCTGTGTGTGGGGGGTGGGGGGGGGGGGGTTATTAAACACTATCTATTATCCAGATTTATTGGGAGGCTTTAATAATAAAACGGAAGGCAGAATATGAAACAGCAACGGATCAAGAAACTACACAAAACACAATGGGATAGTTTAGCAAGCTGCTCCTTAAAACTTGAAAGGCTTTATGATTGTTTTCTTTCTAATAAATTAAGACATTTATACACTATTATTTCGTGAGCTAATCCAAGCTCATATAATATTCATAGTTGCTGAATTGGTTGTGGCATATTGCGCCAAAAAAATGGTATCATATTAATCTGACAATTTTGCACACTGACCTTTTTCTATATTTTAAAAAACAAATGCACTCTCTCCATGACTTGCAAACTACTTTATTACATAATGAGATACAATCTGTATTTTATTCTTGTATATTGCTAATAAATTGAATATTGTGCTAAAATAACAAATATAAATATATTATATTTACCCGTTCTAGTCGTTGATGGAGGCTAGTCTTGAACTGGCGCACACCACGTCCATTGGAATTCGGATCCAATCTATGTGCCTTCTCAAATGCATAGAACCGACCTGAACCACATTCATTTCACCGATAAATCAGAGAAAAGAGGGCAAACATTTCCACCACATTATTTAAATTCCAAGAGAGAAACATACATTTTTTCAACAAACGTAGAAACTAGTTAATTAGACACATCATAAAATAATACATAGCAGCTCAATTAGAGAACAATAAACAGAAACAAATTTGGTTCCTTACAGAGGTACGCAACACGAGGTCGCTCGTTCTGAATCTCGGTGGCAACGCGGAGAATTGGAGCGATAGACTGCAATGATGACGGTACAACTTCATTGTCGAATACCTCCATGGAAAACACGGTGGTTGCAGCGCTGCGCGAGGCTCGCCGCATCAGGGTCGGCTGGTGATCATGATTCCCCGACGACGAAGCCATGCCGCTTCGCTCTCTCGAGGAAGAACTAAACCTAACCTCTCGAGAGCTTAGCAGAAATCACCGTCTCAACTCAATCGATCTAATTATATATCTTCCACTCTGATCAATCACAATCAACAATCGTTAATTCCAAAATCATCATAAACTCGTTACAATGTTCATATATATAAAAAAAAAATTAACGATCAGAAGCTTACATGGAAAAGAGATGGCTTAGAAAATCCTGCATCCGATGGTGTTACGATGAAATGAAGGAAGATGAAGAGAGAGATGAATAATCATCAGTGGAAAGATGTGTGAGATAAATGAATAAATGAGTTTGTTAAGCTTCAGCAGTGGCTGGCTATACGTAGAGCGCGGGAAGGTGGATGAATTAATTTTAATTTGCGGCTTTTACGGTAAATAAATATGTACGGTCCTGCTTCATTAAAATTTATTTACCACTTTTGTTAGTAAAAACTTTTTATCATTCTAATATATTTAATTAAATTTGGATTTGGGCTTGGATATTTAGTCAATTGCAATGAATTAGGATTACTTAAAATATTATCGAATTTCTAATACGCTGAGCTTAGAGTAATTTAATACTCGAATCAAACTTAAATCGCAATTTATTTTTAATCGAACATAAAAATGGGCCGCTTGATTTATTTATTTATAGAAATGGGCTTAAGATCCAGTAATCGCTTGGGCTAATCACTATTCTTAATTTGGGCCAAGCCCGAAAGTAGAAGTGGGCTTTAAGATATGAACTGGGCGCGAGATATACATATGAATTACCTTTCTTACCCCTGATTTCCTTGGTGTATTAAATGCACTGAAGCTAGGGTTTCTTTAGTTATCCATTACCCTTGGCTCATTTTCACACTCGATTTGCCTCCACGGTTCTTCTTCATCACCGCTCGCAGAGGTAAATTCGTGTTTTTATGTCTTTCTTCTCGTTCTACATATACTGCCAGCACATATGTATATATATATATTTTTTTTATCATTTTTGTAGTTTTTTCTTGGTTTTGTAATAATTATTTTAGGTTGATTTTTGGATACATAGTGGTGAAGTTTTGGTATCAGATCCTGTTTGATGCTCCATTCTATTGTATAAAAGATTTTTTTCGAAATTTGTAGATTCATTATTTTAATGCTGCGACAATTAGATTGTTCAACTTTGTGATTACTTTGTGTGAGCTGACATTGGATTTAGAAGGACTAGAATTACTTATTTTAATCCGAAAAGTTGGCTCTATCTGGTTCGTTTTCTCATCAAAATCTTTGTTAGTTAGTATTGCATTTAGTGAGGCTTAATTGTTAAGGCTAAACTTGCATCCATATTCCTCTAATTGAGGCTGAGAATTCGTTTGCTCAAGCAGCTGTTACTTATTCATTTTGCTTAGTATATTTTTGTGATGGCACCACACAAACAATTGGTGTGAGTGGTGCCACTGTTATAATGAAGAAATGTTTTTCGTGTATTATATATATCACCCAATCCTCCACCCCTCCCCAAAAAAGGGAAAAAGTAGTGAGTGTAGTTGACACTATGAACTTCATTGTTCAGAGCTCTCTTTTACACTTATTGTGTTACCTTTATATATATATTTTTTGACCTCTACTGTTAGAACATTGTATTTCTTTTTAATTGCCCAATCTGTAAAGACAGTGCCATATCGAAATTTTATCATTTGCTCCTAAATGGTCGGGATTAGTTGAGTTGTCCTTGTGAGGTAGTGAATTTATACCATTATGCTTTTCTTTGTAAGTGTCATATGAAAATGTATAGAAATGTTATAAATTTTCGGATTTGCTGTGCAACTTCTAATGCTGTTTAAATTGCAGATGAATGTGGAAAAACTAATGAAGATGGCCGGTTCGGTCCGAACCGGTGGAAAGGGTACCGTGAGAAGGTTAGTCGTTTGGTAGCTGTTGACATTTTTTTTCCGACTCATGTAGGGATAATTTCAAAAATAATTTTTCATATGAAACATTTATTGAGAAGACAAGACTGTTTGTTGTGATATGCTCTACAACGTACAATATCAATTACTCTCTTTTTCTTTGAATTGAATATCTTCACATCTATTACAGAAAGAAGAAGGCCGTACACAAGACAACCACAACAGATGACAAAAGGCTTCAAAGCACATTGAAGAGAATAGGAGTTAATGCGATACCTGCAATTGAGGAAGTTAATATTTTCAAGGAGGATATAGTTATCCAGTTCAATAACCCCAAAGGTATTGCTAGTTGGAACTCCATTTCTGCCCAATGTAGGTTTTTCCAAGTTTTTCTTGCCCTGAATTGTTGTTTTCTTTTGTTTTGCAGTTCAAGCATCTATTGCAGCCAACACTTGGGTTGTTAGTGGTTCTCCACAGACCAAGAGTATGTGTTTCTTTCTCAACTCAATTATTCTTCGATCAGTTAATTCAAAAGTGGTTGCATATTTTCTCCAGTCTATTACTTGAGCTGCCTCCTCTGAATCTTTCTTAGGTTTCTCAGTATTGGCACATGCTAAATTTTTTCATGTTAGTTTGAGATAAAAATGATGTTTTTCTTTCAAAACACATTCAAATTATGACATCAGATATTCGATTTGTTTGTGATTGTGCAGCAATTTTCCCATGTCCATAATTCCTTATCTTTGCTTTTGTTTCCCGGTGAAGTTGGATATTGCTTGATTGATTGCTTTGGCGGGTCTTCTATTGAACTATATTTGTTTAGTTTGACTATCCAATTGATACCCTTTATTTTTTGCAGAATTGCAAGATATTCTACCCCAAATTATTCACCAATTGGGTAAGTTCAGTTTTTCCTCGATTTAATTAGGCATTTCTTTTTCAGTTTGAGCAACAATATCAACTCACAAAGGCATATGGTAAACAATATTCAGGTCCAGATAACTTGGAAAATTTGAAGAAATTGGCTGAACAGTTCCAGAAACAGCCTCCTGTTGGTGGTGAAGGTGCCGCCTCTGGTGCCACCGGAGCACCAGATGATGATGATGACGAGGTCCCAGAGCTTGTAGGTGACGAGACATTCGAAGCTGCTGCAGAGGAGACTCACACCCACACATCCTAAGGGTTCTTCAATTTTGTGTCATTACCCATATCTTGATGTTTTTTTCAAATCTGTCATGTTAACGTTGTTAATGTCTATTTTGATCCATAACAGGAACATGGTACTATGTTTCGATTTAGTGAGTTAATGCTTTCACAGAGCTTTATCTGATTTATATGAATCTAGCAAGCCTTCAAAGGTCTTAAGTGTTCATTTTTTTAATAGCATTTATTAATCTTATGATTAAGTGATTCTATTATAGTATGTAATATTATGTGATGGAAAGTCCATTTCGATGGCCGCCACCACCATCCACCTTTGGCCCAAATCTCTAGGGGTTTTCAGTTAATAAGATATTTCCCGTGGGGTATTTGCATTTATCCCTTAATAAAATAATACTCCGATATTAAGATGAGAATTGGAAATTTGTAACTGATGTGAAAAAAGTCTAAAAGTAAGATGGCATGCTCAACAAAAGGACGACCTTTCTTCGACAGATATGAAAATGATTGGCAATAAAATGATTACCTTTAGATATTGAGAAATATTTTACTTGTAAAAGTAACGTAATCGGAGAATAAAATATTTACAATGGTACAAGGGAAATTAAACTTCAACCATATCAATTAACTAGTGGGATAATCTTATCCGCATAACTTTTACTATTGCTAATGAACACTTTATTTATCTTAAATTATTTAGACTCTGGAAAATTTTAAATATAAAATAACAGTCACAGTTTGTAACAACTTGTGATTGAAACTCATACTATTAGATTAAATTTTTTGAATAATTTAAGTTCTCTTTGACTAAAGTTCTGAAATGTTAAGATCAAACTTAATAGGAAAAATCTTATACCCCACCTAAAATAAACATTTCGTGTCCAAAAATTCGTAGAAATATTTTTCAATAGCAAAACTAGTTAATGTACAAACTTTTCATTACCAAAAACTGTTATACAAGGTTTTTAATCCCTAAAAACTCAATCTTTAAAACAACAAAACATATTGTCATCAACTAGTAACCATAACATGTTTAAGAAACACACAAGTACACACATACTTAAAACCAAAGCATAGAAATCACAATACATTACATATCATTCTTTTAACCTTAATAAAGACAAGGATCAAGCCTTGGGGACACAACAACATCAAGTGGTGCGGCTTTGCTATTAGTCAATCCACCACTTTCAGTCATATCAACCGATTCATCTAACACCGTTGAAATATCGAACCCGTGCAATAAGTTAGCCAACACTTGGTGCACCATTTGTAGACCAAAATTTGTCCCGGGGCAAATCCTTCGACCAGCACCAAACGGGATCAACTCGAAATCTTGGCCCTTAACGTCCACATTTTTGCTAGTACTTAAAAATCTCTCAGGCTTAAACTCCAACGGGTCGTCAGGCCAAATTTGTGGGTCCCGGTGCAGCTTCCACATGTTCACTATCAACCATGTTCCTTTTGGAACATGGTGGCCTCCTAAATTGACGTCCTCGGTGAATTCTCGGGTCCCGCCTAAGGGTCCCGCCGGGTATAATCGAAGAGTCTCTTTTACAATGGCTTGGAGATAGATTAGATTGCTTATATCGGATTCTTTTACTCGTCTATTTGTGCCAATTTGTTGATCCAATTCTTCTTGAGCCTTTTTTAAGACAGCACGATTGTTCAATAGAAGAGAAAGTGCCCAAACTAACATGATTGAGGTAGTGTCACTCCCGCCGGTAATTAAACTCTGTCAAATCAAATGAACATATATTTAAAATGGAATGTTATATTATATATCAATCATTCGATAAATATAATAATCTCTTAATAACATTTTCAAATCGAAAAGTATTAAGGTTTACCGTCAATTTTTTATATTCATCCCAAGCTCTTATAAATCAGGGTTCCCCCATAAATAAACCTAGCAAATCACAAAACAAAGAAAACAAAATATAAACGAAAACATACCACGCATGTAGCTTTGATGATGGTATCAGCGTCATATTGACCACCAACTTCTGCCCCTTCTACAACTGAGAGCATAACGTTCATGAAATCTTTGGCCTTATTCTCGCCGGAATATTCCTTTTTCCGATGCTCTTCCAGCCATTCTCCGACGATTTCATCCAACTCCATGGCCGTTTTCTTCATTCTCTTCTCATGCCCACCTATATCTAGCCACCCTAGATAAGGCAGTGCGTCAGCCACCACAAACAGCCCCGCCAAGTTGAAGAAATCTCTCATCACTTTCCTACACCGCCGCGCCTCCGCCACGTCAGCATTCGCGCCGTAAAACCTCTTTCCGGCCACCATTCTCAACACCACGTTCAAGTTCAGGTTCCCAAACCACTCCTTCATATCCACCACACTGCAACAAAAATAATATATTATATTGTGTATACATATAATATAGTGAAAGTGAAACGTGTTACGAGTATTATATATTGTTACAGTGCCTAAACAAAAGACTGACCTGTTCGTTTTCGTCTGCCATAGCTTGTAGAGCTCGTTAACAGACTGATCAATCTCGGACACACGCACGTGATTAAGAAGCTCGATTCGACGGCTCGAGAGCAGCTCGATTGAGATGAGCTTGCGCAGGTCACGCCAGTAGGCGCCGTACGGAGCGAACCCGAACATGGCGTAGTTATAGCCCAAGTGTTTTGCTGCCGTTATTCTTGGACGTGACGATACAGACGGGTCACAGGTGGTGAATAGTTCTTTGACCAATTCTGAACTGCTCACCACCAGGGCTCGGCGTACGCCGATCCGGATGGTGAAAACTGGGCCGTATTTATCAGCCAGGGCAGATAAGTTGTGGTGTGGAAGCTGTTTGGAGGAGGAGCCACCGCGCATGAGGTGGAGATGGCCGATAAAGGGCCATGCGCCGCCGGCTTCTGGTGGCGATTTGTATGCATGAGTTTTGGAGGTGGTTGAAGTTGAGAACAGCTTGTAGAAGTAGAGAAGAGAAATAAAAGACAAGGCAATGGCTATGTAGATGGAAAAGCTCAGTTCCATGGCGGCTTATAGAATGATTATTTGGGCAAGAGTTTTCCTGTATATATATATAGCTGAATTGATCTAATATTTTTCTTTTTAAAGATTTGATGGGATTGATTAAATTGTATTTCTTTAATGTTGAGTATTCTTAAAACTCAATTATTCAAGAAATGACCCCATAACATGCTTAAAAAAGGCATGGTGTATTCAAGAGTAAATCTCGTTTAACCAAACTTGATTTCTGAAACATATAAGGGCTTCAGGGCTTGTATTTTGGGTCCATTGTATGGGCCAAAAGTCCAACATGATGGGCTCTCTTTTGCCAATGTCCACTATACAATGATCTCAATTAAACATTATTTCAGATCAATTTCATTAAAGAATGTCAATAAATCTAGGCCCAAAAGTGTTGGTCCACGTCACTTCATTTTTATACAATGACTAAAACATTATATTATATATAGATATATTATATATAATATATAGTGAGATAGTAGAGTAGGCGTAGGGCAGAAGCACATCGCTTTCATATTTCCCCCACCCCACCCAACCCAAGTGCATGTATTTACTGACATTGGGCACACACGTAAACACACAATACCTATCTCCCACAACACATATAAGTGCGTGTGTATATATATATTTTACGTATTTTCTTATAAAAATCTGAATGGATTATACTTATGCGTATATATTATATATATAGGTGTATTTCTGTAAATACTGTATGTGTTATAAACGAATACATGTGTAATATTTAGAAACTATTGCATTATTACATGTTGGTCCGGAAAGGTAAGCCACGTCAAGCAGCGGATTTAAACCAACCACCGCCACCGGCCGCCGTCCTTCTCACACTGTTTATCACTCTACTTTCTCATGTCTTTATTTATTTTCTCCAATCTATAAATAATATATATTTAAATAGTCCACTTGGTAATAATTTATCACATTCCAATGTCTCCTCTTCTTCTTCTTCGTCATCTTCTTCAACTTGTCTTCTGTAAATCTCCCCTCATTTGAATTTATCCCAATCACCATATCTTTCTCTTCCCTTTCTCTCTCTCTTTCTATACATACACATATATATATATATGTTATATTGTTGGTGAGAAAAAATGCCAGCTTGGTGGGGTAAAACTAAAAGATCTGGCCGGAGCAAAGATTCAGAGAACAATTCTCCAAAGTCTTCGTCAGTGATTATTAGTGATAATAATAATATTAAGAATAGAGGAAAAGAAAGTGAAGTTAAAGTCAAGAGCGTTGACGAGACTCTTCTACATCAGCAACAATCGAGAAATTATTCTCCAAGAAATAGCAAGGATTTTTCTGGCACAGGAAGAGAATTAGGAACAAATTCATCTGGGTTTTCAGGATTTGATTCGGCTTCGTCTTTGGATAAAGCTCTCCCTTTGCCTAGGCCATCTGAACCATCTAATGATCATCATGTTCATGGCGTAGGGTTTGCATCTGCTTCCAGCTCTGTTTCTAGTGACGGATCATCTGGATCGTTGGATGATCACCATCATCATCATCATCATCATCATCCTGATCATGATGCTTTTAGGTGGGTTTCATTTTGAATCTCGATTTTTCATTTGGGGTTGTTGATCTGATACACAGTTAGATTTAATTGATTACTTAGCTGGCTCTTCTTCTCCAGTACCTGCTTGAGATTAGGAATGAATTTGGTTGATTTTCTTATAGTGAATCTTGAAATTTTGAACTTCGATATTAGATTTGACTTCGAACCAAACCCAGATTAGTTATTATCTATATACTCTCCAGCTACAATTTTGGAAGGTGAACTAAAATTTCATGAATTTTTTTACCCAGATCTGGTTTCTGAAAGTGAACCTTAGCAGAACCCAATCTCTCCAAATCAATAATATGACTTCCTTAGATACGAAAAACGTCAAGAAGAAGCTGTTTGTATAGTTTAAGCTGTGCCTCAATGGCCAATGCTAACAGTGTATATAATTCTGTCCAATTTTGTGTGGCAGAGGACATGGGGAGACAAGATTAAGTCCACTACAACGAAGCCCAGTTCGGTCCAGGTGTACTACAACCGCCACATCACCTCGCCATGCACGGTTTGGTGGTCTTAATTTGGATTCTCCAGGGTCAAAATTGGAAGATGGAAAAAGTGAACTTCATAAGCTACCATTGCCGCCTGGTTCTCCAGTTAGCCCCTCTTCATTACCAACCCCAAGAAGCCCTGGTGTAACTGAAAACTCAACTAGTAAATCTTCAAAGTGGAGGAAAGGAAGGCTTCTCGGAAGAGGCACTTTTGGTCATGTTTACCTCGGGTTTAACAGGTAACGAAGATTTATATAGAAATTGGAAAAGGTGATAATGACACTGATTATAAAACATTGAAACTTTAGTTCTTTTACCTGTCTATTCATATTGTTAATGTTGTAATAATGTGTTTTGATTTGGCAGTGAGAATGGACAAATGTGTGCAATAAAAGAAGTTAAAGTTGTTTCGGATGATCAATCATCGAAAGAATGTTTGAAGCAACTGAACCAGGAGATAGCCTTGCTAAGTCAGCTTTCACATCCTAACATTGTTCAATACTATGGAAGTGATCTGGTACAAATTAAACCTTTTGTTTGGTGCATTTTTTGAAAATATGGTAAATATAGCACCTTGTAACTATGTATATCTCGTTGCCAGAATGAAGAAAGGTTATCGGTTTATTTGGAGTACGTTTCTGGAGGTTCGATCCACAAATTATTGCAAGAATATGGGGCTTTTGGGGAACCCATTATACAAAACTACACCCGTCAGATTCTCGCGGGCCTGGCTTACTTACATGGACGAAATACGGTTCACAGGTGCCACTTCTCTCTCTTACCGTGATCATGTTACATGTTGTAATGAAACCTTGGCATATTTAAGATTATCATATTTTGTCTGCAGAGATATCAAAGGAGCTAACATCTTGGTCGACCCCAATGGTGAAATAAAACTAGCTGACTTTGGCATGGCAAAACATGTATGTATAATTACACAGGCACCCCCTCACTTATTGCCTAATCGCCAAACCCCACCTGAGATTTGGTAAATTACCTCAAGAATAATTCATTGATCTGTAACATTCGTTGCAATACTTTTTTCTTTGACAGATTGCTGCTTCTTCTTCAATGCTGTCCTTCAAAGGAAGCCCATATTGGATGGCACCAGAGGTCTGTTTATGTTACATGAATATGTATAGAAATATATATATATATATATATATATATATATATTACTGATATACATTATGAATTACAAATATGTTGTTTTCACCTCAGGTTGTAATGCATACAAGTGGTTACAGCCTTTCGGTTGATATCTGGAGCTTAGGATGCACAGTTCTCGAAATGGCAACTTCAAAACCGCCTTGGAGCCAATATGAAGGGGTCAGATATTTTAAATTATCTATCGATATCAATTTCGATCAACTCTTTGAGTCAAAATGGCTATGAAATTTACTATTTTTTGCTTTGTATCTTAATTAATAGGTTGCTGCTATATTTAAAATCGGGAACAGCAAAGATGCTCCAGCAATTCCCGATCATTTATCTGCTGATTTAAAAAGTTTTATAAAGCTATGTTTGCAACGAGAACCTTCTGCACGACCCACGGCATGTCAACTATTGGGCCACCCATTTGTTAGAAACCAAACTACACTAAGAGCAACAAATGTCAATATAACACGAGAAGCATTTCCTCGTACTTTTGATGGAAGTCGAACCCCGGTAATTCTTTATATACTGCTTGGATCCTATGTGTAATCCTTGTTTCTTGTAATAGAAAGGTTAAATGTTGTCTATTTTAACTGTGAATGATTTTTTCGTTTGTTCTTTACAATGTCTTTGAGATGTTAAAGTTATAAAGCCTAACTAGATGTTCTCATATGACCCAGACTGCTTTGGAGATGCACTCAAGTCGAACAAACAACAGCCCATTTGATAGAGACGATGTGTCGAGGTTAACAATACCAAAGACCTTAATAAATCAGAGGTAAATGTGTACATAGCATAGCTGTTGTTAAACTATATAAACTTAGGGTGTGTTTGGATTGAGTGATTTGGATTTGGGGAGGGGATTTGGAGGAAGGGTTTGAAATGACACACCTAGAGTGGCGTCATTTGAAATCCACCGTAGCTATGGAGAAAATAGTTCAAAGTCACTGTCGAGTGATTTGAAATCTATTATAACTTGGATAGATTTGAAATCTATTTTAACTTGGATAGATCCAAACGAACTTCATGAATTTGTTGATGAATTTGAAATCCATAGATTTCAAATCCTTCAATCCAAACACAGTTAGGAGTGAAATTTACTTTACCCCTTGTGTTCTGGATTAGTTTAAGAGTTGCATTTTTCTACTCCCAAATCCATCATTTTACCACCTTTGTTACCCTTCAAACATACTCTACTGAAATCAAACATACATCTTATTTCTGCATATGACAATAGTTAATATATAATGCTCTGTTTTTACTGTTGCAGGGATAACTCAAGAACGATAACATCATTGCCCGTATCTCCATCTTCTAGCCCATTACGACACGATGGAGCGGCGTATAGGAACTTATTTCTTTCTCCCCCACATCCCTCTTATACCTCCATTGGACAAAACAGCAGTAATTACAGTGATCACTCAGTATTTCAGTTAAGGCCCAACTCAAGAAGCTCGCTTGATCCATGGCTCGAAATCCCACAATTTAGAGCACAACCACTCATTAGATCGCCCACAAGAACCATTCTATAAAAGTGCTGAAAATTTTGAGCCCTTGTGAGGATCGTTATCTAGAGCTCACACGTCTATATAAAGCATGCAAAAGTTGCTTTGAAGATCTGAAGGTAAAATCGAATGGACGGTTTTATTTTTATCGGTATAAACTGTAATATTTGCCCATCTATTGATGGGTAATGTAAATAGAGATGGCCATAGCAGTGGAATGTTGATAAAGAATGGTGAGATACAGAATAATTATTATCTTGAAGTATTTCACTCATTAGCCTGTTTAGTATGAAAGTTAGTACTAATTGCTAGCTAAACATAGTGTGATTAATTACCAAATGAAGTTTTGGTGGTTTCTTGCAGTTTGATTGATATAAGGATTTGTGAGGAAGGTGTTATTAGTTATATACATGGCCCTTGTAAAAAATTTCGTTTTTGATTGTTCGATTTCGCAGCATTTTTATGTGTCTATATATCCCGCAAGATATATGTTAGAAGCATTTTTAGTTTTGTTTGCACAATATAAGAAGGCCATATATATATATAGAGCTGTAAGCAAAGCTGCGTATGGTAAGTTTACGTTGTACAAAGGTTATGAAATTTATTTTTATTATTATATTATTATGGCCTATTACTATTATATTGGACTGGTCCAACTAACCATAGGCCTTATTACAGGCCCAATGACAGCTGCTTAGGGTCTAGTACAGTCCAACTCAACATAGGCCTCACTACAAGCCCAATGTCAGCCCATATCATATATCACACAAATTATTACTCTACGCAAAAATCACACAAACTATATAATATATATATTATGTATATGTATGTGTATAAATTAAGAGTTTGATTCAAGTTTGACATGTAGACTATATACCAAAAAAAATTATTTATATGACTAATGTTATCATATATTCACTTAGTTTAAGAAACAACATATTGAATTTTATTACCCATTAACTGAGTTTAATTTGACATCACCACGAGTCAATATTATGTAAATAAGAAGAAACAAATTTGATTGATGAAATTCAATATTATGTAAATATAAAAAAATATATATATATAAATTTAATTTGATGAAACTCGTAAGTAACAATAGGAGCGTAAAAAACCAACGAAATTAAAATTCTACCGGAAATTGGAAGTTAATTATAAAGGTGAAATGGGAAAATAAGAAAAATAAATTTCGATTGCGAAAAACCCAACAAGGTTTGCGCTGTAATGAGCCCCATTAGCGCAAAAGTTTCGATCGAACTTCAATTGTGCTTGATACCATTCTCAGCACATTGAATTGAGGATGGGATCGGGCCGGGCTGATTGGCACACGTTCGATCTACTGTTGCGCTTCACCTGCGCCTGCAGATTCTTCAACTTTCAAGCTAAGCACATCGGATTCTGGCTATGGAGGTATTTTTTTTAATTCTTCTTTTTTATCTATGATTTTAAGATATTATTTCCATGTTTTATGCTTCTTTTCTCATTTGCTTACCAATTTAGCTGTAATGGAGCTGTATTTTGAGCTGAAAGGAATCCAGAAATGGATATGTGTGTTTGATTTTCTTAAATATCTCACATGAACTTTCTAATTAGTCGAAAAATAAATTGAAACAATGAGAACAAGCAAAAATTTGTACCCTTTTTTGTTTGATATTTTTTGTGGTTATCGTATGAGGTTCAAGACTCAAAATTTTCGATCTTTTGACTCATCTTATTAGACATTTGGGATCCATTGTCTACAAACTAGAAAACTACAATTAATGCAACTATAAATCATGAATTTCATGGGGAGTTTGATCATGGCTCAGGATGATATTAGCAGCAATGTTTGTGAAGGAGGATGGATGATACAACTGCTGATGCCATGTCGGCGGAAGAGCAAAATGAGGAATATGTCCAAGGAGAGCTTGCAGAGAGCTGGTTGGTGATGCATTAACTTGGTGGTATGGTTCTATTCACTCCATCTTCTCGATTTCATGTTATAAATGTTTTTCTCAAGAATTTGATAACATATTGGAACACCTTTTGGATTAAATGAACTTATCCGTGTTTAAGTTTTTGATAATTATGAAGAACAGTTTAGCTATTTTATCAAAATGTCACAACTTTTTAATATTTCACTAGTGCTGCTATGTACAAATTTTTGGGTCTCCAACCCCGTGAAAGTAAAAGCCTCATACAAAACCTTCTAATTCAATAAATGATTTCTGAAAAATGACAGAACTAACAAAACGTGGTTGTGCACCTCATGTCTTGACCAAATAGCGTAATCATGTAACATGTTTAGGTAACATTGTAATTTTGAGTCGGTGATAGGTTCGCTTGGTTATTTCCAAGTAGCCATCATTACTAGCGAACAAATCTAGTATTTTTTTCCAAATCCCCGTCTTCCAATTTCCTTAAAGAGACGGTGACGTACAATGGTGATAGTTTCAATTGGAATATGTATCTGTTCCTCAGATTCTGCAGTGCAATACTAGTATATTTGTTTGATATATGCCACAAATTTATAACTACAAGCTAGTGAATATTTAGAAAGTTTATCAAACTTTTCTCGCTAATCTATAAAGATTAATGCATTTAGAGATTGATATTATGAGTCACAGAGTTATTTCAAATCTAGTGCATCTTTTTTTCTCTCATTTTCTTTGTCTAGTTACAATAGAAAGAAATAAACTAATGCATGCTTATACAGATTATTGGAAGTTCATATTGATCAATTTCCTATTACAATTACCCAAAAATTTCGCAATAAGTCTTCACATTAGCTTTATTTCAAAAGTTTCATTGTTTTATGCCAATTATTCGTCAAAGATTCCATCTGCCTGTCTAGGGATAAGTGAAGTGAATGCAAAGTCCATCTGTTCTTAAAATGTATATTGACACGTATAAGAAGTGTCATTGACGACGTTATGTAATTTATTTTTCCGTTTCATATGTGGGCCTGAATTTGGTGAACATTTAGTACAGAGTTTAGGACTCTGACCAGATGGACAAAATATTAACTCTCTCCAGCTATGCATCCACGCATATTTTTCTTCGCCTGCCCTCTATATAATGTGATGTGAGTTACATCGATAATCCAATTAATAGCTACTCAATATTTTTCTGATTGTAAATTTCTGCAATGGAGGCGTTGAGTGCACGTAAGGGAGTAAATGGAAAGAAGAGGCGTTGCCGCAAAACGCATTGGACTCGAGAGGAAGATGAGATCCTAACGACTCTGGTCAATAGACATGGTCTAGGGCGTTGGGATTTTATCGCAAATCACATCCGAGGAAGAACAGGTATCTATCGACTTTTCCCTCTTTCTAATATTTTAAAATTAAATTGTTGCATTCTTGCTTTATTTTTGGCTTGGAACTCAAGCTTTGGAGTGTTTTATGGGGTTAAGTTGTACTAAATCCGCTCTGCTTTGCCATTCGCACCCTTTTCTTGCACGAGGATCTCTGTGATTTATCCTGAAAAATTTCCAAAATTTTGAGTTATGGAAAATTTCAGGCAAAGATTATTTTTTCCCAACAGAATCAAATTAGATTTTCATTTAAGTAATAGATGGTGGACTGCATATATTGCCTACTTTGTCATTCTAAGAAATAAGATTTGTGGGGTTTTCTTATTTTCATTTTTTTATTTCTTTGTCTTGACAGGAAAGAGTTGTAGAGTGAGATGGATCAATCAATTGGACCCAAAAATTGATAAGTCTCCATTTAGTAAGGAGGAGCGCGAAAGGCTGTTTGAACTTCATCGCGTGTATGGTAATAAATGGTCAACGATCGTAAAGTTCTTCCCCAACAGAACAGACAACCAAGTAAAAAACCAATACCATGTACTAGTGGGAAGTCACCAAATGAAAGCTTGTGGCTCATCTTCTAGCACTGATTCTTACACATCAACGGTTCCAGTTGGTTCAGAATATCGCATTGCTGAATATTCTAAAGATTCCTCTTCTGTGTATGGTAGGGATGAATCTTCTGACCGTCAGAAAACAAACCTTGGTGATACCATGATGTCTGATGCTAATTCAACTGCAACCTCAAAGCTTTGTTCAGTTGCTGAGCCCCAAGAAAAAGGCGTCAAAAATTATGAATTTTTCGACTTTTTGGGGGTTGGAACCTCTGATTAAGAAGGGATATGTTGATGTTGATTGATACTATTTTTGCCTTATTGTGTGCTTGTTTTGTTTTCTAGTCGTTTGATGAAGTGTTGTCATTTGTTGTTTGAAGTTTGTGTCTTTAGGACGTCTCTGGTATGTCCAAGGTGAACGTTTGTTTTTCAATAAAGCTTGTTTAGGTGGTGTTGTCTTATGAAGCAATGCCTGTGTTTTATTGATGATTTGCTATATAAGTGCCTAGTTTGTAATTCATTCCCTTTATTTGATGTTTATGGTTTTTGTATAGAGATGAATCAAGATGCAGATTTTATGGTATTAAAAGATCGATATTTCTTGAAGTTCAAGTCTAGAAAGCCATATTTTATGTAAATATGTTACTAGTATAAAGCACGTGCGTGGCACGTGGATGCTTGTAGCTTCTAGAATGAAATTAATGAACATTATAATAAGTTACTGTTTTAAGTGAATTTTTAAGAATCATAACAATCTAAAATTTTAGGAATGAAAAATAAATGAAAACACTACTGTGGCATTAATCGAAATTTTATAAAACTATTACAAATCACGTGCGTCGCACGTGAATACTTTGTTATTTTTGCATTATTAGGGAAGTCAATGCATATTTCACAAATATATTTCCTCCAACAATGGCCACCTACTTTGTTATTTTTGCATTATTAGGAAAGTCAATGCATATTTCACAAATATATTTCCTCCAACAATGGCCACCACAAATTCGCTAACTAAACTATCTAAGATAATTATATGTGGCATTACAATCACTTTCGCATCATCCAAATATTCTTTATTAGATTAACTAATTTCATCCAAAATATTTATTTATATGTATAAAAGAATAATTTTGATTAAAAAAATTATTACATTACATAGCTCATTCCAAGGTACATATAACGAAAATATAGGTGCACAATTTGGATTAAAAGATAATTACATGATATATCTCTGAACATGTAAAATATATACTATATATATGATGTTTTTTAATGTGGCCAGAGTGACATTTATTCTGCTCTTAACTAAAGATTTTCAAAACATGATTAACTCTTTTTAATACTACCGGAAGGAAAGACATCCTATTGCAAATTAGAAAATGTTGTGCCCAAATTTCGAAGTTAGAGTGTGAATTTTCATTTGAAATTTGAAAAAGATAGCAAGCAGGACCCTTATATGCAATGTTCTTTTTTTTTTTGATAAGATAAACCTTATATTACCAAACCAAAGAAACACATTACAGGAATATCAATAAATGGGCACCTAAAGCTAGACAAAACAAGGGATAGGGGGTAAGGATGAGGCCCATCTACCGAAGACAAAAGACAACGAAACGAAGCATGATTACAACTGAGGGCACTATACAAAGAGAGATCTGCAATCTGGAGCAAAAACACGTCACATACGCGAAAGGGGGTGGAAGCATTGCTAAGTCTGAACTTAAAGCAAATTTCCCGGGGTTCCCAACCAGTTATGGGAATAAAGAAAGTCAAGAAAGCCTCATTCATGATGAGAAATTGGCTTCGAGAAAAGTCCCCAGAAGCAGATCTCTGCAGAAGAACACTGAGCCCAGTAGTAGAAACCATCTCCAAAACTAAAACCATCCTGCAACAACAAAAACCAACAAAACACACAAACACCACAAAACAGAAAACAACATAAAAAACAAGAGAACATAAAAACAGAAAACCAAGCAAAACACCAAAAGAAAGATGACAAAGACAAAAAAACCTAAACGAACTAAGAGGATGTTTAAGATTAATCACGATATGACCACCCCTTTCAACAAAACCAGCAGGACGACCATTATGGGGCAAATATTGTGGGGTGGACGAAGAGGAAACCAGGCTTTTTGAAGAGAGCTTTGGGTCCACAAGGGCGTAAAATAACAGATCTGGGACTTTTAGTGCTCCAACGCCTTGCTTTGGAGAGGTAACAACCGAAAACGTCATGGAAGTTGAAGAACTTTGCAAAAACTTCTCGGGGATGGACGAAAAATTCTTGACCGGCATTTTGAGATTGCAACCACTCGACCATTTCGCATCGAGACAGAAGAGAGATGGGTGTTGGGAGGTGGTGAACTCTTGGATCCGCCATCTTCTATGAGGTGGAGGAAACGAAGAGAAGGAAAACGGGGATGGAGGCGAGATCGGAAAATCCGCCGGGGAAAAAGCAGGAGCCAAGCCGGTGGAGGAGCGGCGGCCCTGCAGGGAAAAAAACCTAGGAGTCACTTCTCTTAGAGAGAGAACGTGCAACCCTAGAGAGAGAATATTCATATCTTTTATATGCAATGTTCTTGTACGTAGGTAAGTATAGGGTTAAATGTTATATGTTGCATTTATTATTTCACCAATAGGGAAAGGAATACTCATAAATGGATAAGAAAGTGAACTGGAAGAGTTTTGTTGTTACATTCCGTTTGTGCATTAATGAATATTATAAATTAAAAGAAAGTAACATTAAGAATCTAAATTAAGAGAAAGTAATTAAAACACAATATTATTAAGTATAGAATTATGTTACGAAAGATAATAAGGTTATTAACAATTGGAACAAACAATATGAATATCCATGATTTTTTTATATAGAATAGAATAGATATAGGTATGTAATAATATCATTTATTTTAGAATAAGTGAATGACCATGATTGTTAATTTTTAATAATTGTTATTATCAATTAGAGATTATAATTGTGTCATTAACCTTTGAAATGTTGTATGATTGTTACGAACTTAAAGAGTCACATAATTTAATGAATAGCAAGTGAAGAGACACTTGTATATACAATATCATTTATGTCCATGATTGTTTTTAATAATAATATTATAATTAAAAATTAATTAAGTAAGGACAACACTGTCATTTCACAATGTGAAGAAACAATAAAATTATCCATACTTTTATAGTAGTATAGATATAGATATATAGATTACAAAATCGATATTTCTTGAACTTCAAGTCTAGAAAGCCATACATATGTAAATAGTTCAGTAGCAAGGTCTACTAGTATACATCAATATCAAAATGCAAAAGCAGAAAGAAAAGGGTTTTAAAACTGTGTATTTGAGCGTACTCTATAATTTTCTTATTTTTGAATGTTGGTTGACCAGCAATCATCGATTTGATTCAAATCGACCTAAAGAGATTTCAGCTAAATCAAGCACCCTTTTTATTTGGCTCTCAACTTTGGTACATAAGTATTCATTAATTTATAAATTTGTACCCAAAATTTCAGCGAAATTGCATAATGGTACCCTTTGTTTTACCTTTTTTTCCTTTTGAAGGATATCATATCCATCATTTTCTTGATTTATCTTATTTGAAAATTATATAATAGCAGGAATATCCATTTTCCTAATATATCCCTATAAACATCAAAGTTCAAAAGGCCGTTGACACTATATATCCAAAACACACACTTGGATTACAAAAAAGGGCCCCAATGACTCAAAACTCACCACAAAATTCATTACAAAAATGTCGTATAGGACTATACAAAACCACAATTTGCCAATAAAATTTTGATGCAATCTCACCTTATCCACACTCCCTCCACACCCTTAATTCCACTCATCTTCTAAACATAAACAAAAAGTTTCCAATTTCCAATCTTAAAGCCTCTTTAACAATCACATTGCATCAAAAATTTGTGTTAAAAAACCAACTGAAAAATGGCAGCCATTAATTCTACTGTTTTGGCATGCAATTACGCCATATCTAGCTCTGATATCAACTCAAAGGTAAACTCATTGCCTTCATTTGCAACCCCAATTGCCCATTTTCAAAAATTGCCTGTAATCAGATCCCAACAAGCTAAAGTTATCGATGAATCTGGAAAACGAGTTGCCCTTCTTGGCCTTGGGGCAGCCCTTTTCACCATGGCCGCTATATCCACCTCCGATGTTGCCAATGCTGGTGTTATTGAGGATTATTTGGAGAAGAGTAAAGTTAATAAGGTAAGAGCTTATAAGTTCTTAATGCTTGTAATATTTTAGCTATCTTATGAACTCTTATAAGAGCTTATAACTCAGTTTTATGGTGATTATAAGAGTATATATATTGCTGGTGAATTTAGGAATTGAATGACCAGAAGAGGCTGGCTACAAGTGGTGCGAATTTTGCGCGGGCTTATACAGTTCAATTTGGAACATGCAAGTTCCCAGAGAATTTCACAGGCTGCCAAGATCTTGCCAAGCAAAAGGTTATTTTATAGATATATATATACATATATATCTATATCTATATATATATATATCTTATTGATTTCAGTTTGATGAATTTGAGTGTTGAAAATGAGCTGATGAGATAGAATTAACATACATATTGCAGAAAGTACCATACATTTCTGATGACTTGGACTTGGAGTGCAAAGGGAAGGACAAATACAAGTGTGGTTCAAATGTGTTCTGGAAATGGTGAAAAATGTGAAAATTTTATTACATTCGTTTCCTTTTCTGACATGTATCTATGTTCTCTCATTTTGCAAGAAATTTATGTGGTGATGAACATTTACATGTTTTTTGTCCTATCATATATTGTGGGCTATGATAGTCTCTCTATATTAGATGTTCAAATAATTTGACTCTTCCAGTTTGTCACACTCAGTATCCAAAAATGTTTTAGAGGTAAAGATTTTTCATGTGAATCTGCCAGCAAGATCAAAATAATTTGAAATCACATGATATATATATACATACATATATATAATTGTACCCCTTTGATTACGGCAAATGAATCACATGGCACAGCTTGTTCACTAGTATCTAGCATGTTAGAGAAATACAGAGTAAGCTAATTAGAAACATGAAATCAAAATCAACACAGTATATAAGCCAGATCATTTTATTGTAAGAGAAAAATAAATACAAAGAATTCAAAGTCACCAATAAACACAAATCTCTCTCTATATATGTGTATACTTATGCACACCGTTTCATCCTGGTTTTCATCTGTCCAAAGAATAAATATAACGAATATTTTTCGAGCCCATTTTAGCAACCAATATTAGGCACAATTCTTTGGGAAAAATACCCATTCTTTGGCACAATTTAGCCCTTTAACACAACCAATCTCTCGTTCTAACCGTATATCCTTCCTAAAACGAGAGCTTATAGCCTTCATACTACTTGTGTACAACATATCCATCACAATCACTCATAAACCCTTAACACCTAGATGATAACCCATTCTTCTGCAACTCCAAACATGGCAAAGGAAAAACCCCATCACTAAAACCCGAGATAAATTCACAATTCCACCTCACAGACTTCGATAAACCGAGTATACTAACATTTCTCATGCATATATCCTCAAAGGGTGCCCCATCAATACCAACTAGCAACGGGGCTTTTTTCGAATCCACACTAATCACATTACTTACATATATCCCTCTCACATTTGGTAACGCTTTTCGATCCCATTCCTCATCGGGATGGTCATTTGCACCTCTACTAAATCTCAAGGGAACTTTTACTCTATCCATTTTAATATTACGAATAGTTACGTTTTTTATATACCCGCCTCGACCCACATCGGTTTTTATCCTCACACCTGCTGCAGAGTCTCTAACATACAAATCTTCGATTAGAATATCTTTTATTCCACCAGACATTTCACTGCCAATACCAATACCCGAGCAAGTTGGGGTTGTACCTGAAACTCTTCTTACAGTGATGTTTATGCTTGGTTTAGCCATGGTTATACCGTACTGGTCCCAGCCACTCTTGATTGCTACTAGATCATCACCACTCTCGATATAGCAATCTTCTATACATACATTTGTGCTTGAATCTGTAATAACAAGTGCATGTTTGTTTATATATTGATTATGTGTATGTTATATAAAAGTTTGGGATTTTGATTTAAGAGGGTTTGTAGTACCTGGATCTATGCCATCTGTGTTTGGGGCATTTAGAGGTGCCAAGATTGTCATGTCTTTGATCACAACATTGCTGGAAAAATCACAAAAAATGGTAAGTGGAAATTATTTTAATAAAAGCTATGTTTCAATCAAGGTATTTCTTCTTTACTAATGTGTCACATACTTGATTTCCAAAATGAGTTAATTAAAATAAAACAAATAGTTATAATTTATACCAAAAGCCTAATTTATTGACAACTAAATAATTTAATAAAATTAAGTATAAAATAAGATTCTCACTCAATTAGTTTATTTATTTTTGTTTCACTCAATATATTTTTCGATTTGCTATTCACTAAAGTAATTTTAACTATAAGGTATACGAATATGCTGACGATCTTGATGTTTCACAGGATTGCTTTTGGAAGTTGATTCTTTCATTATTTCATATCTTTTGTAGTACCTTACTTTACCTAATGATCAATCCAACACTAAGGACAAAGTGTTGCTATAATTTATTATACTCAAAGTTTGGTATTTTTCCTTTTAAAAAATGCTATTACAATCCAATAATGATCATCCATTCATCAATGACAAAGGAATAGGACCCAAACATACTTTTCTGTAAGAGAATAAAATACCATCAAGATTCTTTAAAGGACATGACACAAACTTTTCTCAAGCAATATATTCATCAATATAATATGCTCAAATAGTGATTTATTCTTAGCTAAGCACATGAAGGAAACAACAAATTCTTATGCAGAGAATTTAGCAAAAACAATTATATCGTATTTATATATAAAGAACAATTTTTTTACCTGCAATAAACAGGGTGAATTGTCCAAAATGGAGAATTCATGAAAGTGAGGTTGGAAATTAGAATATTGTGTGAATTGATAAGTTCAACAAGATGTCCTCTTGTGTGGTTTAATGTTTTGTTCCACCATAAATCCCACCACATTTTACCCTGTCCATCGATTGTCCCGTTTTCCCCTACAAATTAGTAAAAAAAATATCAAATTAGTAGCATTAAACGCCTCAATTATGATCTTAAACAAAAGTTAGCAAATGGGTATTCAATAATCTTATAAATAATCTCATCATATTATAGATTCATAATCAAAGTTTATAGCCACTATAACACACTTCTTATATTGGCAATTATCATAATATAGAAGAATAAAATACCTGTAATTATGACATTCGATAGATTATTTCCATGGATGAGGCTAATATGTCTTCCTCCTAACCTTTCTCTCCCTCTACCGTATGAAGGCAACGGCTCGATTATTGGCCAATCCTCAGCACCCTACTATCATTATTTTTATTCAATTATGACATAATAAGAAACTAATTAAAGGGAACTTTTTTAAGTTATCAATCAATTCAAAGGCATCAAGATTAGGCAAATCTCATGTTTTCATCTTCATTCTACCAAAAATACAACTCTCTGTACCTAAAAACATGGCAGAATAACGTGCCATGTGCAGCATAGAAGTTTGAAAATAAAATTAAGAGTTTTCAAACCTGTGATTAAAAAAATAAACCTGTTTTGTCTATAAATTCAGAGGGGACAAAGATTAAGCAAAAAGTATTAATCACGTAACATTCATTGAAGAAATCCAAAAAAACTCTCATTTCTTCTGTAATTAGCACAAAAAAAACTCTTCACTTCTAACAATTAGATAAAATTTCAATGGTATTAATACTTTTTTATCTGTATATTTAAAAATTCTTATAAATTTTACACGAAAAACCTGATTAAAAATTGAATTAAAGTTTGTTGTTGATAATTTTGAAAAAATGATGGAAAAAAATAAAGTCACCTGAGATCCCAAGATGACAGCACCATGTTCAAGAAAGAGCGTGAAATCACTGGTGAGATTAAAACTTCCCGTGAGCCACCTCCCTTCTGGAACATTCAGCTGGGCCCCACCTCTTCCCTTGAATCGCTCCACGTAAGCAACGGCCCTCCGAAACGCCGCCGTATTAGAGGTCTTCCCGTCCCCCACACCTCCAAAATCCTTTATAGATTTCACCATCTTCCTTTTTCCCGGCGCCTCAAAATACCCTGAACAAGTAATTGGGCCTCCTGAGCCCATGAAGCCCGATACGGGCCCAATTGAAAATCCCGTGTTCCTATCGATCATCTGGAGGCTGAAAATCACAACCCCCGTGAATAAAATCAATAGGAAAGCCCATGAAGGTTTTGTGAAGCTCGCTGTAATGGCGTTCAGTAATGGCTTTTCACCTTCCATCGTACATCAATCGATAAACATGCATCACAATTACATGATTTGTTTAAAGGGGTACATATATATTGCATAGATATGCAAGGCTATATAAATATATATTGTTAGGTATATGAGGTGTGAGTTGTGGTTTCTTATTCTTTTTGTTTATTTGAGATCATGCATAAGATTGCATGATTGTCATTATCCATGGAAAGTAAATTTTGTTGGGAGGTGGACATATTATATATATATATAATATATATATGTATGTGTATGTATATATGAAGAATAAAAAGGAAGATGATGGGGCGGTGAGTTGTGACTTGTGACCCGTTTAATGTGGAAAGAGGAATATTTTATGGGCAGGGTCGTGTTTGTGGATGAATTTTCACACGGTCCAAGGGTAAAATTGACCCATCATTATTTTCAAAGAAAAATTATAGTTGACTAAAAACATAATCATTGCCGTGAATAGCGTTATTAATTAGGTTACAGCTGGTTTAAGGCTCATTTACACAAACACACACGGTACTACTTGGCCTAAATATTCCACGTTTTTTAACTGATAACCATTCGGTGGACATGTTTTGGTTTATTTATTTATGTTTTCAAAATATACACAAAATGTAAACTAATTTGCTTTTTAATATTTTAAACAATTTACTATACACAATGTCCTTCCTTTAATGGATTTTCAATCACGTTTTCTAAATAATCAAATAAGCCCAATTAATCACCAGGCCAGCCCTATAGATTATGGTCAAGCCCAATTTCTCCATGTGGATATTACTATTGGGCTTCTATGGAAAGGACTTTGTTAAGGAACTGTCTTTCCTTAACTATTTAATTAGCCCAGCCCAGCCCAATAAGAACTCTCTTTGCTTTTATAACAAGGTGAATTGATGCAGACAAATGGTTTGGAACTTTGGATAATAATTGAATATATCAGTTAACCTTAAAATAAAAAAAATCAAATTTTTATAGAAAATTTACGGTAACAATTTCATTAAGTCATTAATAATATCCTCCAAAAGAGCATCTCCAATCTCCATGGAAATCGCCTCTTTCTGCTGCTCAAAATCTTTCGTCCATCCTTGAACAGAATCCAAGTAATCATGATGCAGAATCTGATCTATGTTAGTTTCATCTATCGAATCTTGGCTCCAAGACCATACATTTTCACAGACAAGTTTCCATAGTTCATCAGCTCCCAAGATTTTGTTCAATTCTTGTCTGTTTTTGTCTGTTTTTTTTCTCTGGTTTTCGATTAATTCTCTCACGCAATCAATCAGAAGTTGAGTTGTTTGTTGCAAGGTTTTCTTGTTTATCATGTACTGATTATACGAATTCGAGTCGACGAGTTCTTGAGTATCTTCAGCTATGGAATTGGTTTGCTGCTTTGATTGGTATTGAGATGATGTTGAGCTCCATGATTCAACTTTTCTTCTCTTCAGATTGTGTTCTTCTACAGAGAATTCAAGAAACACATTAGAAATTGAGAGACAGTTGAATATAAATATATATATTGATAATCGTACTGTAGTGAAGTGGTGAGGCTTCATGAGATTGATCAGTTTCTTCAAGAACTGAAACAGGGCTGAGTTGTTTACTATTATCATCTTCAATCCTTCTCCATTTCAACTCTCTATCTGTATTACCCTGTTTTGCTTTCATCAATATCCCATCGTTTTTGAACCAAAAACCAAAAATAATAATAATGAAACTATATATGTATATATAATATAAGAGTCAATTTTTACCTTTTTTTCTGGGGACAATAAATCAACTTCCAAACAATCTGTATTTTCCTCATAACTCTGCGAGCAAGAATCAAACACATTTGTGCTGTTATCTGAACAAAATTCACTCTTTTTATCGTCCCAAAAAGTAAATTTTCCAGAAATATTGATTTTCTGGGTATTATTATCAAACACGGGCCTGCTAAAAACTGCTTTAACAAATGTAGAACAGTTTGGGATGACATATCTTCTCTTGTTTTTCAGCCCGAATAGAGATGAACACTTGAAAATTTTAGCAGAATTTGAAAAGGCATTAGGAGTAGTTAATGTAGAATTTGAGTAGCCTCTTTCAAGAAGGTAAAGGTCCAAAGCAAATGGTTGTTGTTGTTCTTGAAGAAATTCAGCTAGAACTTTTGGCATTGTTGTTAGAACAATATAAGGCACAAGAGATAAGGAGTTTGTTTGCTGCAGATAATGTAAGTAATAATAATGATGAAAGATATATATATATATATATATGTATATATATATATATAATGTAGTTAATTTGTGTTTTTCAAATCGGTTGGAGAGACTAAAGCCCAGAGACATAAATTCCAGGGATGGGCATGGACAGCCAATAGGAAAAAAACAAAAGTATATATGAGGATAAAATTAGTGTAAAATATTTTTCAATCGAATTTTAGTCAATCAAATTGGATATGTTATAAAAATGTTGTAATTAGGTTGTGCCTAAAAGTAGTAATCTTTGTCATTTGGTAGACTATTCAAAACTGGTGGTTGATTTCTAAGCTTATTATTATTTTTTTACATAATCATATATTATTTTTTAGACAAAATTGTTGCTACCAAACATAATCATATATTATTTTTTTACATGTTTTGTAATAAATAATTATGGAAAATTAAACTTTCAAAAACAATCGACATATGATTTACAAACTCGCAATGGTCCCATGAATTATTTTGTCATTTTATGAGTTAACCCATGACCTCATTATCAAACATAACATGGCACTGATAGAAACACACCAAAATTCAAATTCTAAAATCCCCTCCAATCATGAACTTGGTCCAATCTAATCATATCAGATCTCTATATGCAGTACTAGTTGACTTACAAATTTAATAATTCATTCCCATGCAATTTTTTTCCTAATTAAGCTTTTCAAAAAAATAATAAGCTGGATAATAATCCATATTTCTATTATCCTTCTATGATATAATCAGTGTATCTGGGATTGTCCTTAATATTTCTTAGGGACCCATCAAAATAATACATTGGTTTGACAAGGAAATGAATTATTTTCTATCTTAATTTCTTACATGATTTTGTAGTCAATGTATTACCCCTGTCTATAAAACAAACTAGAAAAAAAATTAAAAAACAATCTACTTTCAGAAAGCTACAAAATGCCTTTATTATGTCTGTATTCATATTGGAAAATCAAAAATTACTATTTTGATATAAATGTGACTGACATTTTTCTTCAAGGACAACTAGACAGTTTTATGTATAAATCTATTGTGAACTAGTTCAGTCTCTATCACAAAGATATTTAATTATGAATTTATGTCTTAAAAGTACTTCATAAACATACCTAACATAAAAAGGAAATTAAATATGTTTAATTTTGGACAGAGTAATTAAGTACACCATATATCTACCATATGAAAAACTCAGCCCGGGGCTAAACAAGTTGAACTAAAGTTTCCAGTACCAAAAAAACTGCAAAATCCAAAACCAACTTGAATAAGAAGAATCAAATAAGATGTCAAAACATCTTAAAATCATGACAGATTGGGATAGTGAGTAAGATAAAAGATTATATAATCTGGTAAAAACATTCTCTGAGCAGGTAAAAAAATGTTCATAAATGAGATTAGATAGGGTCAAGTTATGGGCATGATAGCTGCTTTGTGTCATGATATAACAACACACAGAATATGTGGTCCTCTTCATCAACTATACATAAACCAAGTGTATCTGCAGATATACCCCAAATACTTTTAAATCACAAAATAATAACCCATGAAAGTTACTTCACAAACACATAACAAACAGACTTAACTATATTATATTGATTTTTTGTCCCCAGCTTGGGTTCTGAATCTTTGTTTTATTTGGTTCATGCAACTTAATAATAAACAGAAGCAACCAATCAGCATGATATAACAGAGCATCAGCTAACTCAACAACCAAGCAACGGTCTGATCGAACAGAAATCAATAAAGCTGTTTCAATTATTCTTTTGAATGTTTACTGAAATACAGGTTATGTATGTACAACTGGCCATTTGAACATTTCTTTCAAGTGAATTTCATTAACAATTTGTATGCACAATTTGCCCACTCATATTGGAAGTTTTACTTACACTTGATTGCATGTCACAAGTTCACCAGGGGCTTCCCTGCATTTGACATGAAAAGAGTTAGTATTGTGTTTGGATCGATACAATTTGAACTCTTTAAAGGTTTCAAGTTAAATGAGCTCGCCTTTTGGTGAACTTAAATTTCCATTGTATTTCCAATCCTTGAACTAACTACCCCTAATGTAATTACAGCCCAAAAACAACTTATTTATCCTTCTAATAGTCAACTTTCTTCATCTATTACTAACTGCTAATTTTTTATTTTTTAAATCATTATTATAATGACTATTCAAATTCACTAATTTGAGACCATTTGAAATTATTCCTCCCAATGCATTCCTTTTATTAAGTTTAAATCATTCTATCCAAATGCAACTTATATAACTCAAAATCCTGCAAGTTCTGCCGTTTTGATTTTAAGCCAACTCTAATCAGGAGAGAAACACAATTCTCGATAATGTAACGAAACACATTTTACTACTAAAAGATTACCAATCATTTATCCAAAAGAAAAGGATTGGCAAACAAAAGACGTCACCTTGAATAAAAGATCATGAACAATGTTTTCCCATGGCAGTGAGATGGACATTAAGCAACACTTGAGGTGCAGCATCTCTTCATCTGATGGTCGACTGGAAGATGCTGCAGCGTAAGCATGCTTTGCTGCCGTTGATGCAACAGATGCTGCGGTCCGTACGATGTTTCCAATCCCAAGCCCTCCCCTTTTAGATATTTGAATTGGTGATAACGGATCAAATTCCATTTTGCTCTGATCTATCACAGATATTGCAAAGGTTCAATAAATCCAATTTTGTTACCAAATGACTTGTTTCATTCATGATATAACAACATAAGTAGAATATTCACCCTTGAGGAAAAAACACTAGATCCATAAATCAATGTTCATTTGTGTTGAATATCATATTATCTTGAGAGTAATGAGGAGAGAAGAAAAGACCACAGCTTTATGTGGTTTAGTCACTGGTCTACATCCAGGAAACAACTGCAGACAGGGATATAGTTTTCATTCTTTCTTTATCATATGACCACCTATTGATACGGATAAATTACCCATGTGAAGAAATAATAGATGGAGGAAATCACTCCAAAATCAAATCATGTAAAATCGAAAGATCAGAACAATAAATCACATAGATATTGCTCTGATCTTCCAATTATATTAATGAGTTCGGTCTTGATTCCCAATAAATGTCTAGAAGGATTTTACACAAGAAAGTAGGTTAAGGAAAATGAAGAATGAAAACAGCTTAGTGTTCATAGTTGTTCCAATAAAAAAAACCAAGGATAAAACTAATAGATCATCTTAGAAAACTGTGATTCTCAATTGAACGGAGTCTTGTCTTTAACATTTAAAAACATAAAGGAATGCATAGAAACATACCTAGAACACCGGAGACGGCTACTTCAACTTCACCACGTCCTCCAGGACCTTTCATGTAAATTCTGTCAGTTTTTCCAGAAGAGTGACCTAGAGATAGAAGGCTCCCGAAACCAGTCCTCCCAGCTTGAAATTGAAAAAAATATAAAACTAAATGTATATCATTAAGAAATTTTGTAAGATATCGGAGGACACTGACATTGTAGGACACTGACACTGGAGGACACTGACATTGTAGGACACTGACACTGGAGGCCACTGAACGGGCAATATTGAAGAAGTTTTGTTAAGCCACTGGTCTGTGACATAATCTTGAAAATAATTTCAAATTGAAATTGCTACAAGGCAGTAAGTGAGACAGTTTTGACTGATAAGTATTGCCCGTTCAGTGTCCTTCAATATCTAATACAGCTTTCGATCAATTTAATACCATCACTAAGGATTGTACACTAACCAACGTGAAGTTGTGTTCCCAATACCAAGAAGAAAGTAACCTGTAACGACTTGTCTACTCATACAATTAGCAAGGGTCACATAATCGGATCGCTGTAATAAAGTTCACCATCAAATTGTTCCAAAAATCTCATCTTGTGGATGTAAGCTTAAAAACACTTAAGACACACAATCAACCTCACTCATTTGACCAAGTTGCTAGAGCAATTGTGATGATAACAACCAAACTCTTTCAGTTATGCCAAGTGTGGAACTGAAATTTATTGTCCAATCATGTAATGGATCATCATCCAGTTAACGGAAAAGCTCAACGAAATTCAAAACATTTCTGCTTATTAATCAATGGCTGAAATGGCAGAAATGCAGTAAATATTCAACACCTAAGTGTCTGTATGAAGTAAGTGAATTACCATCATATGCTTCCCTGACCATCTGGTAGCTGACAAAGCCTGAGAAAAGGGTAATCTGCCAACAAGGTTTGGCATAATCAGGTATGAGGTTAAGCATGGTAACTAGCTTTATATGTCCTCGAATGATACCTTAGATTTCTTTTTTATCTTGCTGTCTGATGAAGAGATGTCTGAACCACTAGATTGCTCTCTGTTTTCGGAAGGAAATGCTGCCCCATCGTGAGAATTTAACAGTACACAATAGCAGTGGTCTGTATCAGTCAAGACCTGTGGATTAAGATTTTAGAGATGATACTTCCGCGTCATAAGGGGTCAAGACAAACTTTATTAAAGTTTTGCAGATTTGAGTCAAGTGATGGAAAAATGAAAAAGGATGAATTAAGGTTTCTGCTCAAGGAAGCCCCCCCCCCCCCCAACACACACACACATCACCACCACCACCACCACCACCAACAAAAAAAGGGGAAGAGAAAAGAGTAGAAAACTACTATTTGATTAAAGACACATCTTCCTCTTAATCAGTTACTGTTGTGCCTAATAGACACCAAGAACTAGAGAAGATATCGGACATTTATGATAGGTTCTGCAGCTGATTAATGATCCAAACAACTTTCTTAAGCCTATCTATCAAAAACAAAACAAGAGAAATCTCAACACAAACAAACGATCAAAATGATGTGGAAGAACCACTGACATTTATTAATCAAACACATTTCATGCTAATAGACATGTTAAACGTGCACCTTACCACTGCATCAAAAGTGGATTCGAAATCATCTACTGCAAAACAGATATCTGGATAGGCAGGTGTTGTTTCCACTTCCTGAATGCACACTTTAGACAGTTAAGATAAAGAACTAAAAAATTATATAAAAAAGACTCAGAGAGTACTCGCCATGAGAAAAACTTGCCTTCCTTGCATCCAAATGAAAATTAACACGGCTTGGAGAGGCATATACAGTTTTCAGAACCTGTCAAACATGATTGGGTAGGTTAAATTTTCTCGGGTCATATGAGAAAGGGGAAGATTGAACTCAAAGTTGTCTTTTTCGAATCAAACAAATAATTATTCATATTAAATATTCCAAAACAGCAAGAATTTTGAACCAACAAAAGAACAGTAATAAATGGAGACAGTATACATAACAACTAGAAAGACATACTTTTCCAGATTCAATTGATTTTGTAATTCCCTAGAGTTAGGAAGTTGAAATTTTTTTCCAGTCCAAAAAGTTCTAATGTTGTTTTCATTCAAGACAGGTTGATGTAATTAGACTAGAAAGAATGCAAGAGAGATCAAAGTTTTCTAACACATCAAGTCCTTTTTTCTCCCCTCCCTCCCTCCCTCCCTCGCTTCCTGCTTCTAATATATCAAAATCCTCTGTCCCTACTTCTCTTCCTCCTAAGAGCATTGGACCTCTTGGAGTTTCTACTAATATTCAACCGCAGCCTCTTCCACACAGATTATACATTGCAATGATGGAGCAAGCGTGGGTGGACCCAATGGTTAACCATAGAGAATGGCATAACTTTTTATTTATATCCTTCACAGTAATTGGCCAAATTTCCTCACACTAAATGAAAACATAATTAATTTGATAGAAAAGGGGGCAACAATTTGACAAGAAGTAAGCATCTATACCCCAAGAACTGAAGATACCTTAAGGATGGGCGAGAGGGGTTTGCCTTCACCGGTGTGATATTCTTGAAGGACCTGATGACTAGAAGGGAAAAGAAGATGGTGCATCTAATTAGGAAAAGAACAAAGGAAGTTGATGAAATCCAGCAAAAAGATGAATAAAGCACTCAAACATATGCATCTCCAGAACAAGTCATACGCAGTACACATGAATATAATGTAACCTGCTGCAAATTGATGGAAGAAGAATGTATATCAATTATAAATTGAAATCTAAGAAGAAATTGACGCGAGGGAACTCTTTATTTTCCATTTGACTATCAAGGATCTCCCAGATGTCGTGTAACTCCACCCATTTATTTCAATGTTATAGTATAAATTCTCTATTTTTCTAAAATGACTGACATACTTTTTCCCTATCTCAAATTCGGTTCAGAGTATCCTTATATTGCCTTCCAAGTTCATGAAATGCATGTATGCTTTTCAGTCCGCAATTCATTTTTCAAAGAGACCAGGTATAAAAATCAATATTTTTCTGCACAAGTATAACAGATTACCTCAGACAGAGGCCTACACCAATTTGTACTATAAAAGTCAATATAGATTCAGAAAGGAATAGAGGGACCATCAAAAAAACTAAGCAGAAAATCTGATCAAAGTCACTAAAGGAGAATTTGCTAGAGATCATGAAATAAAACTTACCTGCAAATTGCTATAGTCACACTGTAGGAGGTATGAGCAATCAAATTCAGATAAAAGGAGCGGCCCCAATCTAAATTTAATGAATTCTCAGCAACTAGCTCATCCAACTGCTAGAGAAGAAAAAATGAGTTTCATCTAATTGCAAATAGGCATCATGCCATGTCAAATTCCCCTATCAAACATGGATGTAATCGTTCGTACATAAGTACATTATAGAACCTTATCCCAAGAATCTATAGAACTTTATTAATTAGCTTTGTTTTCTTCAAAAGAGACGTTAAAGTTGATAGATCATTGTGATAATATAATACCATGTAAGGAATCATACTATTATGAAAACCGAACGAGAGTATGAATTAGTAAGCACCTCAGTAGCAGTGTAACTATTTTCTAGTGCAGACAGAGTAGTTTTCCTCCAACTAAAGACAACTATATGTTCCTGAGGTGATGACTTTTCTTTTGTTTAAAGACAGGATTTGAGAATCATTTGTTTTGAATAGTTACATGATTAAAACCAAGATGCACAATTTCATTATGATAATCGTGCATGTGCACGTCAATGTCATATAAGAATATATGTACACTTTAACAAGATTCAAACATCTACATTTACTTTCGTGTGGCTTTGGATGTTAAAAGGGTGAATTGCCGAAGGAACCTCACACAAACAGATAGGATTAGCAAAACTTAGTAGTCTGCGACTCTGCATCCACCCACAAGAATATATATAGTATTTTATTATCCAATTTACCTTAGGTGCCCACCTGCGGACAAAGTAAGGCGAGTTGTCTTCCACATTATCACTGGGTCTTTGAGCCTGTAAGCTCTGCAAAGCTAAATGCACTAAATCAATTTCCACCACTTATGCAAAAGATTAACGGAAGTATACAATTCACTTAGCAAAAATGATACCATCTTTTTAACGAAAAATACGAGATCATCCTCCTGACGACCCCTAGACTCCTTACTGCAAACAAAATACAAGTCAATGATGTCATGCCAGAAGCGTGAATCCATCTCTACGTCCGAAGAGTTTTCCTCGTCCGATATAGTCTTCCCTATCAACTTCGAGTGCTCCCTCACTATACCCAACAACTCATGCCTGCCAATTTTTTCCAATGACTTAGTATTCGTAGCATAATTTACTCCAATAGGGATTTCACATAATTTACTTCACAAAAAACGCAGATAGTTATTGTTTTACAGGATTTGCAGTGTTAACCTAAATACTGATCATCAAGAAAACAAATTCAAGTTCATAACAAAAGAATTCAACAACAAAACTCGCAAATCAATTGATTCCATAATTCAAGAAAGAAACCTAGTTATGCATGATTCGATCGACAACTGGAACTTGCCCCACGAGACGCTTAGCTAATCACGATACTAGCTTAACTTGATTTTAAAGCTGACATAGAACACCACAACACGAACAACAATCGAATGGAAAATAAGTGGAAAATTGAAATCTTACCTAGTGGGGGTTACTGATTTATCACCGAACATTCTGAACTGGGTTGAAGAAATCTTTCCCAAGAGCACAAATTATAACTTCAATTCTTGAAGGAATCAAGATTGCGTAAATTTATCTTTTATATTACTTGTGAATTTATTTATTTTAATTTATGATTTCATTATTTTTATTTTTATATTAATAAAAATATTTTTGTTAAGTTATCAAATTTATAGAACGGATATCTAGATAGGATATGCTCTTATTAATAAGTACAATTTTTGTTATTAATGTCAAATTAGTACATGACTTTACCGATACTGCGTTGCAATTAATAATCAAGTCTTATAATAAATGTTGAATCTATATTATGAATATAACCTTTCATAGATTGAAATTAGCAATTTAAATAAATTAATAAGATTTCTTATCAAATTTTGTATTTTTCTTTTTTCTTTTTTCGCTGAATAGATTATACTATTTAATTAAGATATAAGTCCATTAATATTGTCCATAATTATTTCATTATAATTTCTTATTTCTTCGTAATTTTGAAAGCATATCTAAAGGCAAAACAAATGAAAATTGAGGCCCCAATTGGATGGCATATCTATCTCCAATAATTTTTTTTCCACGGTAAAAATGAAAAATGTGATTTAGAAGATGAGATTTTTAAGAGAAAAATAAGTAATGCGTTGATGTGATATGTTTATTATTGTGAAAATTATATTTGAGTTAATATTTAAATATATTTTTTATTAAATGTGGTTAGTCAAACTCGTTGATTTAGACGTCCGAAAATAGTCACAATGAATCTTATTTTAAACGTTGCATTATTTTGTATTAGAATATATAATTAAATTAATTTTTTGCTTTCAAAGATAGTCGAAAAAATTATTTTAATTGATTGTATTAACTGTCAAATAGTAAAATTAATTTGTTGAAAAAAAAAATCAAATTACTTGTAATTTTGAGAGATTTTTTTGGAATTTTTTTTTTTAGAAAATGCAAAACAAATACATTTTTTATAGCTTTTTTCTCTAAAATATTTTTTTTAGGGATGAATGACCATCCATTGGCCCTGACTTATCACGTGCATCAAACATATTTAGTATTATAAATTAAAAATATAAAATATAATTTTAAAATTGAGAAATACTAATAGCCTACACATTATTCAAAGAAAGTTACTTTATAATGGCACATTAGTAATTTCAATAATCATAACGTCACGATTAATGGCTTTAATTACAAATCTATCATCATATCAATCTTTGATCCCATTTATAAAAGCAAAAAAATTATAATCTAATCCCATTTAATTAAATTTAAGTATATTTTAAAAAGCTAATAATCAATAATTAAACATCTACCTTTCCCCCATTTTCTTTATCTTTGCCAATTGCCATTACATTCTTACTCAAAACCCTCACACTCCTCCATAACAAATGGCAGCCACCACCAGCTCCGCCGGGACGAGGGTCCGGCCGCCGCCGAGCTGTGCGAAACTCGACGGCGTGGCCATGTGGCTCATCAACGGCTTCACGGGGGCGTTTTTCGCATCTTTGGAACGATGCTCTTGCATTCGAATTTCTACTCACGAGGATGATTTTGGAGATCATGAAACCCATGATTTGCCCCTAATTTTCAACGATGGGAATTGTCAAGATGAACATGATAATGGAAATATCAGAAGAAGAAGATTAGGCAAAGGTAAAAAGGCAAGGGCCTTTGTTGATGATTAATTATTTAATTATGCAGAGGAAAATATTTATGTATTTTCAGCTTTTTATGTGATCTTTTCTGGTGAAGTTGAATTTTGGTGTTGTATGAATATAAGCTTGAATATGCATATCAATTTCGTTCATGTTTTTATCTATGGTGAAAAGATTCCATCTAGATTCAATCTACAACTTTTTTTCTTTCGATCTATACAGATTCCATTTTGTTTTCAAGGGTTGATTTCAAAATCTTTCGATGAATCTAAACATTATTTTTTCCCTTCAAACTTCACACAAAATTCTAGTTTCTTTTATTTTAAATTGAACGTAGCATCTTTTTTATAATCTTATTACATAACATATAATCCACATCATGAAGAAGTAATATTTTTTTAAGGTATAAGTCATGTTAGATAATAAAAATTCTACTGCATACTATGGTTTATTGGGTAATCATAATTCAGCATCAATATTTGACTTGTACCTAAGGTAAATTTTGGCCACTTTTTAGTTTTTGATTTTGGTGGATTTTTAATATAAAAATTAATAATCGATGCAGTGGTATTTACTATTTACTATTAAGGAAGGTCACATTGCAGAGAAAGTACTTTTTAATTTTTTTTTAAAAAAGACGACATTATTATTTTGACAACTCAAAAGAGAATCCAATCTCATTATTTTTGCATGTTTGGACCATGATGTTTCCAAATTTGCACCAATATCCCAAGACTGCCCTTCATTTTTATTTTACTCTTTTTGTTCCCAAAAGTTTTTTGGTAATTCATAAAGCACTTTAAAACATGAAGTATGATGTTGTCGTTTGAGCAATCAACATTGATAGCTCTTACTTTCTTTTCCATTCAAGATTTTAATTTTTTTCCCAACAAAATTACTTGTGAATATTATCACACCAAATTTTAATTCAAATTGGATACGCCAAATTATGCCTAATAAATTAATTAGACTAAAATATATGTTTTGTTCATTTGAATCCAAATCTAAAGACTTTTCAATATTAGTCTTGAATCCATTGCATGTGTTTGGGTCAAATCAAAGTGCAGTGCCAGTGAGGATCAAAATTTTAAATTTATAATTGATATTCACAAATTTGGCCATATGCTTTAGTACAATCAGGCCCACTTATAGCCCATATGACATAAAAGAATGCATAAATCATGTAAAAAGCCCAAAATTAAGGCCCAACAAATTAGATCTGTTGAATAATATAAACCCTGTGAATTATATTATTGATAAAAGAAGATTATAAATAGAGTTACAATAAAATCTAACGAAATCGTAATCTACCTATAAACATGGAAATAAGATAAAACTAAATAACTACAAGATTATAAAAGATACGATATAATCTAAACTAATCAAAATATTATCTAAAGTTCTATTTACCTTCAAATAGTTGGGCAAAGTAGACATGCAAATTCAGACCAAATTACCCCTCCACCGATATTTCCCAAAGTTAAGGTGTGGTACGTGTAATTTAAATGATAAGAGGGACCTATCTGTAATTAGGTTAAATCTTAGGGGATCCACGTGTTAGGAAATATAGCTCACAATTCAGAAGCTTCTAAAACTCTTTATTTACTTTAGAATAGAAATGATGAAATTGGTATATAAATATTGAGAGAAATAAATTTGGTCAAAAAGAGTTTTCTCGAGGATAAGAAATCTAATCTTCACAAATTTATGAAAAGTTATTTTCCTCTTGTGTTATAATTATTAAATTAATTTCAGGTCAAACTTGAGATAGTGGTAAATCCAAATAAAATAAATGTGTGTTGCAGTATGAATGATTGTAACAATCCAAATAATTTAAATGTGCATTTAATGGGTCACAAATTATGGCAAGAGTAACGTCAAAATCATAAAGTATCCATTCATATCTTTTTACCCAATTTATATTTTCTTCTCAAATTTTTCCCTATAAATTAATCCCTTTTCCAATCTTCTTAATCATCTTTTTTTCAGACAATATTTTCAAACATGTCTAAACTCTTGAGCCTCCTCTTGATGGTTACTCTCATTTTCTCACTAACACAAGCCTCTCGTCCTAATCCATCTCTCAATACTCTCAAGGTAATTAAATTTAGATGTAATAATTTAATTTTGCCAATTTTTTTGGGTTTTTTTTCTTCTTCTTATAATTGTAATTATTTTGTGAAAATATATTAAATTTATAATGAAAAATTGTAGGATGAAGGGGTGGTGGAAGAAGCAAGGTGTGAAGGAGTGGAGAAAGAAGAGTGCTTGATGCGAAGGACTTTGGAAGCTCATATTGATTATATTTACACACAGAAGAGACCTCCTCATTCCCCTTGAATTCATAAAATTGTATTCTCGTAATTTAATAAACTGTGCGTGACATATATGAATATGCTTTAAATTTATTAAAGTATTGTCATAATTTATTCATCATTTTTGAGTTTGGTAACTTTCGCTTGCCCATTTTCTTATAAAAATATCAAAATTTCTTGAAGGTTTTGATCTGTCTAATATATTTTTATATAATAAACTTTTATTGGGTAAAAGAATTAAACAATAAATAATCTACAAAAACAAATATATTTACATTACAATTCTACGATAAAAATAGATTAGACAATAGTTAGATGTAACTTATTCATAAGAAAATAAATATTACAAAATTAATATCGTTATGTGTTGTGCATATGATCACAACAATTTGAGAAATTTTCAATTTTCACTCGGGTTTGCTTATGTGGACACAAGAGATTGCTTACATAAGAATAATTTGACACCTAAGATGCCATAAGAATTTATTTATAATGATACTTTAAAAAAAAGTAAAATATATGAAGAATTTCTTGTATATTAAATTAGACAAGGGTTGTATATCATACCTATGCATCTTTCTATTAAACATGCCATGCGGAGTTGGAGTTGAAGTTGAAGCAGCAAACAGATCCTAAAATCTTCATCATCTTCCAATAGATTCCTCTTCAATATGCCAATATTCAGACATGATCATACATGAACCAAATAAAATATAAGCTTGAAGATGCTAGGATTATAAGGCCGAAAACAAAATGAATAATATAATCTAACTTCTTTCTCTATTCTCGTGTCATTACACCACGGTAAAACCACGGGAATCTGTTTTGGATACATTACACTACAAGTCCGAATTGTAAAAGATTCTATATTACACAATTGAAGAGGTAATAACAGAAGAATTCATGCATATCGAACCTTCACATTCTGCTAGTTTCATTTGAGTTCATGCCCAAAATGGCGATTGCCAACAATATTCTCCATATGATCATCGTTGCTCCTTTCTGAACCTGAACCGTAAAAGTTTCTATCATTTTGGGCACATATTGCAGTTTAGTATCTAGGTAATAACCAGTAGATATTCCCTTTCAGCATCATGGGATTTAGACATCGATAAACTTATGCAGGCAACAAAACCCGTGTATTGCCAAGTATATGTAAGAACAATGCAATACATATAGTAAGAATAACCGAAGACTTAGCCCCAACATATCTCACAACTTGAAATCCCCTCTCCATAACTTCATCATGAACAACATTCACACTTCTTTTCAATCCCTCCGAAGTTTTCAACAAGAAAAACTCAACCACGGATCTAACCGTTTCGAATGTCACTCTCCCAGTCACATCAAGCACAAACTTCCTATTCCTTGGTACAGCCAAAGTTGATGAAACACTATTAACCCATCCACTATTTTGAAGATCAATAGATCCATTCATCTCTGTTCTTATATAGTCTTCTTTCTCAAAACCCTTCTTCTTTGAAGCTTCATTTTGATCAATGATTGCATAAGAATCACTTGAATTCGATGTTAACACTTGGTGAGATGTCTTAACAAGAGTTTCAACAGCCCCATTACAAAGAGATACCAAGATGTCTGTAACCTTATTTTGATGTTTAGGATTTGTCAAACCAGAAAACACCTCATCGTAAACATTAACATCCATGGTTTTGTCGAGATAAACTGCAACTGCAGTGCTGACAAATGTCTTAATACAGTCGGCTACTAACATTCTGCATTTATCGTCTGATACTATACTCAGCCATCTAGGCAACATTGGGGAACTTGATTTCACGTACCATACATCCAAGTTGCGATTTTCACTCAATCCTTCAGATACATCGTCATTAGCGTAAAATCCCATAACCAAATTCCTCGCAAAACTACCAACAATTGTCGAGACAAACCCTGTCCCTGCACTTGACATCAATTTATCCATAATCCTATCAGGAAAGCTCGAGTTATCCACTTCTTGAATCTCACCCTTGCTACTCTCAACCTTATATCCCCTTAAAATCCCAATTGTCATAGCCTGGGAAAGGCAAGTAATAGACTCCGTAAACTCCTCAGACCGAGCAATTTTCGACAATTGCTTTAAACTATTAGGAATTTCATCCGAATCGGAATTCAGAAACTCTTTCACATCCCTCGACACCATACCGATTGTCTCTGCAGAATCAGAGACCATCTCAGCCATTGAAACTAGGGCTCCAAACAACTTCAGGATTCTCTTCCTTTTTCTAGCTACAGAGGGCATGTGATACACTTTATACACACCATAGCTAGAAAATCCAATCAACCCCATTAAAATTATCCATCTCCTCTTCCTTCTACTAAAATCCAAACCCCTTTTCACTAGAGCACTATCCATATCCAGCTCAAATTGAATCGACTTCAGAACTTCACCAACTAACTAAAGAAGAATATAAGAACAACAAAAACCCCAGAGCTCAAGTTCAATCCCAGGGCTAGTGTCGTCCAAAAGTGAAAGAAATAGAAGGGTTATCTTTCGATAATCGAAAAAAACAGGAATTGGGGATCAAAATAGCAAATACCGAGGTATCCACCTCGGGATTCGTTCTATCCGTGCAATTATGAATTGCAACTTGTCAATTTATTTCTCCTACTTCTTACGTATACGCAAAAGGCTGGGGACTAAAAATTGTATATTTTATCATAGTAACAGAGAAAGGAAGATGAATGTCAAGAAAACGCACCTGCGATTAGAGAGAGAGGGGGAGACGATGAGAGAGACTATGGGTTTGTTTGTTTGCCAGATTAAAATTTGTGGCGCATAAAATTATAGGAAGAGAAGAGAGGGATCTTAAAATTATTAATGGAAAAAAAATTGCTTGATTTTTGATTAGGGGATACAGATTGAGAGATGGCTGATTTTTGTTGTGTTTTCTTTTCTCCAAGAATTAGGCAACCGTTGACAAGATAAATGGCCATTGGCTAGCCAGAAAGTCCTGTCACGTGACACTGAAGGCTAGATCACGTGACAGGATTTATTTATTTCTCTTGTCTATTTTAAATTAATACTAGTGGTTTTCTTTTTTTCAGTTGTATAAATAAATTGCCTCATCTTGGCAAGGATATATATAATTTGGTCATGCTTGGCTAGAATCTCCTCAAGAAAATAAATACTGACATTTGCAAACAAGTTTTAGACAATTAAATACTGAAATATAAACCTCTCCTTGATTAATAAGCCTTTTTTTTTATAAATGTTTAGACAAAATCGACTTTGTTCACACTCATTCTATTTTCTCCCACTGGGCTTATTTTCTCTCTTGTTCTTTATTTTTTTCATCCATCCATTCCAATGAATATTTTTTCCTTACAAAACTATCAAAATTTTCAATTTTACAATTATTATAAGTTTGAGGTAACTTGTATTTCCACCTACAACACAATGAAAAACGAAAAATACCACATCAATAACTCAATCCTGCCAATATAATCGCTATAAATTACTCCTCAAAACGAACCAAACTACTCGATATTCCAGAATTAATATCAGAAACTTGTCCAATTATTTCACCAAGTGCAATATCATCTTTCAATATAGATGTATGAGAAACTCCAGGGATCTTTATCACTTTAACCGATTGATTTCCTCTACCGTCCCAACTCGACTCTAACGCCAACAAACTCACCATATTCACCGTCCCATCTCCATCCCCATACACAACTTTCGGGCTCTTATCAAACCCACCGTCCCCATAAACCAACGTCTCAGATGTCTCCACGTCACTCCCAACAATGCAAGTCACCGGGACTTGAGGCGCAGGTAAACTCTCGACCATAGGCAAAACCCGAGTCTTATAAGGATGTACCCCTTCTGAAAACCCGATATCTTGAAGAAATTGTGCAACATCAGAGCTCGTGTAAGAACGATTTTTCGTTATTACACATGCTTTAGATGTTTCAAACACTGTAGGAGAAGGCATAAGCCATAAGTTAGTAGATGAACTCCTCTGTTCTTGTCTTACCAGCAATGGGTTCACTAAGGGCACTCCGAATGTGTTTCCCGAGGCAAAAGTGCGCATTGCTTCAACAGTGCCACCCCACGGTGCAGCTAATGCTATGAAGTGTTTGATGTGCTTTTGGCGCCATGAAAATGGAACTCGATCGAGCATTTGAAGGGCGAAAAGGCCTCCTAAGCTATGGGAGAGAAGGATTATGGGCTTGCCTCCATTGGAAGAGCTTGCTGATTCTATTAGAGCTTTTAGGTCAGATAGGAACTTGGAGGCAACTTGGGAGGGATGACCTTGGGCAGCTAATCCATATCGAAAATCGTAAGGTGCACCAAAGAGGTTTTTTCCACTCACATAGCCTACTTTTTCCAGGGATCTTACCAGGGGTTCCATGTATGCTGTAATTCGTCTGCAGATAGAAACATGTTAGTTTCAAAATTCAGGCTAAATTAGCTGAGTGATTAATGGTATTAGGATGATGGTTTTGTAGATTTTCCTGTAAAACGTTTGGGATTTTGCATTGAGTATTCGTAGACGAAATTTATAACACGAACATTTTTCCAGAACCCAACTGCAATTCATTTCCATTGAAGAAAAATACTTAAAATACATAATCTAAATGGAAACCAGAAAGTCCAATAGAAGCCCAAAGAATTACAAATTTAATCTAGTTCAGCAAAATCAACATTAAGGTTAATGCAAAGTAGCTTACTTGAGGTTAGGATTAAGATACAGAAGAGATTGAGTGGAACCAAAATCAGGAACCCTAGTCTCAACACCAGGGGCATTACGATAATCATCTTCATCAATGTCATAGTAAATCATCATCCTCTCATTAAAGCATTTCGTAAAGGGTCCAAAAAGTACAAAGGGATCGAACCAAAGCCTGAACCACCCATCAGGGTCCTTCTTCACCGGGTACCATCGGTTGCACAACAAGCTTGTGGGCTTGTACTTTGCTGTCAGCCTAGCTTCTAGCTGGTTGCCACCACTTCCAGGGATTAAAATCACAGGATGAAGCTGGTTCATTGGTGATGCTTTGCAGGCACAAATTATGATGATGATGGCCAATGAAAAAACGGCCATTTTTATGTGTATAAGGTATAAATTCATGGTTAAAGTGGGATGTGGATAGCAAGAATGAATTTGGATTGGGGCCTTTTAAGTTGCATGGTATGTGGTGGAAATTTCTTCACGTCCCTAGCTCTTGTTAAAGATAATTTGCTGCAATATGTTATGGATTGAGATCTTCCACTCCAAAAGTCTATTCCATCTAATACTCCATCTCATGGATGTTTGTCACTTGTAATATTCTATAATCCATGTTTGGCTAGTACATATATTTGTTGAACCAAAATTAAAGAAAGGATAAATAAGGAAATACAATAATATATTTTTGGGAAAAGTCTCAACTAATGAATCTTAACTAATCATAACAAGAATTGATAATTTATTATCTTTACATAACTAAATTTATTATATGTTTTTTGAGATTTACAGACGACATTAATTTTTCATTCAAAAATCAAAATCAATTCACGCTCATATGGGGGCAATTATGTGAACGTAGGGGTGAGAATGAGTCGAGTCGAGCTGAACGCATGGATGTTCAAGTTTGTTTGAATTACAATCGAGCTTTGAAAATTGTGTTTGAGCTTGGTTTGATTGTTCATCGAGCCGAGCTCAAACGAGCTTTAATCGAGTCGATCACGAGTCGAGCTCGAGTAGTTTGAATATTTTGTACATGTTTTTGTTATTTTTTGCTTATCGAGCCGAGCTCGAGTCGAGCTTCAAAATTTATCAAACAGAAAAAGTTGTTCAAGCTTGGTTTGGTAATTTATCGAACCGAGGTTGAATCGAGCTTTTGACGATCGAGCTCAAGTCGAGTATCGAATATCGAGCTAAATTTTCACCCATATGTGAACGATATCAAATTTGAATTTTGAGTAAGTAAAGGGCCGAATTAACAAATTTGCTTGTTTTATATATACCAGGTTTTTTTTTTTACTAAAAAAAGAAGGGAAATGGAAAAGTCAATATGATTAAATTATTACTAAGACTACGAAATTCCACAGTAAACGTTTTGTACAACTTCAAACAATTAATTTATACAAATTATTAATTACAAAGTCAAAGAAAATTCTTTATGATTACCATAGTTAGATTTTTAAGGGTAGATTTTAAAAGAAAATTACATGATTAATTGAGATCCATTAATTGAGACTTTTTCTAAAAATATATTATTTTATTTCCTTATTAATTGAGATTCATTCTTTAATGTTGGTTCAACAAATATATATACTAGCCAAACATGGATTATAAAATATTACACATGTCAAATATCCACGATGTAGTAGAAGATGGAATAGATTTTGGAGTGGAAGATCTCAATCCATATGTTATGGAGATCAACTTAAATAATAATAATTAACCTCAATTATTAAAATAATAATTACAACAAGGAAAAATACAAATGGGCTTTTACTTATTATTCTTTTAACCAAATTGAAGGTGGCCCCATAATGGGCTTTTTTCTTCAAATAAAACATAGAAGCAGGCCTACTATAGTACAAAACTACAAACAATTCTAATTCTATCTCTATCATACAGTACAAATTATTTTGAAGCAAATTGTTGGTTATTATTTATGGGCCTTTTTTCCTTGATTGTTTTATGACCTCAACGATTAAGTCTACATTATTTAATTTACCAAAAAAAAAAAAAGTCTACGTTAATTACAATGCTCCTTTCATTAAGCATTTAGTTTTTACACTAATCCAAACCTACCTAATGTAAACATAAATGCCATTCCAGCAAGAAAACTTAAATTCACCAATAAGATAAAGATATAAACATGGAGACACTCCTAGAGTCATGCAATAGAACAAAAGTCATTAATGTTTTATTTAATTTTCTAGTTTGGCTCACAGTTTTAGCTGACTCCAAACTACTAATCTGATCTTGTGGGTATGGAAAAGGTCCATTTTCCATTGGTTCATACCTAAACTTTCGAGTTTGTTGTGCATTATATATACGCAACCATTGCTCTATTTCATCGACAAATTCTTCTAAAATCTTCTTCCAAGATCAATCACGTAACAAAAGAAAAGATAAAACAGAGTAATTTTGCCAACCATGAAAGTAAAAACCAGCAAACATAACAGATTTCTGAGAATAATCACGGTTCCCGTTCGGGCTCTGTGCAGGGCCCGAGACTTCTACGTGAAGAGCATGACAAGTTACGCCGACAGGATGCACTGCGGCAGTGTTATGGCGGTCCCCGGAGCATCTCAGGTTGTGGGGCTGCCGAAGAGTTTCAGTGTCAACTCGTACAATGACGAGGATTTCCGGCAGCTTGTTCGGGCTGCTTCGGCCCGGAGCAGTGGTGATAGTAGGCATGAGATGAAAACAAGGGACTCTGGGGGCGGGCTGCGGGCCATGGGAAGGATTGATGAAGATAGGCCATGTTGCTATTTTGGTGAAGATATGTTTAATGCTAGAAATGAATTGAAGTACCCTAGAAGCAAAAGTCATGCTGTCACAGGAAGAAGATTAACTGCCTTTTGATTTTTGGTGTTGGGTTTTTGAATCAAATTTGATTCAATACATGGTTGAAATTTTCTTTTTTTAAACAAAATAAATGTAAAAATGATGTATGTAAACAAATGTTCTCGATCTTTTTAATGTTAATTTAATTATTATATATATACCGGGGTGGCAATGTGATTTTGGAGCAATGGGCCAGCCCAATCCTACTTAATGGGTTGGGTTCTGACACCTGATTGGATTAGATCCGAAACATTTTTTGGGCCCGTTTGATATATCCCTTAACACGCTCAAACAGTATAATCTCATGTCTTATAGTCACTATAATTTGGAAGTTGAAATTCTGATTCTTAGACTATGTACAATGGGGTGTTGAAAATAGGGTGTTTAATATTTTCAATAGTTGAAACCATTGAAAGAGGGTGTTTAATGGTGATGTGGATTAAATTGGTGGAGAAATTTTATATGGTGTTGAAAAGCTTACATGGCATGATCTTATTGGCTAACCATATTTTAGATATTTTTATCACACTCCAATTATTTGATGTTAATTATTTAATAATAAATAAATTTTTTTATATAAAAAAATATATCGAAATTCATCATTTTTTCTCCTCTATAAATAGAGACTAGTTTCACTTGATTTGGATACCAAAAAAAATTCGATCATTTTCACTATAATCATATTATTATCCTTTACTAAACTATTGTTCTTTATCTTTTAATATTTTGTGAGTGAAATGGATCCTAACAATAATCCTTTCAATTCTCAAAATTCGACTAATTATCCTTTTAACTATCAAAATCCCAGTAATTATCAATTTGATAACCAATCTTCATACCAACCACGTCCTCAAAATATTCCTAATTTTGGTTTTCAACCAAATTATCATCCATATTATGCATCAATGATGCAATATTCCTCTCAACCACCTCTTGTGTTTATTTGCTAATACAAAAATTAATAATATGATAAATATTTAAACGATAATATTATTATAATCTAATCATAAAATTAAAAGGATAAATAAATAAGATTAATATTTAGATAAATATTTAAATAAATTTTATTTAAAAAAAATCGAAAAAAAATTATTTCATCGTTATTTTTAATTATAAACGATAATTTTATTATAATCTAATCATAAAATTAAAAGGATAAATAAATAATAAAAGTAGTGGGGTAGGGTGTTGAATATTATTAAACAAAACCATTGTAGAGTGTAAAATTTGAATGGGTGTTTAATTATTATGTGGAAGAGAGATAAGATGATGTGGAGTGTTGGGAATTGAAAAGGAGGGTGTTTAATGTTGTGACCAATGTACATAGCCTTAGGCCATTTTGATGTTCTTTGTTGAACTTCTACTTGAGCACATTGGTATAGGATATGTTAAAAGGTGATTTTGAACGTCTATTTTGCACTTTGTTATCGTACTTGTGGATTAAAATAATTCATTAGGAAGAGATAAAGGGGAAAAATTCCAAAACCGAGTGCCAATAATTCCAACTTTTCATTGTCACTATGATCCACAATCAATAGTATGATGTTGAGTTCTCTACAAATAATGAATATTATATGCTAATGACATATCTTAAATAAATTGATCGATCATAAAATATTATGATAACTGGATAAAGTCAAATGTGGTTAATAAATTGATATTCACCAGACAAATGTTATGACATTTGCTAATCGATTGGATATGGCCAATGTGGTCCAGGGCTGGAACTATATATACCATTGATAAAGACTTATCTTGCCAATACTTCCAATCCAAACTATGATTGTGTTGGCAATCATAAGACTTATTTACGTGCAAGATATGATAAAAAATCACTTCTTTTAAGGACTTTAATCAGATGTTTTAATTATTGCCTTTTTCTGGGTTAGAATTAACTATATGTCTATTCTATTATTGTAGGTTGAATATTCGTTGCATGGGATCTTTAAACTAGGGTTCCAAAATCTATTATTAAAATTTTGTTTGTAAGTGCACAACTTACCTTTTGATGCTCATCCTTTGTGAACCCTCTATTATTGGTTTTAGTTCAATTCGAAAACTAATTATCTAGGTATTGTATAAAAATATTAAAGAATATTTTTGGAAGATATACACATTTGGGAGCTTTTGAGATCATTCATTTACGCATATTATGTTTTACAATATATAAGCTCAGCATTGATATTTATTATTAAAAATATATATTCCATTAGGTGATTTCTTTTATTTTTAAATTATCCTTTTGAGTTGCCTACATGTAATCACGTGTGTGCAAGTATTTATTCAATAATTGGTGCACGAAAGAGCAGAAAAAGGAATAATTGGGGGCGACCTGTTATTGTTTTTTTAACATTAACATAACAATATGGACAAAAACTTAAATCAACATGGGACAAACGTTTGACTACAATTAAAAGCAATCAATAAAATATCCTTCACTCTGCACAGTATCACACACTGTAGAGAATTATCAAACTTTTATTGTAAATAACGATATAATTTTATTATGGTACACTAATATGAAATAGAGGATCAATTATATTACCCATTTTATAAAATTAAAAATATGGTAATTAATTTGTTTTTGTGTGTTTCATTTTAATTACTGCACTGAGATCTTGTGTATGACCCTTATCTTCTAGGTACAATTTTATTTTTCTCACAACCTTAAATTCACTACATGATATTATTCTCAATTATTGTTAGGAGTTAGGACAATGGACACATAGCTGTGAGCCCTTGTCCTTTTTCCCAAGATATTGGCTTCAAATTCTAAGGATGGCAATACAATTTTGGAACAATTCAATCATATATTTACAAACTCAATAATTTTCAAGTAAAATCGAGACACGTTATAATGAATGAATTACTATAAATTCGAGAATTATAGTGTTATAACACGTAGTTGTCAAAAGTAGCGAAATGTCTGGCAACAACTCATTATTGGATTTTTAAGTTTGGAACATATTACATACTCAGATTTATTTCATTTTATTCCACTTGAATTAATTAGTTCTTGGCTAGTCTGGCAATTCTTGAAGTAGAAATGTTTTAGCTTCTTATTTGCCTTTTTTTCTTTAGAAAAAATGTATGTTCAAATGTTACTCTAATGTGCTTCATTTTTAGAATTGGTGAAAGAGAAATTTATATACATATAATTAGAGGATGTATTAACAGATTTATACTAATAACATGCAAAAAAAAGATCTCTTCACTTTTTTTTTTTTTTTTGGTTCTCATTTTATTACATTTATGATCTCTGATTGTTCCCTATTACATGGACAGGAAAAAATAACAGGTAGAGAAAGATTAAAGAGAAATAGATAAAAAGGGATACAAACAAAGATGACTAGTAAAATTCAACTGCTTATTTCCATTTTACTTGAGCAATATTCAGCAGAAATAGACATAAAAAAAATATGTTCTTCCCACTTCTTACTGCCTTTTTCTTCCCATCGAATTGCCTGTCAATGCACAAAATAGGCCTTGCTAACAATTTCTTAATCCCAAAAAAGAATATAAAAAAGTATATAATTCACACCTGTTGATTTCCCTTTTGTGGATGATTTGAAGAAACCTAAGTGTTTCTTTGTTATAGATTCAGCCTGTATAACATTCAAAATATCACGGGTTAATTACACTAACCACCCCTTTTGTGTTAGTGTAAAATGAACACATTACATAAGAAGAAAGTTAATATACCTCAAAATGTGGAGCATTAAAGGCTTGTGAGAAACCAGGGACATGCTGATAATCACCAGCAGCTACATTGTCCTGAAATTCAATGAAAAACATTCTAATGAATCATAATTCAAAGGCAAATCATTATTATATATATATATATATATATATATATATGTTCAATAATTGTTTTGAGAATTAATTGAACTTGCCTGGTGTGGAGGAAAATTATAGACAGGAGAACTAGCAGTATCATCAAGACCTAAACTTTGTTGTTGCTTATGAACCTTGGTTACTTTTGACTTCAATTTTTTCTGCTTATTTTTGTTTTTATCTTCTGAAACTGAAGATGCATAGCTATAATGAGGAGGCCCTGATGATGCATCAGACACCATTGATAGATCTTCATCATCTTCATTCACATATTCTGATAATCCTTTATAATCTCTACCAAAATCCCTTTTGGTGTATGGATTATTATTATCAGTTGAATTCGATATCTGATCGAAGTACATAGTCCAACCTGATTCACATCCACTACTGCACTCAGAAGTTGATATATTCATTGCTATCACAATTCACAGCCCTTGTAGTAAATAGTAGAATTCTTGTTATTTATGATACTTACAGAGTTGTGTGAGAGATTGAGAAATATGGGTTTTTTTTTCTCTTCTTGGTTGTTTGTATATATAAGAAGAAGAGAAGAATGAATAAGACCAAATGAAATCACTCTAAAATCTTGACTACTTTTCTTTTTTTCTTGTTGGCTCTATCCTTTTTGCAATAATATTATATATCTGTTTCCAGAAGAATCAAACTTGCCAGTTGTCTTGGTCACTTGTGGAGGTGGGGTGAGAGAGAGAGAGAGAGAGAGAGAGAGATTCAGAGAGAGAGATAGAGATTTGACAGTGGTAATAACACTTGGTGAATATTTTGTTTATCTAATGCACAGTTTATCATCTAAATTTCACAAGGAGAATTTAACATTCAGCAATATATTTTCAAAACTTTAGCATCAAATAGAAATAGAAACCACTATTTTGCGAAAAACCCGTGAAAGATTTACTCTATAATGTGATTGTACCATTCTTGTATACATATATATATATATATATATATATATATATTGCTGGAATTCAGTTAATTAGATTGCTCACATGTATTTCTTATCGTGACAACAATGAAGAGAATCGAAAGAAAAAATGAAAGCCAAGAACATGCTTTGCCCGATGGCATTAAATTTCGTGCCAAATTAAGCTGTGAACTGAAAATGGTAGGCATATTGAGCTCAAAGAGTACAGTTTCAGCCTGGAAAATGCCATTTTCCAGCAAGATAGTAATATTAAGTATCACTTTATATAATTATTACAACTTAATGCATCAAGGGATAAGTAAGATTTTCAACTGTAAGAAGATTGCAAAACAGATTATTAAGCTATTCTGCAGAATCTGTTCATATAACTCAAGGCCGGGACTGCAAAATCTGCAAAAAAAAAAAAAAGACCAAGATCCATAAAATGAGAAGAAATTAAATAAACTGCAAGAAAATGGTGCTGGTCAGCTTCATACTCAACAAGAATTTACACAGGTGCTAAGGTTGTCTTTGAATATTAAAACCAAATTTAGAGGGTGTTTGGCTAAGCTTATTTAAAACATCTTATAAGTTGTAACAACTTATAAGATGTTTTAAGAGCTTATAAGATGTTTGGTCTTATTTAAAAAATAAGCTCTCAAGTGTTTGGATAAAATAAGTTTATTGGGCTTATAAGATGTGTTTTCAAATATTATAAGAGAGATTTGTGCAATTATAAAAATAAAAAATAAAAATCGGAGAAGGATATTATTAGAAAGGAGGAAATTAGCAAAGGTTGTTATGTTTTTAACAATATCAACAACATCCAAAATTTAAGATTTTGAAATAAGTTGGGTTTGGCTAACTTATTTCTTATTTGCTTATAAGACCAAACATCTTATTTTTGGGTCTTATAAGATCTTATTTAAAAAAATTATCCAAACACTTTCATAGATCTTATAAGCTCTCAAACATCTTATAAGATGTTTAAAAGAGCTTATAAGCTTAGCCAAACACCCTCTTAATCTTCTGATTCTCTTTTTGGGTCAACTTTTTATAAAATAAACTAAAATTATGTCCAAACTTTTGACTTCCAGTTGTTAAAAAGGCAGAGTTGGTCTATGTAATATAGCCTGTAGCAATTTGTCTTATTTTGTTTTATGTTATTATGAATAGTAAAGTATACATAAAACATTTGATATTGAAATGCCTTTTGTTTTGTCAAGAAAGAATTAATGCTCCATTGGCCCATTGTGAGCAACTGAAATGGCAATTAAAGTTATGTACAGTACAGAAAGCCAGCCAGCTGAGAGAGCAAAGGGTACATATGATTATAGGCCCATCATGTGCTAGCTTCTGCTAACATGCACCCCATAGGCTCACGATATACACTAGTACTGTAAAAAATAATATTATCCCATAATCAAATATAGATTTGTGATGTAAAAAAATAAAAGTTGATGGACCCATAATACGTCCTATTTTTTGTCATTCGTCCCATGCCATAGTTTCATGTCCAATCTCAATTTGTACCTCTTTTTATTATTAACAACATCAAATTCATCACTTGGGCTGCCTTAATTTGGCAAACATATTCATTTTCATGCAAAGATCTTATTTGCTTTGCCCTTTCCCAATTTAGCATCGCTTTATAACAAAGGCTTAATACATTGTATCTACTCATATAAAATCAAATATGACACCTAGAATAATCAGATTTTAAAATTTGAGAAAAGGACATTTATTAATTACCATCTCTTTCTTTGATTAATTGAGGCACAAACAAGAACCTCAAGTCCACGTCAATAATTGTGACCAAATCCCTATATCATATATAATACCAGGATAATAAAATTTCAGGTTTCCTTTTCAGAAAAAAGATAACCTTATGACTTGTAATAAGTTCTTGTATGTAATTTGTAAATTCCCCTTATGTGACAACATTTTTAACATGATAATTTAAATTTTTATATGTTTTTTTAAAGAAATATAGTAGGCCAACCAAACCCGGCCCATAGCTTCAATAGGAAAATTACAATATTAATCATTTTAAATAGTTTTCCATGCAATTATTTTTGTCTTAATATTCTTATACATGTAAATTTATTTCATCCGACATATTTATTTTGTATTTTTGGTATCAGCTATGAAATGTTAATTTAGCCCCATGTTTTTGCATGCTACTATTATTTAATTATATATAAATTAAAAGAAAAGATACATATGTCATTTAAAATCTGTAAAACACCCTTTATGAATTTTTTTTATCCCATGCCACACCTACCTCAAACTGACTCATCCAACTAAATCTCCATGTCAAATTTAAACTAATTTCATCACATTAAATTTTAAAATATAGATTGGAATATCAACACTTATTAGTATTTAATATTTCATATATATTAAATTTTATAAATTATAATTTTAGTTCAAATCTCGTAATTAATCATCCAACTCCAAAGAAGCAAATGGATTAGAGCTAAATTTGAATAATAATACATAAAATGTTATCTGAACAATAAATGAGGTGAGTGGACCTAAGAACAATACAACTCAAGAAATAGGACTATCATTCTCAGACTCATGACAGCCAATTTGTATCCATTCATACACTAGAAAAAATTCTGTCAATTATGAAACTGACAATACGTACTCTAAAATATATACTACCTCAATCCATCTATTAATATATTTATAAGCGGCAATGATGATAATTCTTTTAATTTTGATCTAACTACATGAATTATATAATATATTTTGCGTATTAACATATTTTGATGGGATAAAAAAGTGTAAAAAATATCCTTAATTTTCTTTTCTTTTCCCAACTCCATATTTATTTTTCTCGTTCTCTTCACATGTTTTGTTCTGGGAAAATGAAAAAGAAACAAAACAAATACAAAATAATTAAAAAAAGATATTAAAGTTTGTTTGAAATAAATCTAATAATTTTAGTTTAATGGCTCTAGTAACTTGAGCAGGCCCATCATATTGATACGCTTAATGGGCTCGATGGTCCCAAGAAGAAGCCCAATCACTTTCGCAAATAGTTGAATGGAAGAAGTCCACATATAAAGCGTTAATACAAAATTATAAATATTATTGATAATAAGATATATATATATATATATATATATATATATATATAATCACAAGATTCAATAATTACAGAAAAATATAATTAAATTAGAAAAATATAAATACAAAAAATTATAAAAAAAAGTTTATGCGAAATTATATTCTAACAAAAACAGTAAACTTCAAATATCTGGCGGTAATAAAAAAAAAAAAAAATTGCTATATATGCAAGACCGTTGAATCTTGAACGGGGTTTGTCTTGTGCCCAATTGGTCGCAAAAGCAGGCGTATCAAACTATGTTGTTTTTCATTGACCTAGTCACGTGCCCACTCCTAACTCTCACGTGTTTTCTCATCATTTATTCCAGAATTTATAACCAAATAAAACCACAGTCAATCCGTTACTCTTGGACAATTAATTAATTATATTTCTTATATATTTCAATATGAGATTTATGCATGAAGAAGAAGAAGGCTAAACAAATAATGTGATAGGTGTAGGCATGCATGTAGCCTTACTACAACACGCGTTGTAATAGAAAAGGGCAGCCCCAGCCCCCATTTATTCTTCAAACGGTGCAGTGGGATCAGCTTCCACCGTCTCACCCCTTCTCTCTCTCTTTTTGTCTTTTAAGGTGATGTTAGAAAGTTAGAAAAAAAAAAATCGATTAATTTCTAATTTGTTTGTTTCAAAGCAAACTAAAAACTCTTTTAATCAAAAAAATTCAGCAATTTAGCATTGATAAGTGTACGCATGCATGTTGCTTATAAAACCTTGCCAAATCCCAAATGTCCCCATCTCAAACACGTACCCCATTCCACACCTACATGTGTCATTTCATCTCCTTATTTTACTTCATGCTCTGCCCTTTTCTCATTGCTCCAAATTTTCCATATAAACCCCCACACATATTCACCACCTTCTCACATCTTTAATTTTCAACCCAAGATTATTTTGGTTTATTTTTCGTTTCAAATATGATCCAAACAATCAATCCTTACGCCACCTCAAGAACCGCCGAGATCATGTCTCGGTACAGGCCCATTGCCCCCAAGCCTGAAACCCCGACGGGCAATAATATTAACAATCCGGTGGATCTTGACGACCCCACTTTACTACCCCACAGCATTAGAAAATCTCCTTACCTCAGCAACGTCTGGGCCCACCTCCAGTCCCGCCCCACCCGAACCCGTAAGCGCGGCCGCACCGCCGCCTTTGTTCCGCCGCCGTCACTCAAGAGAACAAGGTACCTCAACCCGCCTTATGACATAGCCATGAATAACTCTCCAGCAAAAAATTTAGCCATGCATGGATTTTCCATTGTCCCGCTCAACTGCGGCCTTGACGCCGCCGTGGCCACTCTGGCGGAAACGGTGGCGCTCCCCATTCTCCGCCCCCTTGTTGTCGACAAGGGAAAGTCACAGACTTGCAGTAGTGAAGTCATAGATTTGAACATGACGGCTGATCAGGGGCCTAAAGAAGTGGATTTCATGCCGCAGTTGAAGGAGCCTGTTAAGCCAACCGTCATTTCACCTCAGCCGGTTCGGCCGGTGAGCTCTATTGTGACGGTTCAGAGTATCTCCGGCGATTCAGGGCGCCGCGCTGCGGCGGTGATGGCGCCGGAGCAGGTGGAGAAGGAGGTGGAGGCGGAGGAGGTGCCCACGATTATATCTGATTCTGCAAACAAGGTGAGATTGACTAATTCTACATACAATGAGATGGTGGGCCAGCCGGAATGCTGCTGGCTGGATTGCCTGGCCGGGCCGGGAAAGAGGATCGGCGGGGAGGTGGTGCTACGTCGTTTTGGGGATTCTGAGATGAAAATGTGGATGCATGGATTTACATGCAGGGTTAAAATTGAATGGGAAAATAATGGGGAAAAAAGGTGTGTTGATGCTTTTGGTAGAGCTGTGAAATTGGCTTGTGAGGCTAAGGACTTTCAGTTTATGTGGAGGTTTTATACAAATGAGGAAGCTTTGAAATGTGCTTCACGTATTATTTGAAAGCACTTGTAAATGTATAATATAGAAATAGATTAGATTATAGAATGTGTATATTAAGGCTTGGGAACTAAGTGCAGATGTTATGGTATATGTGCCTTTTTTGTTTATAAAAATTTACATATATATATATTATATTTGAAAGTTCAATCTTTTTGAGCTTCTAATGTACAATTTGACTCAATAGGAGCAAAAAATCATTTTCTGTAGATTTGGCCTGGACTCTCAACTTTTTGATTGGATTTTAAGCTCACGGGAATAATATAGGGGCTTTTTGCAAGTTTTTCAAATACTTGGGGTTACTAGGAATACTGCAAAAATTTAATTAAAAAATATAAAAATAATAGAAAGTATTTTTGGAAATCGAAAATAAATAGGTAAAAATCAGAGAAAGCAAATGAATAATTTTCTCCAAATTATAAAATGTTTTCAAAAGTATTTGTAAGAAAAAACGATAAATGAAGCCAATAATTATTTCGGATATGTTAAAAACAGTGAAAAAACAGGAAAAGCTCTTTGATTTGTAAATTTCTTAGAATATTTGTGGTTACTAAATCAAAATTTGAAAAAAAATCAAAATAAATAAATAAAGTCAAATACTATTACCGATATATTAAAAGCAACAAATGAAAACATGAAAAGCTCTTTGCTTTGTAAGTTGCATAGAATATTTGTGGTTCCTAGGAAATAATCAAATTTTTGGAAAAAAAAAATAAAGTCAATTATTAATTTTGATATATAAAAACTATCACTAGCTAGAACTATAAATCAAATATATACCATTATCATTATCATTATCTAATTCCAGTCAGTGTCAAGATATAGATCGCAAATTCAATTTTATTACTTGTCTAACACTCCTACTTTTAAGAAATACTAATTACATCATTGCAAATAGATCAGATATTCCGACGTGTTTAGTCTAAATTAACAACAGTATAATATTTCCCATGTTAGCCTATATGGACCATTTCAAAAGGATCAAATACAATTCTAAATAAAAAACTGACAAAGCCCTCAAAGTATCCATAATTTGCCCTTTTCATCCAGAAGTCAACCCCATGAACCTCAAAGTATCCATAATTACTAAAAAGCCCTCAGTATTCATAATTTGCCCTTTTCATCTAGAAGTCAACCCCATGAATGTTCTTCTATCCTTTTCCAAGAAATCCAAAATATATAATACTCATGTAATAGAACCTTCCATGAATTTATGAACCCTGTCAATGTTTTATATTTAGACCGCTATCTCTTGTTGCTCAAGTCTTCCAGTTTAGGCCCCACTAATCATATACATACAAACACACATATTATATATATGTATATATACATTCTTTGTGGCTCTCACTTTCTTTGATTCAAACAGAAAAAAATACTCTCAACAACGAAAATTTCAGAGCAAATGTTCATTTGTGGCACCGGAAGTTTTGGCCGTGAAGATGAAGATCATGAAAACGAAGCCTATAACAGCCCATGCCGTACACCAAAGAGATCCAAAAAGAGCACAAGTTTCTGCAAGATCTTTGGCCACAACACCAACAAGAACCCTTATGCAAATAGGGGTCTAGATAAATTCTATGCCCTTCTAACAGATCTTAATGACAAGAAGCAGAAAATATACACTCAGAAGGGATCCGAGGATATATCCTTCGTCCGATTCGTTTACACCAACGGTTCAGATCATGCCAAGCCCATTGTGGTTAAAGTTAAAGAAAAAAGAGGAGAAAAAGCCCCGAAACTGATCAAACAGTCAACAATGGATAATCAATCAGATCATAAGATTATCCAAGTTAGAGAACAAGTTAGCAAAGAGGATAAAAAGGGTTTGAAGAAAAAGTACAGTTTAAGATGTAATCAAAGTTTTAAGATGGAAAATTTGAAGAGGCCTTGTTTCTACTTTCCAGTTATGGTGGTTTTGATTTTGTTCTTCATGGCTATATATGGTCGATCTTTTGCTATACTTTGTGCGTCGATTGGGTGGTATTTGGTGCCTAGTATAGTTGAAGCAAGGCAAAGAGATGAATTATCAAGTGATTTGAGGAAGTTAAAGAGAAAGAAGGATTATGTGATAAAGCAAAAAAACCAGGAAAATATTACTGTGAATAACAGTGTTAATGAAGGATCTTCTTCTCCAACAAGTGTTATAAATGGGCTAACACCCCGGAGAAGAAGGTGCTGATCATTTGCTGATCTCTAATTTTTGTGAATTATTTTTTTTTTAATTTTTTTTTTGTTGTTGTCTATTTGCTAATTTAATATTTGATAATGGAATGTATAAAAACTATTATTTATTGATTTAATTATATCTAATTGCTCAATCTCTAGGAATTGAATATTATGGCGGCTGAATAATTTATTAGGTAGAGTAATTAACAAGTCAGTGAGTATTAGTGTTTTCTTCAGTCAATTGGATTGGTAAAAAGATAAATTGGCTATGGATCAAGGGTATTTTTCTCTTCTACTTCACAAGTCTTGAGGACTTTTTATCATTGGGTTTGATTTATTATAACAAGTAATCAAGTATGTCCTTTTAAAAATGGGTCTATTTAAGATAACAATACTAGTAAACTTGATTTTAATATTATACTCGTTATTTTCATATTTTTGGAGTTGTTTGGAATTTTGTAACTAACCATGGAAAAGAAGTTCGTTCAGCATTTGGCAATTTCCCTTGTACCAAAACCATCAATAATTGAAAAGGGATATTTTAATGCAACAAGAAGAAAATAACACATTAGTACTGCATATAACTTTATCCTAAATGAAAATGAAATTGAAGCAAAACTGCATCATTAACAGCTGCAAAATCAAATGATAAACCAAATTTCAGATATGAATTGTCAAAAAGATGTAAAATTCATGATGTATCTTAAAAGAAACAGAAAATATCTTGAATTCGCATTCAACTTCTCGCCAAGCATCACTAGAACACAGAAATGAGATTGAAGTTTGTTATAATAACATGAAAACACTTCAACTTGATGAAGATCAACGGTATCGGCGAAGGGAGAGTGTCTGGTTCCTCTTCCAGGTAGCCCTTCTTGAGGGACGTGCTTTGTGGTTCAAATGGCCCTTTCCTCTCAGACCTCTGTACTTCTTTCCAGCAGATGTGAGTCCACGAAGCTCCCTGTGTTTGTGGACTGGGTTGCAAATCCAGTTGATCCTTGGGTCATTTCTAACAGTTGTGTGAGCTGGATCAATCAATATAACTTCAAAGTATTTGTAAGTTGAGTCCTGCATATAAACACTATGAGTTGCAACTTTACCCACAAAACTATTTGAGTGGACACAAAATGTGGCTACAGAATACTAGTTCGTTGATAATTATTACATCATTTGCTCTATAGAAATTAGAAAATTTATAAGCTGAACTTCAGGAAATCCCTTTTTTTCTATAAGGGATTGAAGAGGTTTTATTTCTTGGATGGTCATAAAAGCCAGTTACTCATGTCATCCAGAGTCATTGAAGAGACTTGTTTCGTGATTATAATAGAGTTACAACCTCGATTTAATTCTATGAAAAACAAGTGATCAGCAGAAAACGGTAATACAAAGGTGATGGGTAATAATATCTTAGAACAAACCTCGTTGATCCAGTAAGAATTGAGAACCCTAAGACCACCAAGTTTCCTTCCAGCACGTTCCTCGGCGACTGAGCGCTTGCTGCGTTGGAATTTCAGCTGAGTAACTCCCTGGTTGGTGGGCTTTCCATAGACAATACCCTTGGGAACTGGCCTCTTCCTTCCACCACGTCTAACACGAACACGGTAGATCACATATCCCTGAAATTTTAATTTCAATCATGAAAAGAATGCATATAAATCAGAAATAGGATATATTAAACCACTGATACAGTAACAAGATAGAGTTAATATATACAATTCGTTTCAGAAGGTAAAAAATGGATAATCTGCATTCTCACATTTCTTCATCAGATGGTTAGTGCATTAATGTGTAGAAATGACATTTAAAGTCGAAACATCAATGACACGAAAACAACATCAGGCAGACCAACAGAACTTACAAAATGAAACCTTGGACGAGAAAACTAGTCAGAAAAGCCTAATCAATCAGTTATTTACATTTGACGGTTTTCAAACAATTTGCAAGGACTACAATACACTCTCATAGAGCATAGATTATGAGATCAATACAAAATTGACGGTAAGCTAAACCAGAATCCTATCGACTTCGTAAGATTCATTCCTGCACAGTAACACACACTGCTAATAAAACACAAACAAAAACGTCGTAATCTTAATCTTTCATATCCTAAACTAGAGCTAAAACATCCAGATTTCTTCTCTTGACAGCCTCAATAGAAAAGGAAGGTAAATCCAACACCAATGTGATATACGATATACCTGCTTCGCCTTGTAGCCGAGGCGGCGAGCCTTGTCGGGGCGCGTGGGGTGTGTGACACGTACAACAGCAGGAAGCTGGCGGTACTCCCAGCAGCGAACCCTAAGCAAGAATCGCATGACATCAGATTGCTTCTTCTTCCATAACTCCGACACGTATGTGTAGGCACCTGCAATTCACACCAAACAAACCATAACAATCAAACAAAAATCGCAATGATTACTCATGAATTAGGGCATTCTCGGAGGAGACAATCTTACCCATTGTTGTCTGTCTGCCGCTGCCTGCACTCTAAGCGCTGGTAAAGAAGAACAGAGCTTATATCTGTTAGCTGCGCTAGGGTTTTAGAATTTTTCCAAACTCAGTTTGGGCCTTAAGTATTGGGTTTTTAATGACATATTGATTTGAAAGGCCCATAATGTATTTTTTGTTATTGGACTTAGACGTTAAATTAAAGCCCACTCAATGGCGTTTTAGTTAGTGGACCTTTTTTGTAGTCATTCTTGTACAAGTGGTTTATAATTTGAATACACTTTCTATCAATATTGATCACTTTTCTTTTCTTTTTTTGTTAATTTATCAAAGTTACAGCTGGTTCGAGTTTAGAATTACATAAAGCTTGTTTTTTTTTTTTTTTTTTTTTGATGACAAGGGAACCCGCAGCCGCTACCGTTAGGTGCGCACTATCAGCCCCAAAATGTGTGGTGTTAAGGAGACTGAGACTGTTCACTTTATATATGTATGTATAGTAGTAATTGGAATTTTAGTTTGATCGAAATAGATTCCAATAACATATGGAAGTTGTGTCCAAAATGTATACATGTCCTCTAAATATAAGTTTTCAATAATCCATTTTGTAATTTTTAAGAGTACACATACATCATAAACAAAATCATAAAAAGATGATTTTAGTTCACAAAAACCAAACAAAAGACTAGAATAAGGACCTACATCAAAAGGGGTTGTCCCAAACAAAAACAAATCCAATAACATTTCTTCTACAAATCTTTTATGTGATTTGAAACAAGCAAACATATTGATGTATAAAATCACATCAAGGAAATAGCTTCCTACAAACCCTATTGCATCTGCCTTTTCCAAAAACTATATTAAAAAAAAAAAAAAAAAAGCACCCCTGTAAAAGTTAGGATTGCAAAAGAAATAGTTGTTAACTGTGTCAACTCTATCTTATGAGCTGTGACTTTGTGAAAGCCTTTTCTTGTGCTGCCAAACTTTATGAACTTTTTTTCCATATATATATTTCTATTTTTTTCAGCTATGAGACATCCAATCAAACTTCAAATCATATCCAATAATGAAAAATTAGCCACCAAAACAAATGCATTTTTCTCATTATAAGTGCTTTTGCTTCTTGTCAGAAATATCATCTAAATGATCAAATATAAGCCTCTTCCTCTTTGTATTAGAATTAGTAATGCTTTCTCTTTGCATCTCTAATTCTTTAACTTGATTGTAGCAACAAATCACATCATCCTGTAATACAAATTTGCAAACACATTGTATATCAAAATCTATAAAAATACTTGAAAATTGGGATTTCAAAGACTAATATTATCCATGATTATAGTCCTGCTAACAAAAATCCTAACTTTTTTTTTGGCACTTTTTTAATTTTTTTCTACATTTTTTAAAAAATCAATAAGTTTTTACAACGAGCTTAATGATTCGAAAAAAAACTCGAATATTGAATTAGAAATAGCCAAATTAGATGTGAATACAATGCAAATATTCATCAGAAATAAAAAAAAAAATACTTACAATTTTAAGGGCACAACTTGAACTTAAGGAAGCAATTTTGAATTGTAAGGCATCATTTGTCAATCTTTGATTCAATACAACCAGAATGGCTGTTGCTGCTATTGTAGATGGCTTATGACACATTATTTTCATATCTGCATTTATAGTTTTGGTTAAAAACCCATAACATTGAACAAATCTATACTATAATATATATTATATATATTTCATTTACTTATATTGGGAAAGTAAATTACCTTTCATTGAACCTAAAATGAGATGAACAATTCTTGAAAACCCATTTATTGGTGGAGAATTTTGAATCAATTTGTTCATAAAGAAATGAATAAAAGAAAATGGAGTGATAGATCCCATTTTCCATTCCAATGTATTCAACACTAAAAGCTCCATTCTCTGTATAACACAGCTCTCAAAATTGTAATACTCATCCAAACAAAAATCTGATAATGGAGGCACTGTGCGTTCTTCCATTTTGGCTGCCAATGAAAGGCAAGCAATTGATAGTAACCTTATTGCCCAACATTTCTCCATCTGCATTACATATATATATATATATATATTAGAATATATATTCTCACAATGTAATATTTTTTTCAAAACTTACATCAATGGATCTTCTTGAAAGAAATCTATCAAGATATGTTACTGATATGTAAGCTGTTTGGAATCTAAACCCCAGTATTTCCTTTTTCTGCACAAAAAAATTGCAGTTAAGTTATCGACAATATAATGAATATGAATTATTTATAAAATTGAAATGGGTTGGAGAACAAACAGTGAGAATGTAGTTGATTGCATCCAAACGAACCCTTTGAATCCAATCACCATAGCCACAAGTTTGAGATATTTCTTGAATTTGCAGACCACAACTTGTAATTTCTCTATGAAGAAGCATTTCTATATACTCGTTATCATCATCACCAATGGAAGCAAATTCATCCATTTCATCTTCTTGATCAAAATTAACCTCATTTTCTGTACACAGCAGTAGACCAGTAGGAGAAAAGTTCATTCTTTTTTCTGCAACTGTATTTGGTGCCGCCAAAAACTATCGGGTTTGTGATAATGATCGTGTCTTAAAACTACAACATGGGATTTGATGTATTTAACTTTAAATCATAGAAACAATCAAATAGAAATAAATAGATAACGAAATCTAGAAGCAATCTTAAAAAGTGGCGTAAATGTAGTGATGGTGGGGTGGTGGCGGAGAGTGGTAAAAAAAATGTGGGTTTTTGTATTTGAGTGAAATTAAGTAGAGTATTTATTTGTATCTTTTTGGGTTTGACTGGTGGGAGCGTATGTATTTTGTTTGAGAATACCAAGTGTACAATTTGGTTGTGAAGCACGTGATAGGCACATGACCAGTGGAATGAGGGCATATAGGACATTTGGGGCATGGACAGTTAAAGCTCAAGTCCCAATATGGTCAAAGATGACATGTCAGCATCATTGGAGTTCATTACATATGTAGATTCTTAATGCCACGTGTTTTTATATGTTCTTTATTTCTTTTTCCCTTTTTCTTTTGATTTACGAATGAATAACCTTGAGATTGAGACTTGGAGATAAATTGGGATTTCTATACTTGCAATTTATTTCTAAAAATTATGGAAATTTCTCAAAATATTCAATTATCATTATAACATCACCAATAATCAAAAGAACATATTTAAATTAACAAAAATGAGGTATTAAAGTTAAATGGACAAATAATTATAAAAAAAAAACATAAGTACGTAGTCACATAAAGCACAAAAACACAGCCTTTTGTACAGACTACATATTTTTTTCTCATGTTTGTCATTTTTCAGGTTAATAAATAAATCAAATTGTTTAGCCAAGCCAACAGGCAAGAAGAGAAGATGCCATTTCACTGCTCAAAAAACCCAGAAATCAATTAATTAGACAATAATATAAATAAATTACCTAAAGTAACTTAAACATATATAGCTTACCACAATCACAGACAACTGTATTTACGCAAGATCCAATACCAATTTGTTACTCATTAATCTTCTTCCTCAAGAAGCCATTTACTTGTTTTCATTTTTATATATACGTACTAATTTATTATTTATTAATTTAAACTTTGTCTATATTATCTCTGCAAAATTCCCACTAACCAGTCCTTGGAGTGGTTAATTAAATTAATTAAATCTAACACTATACTTTTAATTGAACCCATGCCTTTGAGATTCTCGCCTTCTTCAAGGTCTCATCATGCTCATATTCCCATTTTTAAAATGATTTATAACTTTAAACCAAATCATTTATTGTAGATTTAACATTTTAGCTGGAAATTAATTTAGAAGTTATTTTTTACTTTGATAAGATGTATATACATATTAAAAGCTATAATATGATGTATATTTATAATATTATGGGTACTACATATTTATAAATTGTGTACAGAGGAACCCACCAATGGTTATGCATTTGGAGTACATATGGTACGATGACTTGGTCAGAATGTCCATTTCTCAAAAGTAAATGAGCAATCAATGCTGATTGAAGTACGATATTAATTTTATTTGATTTTTTTATTAAGTAATTTTATAGTATTTCCATAACTAACAATTTAATTGTCCTATATAATGTTGCAGAACAATATAAAATTAAAGTTAAGCTATATGAAATAGAATATCACAACTTGTTAAGGCTTGATTTATTAAGAAACATAGAACTTGTATCATTTAGTTTTTTTTTTTAACAGAAAAAAGAAAAAAACATTTGTTAAACTTAACTTATTCCACGTAGAATAAATTGTGGTGAATTTAATTATGAAGCCACTCTCATATAGAAAAAACGTGAAGCTGAGATCATATTACAGATAGGGAAAATTACAATTTGATCACAATAAACATATTATTAATTGATTCTTTATAAAATACAAATTCATTTTTCCCCATTATTTATTTATTTATTTATTTATGAACTATATTTAATTTAATTATCTGTCTGTACATGCGTGATGACCACTTAAAAATTGCTTTATAAATTGGGAAAGAAAGTAGCAGCTTTGCAGAAAGTGTTGGATATAAATCACCTTAAAGTTAATTATTGCAGAAAGTTAGGCAAATTGAGGAAATTCAAAATCAATTTAAGTTATAGTTTGTGCGTGTATATTAATTAACTATGCTAAATCAATTTAAGTTCTTGTCTCTTATGGTCAATTGGTCAATTAATTTGCACATAAATCCATTAATCTATTCTATGGTATATATAATCAAAGCCAATACACAGAGATCCAATTAAATAAAACATTTATTTCGACCTCATTTCAAGAAATTGACAAAAATAAAATTAGCATATGTAACCATGTGTTCCTAGTCAAATCATACTATTTTTTTCATCATTAGACCTAATTAGAGAAATGATCATTGAATGTGTATTAGTTATCAAAATATGTGTTTGTTTAAAATGCTATTATAATTTGTTTAAATAAGCAAAAGAGGCCATTAATCTTAAAAAAAAGAATCATAAAAGCTAGGGCCTTAGAAAGGCTATTTTGTGGGAATCAGAATTTGACCAAAAAAACAAGTACTTTATGGTCTATCTATGGGGACTTGGAAAATAGGATCTCACGACTTTCTCATATATTTCTGTGCACTCCATCCCTTTTGCTAACTACTAGTTTCATGATGGAATGTTACTTATGTTTTTCATGTTATATATATATATATACACACACATTGGCGGAGCCAGGAATTGAAATTTTTAAAATTTGGGGGCGATAATGTTAAAATTTTTAAAATATACGTATTTTAAAAAATTCGGGGGCGGCCGCCCTCCCCCCGCCCCCTGTCTCCGCCACTATATATATATATATATATATATATATATATATATATATATTTAAAGAATCTAATAAATGTGGGCAAATTTTAACCAGATTTTGTTAAGTCCTCTTGTGACTATAATGAATTTCAATTAATAACAAGTCTTCAGTATAGTGGATATAATGTGAGTTTTGTCATATAAACATAGAAAAAGGGCTCTGCCAATTCCACCTATTTTACAGCAGACAATTTATATAAAGATTAAAATTCTACTTATAGAAATAAAATAAAAGGACTTTGGTGGTTGGATTCCCAAAGATTTGACTGGAAAAACCTTATCCCTTCAAAAAAATTCATACTTCCTGCCCTTACTTTCTGATTATGTCTTCAAAATGTTACTTAAAATTTCATTAAACAACAAGTTTGAGTATGGGACTGTATTTATATAACCACAAGAGCTTATAAAGTTGACACAGATAAATAGCTAAATCTAGTCTGTACTCACTATTTTGTGGGTTTTTTGCTAGAGATTAGGAAAATAGAAAGTTCCAAAATTTACAAAATATAAATTATACTTTATATTAGAAGTTGACAATCAAATTTGAAATTGAGTAGGGATTACTGAACTAACTCGATCAAAGTCTCTTAAAACTCGATTAATTCAAACAAAGTTGAACGATAACTTATTCAAATTGACGTTCATTAGCTTATATCCCTATAAATGCCATATCATTAAAATTAAAAAAAAAACAGTGTATCAAAATTATGGGACAGTCACAGCACATATTTGATATATGGGCCTCATTTATGTGTAAGGTTTTGTATAAGTTCAGAAGGCTTACTTGGGCTAACTAATTGGGCCTATTTCCTTGCTATGTATGGGCCCAATACATAAACTATAGAAGTAAATACAGTTTTGCGCTCGGTGGATATAAATTATAATTAGGTTATAATTATTTATTTAGTTAATTTAGAAAATCAAAGGCAATTAAAATTTAAATCCATATCTATTTTAACTTAGATTTTGAATTTTTTTAGTGAAAATAAATTTTTGAATTAAAACACTTTCATACCTTTTCTGATGCAAGTATTTATTTTAGGGGTTTTGTAATTTTCCCTAGAAAATATATATACATTCGTTGTACTTTGATTCGTTGTACTATACATTGACACATGCTTGTTCTTAGGTAGTTATATATATATATATATATATCATATTCACCAGTGACATTGAACCAAAGTGAAAGAGAATTAAAATATCATTATTAATCCTTTGAAGTGAAAGAGAATTAAAATATCATTATTAATCCTTTGACCGTTGAGTTCAATAATCAGATACATTTAATTGTTTAATGAATTAGTCCACAGAAACCTGCCAACAAATAAATATAGAAATATAAGTATACTCTATTCTCTAGACTATATATGATATTGAAATAGGATGGTCCAATTTATTATTTAATTAATCTTCAACATTGTTAAGTGGGGTTTCTATTTGTTTTCTCTAACTTACTTAAATTGTTCACATAGAAGGAACAACATGGACTAAAATTAATTATGTTTCATTATAATTTATTGTTTAAATGATTTATCAATAACTCTTTGTATATTTATTTTTTTAAATTAAAGTTAATTTTAACTAGATAAAATTTCGTAACTCTATATATGAGTTGTATTACAAAAAATGATCAAGTTTTTTAGTGACAACATCTTGTCACAAGAGATCTACAACTTATTATTCTAATGATTTTTGTTGACAACATTTTATTTGCATTATGATTATGACATTATTTCTTACAATGACAATTTAAATGGACTTAAAACCCATATTGCCACTTTTGACCTCAGTATGTGACCACTAGAGAAATTGTCACCAAAATATCTTCTTCCTAAATTTCATTTTTTAAGTTACAAGGAAATATTTTTTGTCATTAGACTTTCTTTTAATTCCAAAAGAAATCACTTAATATTTATTTTATTATGTCACTTATTTTAGAGTAAAAGAGAAGGTCTTAATAAAAAGGGTTTATTCCAAATTAAATAATTGGATTTTGTGTTTTAGCAAATGATGCAACAAATTTGGGATTATGAGTTTATAATTTAAAGGAAGAAAGTGAATATTTATCAAAACAATTTGGAATATTAATACAGCTAGTGTGAATGAAGATCATCGAAAAACTATATGAAATTCCTTTCTTTGGCAATTTTTTAATAGTTTATAGGGTCCAGAAGAAAATACAACCGACTATTTTAAGTTTATTATGAAAGTCTTCATTGGGAAATTATATTTATTTTACACATTTCATAATAAATTTAAGGCGGGCATTGACCTCTAAATATATAATTATTTCGAAGGGTTGGCTTAAGCTTAACTAACAAATACTTTAAGCTGATAAAAGTATCTTTACATTACATAATAGAAGAAACTTATTTTTTTTACATATATAATATTCCCTAATTAGTTGATGAGAATATTAAACATTGCTTCTCTTGAGAACAATAAATAAACCCCGTGCTACGTATATAATCAAAACTAGTCGGTGTGAGAAGATAATAATATTTACGAACATATATACAATAATATATATATTTTTTAATATGAATTATGGCTTTAAGACTCTAGTTCCAGCTCTAGCTAGTTGACAACTAAGGAAGTCATTACAAATGATAAACAGTTACATGTTATTATTATTATTGTAGTTAACGTCAAATGTAGTCATTATCACAACCTAAATATGATTAAAGACGTTTTAGTCGCGGACGATTTATGTGGCTTAATTATCATTAGTTTTTATTTTATTTGATGTAATTTATTTATGATCACACTTAATTAGTATACAGATAACAATTTTATTTTATTTTTCAATAATATTTCCTTTGTACGTTATGGTTCTCTTTCTTTCTTTTTTATTTCAAAAAAAGAAAGAAAAAAGTTGTGGTTCTCAAATATAAAAACCATTATCTGTCAGATAAACTAATGTAGGCACATATATATATATATATATATATATTAACTCAGCGTTCCATAAAAAAATGTACTTAGGGCCATTTTTAAAAACAACATTTTTTTAATTATACTCATGCATATAATATGCAACTTAGAGTTAGAGGTTCCCTTAATCTTCTAGTAAATTTTAGAGTTGATAATGTAATCTTGTTCAATGAAACTCTAAGTTCCATGAGACATTTTGGGTTATTTATCTTGATCAAATTACCCTAATTTTTATCATGCATTCGTGTTTATTACCCTTGAACACTATTTCATTTTCATTTTCTTTTCTTTTTCTCTAATCTTTTTAATTTTCTTCGTGGATTGGGGGCAAGGAACTTTTATAAATCTTAATGGAAATAATTAACTGTATTAATTAAAAAGAATGGACTACCAAATTTTATACAATATTAAATAAATATGCTTATCATAACAAATCAACTATTCTCGTTTTACCCTAAACTTTAAACTCTAAACTCTTCTCTCTAAATGTTCTCGAAATCGAAACCTCAAACAGGTCAAAGAAATAAAAGAAAATTACAATTTACATGTTTCAGAAATGGGTACACGTTAGTTCCAATAAGAGAAATGTTAGATATCATGACCGTTCTTTTTTCACCAATTGTTCACCGACGTTCGATATGGTATGATATCTTTTTATTATAGTAAACACGAATTGCGGAGATCATGTTAAATGCATTTATTAGATGTAATTTTTACCATATTTTGAAGAAGTATATTTTGAAGAAGTGATGAAAAAGTGAACTATAACCGGTGGTATATAACATCACTCTTCCAATAATTTTAGGAGATAAACAATATAAAATTTAGTTTAGAGATATGATATTAAACATAATAAATATATATAGTTAATGGTAGTAAATTATATTTTATCTTTAAACTATTAAGATTATATTAAAAATAGAAAGAAAGTTTTATCTGTGTTTTTCCTTTAAAAGAGTTATCAACTTTTGATATATTTTATTATAGGCTGTAACTTCATTGTTTCTTATAATCTATTTACTGAAAACATTAAAGAAAGAAAACATATAAAGATGTAGCAACAGAAAAAGGAAAATACAGAATATTCAAACCAAATAATAATAATATATTATATATAAGATTAAGACATACGTGGCTTAATCTGATAATTCACGTGGATTTGTGTTGGTTATATATATTATATATATAGTTTGGTAGTTTTGATAAGAAAATGATTAGCTGTCATTCTTCGAACCTCATTGATTAATATAATATTAAGTTGGTAAACCTGGGATGGATGCCCTTAGCAAGATCAAAAAGACCCCTTAACCTTAATTAACCCCAATCGTGCAAAGCCGGCCAACCAAACCCCACAAGAATTTCAACTACACAAAATATCTTATTTTATTATTCTCTATACTTATTGGTCGATTTTTATTCCCACCCTTTCAGTTTCAGTATGTAGAAAATCATTTCTAATTTCGATAATTTCATTTTGTCTTTGACATCGTGCGTGGCCGGTGTATTTATAACTATATTATATATATATATATACATATTACTCTCGTTTGGATAATTGGATGAATGACATAGATTAAGAGCACCGGTAATTAAACTAAGCCCTTAACAAGGATATTCAAGCTTGCTCATTGCGTTACATCAACTTTCTCTAAAATAAAATGTTGTTGAAAGTATTATCGATTTTCAATCACAATGATATATCTTTTCTTTTGGACCATAATGTCACATCTCTAAAATATTATAATTAATGAAAAATAATTAAAATGTTATATTTTACATATTGTAAACTTATTTCAATAATCATTATTTATTTAATATATATATTATATATATTTACTGTTATTCTCAAAGAAAAAGTAGAGTTTTTACTATCATAGGTATTGTTATTTTAGTATCAAAAATTCTAAACGTAAGTTTTTCATAGGATGTTTGAAAATAACAATTATATAGGATGATATATATAGATAAGTTTTTCACCCAAAATTAAACATGTACAAAAAGATAAAAACAAATACAAACAAAAGGCATGTAACTAAGCCATTGCATGCATGCAATGGCAAGTTTCATGCTCAAAATGCCCTAACTCAACATAAAAATACTGAGTCAACATAACTTATTTTGAGAGGGTTGTTGCTAAGGATCCCTTTCACTTCCCACAAAATGCCGGCCTAAAATCTCACCAAAACCCTCTAAAATACCCAATTACTATTACTATTACTCTTATATATATTGAGTTGTACGATTGAAGAGTGTTTGAATAAAACATCTTTGTTGTGTTAAAAGTTGTAACATACATAAATATTATGAATTAAGTATCTAAACAAACAAGTATAAAATACCACAAATTAAGACGTTAGAAAGTTTATAAACCCTAAAAAAAATTATAAGCACTAAATGCGTATAAATTATTTTAAAAAAAATGCCAAACATCTTCTAAGTCGGATAATAGCTCAGCAAATATGAAAATGATTTGTAGCTATTTTATATTTTAAAAAATATTGGACACCATGGTATAAATTTCGTGAATGAATTGTACTATAATAAAGATAAATAGGTACCTGTATAATATATACCACTACTTAATCAATACATTTTTCAATATTGTAATAATTAATAATTTTAAAGAAGCAATCCAAAAACAGCCGCGTACGTAGTACTCTTGCAATAAAAAAAAAAAAAAAAAAAAAAGATAATGAACAGCTAAAATTCATATTTCATAGTAATAATAAATTATAAAAGATTCTTGATAAATTCTACATGTGATAGGTAAATTTATGGGCACTGTCTTAATCCGACGCGTAGGGATTTGAGCGGGAAAATCGCCGGATTCCAAGGTACTGAATTGGCAGTTAAAGACTAAGTTCATGGAATCTGAAAGGATCGATGGATCTAAGTTGTTTTTGTTTGTAAATTTTAAGTTAATCTTAAAACCAAGATATTACAGCTGGGAATAGCTTCTTATCATAGATATTGTCCTTCCCAAGGACATTTATTATTCAATAAATGTAATATACCCTTTATTGGCCTGTTACTATAATGTCGACCAGAATTTTTCTAACCATACACAAAATAGAATTTTTAGAATGGTTCTTCGTGTAATCTTATATTCAAATATAAAACCAGATACTCATGTGATATCACAGATACAAAATAGGGTTTTCGAAATATAATCAAGCACAAAAAAATAAAATGGTAAAAGTAAAACAATTATGAACAAGAAACTTTTTACGTCGTTTGCAAAAATAATGCCTGAGAAGTTTTTCAATTTATAAATATAAAATTGGAGAACAAGAATTAGAAAATACAGAAGATAAAATACAAAAAAGTTATGAATATTATGTTTAGTTAATTTCAGGTAAGATAAAATACAAAAAAGTTATGAATATTATGTTGAGTTAATTTCAGGTTTAAATTGTACTTGGGCATAGCTAGGTTAGGTTTAGGCAATATTAGGACAAAGACCGAGCTTCACGGTTACAATGTCGGATTTTGAATAATTTTTTAGATTAAACCATACTTATGCCCACGATCAGAATGCCCACTTTACAAACAATTCTCTAACATTATAGTATTTTAAATAAAATTCCACGTTCTTCCAATTCCTGAGTAAAGTTATTTCTCTTTATTTTTTTCCTTTCACCAAACCCTACAAACAAGATTATCTTGCTAACAATGTTAATTAATCATTGTTAGTCACCATCTAATGATTAGGTTTAGACAGTTAACATTCTCTCATCAGTTTTTATTGCATTTTTAGCAATTCTAAGCTGGTTTAAACTTCTATTTTTTAAATGCCATAATGCATGTATTTTGGTCCCACTTATGAGTTGTTGTTGGCCTGTTTGGCCCTTAAGTTGGACTCTTGAGGATTAGTTACAAAGGACCAAAATCCCTTTATCTATAATTTGATATTCCAAAATAATTTAAAATAATCAAGTCAATCCATTATAATACAAAAATTTCTCCCTTGGTTTTGATATAAATATGATATTGAATTTCCTTCAGTATCAGAAAAGCAATTCATATTCTCACTTCAAAAAAACCCTCCTTTTGTTCATTTTCCAAATACAGATATCAAAAAAATGGAGGCTAATTTTCATGATGAAGAATGGGAATCATTGAGCAAAATGTTCTCACTTGGAGATTCTGATTTCTTAATGCATTTCAATGGCAATGGCATGTTCCCAAGCAGTAACGTCGAAATCCCACCAAATTGTACTCATGAGAGTATAAATTTTCCCAATGATTCTAATTTTTACTCTATTTCTCAAGAAAGTAGCAATAACAGTGAAGTTGAGAGTGCCCATTTTCTCAATTCTGAAAATCACCACCCTAATGGTGTCAACTTTCTTGAAGCCAACACATTCGAGTCCATGCAGTATAATAATATGGACTGCATAAATAATAATAATAATAACAATTTAATGATGCCATTTTTTTCTGATGATATGATGGAAGAAATTCTTCAGTTGAAAGCAGCAATCGATCAGCCTGCAGAAACAGGCGACTCAATGCAGCTCAAGAGGAAACCTGATGAAGATTTATCAGAAACTCCAAAGAAAAGAACTAGGGTTTCCAAAACTGTGAGTATATGAAAATTAATTGATTTCCCATTTATACATTAATTACTTTATCTAATTGTTTATATTTTTTGCAGACACAGAAAAATAAAAGGGTTGTGCAGCCAAAAAAGAAGAAGAAAATAATAGAAGAAAATAGCAATAATGGCGAAGAAGAGATAACGAATAATGAAGGAAATAAGCAAAGCTCAAGCATGATCTCAAGCTCTGATGATGATTCTCAAGATATCATTAATGGAGGGTCAACTTTTTTAAACTCAAATGGGAAAGCAAGAGCTACCAGGGGCTCTGCAACTGATCCTCAAAGCCTTTATGCAAGGGTAAGAAAAACGACTAAAAAATCGATCTAATTATTTTAAAATCGAAGATTATTAATTAATTATTAGCTGTGAATGTAACCTAATGGTGTTTTTTATTTTTATAAATTCACAGAGAAGAAGAGAAAAAATTAATGAGAGATTGAAGATCTTGCAAAATCTTGTCCCCAATGGAACAAAGGTAAACATTACTGATCGATATATAGTTTTATTTTGTTATTTTTATCATTTCATTTTCTATAATGTTTTATGCATCGATCAATGTACGTAGTGGCTGGATCATGCAGCTATTATATAATCATATTTTATAGACAAATTTAACCAAATTAGAAAATTTATTGCATAAATATTAACAGATTTTGTTTTGGCGATTGATTGCATCAGGTTGACATTAGCACGATGCTCGAAGAAGCTGTTCATTACGTGAAGTTTTTGCAGCTTCAAATTAAGGTATATTTTTCGTATCAATTTTATGACATATAATTTTGATGCTTAAATTAAAATGTTACACCTAAATATTTATATTTTATTTAATTTTTTTTGCAGTTATTAAGCTCAGATGAGATGTGGATGTATGCTCCCATTGCTTACAATGGAATGGACATGGGACTTTATCAAAAGATTTCACAAAATCTATGGCCATAGTTAATCAATACATAAGCTTATTGTTACTTCTATAATTTAAAAAATGAGACTATTGAAATGAGGAGTAATCCTCATGTTTTATGTATAAAAAAGAAATCGATTTTTTTTTTTCGAGCATTATTGAGAAGGTGTAGATCGGTATAAATCAAAAATACGTGAAGCTATATTCAATATGTACACATAAATTCAATTTAAAATACGTATTCGAGTTATTTGTCTACCATATATTATCTTTGCACGTGTAATATATTTGTATTGTGAGAAAATCCTCATCAAATGATAGAGCTGCAGTTCTTTGCATGTACGGCCAAGTTTGATACCAAAAAAATAATAATATGAATCGGCCCACCTAGGCTTGGGCCTATATTGGGCTTTATTACCCATGGGCCCATACCAAAAAAACAATAATATTTGAGTAAATAATATGCAGATAAAACATATAACATGATATCATAGTGATAATTATTTGATGTTAAGAGTTGTATGTAGAGATGGCTGTTTGATTTTGATTATATTGAATACTAATTGAATATGCCTTAGGATTAATTATCTGGATGCTTCACGGATGTTCCTATGTGGTCAAAAATTAATGTAGAAATAAAAGTAAAAGTTTGCTTATATCTGTTAATTGCACGAGGTCAAAAAATCATCACATTCAGAAATTTTAATATTATTTTAAATTTCTAGAAATTTTGAATTCTGGTGAAAATTTCGAGAAATTTGTTACTATATCAATGGCAAAAGAACTATCACATGCAAACAGAGATTTATTCGGTTTTTTTTTTTTTTTACTATTATCAATTACAAATAATATCTGTTATTTGTAATCCAACACCATATTCTAATATTCTGATATATCGACTCAAGAGCAAAATCTTATCCTTATCTCACAAAGAACTATCATATGCCAACATGTAAGTAATTGTGATTAATTATGTAGAGTTATAGACTTGTATTTGTAGGAAATCAATACATCAACGTTACCTAAAGTAAGTAAGCATCAATATGCATTTATACCATGTATAAATGGGTAAATCCATAATTGATGAAGAACTAAACCACTTAATCACACTCCATTGACCAAGGAATGGAAGACTTTAAGACAAGTTGCTAATTAACAATTATTATTATTAATATAATCATACCCAAAGCTTTTATAATCAAATAAATCTTCTACTATTAGAACACAAGTGCCACTATAATTATAATACTTTTCTAATTTTTAAAGAAGTACAAATTTGACTAAATTAAGGTAAAAGTCAAAGCCATCTATCAATTTGACCGCAGCCCATCTTTGTAGATTCATGAACACATATACAGTAAAAGAAGTCCAGTACTAATCCAATAGCGTACTGTGGAATTCGAAGAACCAAACTCAAATGGTCAATTATTGAAGAGGACAATTCAAACAATTAAACCCTTATTTGCCTATATTTTCATTTTGTTTATTTTATTTTTATTATCTTATTCCCTTTCATCTTTACTCGTCACATATTTCAATAATTTTAAAAACCACAACTAAACACGCTTATTTTTTTTCTTTGGAAAAAAATCATTATTTCATAAAAATAACAGTTAAAAACAGGATAAAAACGTTGTACATAATCCCTATGTTATGGAAAACTGATTAAACTCATCAGGCTCATGGCTTCTAGACAACCCCTTGGAATAAAAAATTGTAAATTAAGCCGACTATATTGTGTTCTTTTCTTAGTACTACCATTCCAATTGTAGAAATATCTAATTTCATTATTTTCAATCATTTTCTTCTCTCTTTACAAGCTTCATATCGTCCAAAGTCTGTTTTGGAATTGGCGGCTTTCCAAATGCAACGTATTTCAACACTAAATTATATCTCATGCTGCCAAGTAAACATAACTGATTTCTTAAACATATTTCTTTATTATTGAAGCCATTTAGTGTTCCATGGGCCTAACATTTTATTAATTTACTTGTGTAAATTTAAAAATATACAAATTTATGACAACATATGAATCATCAGATAGACGTAAGTAAGTATGTAGCAAGACCGCGTATGAGTATTGACTTTGGACTAGTTCCTTCTTAGTCGACACGCTCAGTCAGTCAGTCTTGTACATATGTACTTAACTACTTTTCTTACCATTATTGTTGCTCAATTTGTTCACCTTCTTCTTCCTACCCCACAACACAATACAACATATACACACATATATATATATATATATATATAATATTTATATATTATATATGTATATATGACCGACTTCACTTCCACTAGCCTCCACTTGGCCCTCAAGTAATCCTTTGTTTTCATTCTAAAACGTGTCTATCTATCCATATTAATTTACTATTATTATTTCTAATCTTACTTAGTGAATTGAGTAGCCGTCTTCCTAACACTTGTCACGCAACTTCCTTCTTTAATTTTGTGATTCTTCTTGTATATAAAAACTCAACTCTTCACTCTCAATTTTCATTATCTCAATTACAATCCTTTTTTTTTTCTCCTCAACTAACACTTATACAACTTCAATTATAAACCCTTTTTTTATTTAGAAAAATGGCACTTGAAGCTTTGAACTCCCCTACTGCTACTACGCCGCCGGCGTTTCAGTTCGATAACCCCCGATATCTTGAATCATGGACTAAAGGCAAGAGATCAAAGCGACCCCGTAGCGTTGAACCCCATAAAGATCAACACCCCTCTGAAGAAGAGTACTTAGCTCTCTGTCTAATTATGCTGGCTCGTAGCGGAGGCGGCGGCGGTGGCGCTACCACATCCGCCACACAAACGAAAACCCGTCCTCCGCCGGTGGTTACGTCATCCGACCCTTCTAAATTGATCTACAAGTGTTCGGTCTGCAGCAAGGCTTTTGGGTCCTACCAAGCTTTGGGAGGCCACAAGGCCAGCCACCGCAAGCTCAGCGGTGGCAGTGACCACTCCACCACCACCTCCTCCTCCGCCGTCACCACCACAACCAACACCTCCACCGGTGGTGGAATTAGAACCCACGAGTGTACCATCTGCCACAAGTGCTTTCCCACCGGGCAGGCCTTAGGAGGACACAAGCGCCGCCACTACGAGGGCGGAAACAACGGCTCCGGCGCCGGCAGCAGCGCGGTAACTTTGTCGGACGGTGTGGGTTCTAGTACTGTTACTCAGCGGGACTTTGACTTGAACCTGCCGGCTTTGCCTGACTTCTGGCCCGGATTTCACTCCGGTGTTGAAGATGAAGTTGAAAGCCCTCACCCGGCCAAGAAATCACGCCTTTCGTTACCGGCCAAGTTGGAAATACGTTGAAGATTGATCAGCAAGAGCAAGAAAAAATTATGATACAGGGAATTCAAGAATTTTGATTTTTTTTATAATTAATTTATATTGGTTTAGTGGAATATTTATTGTAAATAGAATTGGACTTGGTGGTGATCATTGTTTAATTAATTTTTTTTCTCCTTAGATGATATTGTGACTTAGTAAAAGTATTTCAGTTTTTTCAATGAATCATGGTTCTAATTTACATGGTATTATTGTACGAGTCTTTTTTTATTAGTATAGCTAATTAGTTGCGAAGAGTTGAAAATACATCATAAGGTATAATAGTTGGTCTTTGATCATTATATTGAATGATTCAAATCAAATTACGCTACTATTTATTATTTATACATCAAATGGTATAAATATTGCGAATCTATTGTCATGATTTTATACAAAGTTATAAGCATTAGAAATTGAAGTGCATTATAAAAAAAAAACTATAGCCAATATAGCTAATTATCATCTTCAAACTAAAAACATAATGGACAACAGAGATAATATCATCTTCAAACTAAATACGTATTACATACTTCTTTAGTTTAGCATAATGTATTTTAAAGTGGTTATATGTATCATCCGTGCTTCGATTCGATTAAGTGGGCGGAGAAGAAGGTCTTGGGATGTAAGGCATTAGAGGAGTACCGTGCTGGATAGGTCTGGGTCTTATCGAAGCCTTTGAACTTGGAGATTGATCTATTGGACGATAATCTTCCAAACTTATCATTTTTATTTGTGCTATGCGAATCGATGTTATCCTACGAAATGAGTAAAGAGAGAAAGGATATTAACGGGCTTGTTTTACAATAGTTTATGAGTTGGAAATTAAATGAAAATTGTCTCTCAGGTACCTTATATTGGAAAATACTTGTAATATACATGATACTGTTAACTGTATATACGAAATCTTGTCGATTAAGTCACATCAATATCAATATATACTGTTTGGTGTATAACACTATGCATCCATAAGAATCTTCTCCTTACGTCTAACTCACAGGTTGCAAATCGGATTGGAAGATTTTGGTGTAGGGTTGTTCAATTTATATACGAATAATTTATACTCGTCACGTAAACTTTATTTTTGGACTAGAGTTTTCCATGCATGATCTCTATAAATTTTTATATTTTTGGAAGTATATGGTGTTACAAAAATAAACTTTTATAAAATATAAAAGGTTGAGTTGTTTAGTTTCCAATAAATGACGGGTTATTTTAGGTGTTAAAAGAAAATTCAGGGGTATCATCACGGTGTTAAAATGAAGTTTTATATTTCTTTCGGGTCTAAATGTGTAATTTCAAAGAAAATGGCCCTTGATTTAGAAATTAGAAGGTAAGTAGATTTGAGAAGCCTGTGATTAGGTTTTGGTTTCGGTTCTATTCTTTAATTAAGAGTAAGAACACTTCAATGGCGAATAATCAAGGTGGAGTAGCGGTTGCACAAATACCCACAAGTTTCGGGCATGAGCTTAGAGCCTGCCTTCGGTGTCGTCTCGTCAAGACTTACGATCAGTTTCGCGAATCAGGGTGTGAGAATTGCCCTTTCTTTGAGATGGAGATTGATGCCGAGCGCGTTGTTGACTGCACTACCCCTAATTTCACTGGGTACATACCCCCTTTTGCTTTCTTTCTGTTTATAATCAGGAAAAATATATTCTTTGTTCATTAATTTTGTTTCCTGTAAATATATTAACAGGTTAATCTCAGTCATGGACCCAACCAGGAGTTGGGCTGCTCGTTGGCTCCGAATTGGTACGTGTGTAATTTTGCTCTGCTGTTAAAAACATTAATTGGTCTTGGGTTTTAATTAGGTGGGATTATATCAATGGCTTAGTTAGGAATGGTTTGAGGTAGACTTGATCATGGCAAATATATGCTTGGTCTGATGAAAAACGAGTCAGATGGCTCACTATTTCACTCCCGCTAATTCCCCAAGCGAGAATCTATTATTCCAAAATGCCAAGACAACAATTGTGTTTTTTCATAGTGAGAATTTGCAAAGCATTTGACAATGTTTTGATGGATGACTTAACTGTGAAACTGAAAAATGAAGGAGTAACGAATTCAAGACATTATTCAGATATAAGCTTTTTTTCGCTCTTGGACAGCCTTTCACATTGGAATTCGTCTTTGACTCAACTATCTATTCTACTAGATCATCCATGTGCGTCATTGCATATCCTGGCTATTGTTTTACTTCTGAGCCTTGGCTTGATAAGTTGAAGTATGTGACCGGATGGATATAAAAACTGCTAAGTTTGATGACATTTTTTGTTAAAGAACCATCGAAAATTACAAACTTAAACATTTGATTTCCAGTCCAGTTTATATTTCATCCACAATTTCCATGTGGAAGATTCTTTTGTAAATAGTCTGGTCATGGATTATAAAGTCGGGTATCAGATTCTTAAATCTATGTCAGCCCTTGCATGCATTATTTGGATTTACACCCTTTTACCATCACTAACCTTAACGCATGTTTGGCTCGAGGTCATTTCAACTGTGTGTTATTATTTAAAAACTCTTCAGGAAGATTTGCTTCGGGTTGCTACACCCTTGCCGTCTCTGAAGCACTCCCTCATGACCTGCAGGTATGCCATCATATATATATCTTTAAGTAAATTAACTCTTCTTCTTTTGCATTGATCTTTGACTATATGGGAGTTATATTCACCCACTATCATACATAATTATACTATACTCTCATATCTTTTTAAACATGTATTGATTGAAGATTAATATGTCCAATTATTGCAGAGTGTGTGTGAAGATCATCAAGTGCCATACGTTCCACCTAAACGTGTTTGAGTGATGTTGCTTTCAGCTGATCATCTTGTCGCTCTCGGTTTATATGGTTGATGAATCACTAGTGTGTAATCTCAGAGCTTAATTTCCCTCAAACTCAAAAATCATACATCTTATGGTTAAACCTCCAATTAACAATTAACATTTATTTAGTCACAAAAAAAGATGGACATAACATATTCAAAAGAGTTTCAATTCAAGCCAATTAACCATCAAAAGTAAAGAAAATCAACTCTCATTATATCAATACTGAAACAGCTTCAAGCTAAACACATTTGACAGATTAGTAAGACATAGCTGAAACCCAAATTCGATATCATTAACTCATTTCTTGAGGTGGGGAAAACAAGTGTAAAGATCAGCCTTTGGATGTTTAGCCTCAGCATGTTCCTTGCATTTGACCTCTGAAGTTGTGCAAATGAATGTTTGCATGCAAACCTTGCACTGTAAATGACAAACGGTATACATTACAGTATACAAAACATGAGTAATATTCAATCTCAACCAAAGTAATGTAAAGTTTTATAACCACTCTTTGAACTTTCGATTAGAATACTAACATATCATTGTGGGTTGATATAAATTGTCATTTTAATCAATAGAAAAGCACTGCAAGAGAATATGCCACTTTTTTATATTGATTACAATGCAGCAGCACTAATATACATGCATATATACTAAATCCTTCTATGAATCAACCCCACGAGAAAACAAGAGTAAGATCCACAAAAATGTGCTCAAGTGTTTCCATAGTGTATTTAATTGAATATAGATCATTGTCATTAAAATTTCAGGCAAGGCCTTATGGTACTAACAAATCATAAAATCTCATCAAAGGAGACAGGTTCCCCAAAAGTTTCATATCTACATAGCCAGTTTCGATCACAATCCTATAAATTCAGTAAAACTTTTCAACAATTGAGTCACTGAAGTGTAATATTAAGTTGTTTAGAACTCAATATAATTCAATTTTCAGGACATATCCAAGTACAAGCAAATTGAAGAATCCAATTTTGAGCAACATCCATGAAGCTTCCTCCATGTGCAAGAAGGACAAGGGAAGCTTCCTCACACCTTCCATTGAAGCTTCATCTAAGCTTCCACCCATCTTCCTCCCACCTAGTTTTGGTGCTATAAATAGACAAGCTTGGAGAGCCTTTCATCATCAAGTAAATTAGATCATATATCATCATAGGACAACCAAGATGAGTTGTGAATATCCTTGAGAGACATGTGAGGTGTTTTTTGAGAGTTTTTTTTAGTTAGAGCTTGTATGTCTCTTCTTGAAAGTAATAGAATTATTTTTCTCTCATATTAGCATGATCCTGTAATTCCCAACAAGTGGTATCAGAGCCTGGTTGAGCTTTTGATATTTTTCCCACAATTTTTCAGATAAACTTCTACTGTCTGGAAAATCGTGTTTTTCAGTTTTGCTCGGAATTGCAATCTGAATATACCGTTGGATTCGTCTCGTCGAGAGGAGAATACTGGTATTTTTGGGGAAAATTTTAGCCACCGGAAGCTGCTGTAAGCGCCTCCCAATCGCCGGAGGAAATTTGCCTGCGTCATCACGCCCCGCACGCGCAGTCCAGGGAGGAAGACGACTGACGTCATCGCTAACGTCATCAGCCACTCAAAGCTGCGTCACTGCCACGTAATCGGCCACGTCACTACCACGTCATTGTCACGTAATCGGCCATGTCACTGCCACGTCATCTACCACGTCACTGCCACGTCATCTGCCACATCACCGTGACTACCCCACCATTTTTCGGCCATTCCGGACGCAACGGTGGTGTCCGTTTTTCGAAATTCTGCTCCGATTTTTCTCCAACAGAAAATCAAAATTATTTAGAAGGTGAAAATGACCTTTGACGAGTCAAATTCATCTTCCGGAGCTATGATTATGCTCACGGCTACCAACTACACGCTTTGGAAACCTCGGATGGAAGATTTCCTTAGCTGTAAAGACCTTTTTGATCCAATAAAGATGAAATGTATTAATCCTGACCCGTCCAAGTCAATGGAGTGGAAGAAAATTAATAGAAAAACTATTAGTCAAATCCGATAGTGTCTTCCACCATGTTGCACAAGAAACCCGACGCTTATGCCCTTTGGAAGAAGTTAGAAGATATGTACCAGGCCAAGACCGCTAGGAACAAGGCCCTACTGATGAGGCGCCTTGTCAATATGAAGCTCAAAAGTGGAACTTCTGTTGCCGAACACACTAGTCAGTTTCAGAGTCTTGTAAATCAACTATCTTGTGTAGAAATGCCACTTGGAGATGAAATGCAATCTCTACTACTTCTTAGTTCCCTTCCTGATAGTTGGGAAACACTAGTTGTTACTCTCAGCAACTCAGCCCCAGATAGCAAGCTTACCATGTCTGTGGTCAAGCCCCAGATGACGTGGCAGTTACGTGGCGATGACGTCAGTCGTTTTCCTCCCTGGACTGCGCGTGCGGAGCGTGATGACGCAGGCAGATTTCCTCCGGCGATTGGGAGGCGCCTACAGCAGCCTACAGCAGCTTCCGGTGGCCAAAATTTTCCCAAAAATACCAGTTTTCTCCTCTCGACGAGACGAATCCAACGGTATATTCAGATTGCAATTCCGAGCAAAACTAAAAAACACGATTTTTCAGACAGTAGAAGTTTATCTGAAAAATTCTGGAAAAATATCAAAAGCTCAACCAGATACCACTTGTTGGGAATAACAGGATCATGCTAATATGAGAGAAAAATACTTCTATTACTTTCAAGAATAGAAAGAAGAGACATACAAGCTCTAACTAAAAAAAGCTCTCAAAAAACACCTCACATATCTCTCAAGGATATTCACAACTCATCTTGGTTGTGCTATGATGATCTATGATCTAATTTACTTGATGATGAAAGACTCTCCAAGCTTGTCTATATATAGCACCAAAACTAGGTGCTAGGAAAGTGGGAGGAAGATGGGTGGAAGCTTAGATGAAGCTTCAATGGAAGGTGTGAGGAAGCTTCTTTGTCATTCTTGCACATGGAGGAAGCTTTCATGGATGTTGCTCAAAATTGAATTCTTCAATATCAGCCCTATTCATCAAAGCTTTTCAAGTACACAAAGAAACATCAGACATGAAAAAACCTAAAATCAACATAATTTAGAAAGCACTAAGACCAAAAACCAACAAAATCAACAGAACACAAAAGAAAACCTGGATGGACATAGCCTTCTTGTTTGTTTCAAGCTGACTTCCTGCATAGAATAGAAAATCAAACATACCTTTTTCATCAGTTTAACTATGATTGCATCAAATTAGCAAAAGAAAGCCCTTTATTAAAAAATTCACAAATATAAGAATCAAGCGGAAAATAAAGAAACCTGTAACAATAAAAATCGAAATACCTTTGGAACCTTTCAGTTTCTCCATGTTCCGCTCGCGAGCCATCTTCGCCTTCTGCCCATTGCCTCCACCCATGGCCACTAATACAAGCTTCTAGAGATTTTTCTTTTTTGTTTGGCCGATAAGGGTTATTATGCTTTTGAAGCTGTTAATTTCTTTTGCGCACGGTGCTATATATATGTAAATTGAAGAAATATTTATTATTATTATTATTATTATTATTTTCTTTCTTTATGTTTTATCTTCTTGAAAAAATATTTATTATTTGAAATATAGTGAAATTTAGGGGGTATTTAATTCGGAGAAGAGTACAGATATAGGAAAAGGCGGAGGAAACAGCATAAAAGTGGAATTTTTTCAGTTTTTGATTGGCTTGGTACACTATTATATTTGGGTTAAATATTGTTTAAATATTATATTAAAATTTAAATTTTATATTTGAGTTTGATTTAATTATAATCAAATTAAATTCAGACGAATATTAATTGAATGGATGAGGTATTGAGATTAATCGAAACTCAAACACTTTCAATAATCAATTTCAAATCTCTACTTTTTTTTGGTTTGTTTCTCAAATATTAATTAACGGAGTGTATGGCAAAAAAATGATCTGAATCAAACATAAGAAATTGGCAACCTCATAATTTTGTATTTTCTAAAATATTATCTATGTGTATCCTACACATATATAGATAATTGTGATTGCTCAAATTTATAGTTTCATAATCAATTCAATTAAGAAATATGTAAAACATGTCCATGAATGAACTATGTATATATATATATATACATCATAAATAAACAGTAATAATATATGATTAATGCTATATACCACCGTTTTCATACCACCTATTTTTCACTTCCCATTGATTTAGAAAGTGTGAATATTTTGAATTCAATTGAATTAATTAAATCCAAATGAGTATTTACTAATAATAGGAGTGAAAAATCGGTGATATGAAAACGGTGGTATATATCATTACTCATAATATATGGGCTTTTTATATATAACCCTCCGAGGTATTTAGCTTTAGCAAATAACCCCCGAGGTATGAAATCTTGGCAAATAACCACTTTTGTTAAGTTGACCGTTAATCAACGGTTAACTTTATGGGCAAACTTGTAATTTATATATTAAAACAAGGAACAAAAAAAAATTTAATTCACTTTATACAACAATAATTTTTCTCAATTTCAAATGTTTATTTATTTATCTAAATATTTGGATATATATTATATTATTCTATCTAATGATTTGAATGTAAAATTAAATAAATTTAGATAAATAATTTGAAAGTAATATAATATTTAAAATTGAAGGTAATTAGATAGAATGATATAACATATAATATATAATATAATAATTGAAGGTAGAAAAATATAATATTATAAATTTGAAGGTAGTTTAGATAGATAATATTAGTACAATATTTGAAGGTTTGAAGGTAAAATTAAATAAATTTAAATAAATAATTTGAAGTAATATAATATTTAAAATTGAAGGTAATTAGATAAAATAATATAATATATAATGTAATATATAATATAATATTTGAAGGTTAGAATAATATAATATTATAATATATAAATTTGAGGGTAATTTAGATAGAATAATATAATATATATTTAAATTTTTAGATAAATAAATAAATTATTGTTGTATAAAGTGAAATAAATTTTATTTATTTATTTTTGTTGTTCTTTCTTTTTATATGTAAAATTACAATTTTGCCCATTAACTTAACCGCTGACTAATGCTTAACTTAACAGAAATGGTTACTTGCCAAAATTTCATACCTCAGGATTATTTGCCAAAGCTAAATACCTCGGGGTTATATAAAAAAAACCCCATAATATATATATATATATATATATATATATAGTGTACATGTATATACAGCTGGTGTTCACTATCAACATAAATATTTGTGGTGTGTATTGAATAGATTTGCAGAATGGACAAAGTGGTGGACCCTTTCAAGAGCAATAACAAGGAAATAAAATGGGATTTAATGGAGGAAATTAATTCATCATTGACTTTGGGTTGATCATATTGAAAAATAAAAAAAGAAATAACTTTTTAATTACCAGTGGCTTTAATTGTTAGTGTTAGAACTTAGAAGTCTAATACACTGCAATATCCAATGGACTTTTAGACTACTATTCAAAGCCCAAAGCCCAAAGCCCTCTGTTGGCTTTTAGCCCATGTGGATTCTAAAATAGCCCAAGAATATTGATTTAAGTAAAAACATGACACTGATCAATGAAATTTGGATGATAATTTTGGTTAAAAATTGCATGTAAATGAAGTTGGCTTTCCAGCATTACTATGAAATGAACAATTTTTTCTTTATCTGTAAATGCTTTTCTTTACCCAAAAAATCAAAATCAACGAAAATGTGTATTTATACTCGATTTCTTTTAATCAGTTTTCACAATCAAGTACTCCAAAAACCTTAGTTTGTAAACCAAAAAGTAAAACAAATAAACAAGAAAATAATTAAGATCAACTTATATTCACAGTAATTAATGTGACATCGATTAGGATTCATTGATAATTATGTTTAAAAGTAGATTTGACAATATAACAGCGATTTCAATCGACAAATCATTCTACCACACCCCTCCTAAATAGTACTTAAATTATTTTGATATTACGTGAACACTCTAATGCACGGACACTTCAAAAAATCACAACGTGTCGTATCGGATACCTGATCGGACACGACACTCGTCCGACACTCTCCGACACCGTGTCCAACATGAAAATAAATTTGTCCGCTTAAATAAAATGAAAAAAATAAAGTATGAATACCGTAATAGACGCAGTTGGAAAATATGTCTACTATATATGCATTATTTGTGACACTTGATGTTATTTCACTTATTTTTTGTGATTTTGAAATCTGAATTATTTATTTTTCGTTCAAACATATATAACTTTACAAATCAAATACAAATTTATAATTTACAATAGTTATTTTTATAGTTTATTCTCTAACCAGTCATATTTAAATTAAAATGAAAAGACTAATTTATATATATTAACGTAAATTAATGAACATATATATGTATATGATATATATACATATTTTATTAGTAGTATCGAGGCCGTGTCGTGTCCTATGTTTTTTGAAAAATATCGTGTCCCATGTCCGTGTCGTGTCGTGCGACATGTCCCGTGTTCCGTGTCCGTGCATCATAGCGTGAACATCATAAGGAACTTAATTAATACCTCATGGGCCAACAACAAAGAAAAAAAATGACATTTTCCAATAATTTCCCAACTATAATCATTATGGATTATTGAGTCAATTGGTGAGGCACTTTAACATAATAAACAATAATCAAGATTTTGTTCTTGATATAAATTGAGTAAAGTTTATTGGAGAATATGAGAACTTTACTATTTTGTTGTTTTTTTTTAATTTTAATATCACAGCACAAAAGACATATGTAATATAACACTAATAATATCTTGATAAGATATTATAATAATTGGGTCTCAATTTGAAAGAAAAATGAAACTGGTCTTTGTCCTAATCCTAATCTTCCAATTACGCCAACAATACTTAGTGGGTAGGGTCAGTCCAGCTCTTTGCCTTTACAGTCTGCTAAAATGACATGTCTCATTTCCCCCCTGCCCAATCACTAATCAACACATTAATAATAATAACAATTATTAAAGCATGGATTGGTATCTCCCGCCAATCGTCTACCCTTAAAAGCGCTTTGAAATGGCTTAAGAAGGAGGCTAAGGGTAACGGTTGGCATCCTCGGGCCAAGAGGACCGCCCTCGCGGCCACGGTTTACTTTATTTGGAATGCTAGGAATAAGGCCCTCTTTGAGGGGGATCAGGTTTCTTTGGATTCCACTGTCCGGCGTATCAAAAAACATGTATATACCGTTATCTTCGGCTTATACCCCCATGTTTTGTCGCACTTTGAGCATCTTGCATCCTAATTATCTTGGTGTACCTCATTTTGCTTATGATATTTATACATTTCTCTATTGAGCAGGTGCGTTTGATGGTTTTTTGTTTCAATCTTAGCAGACGATTGAAGTTTTGGATGTTAGGTGCATTTCGGGCTTGGCAGGCGCTACCCGGAATCCTGGCACGCATCGCAGCCTGCACTGCGCGCTGGGGTGCGCAGCGCTCGAGCGCCAGCGCTCGAGCGCCAGACTCTGCTCGACGCGCTAGAGCGCAAGCGCTCAAGCGCCCCCGCGCGCGCGCGAGCGCTCTGGCACCTATGCTCGCGCTCTCTGCACGCTCCCCCTCGGCCCAACGCGCATCTGCTCAGCCCTCAGCGCACCTGCTCGGCCCTGAACGGCTCTGATAGGCCCTGAGCGCCCCTGATCGGCCAGCCCGCTCGGCCAAGCGCTTGGTTTTTTTTTTTTTTTCATGTCTTTCTTTACGCACTTTGTTTTATTTTTCGGCTCTTTCTTAGTTTGTATAGATACTTTTCACGCTTTTGTGAGTATCTATTATTGCAGATGATTGAACTATCTTTTTGTGGTGCACAAGCAATTCCATGGCATGGAATGGCTACCTTTGGTACCTTAGGTAGCCATAGATGCAACTAATGTACTTGACGGGCTCTTGATTGCAAACTTTTGCAAGGGGCGTAGCCGATTTAGAGGTAATCAATCCTCAACAAAAGGTTAATTCTACACCTTGCCCAGAAATGCGCGAAGTAGAATCTAGTCCAAAGCAAACGGCTATTGGTAAAGACTCATCAAATCCGTTGAAAGCTAGTAGTTTGCTCAAAGCTACATCAGAGGTACAGACCTCAACAACGTTAGTTTCATCTTCAGAGTTCATACTGAAGCCTAACGGGGGAATTCCAATCCCTATGAAGTCTGGATCATGCCCAGCTATAGAGCAATCTATATCATAGGAAATTCAAATTCCGTCCACATTTTCAAAGGCTTATTATGTCGTGTTGCACGCCATAGATGAAACTAATGTTTTGACGGGTTCCTATCTCCGCACCTTGGGCTAGATTCCGAGGGACTTTTCATTGTTGATGCCTTACGACGTTCTTTTATTCGGGGCAAGTTTCCATTGATGCCTTAAGACATGGTTCTCAAAGCAATCAAACCAAGGCACTGTCTACGGCACTCTGCGCGCGCTCATTATATGGCGCGCCACAGGCACCACTTGGCCAATATATTCCTGGCCCGCAAAGCAGGCGGCGCGCTCTTGAGGCTTCTATACTTGTGCCTCTCGGCGCGCTTATTTCTTAGGGGCAAGATCCGGTTGGTGCCTAAAGATGCGGTTCTCAAGGACATTCAAAACTAGGTCATACATTGTTTGCTTTTCCAAAAATGTATTCCCTTGTTTTGTTGTTTATCCGAGCACATTGGCTTTATACCTTTTGTTTTGGCGAGCAAGGAGTCAAGATTTGTGGCTACCTGCTCCTTGATATAGTTTTTAGGGACTAGTTGTGTATAGATCATAGTTTTGTGGGTGAGCAGTCGACATGTGGCTGGCCCCAGGTTCGGTTCCCCGGGCATACCCGGTTGGTTATTGTAAACATTTTTGTTTGATTATAAAATTTTTACTTTATCGTAACAATTATTAAATACTAATTGTCTAAAAGTTGTGTGTTTTAATAACACTTATTGCCCTCACATATAACATGTGAGATTAGTTTCTTAGTAATTATATTTCCATTCGACATTTTACTAAAGTTTGTGGCCATTTTATATGGTTTATTGATGAAAAATCAATGCATGGTGGTGAAGAAAGCATCATAACAGCAAAGCTATGAATTATTGCATATTATGAAGTTTTAACATAAGAAATATAAGCAACTTACGATATGATTTAATCAAATGGGATTGTACATAAAAGAGAGACTGATCATCAAAAGCACAAACCTACTTTTTTTCTTCTTTTTATCCCACAATAATACAAAAAGATTCTCGGACTACAATATAAATCACTTGATTGAAGATGAATAATTGAATCCATAAGCAGGTATAAATTTTCTTCAAATATTTCAACTAAGTGGGTCCACATTCTTTGTACACCTACTATATATGTACTAACAAATTTCTCCACAAAAAGAAATATTCAGAACCTTACTCTGTTTTTTGAACTCAAAAACTGCAATATGTGGAATCTCAAATTTGTTCCCATGGTGATGATTGTGTTTCTCTGCAACATATCTGTAAATGCAGAAGGGATAAACCAGCAGCAAAAAACGAAGACATTTATCGTTCACATGGACAAATCTATTATGCCTGCAAGTTTTGATGATCACTTACAGTGGTATGAATCGTCTTTAAACTCAGTGTCCAACTCGGCCAACATGCTCTATACTTACAACAATGTCATCCATGGCTACTCTGTAAAACTCACGTCTGCAGAAGCCAAGTTGCTCGAAACCCAACCAGGGATTTTGTTGGTCCAAGAAGACGTAATATACAAACTCCACACCACAAGATCGCCGGAGTTCCTTGGACTTCTCGGCAGTGATGCATCCTTACCTACGTCCACCACGCCCAGTGATGTCATCATCGGCGTTTTGGACACCGGCGTTTGGCCCGAATTGAGCAGTTATGATGATACGGGCCTCGGCCCGGTACCTAGCCGGTGGAAAGGCGAGTGTGAAGTCGGCACAAACTTCAACTCTTCAAACTGCAACCGCAAGCTCATAGGCGCGAGGTTTTTCTCGCAAGGCTATGAAGCTGCGTTTGGGAAAATTGACGAGTCTGCAGAATCGAGGTCCCCGAGGGACGACGATGGCCATGGGTCCCACACATCGACGACGGCCGCCGGATCGACGGTGGTCGGAGCAAGCCTATTTGGATATGCCGCCGGTACGGCGCGTGGGATGGCGGCACATGGCAGGTTGGCAGCATATAAAGTATGCTGGCTTGGAGGATGTGTGAGCAGTGATATACTAGCAGCAATGGAGAAAGCCATAGAAGATGGTGTTAATGTTCTATCTTTGTCATTGGGTGGTTCACTCACAGATTACTTCACAGACACAGTTGCCATTGGAGCTTTTTCAGCAACATCTAAAGGGATTTTCGTTTCGTGCTCAGCTGGAAATGGTGGGCCGAGCCCTGGAAGCTTGTCTAATGTTGCACCATGGATAACAACTGTAGGTGCGGGTACAATGGACCGTCAGTTTCCATCTTATGTTAGCCTTGGAAATGGTAAGAATTTAACAGGGTCATCATTATACAGAGGGAAATCTATAAGTGGAGACAAGTTAATCCCATTGGTGTATGCTGGTAATGTCAGTAGTACATCCACCGGCGATCTATGCATGAAAGGAAGTTTAATCCCGGAAAAAGTGAAGGGCAAGATCGTCGTTTGTGATCGAGGGCTTAATCCAAGGGCTCAGAAAGGTTTAGAAGTGAAATATGCAGGCGGGGTCGGGATGATTCTGTCGAACACTGATATGTTCGGAGAAGAGCTTGTTGCTGATGCTCATTTTATACCTACAGCCTCTGTGGGTCAAATCGCTGGTGATCAGATCAAAAAGTACATATTTTCCGAATCTAATCCAACGGCCACAATTGCATCTGGAGGCACACAGCTCGGGGTTCAACCGTCGCCAGTGGTAGCAGCATTCAGTTCCAGAGGCCCAAACCCGATCACACCAGACGTACTCAAACCCGATGTAATAGCGCCAGGTGTCAACATCCTGGCCGGCTGGACGGGGAAAGTGGGACCCACAGGATTGTCCGAAGACACGCGTCGTGTGAGCTTCAACATAGTTTCGGGCACCTCCATGTCGTGCCCGCACGTGAGTGGATTAGCAGCGATCATCCTTGCCGTTCATCCAGACTGGAGCCCTGCAGCCATAAGATCATCACTCATGACAACTGCATATTTTTCTTACAAGAACGGAGAACGAATCAAAGATCTCGCGACTGGGATGCAATCCACACCGTTCGATTTCGGAGCTGGACATGTGGACCCCGTGTCAGCTTTAGACCCCGGTCTCGTGTACGATGCCACTGTCGAAAGCTATATCGAATTTTTATGTGCCATTAAATACAGTTCAAGTATGATCAAACTCGTTACAAAGCAAGATTATTCATGCAAGACTGATAAGGAATACAGAGTTGCAGATCTCAACTACCCGTCTTTTGCTGTTCCGTTTCAGACAGCCTCAGGCCCAAGTGGTGGTAATAATGCACCATTAACGGTTAAATACACGAGAACTCTAACAAATGTGGGTAATCCATCAACTTATAAGGTGTCAATTTCTCAGGAGACTAAGGCTGCAGTGAAGATTGTGATTTCACCAGAAGTGATCAATTTCAGAACTAAGAATGAAAAGAAAACTTATACAGTGACATTTATTACGAATTCCAGGCCTTCAGGTACAACAAGCTTTGCTCGTTTGGAATGGTCAGATGGAAAGCACATTGTTGGTAGCCCAATTGTGTTTAGTTGGACATAATATAATAAGGTAGCATAATAGATTCAAGTACCCAAAATGCAAATATGTAAATTATTGCTAAGAACTGAAATTGGGCCAGAAAGAAATAAAATTAATATCAAGACCCAAAGAAAGACCAGAAATCCATGGCCCAGTCCATATGTTGATAATGAAGGATATCTTATTTTATTTATTGTTTATTATGCGCTCTTAAACAGACTTTGATGGTCCTGAAATATAGTTCCAATATCTTAGACAAAGAATATATATTGGAAGCATAATTTGTCAAACACCAAACTAAATTCAAATTGCTCTCAAGGGCTGTTTATGTAATAAATCAAACTAAATTCAAATTGCTTTATTTTATTTTATTTTATTTTATTTTATTATTTTAATAGAAGATTGAGAAGAAAGCGAGGGTCGCATGAATTATTATTTTAGTGAGCAACAATGAAATTGTGCTTGTATTCTGACTCAATTACGTATGGTCCCTATTACAATCCTTATTGATCTTGTGCATTTTCAGCTATAAAATAAATTGCAATCAGATTATTGTCTTTTTTCAGCAATATAATAAATAAATTCTGCATGGGTCGCATGCGCCGCATTAAAAAATTAGAATAATAAAGGGAAAAGCTCACATAAGAAATCAACAAACAGATCCTCCAAAGCCAACCATAAACAAGGGATGAAAAAAGATTTATTGAAGATTTAATTTTATTGAGCATAAGTTGATTGTTCTTACTTCTTATTCAATAAATTGATAGTCGAAACTCTTTATTTTATTTTTAAACATAAATGAAGATATTATATATAAAAAATTGATTTTTTTGGGAAAGGCTAGAGATCAGTCGCGGAAATCGGAATTGTATACTCTAGATGAGTAATACATTATTAGGCTAATATTTGTATTCAATTTGTTAAAATATTCATAAATTTTGCTTACATGGTCTCAATCTCATTGTATATACGACCTTTGGAAATCTTGCTTAGTGATTATTATTGTCTCTGTACTATAATCTAATATAACCAACATTCAATTTGTAAAGAATGTAATTAAATTATCTAGATTGTATTATGATATATAATCTCAAAAATTGACTTAACAACATCACGAATTCCCGACTTGGAATAATCAAACTTATTAAACAACTAACACTTCATATTTGCCGCTCCAAATTATTAATATAATCCAAGCCAATTTATATTTCACAACATATTATCCACTTGACCAACATAAACTAATACAAAATAAAACCGAAAATCCCATCTCAATGACTACTATTACTGGAAAAAAATAATATAAGAAAACTTATATTGCAACAACACAAAACCCTCAACGCAAAACAATTTCATATAACATAAAAACATGCAAGCCACTTTAAAAATTAAACAAAGTGTGGGTGATAATACAATTACCATTATTCATATGAAATGAAACACACAAATCAACTCCAATAATAATCTTCAAGGAATAAACCCATAATCTCTCATTTTTTTAATCGAATTAACAAAAGACTTAGTAGTATCCCTAAACCCCATAAACCCAAACTCCTTATTCTTGTTCATGCTGCACAAAGTCTCCTTGTTCCTAAACACAACATCTGCCAACCAAAACGCTGCAATATCCCTTAATTTTGTGGGCACTAAATTATTCTTCTTCACAATCTCATCCCACACACTATCCTTATCCTTCATCAAATCCTCCAACAAAACAGGCTCTTTTCCTTCATACCCAATTGCCTCCAATTCAAATTGCTGCGCCAAAACATTCCACAGATGTTTCCACTTGAAAACGTCGCCATTGTTAACGTTAAAAGCTTGATTTTTCGCCTTTGGATCTGTTGCTGTCCAAACGAAGTGCTCAGCTAGTAAATCAGAATCGACAGCGTCCCATAAACACGTCCATGATGTCTCGGTGCCTGTGTACACCAATGGCTTGTTTTCATGCTTGCAAATGGCGGCGTATACACAAAGTGTGCTCACAGTGTTCATCATGCTGCATGGTGAGAACCCGAAGATCAAAGCTGGTCTGTGGATAGACCAGGTTAAGGTGTTTTTTCGAACAGCGGTTTCGTAGACTAAGTCCTCGAGATTGTAGTAAAAGTTGTCTTGTTTAAGCCTCGCTAGGTTTTCGTAAAACGGGCAGTCGTGTGGCTGATTTGTGCTGTCCATTTCAGCCATGTTGCCCCAGTAGTACTTGATCCCAGTTTGGAGAGCAACGTGTTTGAGTTTTGGGGCATTTGGGATAACCGAATCGAGGATGTTTCGAAACATGAGGGTGTTTAGGGCAACATCCTCGGATCCGGTCCATGAAACATAGAAAATGTGAGTGATGTCTGAAAGAGGAGATAGTTTTGAATAAGTTTCATCGGTTTTTGCAATATCACACTGGACGTAGTTGACGTTGAGCTTTTTCAGCCATTCCGGGCAGGGGCGGCGGGCAACGCCGTACACCTTCCATGGGCCGCCGGGTGTGTCGGCGAATGATAGGGTTTCGGCCAGGCCACTGCCCGCTATGCCCGTGACGCCGATTATGAGGGCAACGTTCTCATAATTTAGGGCAACCCCGTTTGATTCCAGCCTTTTCTTCTGTATGATGAAAATGAAAAAACACAAATAGTTAAAAAGGTGGAAAAATTTCCAACCCATAAAATAACATTAGATTCTAGTTTACTCGACGGATCCCATTAAACTAGATTTGACTTTTAGAAAGATTAACATAATACCAATTTCAAACACTATATAATTTTTTTTTATGTTATAAAATGGCTTCGAACTTATAAAATTATATCGATAAACTTGTAAGCTCAATGAGCATCCCAAAAAGGAAATTAATTATACTCGCCTGTTCAGTTTCGCCAATGGAACGTTTGTACCACCAGCTCATTGTGTCGGTATACATATTTAAGGAAGATGAAAGATAATGAAACTTGAGTTGTAGAGTTCAACGAAAACACACTTTCCACAATCGGGGCTAGTATATATATAGCATGGTCGTTCAAGAAGTATATATAGGGAAAAATGCTTGTAGAAGGTAAAAATAAAAGAACAAAAATTCAAATAGTGATAGAATTTATGGTCAATATTGATATTTGAGAATATTGAAAAGAAAAAAAAAATAGAAGATGAGTGGCAAAAATGTGTCTTGTTGCTAACTCACGGGGGAAACGAGGCAATGCTTGTCTTCTTGCTATACCTGGCTATGATTTGCATTACCTATATATATATATGTATCTGTGTCGTAAAGAAAATATTTGATTTTTTGAATCACTAGAATGATTCATCTGCGTCCCACTTAATTTTCTAATGAGGATTAATTAAGTTGAAACAAAAAGAATTACGAGCTCATAATTTTATATATTAGGAGTTCTTGTAATTAAATATCTTAATTAGTTTATATATTGAAAACTTGTATTATATTATTATTACTGCACATAAAATTTATGAATTTTGAAACTTATACTTTTTAATCCTTTCTCAATAAAATATACATTGTTTTTGAATCAAACATTTAATTTCTTGTATATGTTAATTTGTCACCATAGCCATGAAATGAGCTCTTGTTTGAAGATTTTGAGTGGTCCACAAGTGATTTCTTGAAAGTTCTCAGATAAATAAGTTCATTTTTTTTGTTACAAATAAGTTCATTGTTGAACAGTGAACTCTCCTCTCAACTTTTGATAAGAAACCATGTGAGACTAGGAATATTAAGATTATACTTATTACGTAAGAACTGAAATGTGGTCAAGTAGTAATTTTAATACTGGAGCCAATAAGTTTAAACTTTTCAAATAAAACCTCATACAAGTACGATCAAATTAATGCAAGTTTCAGGTAATATTTCTTAGAGATTTGATTAGTACTTAAACCCTTAATTAATGCAACCTTTGAAATCACTAAATCCAACCCCGTTGTCATTATCATTCTTTTAACAAATTTTTGGTGGATTCTGCTTTAAATACAAAATTATATTTCCACCAAAAAGTCATGGTAATCTTAGCTAGATATGTACAAATTCTTTGTTTGACAAGTAATTCTTGTTTTTTAAAATCAATATGGATGTGTGGTCCTCACCATGATCACAATAAATATTCATCTATATATAAAACCCACAAAAATAAACTGATTCTATTTGCTGTTGCAGAATATATACTATTGTTATATTAATGATAGATTAAATCATGCATAATATTGAATGTTTAATAAAATTATCAGCTAAAAGTAGTATATTTAACCTTTTTAAAAAGACAAAATCTTCAATAAAATTGACTGTAAATCATAACATTGAGTTACATACCACAAGATAGCTGCTATATTGTTAATTAAGCAATTGGACTTACATTTCTCAACCCTATAGAGATTTGTTTCTACCTTCATTCCTTTCCAGCTTTTTTCTTCCACTGCCAATACTTTTTATAGCAAAGGGTTCTTCTAAAATCGTCGACAGGCCTGGAAATTATATGATCATCATATTTACACAAACCCTATTTGAAATTTTTATTAGGTAATCATCTGATATAAAGATTAGTGAAACATACCTGATATATAACTCTTGTTTTCCATTTGGATTCTCATCATTTGAGTGTCTTTTTGGCCTCCTTTAACACTATTTTTGCCATTTTCTCTCAACCCTTTTGCCTTTTCAGGATGATCTTTTGATGCTTTGATTTGTGCAGATCTGAAGAGCCAAGTTAACTCCATCTGTTTGCTAATCATACGCACTGCGTAGTATGGAATTTTTACCCGATGATTCGATTTAATACAAAAATTGATGAATAATATGCAGTCCATTAAGCTCTCTTTAGCCATCCCTTTCATGTCATAGGCTTGTGATCTAATCCATAGACTATTGCGATGAGAATTCGGAGGGTGACAAAGTGATAGAGCTTTAGTTGCATTACTAATGGCATTATCTGCATCCCTTTGCATCAAATTACATTGTGCTATATTGCTATAAAGCACCATTCTTTCATTTCTATACCTTAATGGGCATATCTCTAAAGCCTCATTATACTTCCAAAGTGCTTCTTCTATTTCTCCAACCAAGAATTTATAATTTCCCTCTTGCTTTGTTAGTTTTGCTATAACAATTCTCTCTTCAAGCTTCTCATTAGACATAACTTGCTCTTTCCTCCTTCGTTCTATCTTCGAAACCCATATTTCTTTAAGTGCTCTTTGATCACTAACACTCTTGATTTTCGAGTATTCGTGATGTTTGTAGTCATATAAAAGTGCCCTTGTGATTGCTTCACCAACATTTGTCCTATTGCCAAGACTCTTAACCTCAATTAAATCAACTAAATATAACATGGCAATATCCATAACTTTATACCTTGTGTTTTGATCCTTGAGAAGTAAAAGAAGACAATCAATCCCCATATATTGCCAATCGTCACAAGATCTCGAGAGATGACATAACTTCTCAATAACATATCTCGATTTCGAAACTTTTTCTCTTCCAATTTTACTATAACATAGAATTCTAATTAGTCCTACTCCTGCAGGTGATGTGTGGTTCACCAATCCACCCCACATCTCACATAAGTCCTCCAAGAAATCTATCTTGCACATAAGATCTAAAGATCTCTCTTTTACTGCAAAACAATTCAAAAGATGTATAGTCCAACATTGAAGCTGGCTAGCCCATTCCTCCGCCTTTCGATTCTCCATCTCCACCCCACCAACACCTCTTGTAAGCAAATCACAGTGATATTTCAACCTATTTTTCACACCCACAAACATCTTATACACCACTTCTAAACAAGTAGATCCCAATTCCATTGCCAATTTCACCAATTCATCTTCATAAACAGCAACAGCTTCAAAAGTCTTTTCATAGCTTGCAAGATGACCAAGTGCTCTAACAGCAGCCCTTTGCTCAACCCAACTCATCTTCCCTCTCAAAAGCTCCAATAATGGTGGAATTACGCCTGAATCGACAGCCTTCAACGCTGAATCAACTTTGTTCATAGTAAATGAGCCAATAATATGAGCTGCATAATAAGGGATATAGATGTTTTGATGTGTTAGAAGCCAATCTCTATCATGGATAGCTTTGTTGATCAAAATGGCCAAGCAATCAAAGATACCAAGAGATGGAAGCTCTTTATCATCTGGTTTAGTCATGGCGAAGTTCCATAGCCCACTAACGACGAGAATGAGTTGTTGATCATCAAGAAAAGGTAGAGTTTTTAGGTATTGTTTTAATGAAGCTCTTCTTGTTGTTAAATCTGGTTCCTTCATCATGCAAAAGAAGCAACTGGATTTGGTGCATAATTGCTCTGAAGACATTCTTTTTCACTTTGCTTAAGAGGGTTTGTTATATTTTGGGAAAGTAAGTACCAGTTGAGGTAATAAGCTTTCCACTTTTAGGGTTTAGAACATAAGAATTGGAAGATTTATTGAAGACGGAAAGTTAAGTAAGTGAATTAGGCCATGCTGATTGCTGACTATAAGCGGCGCATGTGAAGACTTAGTGAACTTTCAGAAATTTCAAAATACAATATAACAATTATTCTCTTATTTTCTTACTATCACATTCTTCTGGAGATAACTTCTACAATAGAATTTACTTTAAAAAAAATTATCTCGAATGTAAATAAATTAATTCATTTTTTTAATAGTCATCTAGAACACTTTACCTGTGGTCTTTGTTTAAGATAGAAGTCACAATTGATGACTGCTTAACTAATATTTAATTTAAAATAAATGGTGGAATTAAGTTGGTACATTTCCATTTTCAGTGCTTCACACTTACGCCTGACTATGCCTAATTTTGTTTGTTTTTTTAACCTAAGTTTTACACTTCCTTATAATTAATTTTCCGGAATAGTGTTATTCATTTCTCATATTTCTACTCCTCAAACATAAATTTTTGCATGTACATTTATATAAAACTAGTCTCACATTAATTAGATAGCAATTTAAATACTTTAAATAATTAGTAATTAATTTAATCTTCTATTTCATTTCAATTATGTCAAGCGTAAAAATCCACGTCAAAATATACATATAACTAAAGAAATGTCGAGTACAAGTGTCGCGTTTATACCATTTGAAATAAATACTAAATAGAATACGAGTAAGAATAGAAAATCTAATGCGATTAGATAGTAGAACTCAGGATCTAAGATTAGGATTGATTACTAAAGAATTAAGAAAACATCTTTATTTATATATAGTGGCAAGAATTTGATACCTTATTCTCTATCCTCCAAACCAAACAAAAGCTATATAATATGCATAAATCTTAATCTTGGATACTATAATTTGATTAGACGTATATCTAATCTAACAATCCCAGTTCTACAAACAGATGAAGATCCTAGGGTTAATTACTAATACCATAATCTAGATCCTTTACAAACTTGTACTATTTGTATACGCAACTCTCAGCAAAATACGTACAATGTGGTATGATGCAGTGCACTAGACAATCACATGGCTTAATATCTGAAGTGTGTTTGTGGTCCCTTAAACACTTTTAGGATCGATAATTCCAATTTGTCGTTAATCCTAGATTAATTATTATTTAAGTACAGAAGCAATAAGAATATATATTCTTAAACAGTATCAAGTACAAAATGGGGATGGTCTCAAGAGCATTCTATCGGCTGCCTAACATGCCAACTTTAGATTAATATTATTATTAATTTATTATTAGGGAAAAGCATAGAGAAAGCAATTTTGCCAAACTTGATCCTAACTAAGTTAGAAAGTGATGTAATAACTTATTCAAATATTAACTTTATACTGTTTATTGCTCATTACATTTGTCACCATGTCATGGAATTTCCTTTCCTAAAACATATCCTCTTTTTGTTCTTGACTATAAGGTGCTGATTCTGGAAACCCTAGCAAGTGGGTAATATTTTAAATATTACACATATACTGTGTTAATTAAAATTAATGTTATATATGCATATGTACATATGATTAGGAAAAAAACTTCATTTTCTTTTATATATTCTTACTATGATGAATAATACTCATATGTTAAACTGAACCATTTATTAAACGTATTTTATGTATCTTGTATCATACTCGGCCAATAATACTACAATTTTAGGAAATAAAATTTAAAAAATTTCAAACTTGAATATTATATTTAACTTTTATAGATTATACAAACAAAAATCAGGAAAGTTGATAAAGTAACAAAATATATATAATTTTCAAGAAATTATGACTCATAAAATATTATTTTCATAAATAAAAGTGAGTAAACATAATACATGTTTAAATTTATATGAAAATAAATTGTATTTTATTTCTCATTCCTAAATATTTTTAGCCACTTTTTTCAGTGTAACTTTCAAGAAAATTTCGTAATAATCGTATACGTATTAAATAACGATATTTATCGTTCCGTTAACTAACTAGGATTAATTTATATAAGTACGTGGTTGATTTGTCATCCTAAAAAAGAAGCTTCTGTTAATCCCTTCAATTAAGGGATCAAACTTGGTGGCTACTACATCTTGGGAACAACAAGAAACTGAGAGTTCAGTTCAGAAGCTAGAAAGATTTCAAATCTAACAAAGTTGCATGCATGTTATAATTAGTATAAACCACAACCTTAATTAAAGTAATTAACTAGATGCAGCAATAGGTTTAGATCTCTAGTGAATTTGTGGTCCATGTATAACCTTTTTGACTGTTTAACTGCACCTAATTGGGGGAGAACACAAGCGTTCAGATAATTTATTACACTTCAAGTTCCAAGTACAGAAGATGGCGATTGTCTCAAGAATATGCGGCTCTAATAATTCACCTCCACGGGTATAAATGTTTAGCTTTTCGACGATATAAGCCATAAGATATCCTAATTCACATGGGATTAAGGATTATTAGTGTAATGATAAATTAATAGGGCTAATTGCAAATACCCCTTTTAAAACATCTAATGACACAATGTTATTACAGGCCGGACAATGCAATGCTACCTCTTTTTGGGCTTTATAGTCTTAAATGGGCTACCGAGTTTTACATTCTCTAGTCTTTGGGCCAACTTGATAAGCTTTTGATAGCACTGAAACCCAAGATTCTTTGGGCCCATAAATAATTAGATTTATGCAGAAGTTGACAATTATATTTAGGGCTGAAAATTGAATCAAACTATTCAATATTCGAATTGAACTGAATTGCTAAAAGTTCGATTTGAGCTTGATTTGATAATTTGTCAAACCAAACATGAATAACTTTTTGTGTTTCATAAATTTTGAAACTTGACTCAATTAATAAAAAATAACAAAATATATCCAAAATATTCAAACTACTCGAATTCGACTTGTGATCGGCTCGACTAAAGCTCATTTGTAATTCAAATAAATTTTAACACCTATACACTCGACTCATTTACATCCCTGATCATATTTATTATAAGACCATTTTAATATGAAAAAACACTAATTATTATATTGTTATATTAACATATAGAGTTGAAATATTGAATAATCTGTGGTGGGCCCATTACAAAGTTCATCCGTAGACATAATAATGAGAATCCGACAACGAATGTAATGACCAACGTTAATATATATGAAAGCTTGAGCAATAAAGGCTCCTCTTTGCTCACAAAGTTAAGCCATCATTTACATAATCATACCCAAAAACCACGCTCAAAAGTGATGCTATTATTTTTTCCATTGTTTATTTTCATTTACACAGCATAATACACACTTACTAGTTACTACTGATACATACACCAACAGACCCAAGGAATTTCAATTCTAATCTTAAGCATAAATGCCATTGCAATGCAACTGGAATTGTACATGATTGTGACAATATTACATCAGAAGCTAACTAGGGTAGCAAACTAATCTTTGAAAATCTGATTCCATTATGGAAATCTGAACTAAGAGTGCTAAAAACTCGTTATGACTATATATATAGATTACAAAGATAGAATGTCGATGATTGAAATCCTCGATTTGTCCGAGTTCCCATCTTCTTGGCCATCATATTAGAAGCAATGGAGCTCATTTTGGGTCTGGTTTTCACCATATCAAGAATTGAGATCAAAACTAGCCTAAAATATTTCTGAAAACAGGGGCAAGAAGGTAATGTTACATGTTCAGGCTGTCTGAGAGTGGGGTTTTGTGATAACTTACCTAAATTGTGGGGGTTTTGGTAATTAGCCTTAAAGTCAGGGGGTGCATAGGCAAATGTCCCTATTATACATTCATATTAGTACAAGATTATTACCATTGCTATCATGCTGGTCTCTCCAATGCAGCAACCTTGGCTCTATACGCTGCAGTCTTTACGCTATCTTCCTGAGTAAGCTCACAAGCTTCACTAATGGCACCAAATGCTATTTCAGCAGGTGGAATAAAACAATCTATAGATAAACCCGGAACATTAAACGCCACTTCCTCAATAGTCCATGCTTCTTCCATTCTTGTCTTTGTATGGCTCATTGCTGTTTCACCAAACCTGAAAAGGGTAACCACGGATCTTCCTGAATGAGCGATCATGATCCCCTCAACGGGCCTATAATCATCGATAAATGAATTGATTGTGGTCTCCCAATACACGGCATCGCCCCCATTGGAGTGGATTCGGGTCAAATGTGAGTCTTCTAAATGCACAAGAAGGCCCGTTTTCTGGCTGAAGTAGCCGAACAAAACATGCCTTATGATCTCTGCAGGTCCTTCACTCCTAGCTTTAAGTGTATGAGGATCTGCACAGAGTTTCAGAATGAAGCAATCCTCACCGTCGATTTGTTTCTCACCGGTGCATCTAGCATCAGCAAACATGTTGGCCGTTGTCCTTGGATCCAAACCCTACATATCAAATGCACGTCAACTCATTGGGTCCTAGCTCACCGATGGTTACATTGAACACTGCCGATGGTAATTTCTCAAAGTTTGGAGTGTTTTTCACTATCAGGGTCTCAATAAAAGGCATCTATATAATTTACCCAACAATGTGCATCAGGGAAATTCTAGTACGCAACGGGTTTGACTTCATTCAGGCTAATCAAATAGAAAGTGAACAAACTTACCACCTGAGTGTGATTCATCACAACACATGTTTCACTAAACTTGTCATGCGATTTATAAGGTCAAAAGCAACAGGCAAGTTTACCTGGAGAGCCCGACGGAGAGGTCTAATGGGGCCTTTGGCAGCATGAGCACCAAGCCAGGGCGTATGGCGCCAAACGAGCTTCCCATTGCAACCTGCGTGAACTTTACTACCTCCAAGTGCAAGCTCTACATACCACATATCAGAGTTCATTTGCCACAGCACAAATCCACCTGACTCGGCTGCTTTTCCTGGATTTCTGCTCTTTATAACCTTTGTTGCTGTCTCTATATCAGATGCCAACATTTTGACCTTCCCCATTGCATAAGCATTTTGAATTGAGTTTTGAAGCTTGTGCCCTCCAGATGCTGCTAAATACTGCTGGAGTATGTACTGGGCGGAAGATGTTTCCTGTATAATGTATTTTAAACAGCATTAATATTTCATCCGGGGAAAATTCAATGGCACAAAAAAGTTAGAGAAATCCAAACAAGGGTCACCATGTGCAACAATTGTATTATCCTTCATTCTTCAATTGTATATTTAACAAATGATTCTATATAATTAATGAATTCCAACAACAAAAAATGACTATTAGAGGTACGGTTAATAGAAGAATATGCAAGAAAGTTGCAAAGAAATAATTTTGAATTTTATGGAACCATCAAATTAGTTTCCAGGAAGCTAAAATAGTTTGGCACAAGTGAAAAAATAAACATTTTTACTTAATTCAATCGATTCACTTTCTTGAGAAAAATCCAAAAACCCAGCTGATTAAAGTGACAAAAAGCAGCAAAAGAAGATAATAAGAACAAAAGACGAAAAAGTAAAAGAAATATAAAGGAGAAAAAGAAGATACTGACAATGGGGGTGTCTTTAATAGAGAGGTGAGGCAAAGGTTCATTGTTGCTAACGTGCACTGGGGCGAGCGGCGCACCGAGCACCCCTAAAAGCAGCCTCAGATCAGACCTGGAATAGCCCGACCCATTAGTCGAAGCAGAAGGGGCCCGACAAAGCCAGTTGGCCCACCGCTCGCTCTTTGCCTCGCCAGAATCCGACCCGCTCGGATCCGGGCCCTCCCTCAAGGGCGAGAGGGCTTCAACTCCGGGCCTTAAACTACCCGATCGCGGTATGAATGTCACTTGAGGTGGGGCCAAGCTGCTGCTATCTCTCCGGCGGCGGATACCCGACGGAGACTGGCTTCTACGCCGCCTGGAACGGCCCGGAGAAAGGCCTCGAACAACGTCTTTCTTCAGAGACGAGAAAAAACCCTGCTTACTGCGCTCCATTAGAGATTTACACTGCTTTATCAAGTAGTGTTAATGACGGAGATTAAGTGAACGAAATGAGAAGTAGCAAGTATAGTATGTATAGTGAGCAAAAGGAGGAGACAGAAAGGGAAAAAGAAGAAGAATGACGTTAAGAAGAAGCAAAACATTTTTCTTTTAGTTCGGACTTGTATACAGTGAGATTTCTGCGTGGGAATGAGAATAATTAATTCTAATTTAATAAAATATTGTACAAACTCAAATAATTTTTTAATAAAAAAACAATATAACACATTAATCATAATCATTATCTATTTTTATTAAAGAAACTCACTCAAACCCATTTCTTAAAATAATTTTTATCAATTTTATCTTAAAAAAATTATTTAGATATGCCAACCAATCAAGGTCTTAATTATTCAATTGGATTATTACTTATTTCAAGTTGTGATTTTGTGTATTTTAGCTGTATAAGTATATCTGTCAACAGGGTGACTTATAAGATTTGAATTGGTGTTACATAAATATTATAATGAATTACATATGAAATATAAGATAAAACATGAATTTGAAATATGAAATTTTATTTTATTATTAAATTTAAACTTGTCCGAGTATAATAGTCAAACTAAAGCACTAAATTATATATATATTTTAATTGCATGCTAGTCGCTATATGATTGCCAATTTATGCAATGATTGACGGAACCAATTACATCTCTGGTTCCACCATTACCATCTCATTATTCCTTCTAAGTTTTTCATATATATTTTGCTACATTTTCCACTTGTAGCCTGCAGTGTGCAACTTACAAATCATCAATATCTTTTGTAGGTTTAAATATTAATTGTGTGCCTTGACTACCAAACTTTACTACTTATTATGTCTAACATTTCATGTAATGAAACTTTAAAAAAGAGAGAATTATTAATTATTAATCATATCCATATTTCGAAACTGAATTTTATTGGCTTATTTCAAATTATATCGAAACTAGATGAATTCAGCATTTCGAATTTACCATTATCTAACTTAAATGAACACCTATCAAAATTAAATAGCATGAACCCCACTCCAAATTAAATTTGCAAAGTAATCAAAGATTGAGGTACTCAAGGACAAAGAGGAAAAACATAGCAAATTCACATGCACGATTCTATAGCCAACTCATTATTTATTCCCTTGTACTTTTGTATTTGAAATTGTGTAGTGATAGATGTAGTCTCCTAGATTGTAATTCATTGCCTTGTTGACTTTAAGTAATCCAGGAATAAAGATTGCGAACAAAGGAAAAAAGTAACTTCATTTACATGCCATAAACATATTTGCAAATGTGTAGTACAAATATACAAAAAATGTTCTTCTTTTTTTCATTCTTGACGAATAGTGGGATCGACTAATAAACTTACATTTTTACATAAACTCACTCTAAGTATTCACTAAGTTAGAGATCATTTTGATGAAGTTATTTGCAATTTCACCTACATTACTTGATTCACATGTGGATAACAAAAGGCATTGTTGGCTTAGTTTCCAGCATAAGCATAGTTATTGGAGAATAATGGACCTAGTCGATGAGAAAGATGGCTATTTTTATGTGAAACGAGATATACAATGAATGCTATGTATATTGTGTTATGGAGCCTAAAATACTCTAATTATTTTCTTATTAGGGTTACGTAATCTTTTTCTATTAGGGTTACGTATCTTGTATTATAAATAGCCCCAATATCATTGTAACTCATTGAATCATAATCTCATTATTCAAAATATAGTGATTATCCTGACTTGGTAGCGCCCTCAGACGTATTCAAAATTTTTTTGATGAACTGGGTAAACAATTCGTGTGCATCATATTCCTAACAATGTATGCTGTGGTGCCAACAGAGACGACCAAACCAAACAAGATCCCATTGAATATGAATATATATTTTTGTTTAATTATAAACAATACAATATAGAAGGTTTAGCTCATTGGTAATACATGAGAATATAGATACACAAGACTCCATAATAAGTAACTTAAAGTTGAGAAAGAAGTTTAGCTGCAACTGGCCGAGCTTTGCAATACGCCATTAATGGCTTTGCTTTCGGCAGAGTTAATCCCACAGCTTCAGTCATGTCAACCAATTCTTCACCAACCCTTTCCCAATCAAAGCACTGAATAATCGATCCTAATCCAAATCCCACCATGCGGACACCTAATCCCTCACCAGGACAGCTCCTTCTTCCAGACCCAAACGGCATAAATTTGAACCCATCTCGTGTACCTTCTAACCCTTCAAATCTCTCGGGTTTAAATTTCGTGGGCTCTTCCCAGTTCTTAGGGTCGTTGTGTATAGCCCATGTGTTCACTAGCAGCATTGTCCTGGCCGGGATATGGTATCCTCCAACTGTGCATGGCTTTGAGGATTCGTGTGGGATTAATAACGGGCCTGCTGGATACAAACGTAAGGTTTCGTTTATGATGGAACGTAAGTAAGGTAGGTTGGCTATGTCTGATTCGTCTATCAAACGGTTGTGGCCTATTTGGCTGTCGATTTCGGTTTGAGCTTTCTTGAGGACATGTGGGTTGTTGAGTAGAAGAGATAGAGCCCATTCCATTGTTCCAGCTGATGTATCTGAACCGGCTACCAATAAAACCTGTGATCAATTCATTGAGTTATTAATGTGAGAATCTGATAATTAAAAAGGAAATAGGTTTAATGTTAATTAAAAAGAAGACTAAATTTAGGAAGCCCACAATTCAACCTTTGTTTGTTTTTATTTTCCTCCAATGGCCCACTTTGCCAATTTCCTCCCTAGTACATAAAGTTAGTGTCTTTTGTCGTTCAACCATTATGACTATGCTTCATAGACTTGACTCTTGTTGCAATAATTTCAATCATTTTCTAAGTTCTAACACTAAACTCTCCTGATTTTATACTAAGAAAAGATCAAATCAGAATTCATATTTAGAACTGATCAATTTAAGATAAAAAACTAGGAATGTAATTATATAGAGAAAAGAAATTACCAGCATTAGGCTTCTTATGAGTTCATCTTTGTAATACTCAGGTTCTTTCTCCTGTAACGCCAACATCATTTCAATCATCGTTTTACTCTTCACTTCCACCTCATCGCCATCTCCATAGCTCTTGAATTCATTCTTACATTCTTCAACCAGCTTCTGCAAAAACCCATCTCTCTTACTTTGCACCTCCATCACCCTTTTCTCTGCGTTTCCAAGCCACCTCAACGCCGGCACAAAGTCCCCCAAATTCGTCGCGCCGCCGAGCCGCAATGACTCCGTCACGATCTCCCTAAACATCTCCGCCTCCTCAACATTCACCACGCCATGGCCATAATACCTCTTCCCGGCGATCATTCTCATCATCACGTTCATCGTCAGCTCCAGAAACACCGTCTTCATATCCACCGCCTCTCCTCCGGCGCGATTAAGCGACCGGATCATGGATTTGATCTCGTCGGCGCGAATCCCGTGAAGCAATTGGAGCTTATGCGTGGATAAAATCTCGATGGCGGAGATTTTACGCAGGTTTCGCCAGTGATCTCCGTAGGGGCTCCAGACTAGGGAAGTGTAGTTGTAGCCGAAGTGTTTGGCGGAGATAAGATTGGGGCGGTTAGCGAAGATGATGTCGTGTTTGTTGAGGCACTCGTCGGCGGCGGAAGGAGAGGAGACGACTAGGACGCGGCGGGAGCCGAAGTGGAGGAGATTGACGGGGCCGTGACGGTCGGAGATTTTGGCGAGTGAACGGTAAAGGGGTTTTTTGAGAAGGTAGAGATGGCCGATAATGGGTAAGTTGAGAATAGGGGCCGGCGGGAGGTTTCTGAGTTTGTGAAGAAAATAGTTTGTGAAAATGTAAAGGGAAAATGTTAATGGGATATACACAAGCCATTGTATGATATTGAGATCCATTTTTATTGTGAATTTTTGATATAAGGAGAAATTGTTATGTTTTGGTGGTGGTGATGATCGGTTTATATATAATATATAGTTGTTGATATTTTTGTGGAAAGTTTGGTTATATTATGCTTATAGCAAAAATTTCTATTTCACAGTTGATTTGACCCAAGTCAATAGGTTGCGGTCGTTTTTAGTATTTACAAATTATATTCCTCGTCTTAAGTCTTGACCCAACTCAACAAATGACACTATCAATGTTAACTTTGTATCATTGATTATCTGATTAAACTAGTAAAGCCATTAGCAAAATACTATATGCTCGTTTATGAGAACTTTACTCGAGAAAAAGAAGTAAATAAATATTTATGATGTTATATATATCAAGAGTCACTGATAATACAATGAGAAATTAGCCAATAACCTATAACGTTTGTCTTCACGACATCAATGCACAAGAGAAACCATTTCGATGATGGATGAGTAAGTTACTTCCTAGACGTTTTAATGTTACTTACGTCTTCTAGATGAATTGGAAATTGATTGTCTTGTATGAATTGACTCGTATACTTTTGTCAATAAAAGTGGCTTTGTAATGTTTTTAATTTATTTTTTGGGTTGGGACTTGGGATAGTGAAACAGAAGCTTCTTAATTGTAATCCGAACTCTTCGCAGTAAATTCCACTTCCTTCGTCCTGAACCTAGAGTCAAAATTTTTAATCTTTTTTTGTTTTTTTTGGCAAAAAAGTTGACCTTCAATTTAGGGTTTTTCTTTTTCATGTGGAGGAAAAATGGACTCAAGTTTGGAGATTTATCCATGTGACGGGACATTTGATTATTTTTCATGTGGAGATAATAATGTATTTCAATTTGAGATTTTTTTCATGCAATTCTATCCTGACCTGGACCCGTTGGTCCCGGTCCAGTTTTAACCACTCATTTGGTGAAAAGGGGGTGATCCCCACGTAGGTGGTGGAAAAAACCACCATTTTCCACCAAATGATTGGTCTATCTTGGCCGGGACCAACGATCCCAGATCAATATAGAAATAGTTTTAAACATCATCAATAAATAAATAGAAACATCAAATGCTGAGACATGTAAAAAATGGATTTAAGAATCTCACGTTTAACGTTGTTCATGTATTTTGTTTTGTAATTTTACATCATAAACTACAATACTTCATAAATTCTAGTTCTTTGAGACCATCTCTATTTTTTAGAGATCACTTCTTCACAAAACTTTCTGCAAACACTCAATTACAGTCAAATATACATTCTTAAAAACTTCATACAAAAACATAACAGCCAACAGTTTAATCAAACTTTCAATCCGAAGATGATCATCAGTCACATCAACACACCCATATTTCTTTCATAACATGGTTTGTAAAATCAATATAAAAGAAACCCAACAGAAGAAAAAACTAAACCCATAATCCAACATAATTCCTCAAATCTGGGAAATCAATTTCATGATTCCTTTGCGAGGCCTACATTTAGCCATAAGAGGCTGAGCTTTCGACATCACTAGCCCCATATTTTCACTCATATCCACCATTATTTCTTCATCAATTTTCTCCCATTCAAAGCACTGAACCAGCGCCCCCAACACCAACCCAACAACGTGCATGGCCGAGTTTTCCCCAGGGCACCCTCTTCGTCCATACCCAAACGGGAACAACAAAAACCCATCTCTTTGCCCTTCGAAACTCGTAAACCTTTCAGGCTTGAACACTCTTGGCTCGTCCCATGTATTAGGTGTAAACCCACGTATTCCTATTTCTATTAGAAGTGGGTATTTTGTTATTATGTGGCCCACGTTTTATATACATTAGGTAGTTTAATAATATAAGGGTAATTCTAATTGGTTAAGGATTAGAAAAGGTAAATTCCTAAAATACCCTGATGGTGGGTCTATATAAAGAAAACCCTAGAAATTGATCCTCTCAACCCATTACATATTTCTATCCATCAAGAAAATCATTCAAGTCTAAAGGGGTCAAGAGAGAGAAATACAATTCCGGAGATAAATCGTTTCATCGTTTCCGCTACTACGAATCTTGTTATGGATCAAGGTATGTTTCTTCGATCTATGCTTACATGTGAAAATCATATTGTTGAAGATCTTGGCAATTACGATTTTATGCTTACATGTGGTATCAGAGCCTTGATTGAAAACATATGATTTTCCTTTAATCAATCGATTCAATTTTCGATTATTATTATGTGTGTATCGATTGAATATTATTCATGAACAATTTTTTTTATGATTATGATTTCGAATTAATCGATTCGATTTTCGAATATTATTATGTGAATATCGATTAAATATTATTCATGAATGTTTTATTTTATGATCATGTTTTTGAATTAAATTTAATCGCATAATATTGTTTCGGTTTTCTATAAACAAATTGCATGACTTTGCATGATTAAGTAATATATAAAGATGATATAATTCATGCTGAAATTTTCAGATTATGGTGATTGTATGAGTTAATGGCTTTCGTTATCTGTTGCATGATTAGATATATATATATATATATATATTATATGTATATATGTTTATGTATGGGTTTATGTATGGATTTATGTGATGGCAGTGAGATGTGAATTCTTAGTATGTTTTACAACTTGCACACAAAATAGAGTTTCATCAAGTGAAACCCTAATTATGATCTACTTGTGTTTTACTAATCGAAAGCAAGAAATTTGATTATGTTATATGAATTGAATAAATTTCTTGATTCGACTTATGTGATGCTTATCAAGTGAATGTCTTCATGATATTCAATAAAGTTCATGGTTATAAAATATTATTGGATCGCCCAAAGGTTGATTACTCGTTTTATAATTCATGAACATTATCGTGGTGAATTGATGTGATCGGTTAGATATTTTAGTATATCCAAAGATTGCGAATATATCTAATTTGTGAATGTTAATTACCAATTATGTGAAACTATTTGAGCATCAATTATGTTATGTTTAAGTTACCGAACATTGTTGTTTCACCCAAAGGTGAATTACAATTACGTTTGATTATTGTATGTTGTTGTTTCACCCAAAGGTGATCTACAATATACATTCATGTTTATAAATCTGTATTAAAGATTAATTTTATTATGTTGTTTCACCCAAAGGTGAACTACAATTACGCTTGATTATCGTATGTTGTCGTTTCACCCAAAGGTGTTCTACAATATACGCTCATGTACAATTATGTTTCTGAATCTGTAATACAGATTAAGTTTATTACTCGAAGCATTAAAGTGTAAGCATATATTATGTTTTGCAGCATCTGCCCCCGTTTCTCTTCATTCTCAAGCTGAGTCTGTTATTAAGTTTAATGGGCTTAATTTCTCTGAATGGTGTGAACAAGTTCAGTTTCACCTCGGTGTTCTGGATCTTGATTTAGCACTCTTAAGTGAAAAACCCGATGCTCTTACTGATTCTAGCAGCACTGAGGATCGATCTTTTCATAAAGCTTGGGAAAGATCCAACAGACTGAGCCTTATGTTCATGCGAATGACTGTAGCAAACAACATCAAGTCCATAATTAAGAAAACTGAAAGTGCTAAGGAATTTATGAAGTATGTGGAAGAAAGCTCCCAGTCTGAGTCGGCTGATAAGTCGCTTGCTGGGACACTGATGGGTACGTTAACCACCATGAAGTTCGATGGTTCTCGTACCATGCATGAGCATATCGTTGAAATGACGAATATTGCAGCAAGACTGAAGAAGGAACTAAGCAGTGATACGTGCCGATTATGTAAAAAGACCGGTCACTATCAGAAAGATTGCTTGAAACGTAAGGCATTGTTCGAAAAGCAAGGTAAGACTAGTGCTTTAGTATGTTTCGAATCAAATTTAGCTGAAGTTCCTTATAATACTTGGTGGATTGATTCTGGTTGTACCACTCATGTTTCAAATACGATGCAAGGATTTCTTACGACCCAAACCATAAGCCAAAACGAAAAATTTATTTTCATGGGGAATCGAGTCAAAGCCCCAGTTAAAGCCATTGGGACTTACCGTTTAACTTTAGATACTGGGCATCATTTAGATATTTTTCAAACTTTTTATGTTCTTTCTGTTTCTCGCAACTTAATTTCGTTGTCGAAACTCGATTCAGCTGGATACTCTTTTAAATTTGGTAACGGATGTTTTAGTTTGTTCAAACAAAATCTTTTTATCGGTTCTGGTTTTCTTTGTGATGTTTTATACAAACTAAAACTTGATCCCCTTTTCGCTGAGACTCTTTTGACCTTGCATCATAATGTTGGAACTAAACGTGGATTATGTAATGAATCGTCGGCTTACTTGTGGCATAAACGTTTGGGTCATATATCCAAAGAAAGAATCGAGAGATTGGTAAAGAATGAAATCCTTCCCAATTTAGATTTTTCTGATCTCGGAGTTTGTGTTGAGTGCATTAAGGGTAAGCACACAAAACACACACTTAAGAAAACAGCCACAAGAAGCTCACAACTCCTTGAAATAATACACACCGATATTTGTGGGCCTTTTGATATTCCATCTTTTGGTGGAGAAAAGTATTTTATCACCTTTATTGATGATTTTTCACGTTATGGATATGTCTATTTGTTGCATGATAAATCTCAATCGGTACATACCTTAGAGATATTTATCAATGAAGTTGAAAGACAATTAGACAGAAAGGTGAAAATTGTTAGATCTGATAGAGGTGGTGAATATTATGGTAGATATGATGAAAGTGGACAGTGCCCTGGTCCATTTGCTAAATTTCTAGAAAGTCGTGGTATTTGTGCTCAATACACAATGCCAGGAACACCGCAACAAAATGGTGTTGCAGAAAGGCGTAACCGTACTTTGATGGAAATGGTTAGGAGTATGTTAAGTTATTCATCTTTACCCAAATCATTGTGGATGCATGCTTTAAAGACCGCTGTATATTTATTAAATAGGGTTCCTAGTAAGGCAGTTCCTAAGACACCTTTTGAACTGTGGACGGGAAAAAAACCCAGTTTAAGGCACCTGCATGTTTGGGGTTGCTCAGCGGAAGTAAGAATATATAATCCACATGAAAAGAAACTGGACTCAAGAACAATCAGTGGTTTCTTCATTGGTTATCCAGAAAAATCTAAAGGATATAGATTTTATTGTCCTAATCATAGTACGAGAATTGTTGAAACTGGAAATGCTAGGTTCATTGAGAATGGTGAAGTTAGTGGGAGTTTAGAGACACAAAAAGTGGAAATTCAAGAAGTTAGAGTGCAAATTCCTTTGCATTTGCCTTCTTCTCAAGTTGTTGTTCCTGTACATGTTGATCATGCTAATGATTTGCAAGAACAACAAATTAACGACCAAACACCACATAATGAAGTTATTATCAATGAACCAATGATAGATCAACCACAAGAAATTGAATTAAGAAGGTCTGTAAGACAACGGAGACCTGCAATTTCTGGTGATTATGTGGTCTATCTACAAGAGTCGGAATCCGACTTAGGAATCGATAATGAACCAGTTTCGTTTTCACAAGCCATAGAAAGTGAGAGTTCCGTTAAATGGTTAGATGCCATGAAAGAAGAGCTAAAATCAATGGATTATAATGGAGTCTGGGACCTTGTTGAATTGCCTGAAGGTTATCTTCAAGACCAAACGCGACTCAAATGGCAATATCGAACGACACAAGGCTAGACTCGTTGCCAAAGGTTTTACTCAGAAAGACGGTATCGACTACAAAGAGACCTTTTCACCTGTCTCTAAAAAGGACTCTTTAAGGATTATTATGGCAATGGTTGCTCATTATGATTTAGAGCTCCATCAGATGGATGTGAAAACTGCTTTTCTGAATGGGAATTTAGATGATGAAGTTTTTATGGATCAACCTGAAGGTTTTGTGGTTGATGGAAAAGAACATATGGTGTGTAAACTTAAGAAGTCAATATACGGGCTTAAACAAGCTTCCAGACAATGGTATCTTAAGTTCAATGATACCATTACATCTTTTGGATTTAATGAAAACATCGTTGACCGATGTATATATCTGAAGATCAGTGGGAGTAAGTTTATAATTTTGGTTTTGTATGTTGACGACATCTTGCTAGCTACTAATGATCTTGGTTTATTACGTCAAACTAAGGAATTTCTCTCTAAGAACTTTGAGATGAAGGATATGGGTGAGGCATCCTATGTGATAGGAATAGAAATATTTCGTGATAGGTCACAAGGATTGTTGGGATTGTCTCAGAAAGCATATATTACTAAAGTTCTAGAGAGGTTTAAAATGAACACATGCTCTAAAAGTGTCGTTCCAATTCAGAAGGGAGATAAATTTAGTCTCAATCAATGTCCAAAGAATGAATTGGAACGTAATCAGATGGAACAAATTCCTTATGCATCCATTGTTGGAAGCTTGATGTATGCACAGACCTGTACCAGACCAGACATCAGTTTTGCTGTCGGAATGTTGGGTAGGTATCAAAGTAATCCGGGAATAGATCACTAGAAAGCTGCAAAGAAAGTTTTGAGGTATCTGCAAGGAACGAAAGACCATATGCTTACTTATAGAAGATCTGATCACCTCGAGGTGATTGGGTATTCAGATTCAGACTTTGCCGGATGTGTGGACTCAAGAAAATCCACATTCGGCTATTTGTTCCTCTTGGCTGGAGGAGCAATTTCATGGAAAAGTGCGAAGCAGACTGTCATTGCTGCATCCACTATGGAAGCTGAGTTTGTAGCATGCTTCGAGGCTACAGTTCATGGTTTATGGCTGCGGAACTTTATTTCGGGACTTGGAATAGTTGACACTATTGCCAAGCCGCTGAAAATTTATTGTGATAACTCCGCAGCAGTCTTCTTTTCTAAAAACGACAAGTATTCGAAAGGTGCTAAACATATGGAATTGAAATACTTTGCCGTTAAAGAAGAAGTTCAGAAACAAAGAGTGTCAATCGAACACATTAGCACAAATCTTATCGTTGCAGATCCGTTGACAAAAGGATTGCCCCCTAAGACATTTACTGAACATGTCGAAAGAATGGGGATTATTGAATGTCATCGTTAAAGTTGTTTATGTTTTATGTTATCATGTGATTGACACTCTGAGCTCATTTATTTTGTTTCTGTTATGGATATATGGATCTTGTTTCTTATGATTAGTATATACATTAATGCATTATGTGAAACAAGATATTGTCTCTGACAAAGACATTATGTTGGATCGTTATTGAATACCTTATTACGTGTCATGTTGAGTATGAGACTAGTATTGTGATACATAGAAGGGACTATGTTGACAAATTGATGTACAACCGCTATGATCCTTATTGGTTATCATGCTTAATGGTGACTTTATGATTTAACCAATATAATGATGAGTTACCCTATACTATGCGCAATTACGTTTATTATTAAACCTTATGGTATGTATAATGGCACATGGGCCAAGTGGGAGAATGTAAACCCACGTATTCCTATTTCTATTAGAAGTGGGTATTTTGTTATTATGTGGCCCACGTTTTATACACATTAGGTAGTTTAATAATATAAGGGTAATTCTAATTGGTTAAGGATTAGAAAAGGTAAATTCCTAAAATACCCTGATGGTGGGTCTATATAAAGAAAACCCTAGGAATTGATCCTCTCTCAACCCATTACGATATTTCTATCCATCAAGAAAATCATTCAAGTCTAAAGGGGTCAAGAGAGAGAAATACAATTCCGGAGATAAATCGTTTCATCGTTTCCGCTACTACGAATCTTGTTATGGATCAAGGTATGTTTCTTCGATCTATGCTTACATGTGAAAATCATATTGTTGAAGATCTTGGCAATTACGATTTTATGCTTACATTAGGATCATTCTGTATGGCCCATAAGTTGACTAACAACATTGTCCCTCCAGGGACTTTGTATCTCCCAACTGTGCACTCGCCTGATGATTCATGTGGCATGAGAATTGGAGCAACGGGGTACATGCGAAGGGTTTCGGTTATGATCCCGTGGAGATAAGGGAGATGAGGAAGATCAGAATCGTTGATTAGCCTGGACTGTCCTATTTTGTTGTCGATTTCGATTTGTGCCTTTATTAGAGAGCCTGGATTGTTCAGTAGAAGTGACATTGCCCATTCCAGGGTCGCTGCTGAACTGTCTGAGCCTGCTGAAATCATCACCTGCATGAAATTGAGATTCAACATATATATATATCAGATGAGTAGGATGAATGAGCACGTAGAAAGACTGAGACTTTGGCCAAGGATTTTTTTTACAGAAGATTTGAATATAAATATGGAATAATGTTTACAGTATAAACATAAAGAACTTGAACCCTTCTGGATAAACAAAAATTTACAAGACTTCAATATACCATCCACATAATACGTCTAAGTTTTTGTGTAACTGATAAGATTAGGTTTTTACGGGTAAAAATATAGGAAGGATTAAAATACACGTATTTTGATGCGATGAAGAAAGTTGTTTATAAAGTGTGGGAAGAGAGGAACACAAGATATTTTACACAAAAGGAAAGAAATCCCGAGGATGTTTTTGAACAATTGCGGGAAGAGCTTCGGGTGCGAATTACTAATGTACCAATGAAGAGAATGTCTGAGAGAGATGATAGATTATTTAGTAGCATTCAAAGCTTACAATGAACAGATAGAAGTTGGTAGGGAAGGCAGTGAGAAGAGGTTCTGTACATAAATAGAAATCTCTTGTAGTAGGATACTGATGGAGGGTGTAAATGGTTGCTTGAAGTGGAATGAATTCTTTACATTTTACCAAAAAAAAAAAAAAAAAGTTGTTTATTTCTTAACTTGAATCTTGTCTTCATCATCTTTCAATCTTCGATTTTAACATTTAAGTTTTAGTGATGTTTCAATTGAATGTTTCTCCAAAACACATGATATATTTTCATAAAAATTGAATAAAATTTTCATTGGCATTAATTTCTTTCAATATTTTCTCCAGTAAAGATCAATTTATTTTAATATTCATGATTAAATAGTTCAATCATAAGGAACAAAATTGTATTCAACAATATCTTCTCAGGAATGCCAAATATATCGAATTTGATTATTTTTCGTCGTCCTAAAAATGGGTTTTTAACTCAAGTAGTACCTGCATCATGCCTCTGATGATTTCATCTGTATAGGATTCAGGATCAGTCTGTTGGAGTGACAAAAGAACATCTATCAACGTTTTAGTTCTCTTCACTTCAGAACCACCCATCATTTTCTTATGTTCATCAATCAAATTTTGCATGAAATTATCTCTATTCTCCTGCAACACCTTCAATCTCTTCTCCAATTTATCTACCCCAATCCATCTCAAAACGGGCAAAAAATCTCCAAGATTTGTGGCGCCACTAAACTTAAACGTCTCCAAAACTATCTCCTTAAACCTTCTCCTTTCTTCTGAATCATCATCATCTTCGTCGTAATATCGTTTCCCTCCGATCATTCGCATCATCACATTCAACATCATCTCGAAAAGGGCTGTTTTCAGATCGACAACCTTGTAACACTCGTGGTCTCTGGTCTGAAGACGCTTCACGAGGGACTGGACCTCACTCTGTCGCACATCAGCGAACATGAGGATGCGATGACTGGACAAGATCTCTGTTGAAGCTATGCGTCTTAGGTTGCGCCACAGGTCGCCGTACGGGGCCCACGGGAGAGTCGTGTAGTTATAACCGAGGTGTTTTCCGGCCAGCAACCTAGGACGGTTGGCGAAAACTACGTCGTTTTTGGTGAAGCATTCTTCTGCAGCTGAGGGAGAAGATACCAGGAGCACGGCCGAGACCCGAAGTGCAGTAAAAGGATGGGGCCATGTTTGCTGGATATTTTGGCTAAGGTTCGATGGAGGGGTTTTTTGAAGAGATAAAGATGGCCTATGATGGGTAAGGATAGTGGACTTGGAGGCAAGTTTTGAAATTTTCTGCTGATAATGGGAACAAGAAGATAATTGAGCAAAGCAAGGAGGATGAACATGAATAAAAACTCCATGGAAATGGGATTCATTTGATGTTGTGAATCTGAACTTGTAAAGTTGTAATATATATATATATATATAGATATAGATAGATAGATGAAGAAGAGATCTTCACAGATCGTAAGATTTTACTCTTTACAAATTAATGTATGTTAAGCCGTAACCATCAAATGATGATGCTTTTGGTTTCATAGATATATACAATTTCAGCAACTTCATTCTCAACGTGGTCAACTGGTAGTTTCCCGATTCATGTTATGCATGTAGTTTATTTTATATATATATAATTATATATATATATATATATTAGAATATTTTTAATCACAAACGGATCAACTAGCACTAATAATGTATTATTTATTTCTCGTTTGACAGCTAGGGATATATTTTCCAGATAATCTGTACATTTTTATATGTAACGTGGGATTTGAATGGCTATAGTTCTACATTAATATATAAACACATTAAGATTTGCATAGGGAATTAAAAACATATTTTAGAAATTGTTATTAACTTTGTATTAGTAAAATTTGATAATAGGCAAAATCATTTTTTAGAACTTGGATTTGATAATTGTTTCTAGAAATATTTAATGAATTGAATCATCGGTATTAATTAAATAGTCATTTTATTTAATTATTAGTAGAATTTTTTTTACTATACTAATTTGATACATTCATATGTAATAAAAAAAATCTATGATGGGGTAAATAAGTTCCTTGAATATCTTTTATATAATTTTTGTACTGATCAGAAGATTTACATGGACATTTTAATATCTTCCACATTTATTCCATTTTATGCAAGCATATAAACTAAATTATTTAGCGGGCGGATGCACTAATAATTACTTAGTCTTGATTAGTACTTAGTATATGTCAACTATATGGAGCTACAATGAGATAGATTTTTGGTTAATTAAACGAATTAATTGAAATCATTAATTTAACATTATTGGTTACATCAATTACAGTGATAAACAGGCAATTGTGCACCAATTAACTAATTAAGATAATGGTGTTGACTCCACTCCACATTTGAGTTTTTTTTTCTTAATATCATAATTAAAAAATAATTCCAGAACTATTACTAATTTAAAAATAAGTCTCAATCTACTTTTTCTTGTGTTTCATGTATTCTACATATATATAAGCGTGAAGGCACACAGCTCCTCCATCCCTCGGGTGCACGCTTCACCAGATCGCTGCCCATAATTTTTCCCTTTTTTTTTTTTTTAATTTCTCCCCAAACGACGCCGTTTTTATTCTCTGGCTTCTTCTCTGCTTCACCTCCGTGCTTCTCTATAGGACCACTTGCCGTCGCCTGGCCTTACGGGCATGACGTGGGGCAACTAAAGGATAAATAACAACCAAAAGTTTTCGACAAAATTATTGAGAAACTATATAAATTAGTTACATAGAGTAGGGGTCTTATAAGGTGAGTCGAGCCGGCTTACGATCTTTGTGAGCCGGTTCGATTAAAACTCGGCTCAAGCTCGGACTGTCGCGATCCCGAGCCGAACTTCACGAGCTCGAGCTTATTGATGAACTGAGCTCGAGCTTCTATTTAGGTGTTCATAAGCTCACGAGCCGGCTCACGAGCTTTACTATTATATATATATATATATATGTGTGTGTGTTTAACTACATATATAGTACATTTGTAATTTTAATTGATATATTATATTTTTAATGAAAATAATATTGGGTAAACATTTCATAATTCATTGGTAATTATGATATAAAATTCTTGAGACATAGTTCTCTATTCTCGTTATACATATTTCAATAAAACTAAAAAATTATTTAGATATAGACATCATATATATATATATATATATCGCACTAATTTGAAGTATATAAGTAATTAAGTTACCAATTTACTAGTAATATGTGATTCTCATAACTCTTAATATTATTTTATGTAAATGCATTATATTAGTGAAACAAATGCGATTTTAGCGAGTTATTCATTAATTACTTTCATATTTATGAAGTATAATGTTACATAAGCAATAATTTATCCACCTTTTTTAATTATTCTATATGATTATGTATTCAAAACCATAAAATATATTATATAACCAAAGGTTAAAGTTTGATTCAAACAAACAAATGAGCGAGCTCAAACTTTGATGAACAAACGAGCCGAGTTTGAGCTCGAACGAGCAGATGAGCCAAGCTCGAGTTTTACTCATTTGCCTCGAGTTCGAGCTCGAGCTTAAAAAAATAGGCTCGATGAGTTTGAGCTCGAGCTCATAAATTTTTAAACGAGCTCGAGCTCGAGCCTATAAAATTTTCAAGGCCCGGCTCGAGTTCGGCTCGTTTACACCCCTAATATAGAGTATTCATAACGTAATTAGTACTACCATATATTTACCAGGCCACTTAATTAAATTTTTTTAAGTGCACTAATATACAACTTAATAATTCTTCAAATATATTAAACAATATTATTTAAATTTTTACTTAATCAAATCGATAGAATAAACAAATTCAAAATTGAATCCGTAGAAGGAGACCTATAAATTATAATCCTGAAAGTGATAAAAAAAAAGGTTACAAAAATGAATGTCAAAATAATTCGAGCCAAGTTCCAAATTAATGTACCAAGTCACAGAGCTGTAATTCAATATATAGAATGAATGAACTAGTAAAAGAAAAATGGCCAGTTGGCCACTATCTCATGTTTGTGAGGAAAATGGTGATTGTTAATTGCGTATAATCTATAATATATAATAATATAAATTAATTTAATCTAAAATATCAAAGATAAAGACAGAGAGAGAGAGAGAGAGAGTGATTACATTACTTTGCTTTAATTAACAAAGTAAACTCTTTATTTAATGCTTTTCTATTCAAAATTGGAATTCGTCCCAACAGATTTTCCATTTAATGTTTCTTGTAATATTTCATCAGTATATGACTAAAGTTTTTTATAGTAAATTTCTAATAAATGTGTATTTGTAGTTGCATCTAGAAATAAAAGTTTGAATATGGATCAAAACCCAGATACAAATATTGGGTTTAATCTCAGACACAAGACTTTGTATTTGAACTAGACCTGGACACATCCAAATTCAGACTAATGGGCCTGGCCTAGATTAAAGCCCAATTAGATTTTAACTTTTATTTTGTCATTAGTTATTACTATAAGGACAAAGTGCACTTCACCCCTCAAAAAATTTGTATTTTGCACTTTTCCCCCTAAAAACACAAAAAAGAGACATTGCCCCCTAAAAATTTGATATATGCATTACTTTGCCCCAATTACTATTTTCCGACTAAATTTAATCGGAAATCATTGAAATGATTTTTTCGTCAAGAGCATTACCATCTTTACTATATTTTTGTGATTCTCTCACATGCATGAATTTGAGCCAAAATCATAGTATCTCTCTAACATATCATCTTAGAGCTGCAAAATTTTCACCATGATATCATCTTGCATATAAAGAATGGTAGAAAAAGCTTATCAGAATAGGAACTCACATCAAATGCATGATGAGATCATGGTGAGTATTTTGCAACCCTAAGATTATTAGAGAAGCACAACGATTTTGGGCCCAAATCCGGATATGTGATAGAATCACGGATAAATGGTAAAGACGATAATGTTCTTGACGAAAAAATCATTTCAATGATTTCCGATTAAATTTAGTCGGAAAATAGTAACTGGGGCAAAGTAATGCATATATCAAATTTTTAGGGAGCAATGTCTCTTTTTTGTGTTTTTAGGGGGGAAAGTGCAAAATACAAATTTTTTGAGGGGATGAAGTGCACTTTGCCCTTACTATAATTTATAATTATGGCTTTGTTGTAATTTGTAATTGAGAACTTAAATGAAACAGTGACATCAATCAGTGTACAGCAGAGATAGTCTCAGTCGAATACACGTACATTAACCAATGAAATAATCCTCAAACTTTCTGAGTTCACTGATTTCCATGAAAATTATCACCCAAATATTATTTTTTTTTTGATAAAATACACAAATAATATTTATATCAAATAATATATATATATATTATATTTATATAGTTCTTCAATCTGGACCTGGTCAAGTATTATGGGTGGAAGCTAACAGGAGAACATTTAACAGGCATTTGGTACGTGGCTGCTTCATTTCTTACACCCTAACCTAACCAACTAATCTCAATCAATATTTGATATATATATATATATATACACCGCCATTAATACATACACATATACATACACATTTCTCTTTCTCCCGTCACCTTTCTGTATATTTGCCTAACATTGACAAAACCCCATTATCTAAGCTTCTCCTTTATTTCTTTTTCCATTCTGCAAAACTCTATTCAATCTCTCACCAGAATCAGTGATTTATTTATCATTTGATTTGAATAGTAGTCCTGAATACCCTCTTGCTTCTTTCCAAGAGACAGATTCGTGTGTGTGTATATATATATATATATATATATGTCTGTGTATGTATAGTTGTAGTCGGTCTATATTTAGCATCGTTTCAAAAAACAAATTTGTGGGTTTAATTTCCAGGGAAAATAGAAATAAATAATAATAATAATAATGGGAAGAGTGAAATTACAGATCAAGAAGATTGAGAATACAACAAATAGGCAAGTCACTTTCTCAAAGAGAAGAAATGGACTTATTAAGAAAGCTTATGAACTTTCTGTTCTTTGTGATGTTGATGTGGCTCTCATCATGTTTTCTCCTTCTGGTAGAGTTAGCATCTTCTCAGGAAATAGAAGGTATTATGTATTTATTAATTATTTGCTTCTTTTTTTTTATAAATCACAATTATTTGAAAATAATTAATAATTATTTAGTCTTAATATACTTCTTTTTTGTGTTCATGTGTGAAGCATTGAAGAAATCATGGCGCGATTTGTGAATCTTCCTGAGCACGAACGAGGAAGGTAATATACCCTATATTATCAAATTGTTATAATTTCTTAATTTTATGTGCATATATATATATATATATTATTGATGATTTTCTCCTTTTATTATCCCTTATTGTATTCATGTCCCCATGCAACAACAAAAGGCTACACAACCAAGAGGTAACATATATATTTCCGGTTCATAATTAAAATAATTTGACTGATTTATTATTATGTATTAATGAAATTTTGGTAAATTTATTTGCAGTATCTACAAAGGGCTCTTGGGAAGCTGAAATCTGAAGCAGATCGAACTTATCAAGCTGCCTCCAGGTACAAAACTATGCCAACTTTATACATTTCAAATAATTTGAATAGATGATTAACATATTATACCTATTTTTCTTAAATTGATCTTTGTTTTCTTGTTCATAAACATTAGCAGCCCAGCTAGCATGATTGATTCTCAAATTGAGGTGTGTTTCTTTATTTTTCACTGAATTTATTTTTCATTTGGTATTCCGATCAACAAATGACGTCGAAGTTGATGAAATGCAGGAAATTCAACAAGAAATTATCAAATGTAAATGCCAAATTGATGATATGGAGAAAAAACTAAGGTATAATAGTGATATTTCCCACCTCATAATTTATAAGAAATCAGTATGTTATTCATCCAACTTCATAATTAAATTCATGAATTTTGCACTCATTTTTTTAATTTGCATAGGATTTATGAAGGCCCTCCTTCTGAAATCAGCACACTATGTGAGGCTGAGTATAGAGAACAAGTTCTTGAAGAAAACTTGAAGCAAATCCGTGTGCGAAAGGCAAGTGCAATTTCTCATATATATCAATCTCACAAATCGTTTAACTTTTCGAAATCTAATGAAATATAATTTTCTTCGACAGCATATTCTCCAGGACCGATATAACTCCCCCGTGCCACAACCCTCACAGGTTTTTCAAATTTTAAACCAAACTTCTTCGTATACGAATGTGTGGTATTAGGATATATATATATATATATATATATATATATATATATATATGTAATCATGTATGTATAGTTTTCGAAAAGTCGTCTCTAATCATATTACAGTTACAGATGATGAATTTGGCCTTAGAGACCGAAGATATTAATGTTTTGGATACAAGACATTCAGACAATGTCTTAAACTGGATTCCACAAAGGGATCCACAAGTTCAAATGCTCAACTTCTTGGACACAAATGGTCTCTTACCACTTAGGTACTATTTGATTTCATCTAGATATTGTTTTTATTGTAATTGTTCTATTATATTTACATTTTACTCAAGACTATAAAATATATTTGCAGAGATCAGCCTCAACGTATCGATAACATGTTGCCATCATCTCTAACTGTTGTTCATGCTCCAAGCTTGCATATTCACAATCATTTAAGCCCGAGAAGGAGTATGGAAGATGATGAACAACACTGTGAATTCGGGCAGCCATGGGCCGAATTGTATCAAACAGGTTGGTTTGTCACTAAGCTCATTCATTATCATGTTTATTAAACCTTCGTTTAAATCTGAATATCAAATTCATAACATAATTTAGATGATTCATGATATTCAACAATGAATGTTATTTTTACAGGAGATGATCCTTTTCCGACGACACAGCCCAGAGAAAGAGCACTTCTTGAGCTTTTCCTATCGCAGCTTACCCCTGTGAATCAAGATCATATTTGAAATTTCGACATAGATTTGTATCTAATTATTGTCAACTTATAAGTTATGTTAAGACAATGTTTTGATTATATATATGTGTAATAACTAACTAATGCTTCTCATAAGTACGTTTGGGCTCAAAGTAAAGAAGGTTAAAACGACAAACACATCGAGCAAATCTTAGTATGTACTAAGACTCAATCATACAAAGGAAATTATCCTTTCCAATGGCACATGAATGGGCCCAAGATGGGTTCTATCTTGGGTCAA